>CM028137.1:431287500-431887500 GCA_016271365.2 Neoceratodus forsteri | reverse complement strand
TGTTTAGTATCCTTAATGTAACTCCAACTTTCTGAGACATAGGGCCAGATTTACAAATGGTGGCACAGGGCTTCCAGCAAGCCCTGTGCCAAAATCCTGCATTAGCATGGCTGCACCAGTCTCAGTTACTGCAACTACAGCCAATCTTCTAATCTCAGGGTGCAGTTGTTACCATTTTCATGATTTACAGAAGTTTGCACCAAATATCTGGTGCAAACTCTGTAAAAATAACCCCCAGGATTATCGTAAGTTAGACCACAAAAAGTTGGTCTATCTTGTGGCAATTGCCACACAGGATAGAAAATACCATTAGATTACCGCAAGCCCAGTGTGCTGTATCATCGGCATACCCAGGGATGTGGCAATCTGTGCCATTTGAAAATCCAGCCCATAATCCTTAATACAGAAATCAACTAATTTAGAAGAACTGTCTATGACATAGTGTATTCCTGAAATAACTGGTCTTCTAATGGATTACCAATGTTCTTATGTATTTTTGGAACTATGTAGAAGAAAGGCATTTTTGACTTACTATACATATACAAAATCTACCAGCCATTCTTCAGTTCTATTCTCTTCTACTCCATTGTCCAATAATGTTTTTGACTGTTGTTTTATAACTTCACTTGGATGTAGAGCTGTTGTGAAGTTTTATTCTGCCTGCGAAGTTCGTTCGAAGTTACCAAATTTGGGCTGCAAAAAATTTTGCGAACTTGCTTTTTAATGAAAAAACTTTGTATGTAACTTCAAAGTTAACTTTGACTGTTAACTTCGACTTTTGTTCCTAACTTCAAAGTCCTTGAAAAAAAGGGTTTGCCATGTGATTCACATCCTGCATGTCACATGGGAGGCCTCAGCTAGGCAGGAAGTGTTTCAGAGTAATTTTGCCATTCAGAGCTGAGTGAAGCAGCATACCTCAGGGCTACCTAGCAACTCAACCCTATTTGAAATATTTAATGTTGTATATTTTCTAATTCTATTTTCACCTTCCTGTGTCTGTCATTGATATCTTTATTTATCTTTATTTTGCACCGAAAAATGCTGTCACTGTAGATTTATTTTGGTTAGTTTAGAAAGTGTAGGTGTAGTGTGTGTGTGTGTGTGTGTGCTAGCGTGTGTGCGTGAGTGTGTGTGAGTGTTTGTGTGTGAGTGTGTGTGTGTTAGTGGTGTCTCTTTTTCTTATTTTCTTAATTTTTTTGTTTTAAATCGAGAGAAGTGGGAAAGAGCTCAGGAAGGGTGGGGTGGCTGGGATTATGATCAACAGGAGAGCATTTGAGAGAGGAGTGAGTGAGTCCCCCTCAAGATCAGGATGAGAGTTGCGCTGCTCCATTGCAGTAGGAGCAGCAGCAGCAGGCTCCACAGCCCCCCCAGCAGGAGCACATGGTGTCTGCCCTAGTGATTCCAAGTCCCAATGTTGCCAGTGTCACCCCCAGCAGCTTAACCACTGCTGGCAATGTCCAGCACCCTGCCACCATAGCATCTGGTTCTCCCCCATCCCTGGGTGATCTGTTGTGTGGGAGTTCTTTGATGTAGAACCTTCAGATGAAACAGTGGTCATCTGCAGGGTCTGTAGTTTCACTGTAAGGTGGGGGAAGCAAGGTAGCCACCCTGAAACCAGCGGCAAGTAGACACACTTCTGGATCCACCACCTGGTAGACTGGCTGGCAAAGGAGTGTGAGCTGGGTGGAGCACATGGTGATGGTGGTGAAGGAGAGCAGTGGGAGGTAGTCCATCATGCTACTGTGACTTGGCATGGTGGCCATAGGGAGGAATGCAGCAGTCATTGATCACAGACAAGACGACAGGCAGTAGCGGCAGAAGGTGATATGAACCCCATAGCACCCAAGATGGGGGGATGTGGCAGTACTGTGGGATGATGTGCAACAGCTGTGCCAGAACTTCAATCAGTTTTGTCAGGAAGTGAGAAATCAACTGGACAATATTAAGTCCAGTCATGAAAAGATTCTTTACTGTCTTGTGTGAGCTGTATGACAATGGTGGTCCTGGTGCAGCTAGTGGCAGCAGTGGTGTTGTGTGATGAGTCTGACAGTGTGACTGGTGCTGTCATGACTCTTGTTGTGTTTTTGTGTCATTGGCAATTTTATTATTTGTTGTTTATTTCCATGCTGTGTCCCTATTCTCCCCCTGTTGTGTACACCCCTGCCCACCCACAAAATATATAAAAAGTTTTAAAAAAAATTATTTTCTGTCTATACTTATTTATTTATTTTTTTATTTATTTGTAAAATCAGTTTACAACCTTTGAGCCAGAGGCTCATTTCCAAAGGTACCTCGTCACATTAAAGACATACATAGAGTTTTAGGTTACATAGCATAGGTTTGCAAAACAATAGGCATTCAACAGAGGCGCCACGTCACACTGAGGTCAGACAAAATACATTTAGGTTACAGGGAACATGTAATTGAGAACAGGTGTTACAAAAGTTGGTATCAAAAAATTGAGCAATCTAATAGGTATACAATGAAACAGCTGGCACTGGCCAGGTTAGACATAGGCATGGTGTACCGGGAAGCGATGGTGGGGATGGCTAGGTGGAGAGCCGCCCGGTGAGAAGTCGGGGTGGAGGCTACTTTCAGAGACAGGAGCAGCTATGAGTGTTGAAGAGTTGGTTTTGAAGGGTGGCTTTGAACTTGGAGATGGTGGTGGCATTAGTGATGGGGGCAGGGAGAGAGTTAAACCAGGATAGGGCTCTGTAGCAGAAGGACCTCTGGCCACGGCTGGTTCTTGATCTGGGGACCATTAGGGTGGTCTTGTTGGATGACCGTGTTGCAATAGTGGGAGGGCTCTGGTGGATGGATGCCATTACCCTGGGGGGAGAGCCCGAGTAGGGTTTTTTTTGTGAGGGGACAGGTTTGATATCGGAGCCGTTCATCCAGGGTAAGGAGTTTAGCCTCGTCATGCAGCTGACAGGTGTGTGTGAGCCTGGGGGCACCAGTAATCAATCTGCAGGCTTTATTCAGGGTTAGGTGAATTCTTTTGAGTGCAGTCATGTCGACAGCACCATAGACTGGTAGACCATAGTCTACAAGGGACAAAACGGATGATGTAACAGCAAGCCGGGTGCATTTTGGGGAAGACAGGTTCTATGGCGGAAGAGGATGCCAAGCCGTGTGTTAGTGGTGGATGTTAGGGCATCTATGTGGTTGTGAAATGTGAGGGCTGAGTCGAAGGTAACCCCAAGGTATTTGTAGGAGCAGACTTGTTCCAGTGGCTGATTGGTACTAGGAAGGATATAGAGTGGATGGTTGCTAGCTTTGTTTTGGGGGTGGGAAAAGAGCATAGCTTTGGTCTTTTTAAGATTGATGACGAGTCTGCACTCCTTAAACCAAGCTTCGGCACTATTGAAAGACTGCTGTAGGGTGTCCTGAAGGGAGACGGGATTGAGGTGGGTGGCAAAAAGGACAGTGTCATCTGCATACAGGAGAATTTTGCCAGGGCATGCACTGGGCAGGGTGTTCAGATAGAGCGAGAAGAGAAGGGGGCCCAGGATGGAGTCTTGGGGGACCCCAGAGTGAATGGGATGGGTATCAGAGAGTATCCCATTGATTTTTACACACTGTGATCGAGCGGCAAGATAGCTTGTGCACCATGATAGGGGGCCAGCCGAGAGACCAGTGTGGCAGAGAGCATTCAGCAGAAGTGGAAGGGAGATGGTGTCGAAAGCCTTTGAGAGGTCGATGAACACTGCACCAGCTAGGGAGCTGGTATCCAAGGAGGAGTGTAGGAAGTTGGAGAATTCAATTAGGGCAGTGCTGGTACTGTGACCAGCACAGAAGCCATGTTGCTCTGGGCATAAGATGTTATGCTTAGCCAGATAATCAGTGATTTGAATGGCCACCACTTTTTCCAGGGCTTTAGAGATGGGGGAGGATGGAGATTGGCCGGTAGTTGTTGGCCGATGACCTGTCGCCCCCTTTATGAATTGGTGTGATTATGGCTGTTTTCCAAGCCATGGGAAATTGTCCCAGGCAGAGTGATCGGTTAATTAGGCTGATGAGTGGGGCAAGGACTTCATCTAGCACCAGTCTGAGGATACTGGGGTCCAGTGAGTCACTGCCGGACTGTTGCTATTTAAAGCTTTGATTAGATGGGTCTGGCTTCCCGGGTGGAAATCTTGCACAGGTGGAAGCTGGGGTGCTGGAAGACAGGGGGAGGTTGGTTGGGGGGAGGGTCAAAGAAATTACTAGGGAGGACTGAGCTAAGGTCAGTGAAAGTGGTGTTGAGCCAGTTTGCTATGGTGGCAGGCTCGGTGGTGGTAGTGCCATTTCTAGTGAGCTGGGATGGGGCAGGGGAGCGAGATTTTCCATTTAGTTGTTTAATATTATCCCAGAAGGTCCGGGCCGAGCCCCAGGAGGAGGTAAGGGTGGCCTGGTAATGGTCGGCCTTGGCTTTCCGGATGGCCCAAGAGCACTTATTCCGGGCTGCATTGTAAGCCTGCCTATCAGACAGACGACCCGTTTCAGTGGCAAGGTGCCAGAGGTTATCCCAATTTCTTAGTAATTGTAGAAGGGCAGGGCTAACCCAGGGTGCATTCTGCTTTTTGGACCGGATTTTGGTGAAGGGTGCAAAGAGATCACAGGCCATGTTGAAGGTGTGTGAAGAAGGCGAGGGCAGTGTCAATGTCGGTTGCACGATGAATGGGGGACCAATTTATCTGGGTGAGGAATACTTTAAGTTTTTTCAGCCCACCAGGGCGGAGGCACCTGCGGAGGGTAGTCTGGGCTTTGGGTTTGGGATTGGGGACTGCCCAATGAAATAGAATAGGAGAGTGGTCACTTAGGGAGTCGGTAGGACCTGGATGTTTTGGATTTTTTGGGGTCGGTTGGTTATAATAACATCCAGAAGGGTGCTGGTACCTCTCTTAGGGTTTATTCTTGTAGGCTGGGTGACGAGTTGCGTCAGGTCTTGGGCGGCAAATGAGTCTCTGATCGCAGAAGAGGAGGTGCTCAGTCAATTTACATTAAGGTCACCAACTAGGATTTGTTCCACCTTATGGTGGAGGGAGGCCAGGTAGTCAGTTAAAGATACCAGGGCCGGGTGCTGGTTCTTTGGGGGAACGTAGGCCGTGGTGAGATAGAGAGGGCTCCTAGAGGGGTCCGGGGTGAGTTTGAGGGTAAGAGCCTGGGCCCCATTTACAAGGGCAGGGGTGGGGAGTGCGTGTCCAAGTATTGTGTCCCTAGTGTAGATTGCACAGCCTCCCTGCTTGTTTTACTCGGTCCTCCCTGCATAAGGTATAGCCTGGGAGGAGACAAATGAGTCAGGGGTGGATTTGGACAGCCAGGTTTCAACCAGGGCTATGATGTCTGGTTGATGAGCCAAGGCCCAGCACTGTAGGGCATCAAATTTTTCAGCAGGCTGTATATGTTCATGGAGGCTACTTGGAGACCAGTGGGTCGAGGGTGGGTGGGAGGGCAGGGCCTGGGTTGGGATGTATGTTCCTGTCAGGAATAGAAGGAGGAGAACTGATCTGGTCAGAGGGTGGCAGATGGAGAGTTTACGCCGGGAGCGATAGGATGAGAAATGGGGTTTCAGAGCACAGGGGTGGATAGGGCAGCACAGGCAGAGAAGGCTTACATGATCAGATGCCCAAAGGAGCTGGGGAGGAAAGGTAATGTCTGGATGGGGTGATGTGGTGAGGAGCATATGGGGTGTGTGTGAAGGAGGAGAGAGGGGGAGGAGCAGTGGTAAAGGAGGAGGGGAGGACAGGAGGGTAGGTAGGAACACTGGAGTAGTGAGGCTGAGGGTTAATAGGGACAATAGGGTTGGTGGAAGGCAAAAGAAGAAGGAGGAGGAGGAGAAGAGAGAGGCCGGTGGGCAGGAGGTGCACATGCATAGTTGGTAAGGGTGGGAGAGCTGAAGTGAAGAAAGAATGGGGGAACTAGGATGATAGAGGGGGAGATAGTAGTGAGAGGTCACCTCTAAGTGTAGTTGCCGCTTTGGTACAGTGGCAGAACTGGTGCCTGAGATGCACAGGGCACTTGGTTCAAGTCTTGCCCAGGGTAGCAGAAAGGACCCCAGCCAGTGGCTGTAGCAGCAGGGAGTTGGGTTCAAGGTGTGCAGAAACAATCAGATAACAATTTTGCAGTGTCTGAGGGTTAGAGTGTTTTTTAGAGTTTGAAATCCTGCAGAAATAATAGACAGGTGTGCAAGCTGAGTGGTGGAACTGCTGACTTTGACAGTGAGAGTGCAGGGTTCAAAGCCTGCAAAGGCAGCAAGAAAGAAGTGGTTAACTTATATGTTGGCAGGTGGGGGGGGTAAGAGACTAAAAGGCATAGGAAGTAGGAATAAAACAGGTAGACAAAGTGGCGAAGAAGTAGAGCTGCTGACTCTAACTTCAAGGGTACTGGGTTTGAGCACAGCTTAGGGACAGAGTGTAGAAAGTTTTTTAATTCAGAAAAGGAGGGAGGAAGGGTTAAGAGTTTGAAAGTAGAAGAAGATGTTGGCTTGGTTCATTGGCTTAGCGGTTAGTCAGTAGACTTGACCTCTATCCTCTTTTTAATTACTGTCAAATATTTATTTCTAAACTTGTTTGTGTTACTGTTTTACATTGTTGAGGTCCATATTTCATTCTATCCTATCACTTGCTCACTCCCTTAATTTTATCCTTATGTACCAAACATTCACCTTTCTATGATTACCATGGCGTGTCCCTTTCCCATTCTGTGTTTTCTTTATAGGAAATGTCTAAGACTTCGGTAATGGTGTTTTAAATACAATAGCTCATTACCTTCTTCTGGGGATAGCCATTTAAGGACAGAAAGGAATGCTTTCCTGAAGTCAACTATGGGAGGGAAGTGATCAAAAATTGTGCTGAACAGATGGCCAGGCAATCCATTCAGTTGCTGATCTGCTGGTCCCACACCCATGCTCAGGCATTTTGTGATGTTTAAACAACTGGAACACAGGAGTGAGACACATGGAAGTCAATGTATGAAATTTTTGAAACAGTTTTATGTATGTTAAAGCAACCTTTGTTATAAATAAAAGTAATTGTCCCATATTATCCAATAAATTGCTCGACTAATAAGGCCCCTGTTAGTTGGGCAGTGACTTTCATTTATATCAAAGATTCCTTTAGTATATACAGCATCAAACAGTTCAGAAAAGTTCCTCCTTTGACTTCCATGTGGCATACCCCCTTCTACTACCTGGTTAGACATCACAAAACATCTGAGTGAGGGGGTGGGCCGGGGCTGGCTGAACATGATGTGGAAGAGTTCAACTGGCTATCTGCTCAGCACAATTTTCAATCTCTTCTCTTCTCTTCTGTAGTGAACTTATTAAAAAAAAAATCATTTCTGGGCCCAAATGAGTGTTGCTAGCATAAGGTAATAGACTAATGTATTTTTAAAGCCATTACCAAAATCTTAGACATTCTCTTTAATCTTTACACATGAACCACTTTCCTTCCTTTTGTTTGTATTGATTCATGTGTCCTCTTGCTATCAACAAATGTCAAGTATTGTACACAGTAATTGCAAGGGAAGGTAAACATGATTCTGGTAGTTATGGGTTGAGGGTCTGCCACCACTACCCCATCACCACCACTGCTGCCACATCTATGCCACTCATACATGAAAAGATGTGTCCCCAAGAGAAACCGCTTTCCCTATGTAACTATTGTTGCTGCACACACCAGACAAGGTGTTGGAAATCACATGAGAAAACTGCAAGGGAGGATAAACATGATGCTGGTAGTTATGGGTTGAGGGTCTGTGACCACCACCACCACTGCTACCACCTGTATGCCATTCAGACATGAAAAGTTGTGTCCCCAGAGAGAAACCACATTTCTGTTGCCAAATATTGCTGTTACACCACCCATAGAAGTTGAGAAATACAACATTAGAAAAATTGAAGAGAAGTTAAACATTGCTGCAAGACTGAGCCTTTATTAGCCCATCCCAGTAATGCAACACAAATTTCAAGTTGCTGTGTTGACAGTGAGAATGGAGGGCATAGCTTAAGGAAAGGATGTGTTGCTGCTGCTGCTACAGAGATATGTACTCTTGCTTGCTGTAGAATTGGAATTATGATACTGACACATAGTTCAAAGGCAAGTATTTTTTTATTTCTTTATAATGGGGGGGGGGGTACTGGTACCCAGTAAAAGGCTAATATGTTTGTCCTGCTCTTTTATTCTTTTTTTGTTATGGGTGCTGATGACATCATAATGCTGCTGCCAGACAGATACAACATAGATGTTGTTTTAATTCAAAACATTTGCCAGCCAAGAAGGTAAGTATTTTGTGGGGGTAGGGGGACCTTGCTTCTGTGCCATTGATACACTGATTGTAAATCACTGTCTCTGCTCTTCTTCATTACAGGTATCCCTTGTGTCTGTAATTTCTGCCAGTTAGGGACTGGATTTCACAAGCAAATGATGATGACTAACCCAGGGCCATGCTGAGTACCATCCAGCTGTATCTGTGATATTTCACCTCGCAAGGTAATTATTATTTCATTTACCTTTGATGGAGGTGTGGGCCTTTTCAGTGTAAATTGTGCCAGAAGCAATAGTCAATATTTACTGTTGCTGTTGCTATAATTTCCAGTACAGTACTTCCCAGAATGTGTCTGCACTGCTGCCTGCTGCTGGATACTTGAGCTGATGGAACTGAGAAGATGGAGATGGCTTGCTTGCCTGTTTTTAAGGTGTGTATGTTTCCCAACTGTACCGAGGTGACTACCCTTCTTACCCTCACTTACCTGAGTTTGATACAGTTGGCAAAAAGCCGCTGTCTGTCAGATGGGTCCAGTACATACAAATCCCACACTAGGGATTTATGGGGCCTTGTATTTACTTGGTGCCAAGAAGAAATGGGATAGCAAAGGAAAAGATATGCTCTTTGCTATGTTGTGGGATGACTGTAAAAATTGAAAAATGGGAGAAACAGTGCTAGGGGTGTCCTTTTCCATGGTGGTTATAGCAGATAATGTAACAGGAAAGACATGTTCTGTGACACCCTATTTTGCCCTTTTCTTTTCAGGCTTCCACAAGGGATCTCTGTTGTTTGACACATCATCCACATCATAGTCTGCAAAAAAGCTGGCATTCTCATCATTCACTGCACGTCTGTCCTCCTCAGTAGCAACAGGCTCTGTGACAGGCACAGGCACCTCATCTTCATTACTGACATCCTCATGTTGCTCCACATGTACCACCTCACTCACTGTCACTGAACACACATTATCAGGCTCCACCTTCAACCCACCATTACCAACAGCACCACTTTCAAATTGCACTTCAAAACCAACTGCCTCCATGCCCACAGTTGTTTGTTTAGAGGTGGTGTTGCTGCTTCCTGTCACTGTGTCACTCGACTTTGACACATCTGTCACCATGTCTGCCACAGATTTGGCAGACAAAAACTTAGAGGTAGGAAAGCCAACACCAGGGCAAAATACGTTGCTACTAATGCTACAGCCTGCCACAGAGTCATCTAAATGCTGCCTCTCTGCTCTCATTGAGATGTTTTTGGTTCTTGCACCATTATTAGGGGCCATAAATTGAGCAATGTTCTTTCTGGCTGCTCCATGGCCTCTCCCTTCAGTTGTCCTTTTCTTCCCAGTCATTCTTCAATGCACTCAGGGACACAACTGTCAATCTGGCTAAATTGCAGTCAGGAGGACAGTAATTTTTTTCCTAAATAAAGGTATGCCGGTAGGGGCACAAGAATCATTCTGGTTAAAACGCAGTCAGGAGGAAAAGTGATTTTTTTTCTAAATAGAGGAGTGCTGGCAGAGACACAACAATCACTCTCGTTAAATTCGTAGTCAGGAGGACATATATTTTTTTCCTAGAACAGGTGTGCATGTAGGGACACACAACACTCACTCTGGTTAAATCACAGTCAAGAGGACAGTGATTTTTTTTCTAAATAAAAGTGTGCCAGCAGGGACACAACAATCATTCGGGTTAAATTCACAGTCAGGAGGACAGGGATTTTTTCCTAGCACAGGTGTACACAGAGACACACAACAAACACACTGGTTAAATTCACAGTCAGGAGGACAATAATTTATTTCCTAGCACAGGTCTGCATGCTGGGACACACAACAATCACTCTGGTTAAATTGCAGTCAGGAGGACAGTGATCTTTTTTTTCTAAATAAAAATGTGCCATCAGGGACAAAGCAATCACTCTGGTTAAATCTCAGTCAGGAGGACAGTGACTTTTTTCCTAGTACATTTGTGCATGCAGGGACACAACAATCACTCTGGTTAAATTCACTGTCTGGAGGACACTGATTTTTTTCCCTAGAACAGGTGTGCACACAGGGACACACCACAATCCCTCTGGTTAAATTCACAGTGAGAAGGACAGTGATTTTTTTTCCTAGCACAGCCATGCAGGCAGGGAGACACAACAATCCCTCTGGTTAAATCGCAGTCAGGAGGACAGTGATTTTTTTTCCAAATAAAGGTGTGCTGGCAGGGACACAACAATCACTCAGGTTAAATTCACAGTCAGGAGGACAGCGATTTTTTCCTAGCACATGTATGCACAGGAAGATAAAACAATTACTCTGGTTAAACCACAGTCAAGAAGACAATGATTTTTTTCCTAACACAGGTGTGCACACTGAGATACACAAGAAGCACTTTGACTAAATTTACAGTCAGGAGGACAGTGATTTTTTTTCTTAGCACAGGTGTACATGCCGGGACACACAGCAATCACTCTGGTTAAATCGCAGTCAGGAGGACAACGATTTTTTTTTTCTAAATGAAGGTGTGCCAGCAGGGACACAATAATCACTCTGGTAAAATTGCTGTCAGGAGGACAGTTATTTTTTTCCTAGTACAGGCATGCACACAGGGACACGCAACAATCATTCTGGTTAAATTCGCAGTCAGGAGGACAGAGATTTTTTCCCTAGCACAGATGTGCATGCAGGGACACACAACAATCACTCTGGTTAAATTGAGGTCAGGAGGACAGTGATATTATTTTCTAAATAAAGTTGTGCAGGCAGGGACACAACAATCACTCTGGTTAAATTCACAATCTGGAGGACACTGATTTTTCCCTTCCATGGATGTGCACACAGGGACACACAACAATCACTCTGGTTAAATTCACAGTCAGGAGGACAGTGATTTTTTTCCTAGCACAGCTGTGCACACAGGGATTCACAACAATCACTCTGGTTAAATTCACAGTCAGTAGGTCAGTGATTTTTTTCTTACCACAGGTGTGCATGAAAGGGACACACAACAGTCACTCTGAGTAAATCGCAGTCAGGAAGACAGTGATTTTTTTTATAAAGAATGTTGTGCCGGCAGGGACACTACAATCAATCTAGTTAAATCGCAGTCAGAAGGACAATGATTTTTTCTAACACAGGTGTGCATACAAGGACACACAAAATCATTCTGGTTAAATTCACAGTCAGTAGGTCAGTGATTTTTTTCTTACCACAGGTGTGCATGAAAGGGACACACAACAGTCACTCTGAGTAAATCGCAGTCAGGAAGACAGTGATCTTCTTTTAAATAAAGGTCTGCTGGCAGGGACACAAGAATCATTCTTGTTAAATCACAGTCAGGAGGACTGTGATTTATTTCCCAGCACAGGTGTACATGCAGAGACAACAACAATCACTCTGGTAAAATTTGCAGTCAGGATGACAGTGATTTTTGTCTAGCACAGGTGTACACAGGAACGCAAAGCAATCACTCTGGGTAAATCGCAATCAAGAAGACAGTGATTTTTTTATAAATAGTGGTGTGCCAGCAGGGACATTACAATCAATCTAGTTAAATCACAGTGAGAAGGACAATTATTTTTTTCTAGCACAGGTGTGCATGAAAGGACACACAAAAATCATTCTGGTTAAATCGCAGTCAGGAGGACAATGATGTTTTTCCTAGCACAAGTGTGCATGAAAGGAACACGCAACAATGACTCTGGTTAAATCACAGTCAGAAGGACAGTGATTTGTTTTCTAAATAAAAGTGTGCTGGCAGGGACACTACAATCACTCTAGTTAAATCGCAGTCAGGAGGACAATGATTATTTTCCTTGCACATGTTTGCATGAAAGGGACACACAACAATCACTCTGGTTAAATCGCAGTCAGGACAGTGATTTTTTTTCTAAGTCAAGGTGTGCTGGCAGGGACACAGCAATTACACTGGTTAAATTACAGTGAGGAGGACAGTGATTTTTTTTCCAAAGAAAAGACAGGGCACTGGCCTACTGATCTGGTCCTGAAGACAAGTGTGTCTTCTAAACTGCTCCTGCCCTCCCCCTCACAAGCCACGAAAACCACTACTTCTCTAGTAACAGAACACTAAATACTTCAAGTAAAGAATACAGGAGAAAATCAACACAAAAAAGTACTGTGTATACAAAGGGCACTCACAAATAGTTTTGAAGCAATTTGCTCACAAAAATGCTCTTTTAAACAATGTTTTTATACTTTAACTCTAAGTTACAAGCACAAGCTCTGCTCTCTAAGTCTCTCCAACACACTCCACTCACAGAATGACCAAACCAGCTTCTTAGTGGCTGTTCAGTAACATATGACCTCATATCCCATGGTACATTGCAAACTTTGCTTCTTATGCTGAACTTTGACAACACAGTTCCAGCTTTGTGGATCTGGGACACTTCTACTATTAACTTGAACATGGTTCAAAGTTTTCAACTTCAACATTTTGCAATTGGCAAATAGTCTTCAAAGTCATACTTTGAAGCACAGAAAACTTCATGGAAAAGTAGAAATCCATGAATTTATTTGTGAAACAAATTTTCCCAACTTTGTACACCTCTACTTGGATTCCCTGGTAGCGTGATTTAATTATTTATATTATTAGGCTATCTCTCACATTCTTGTTTATATTTGTCATAATCTTGTATGACAACTCCACCTCTTGTCAAACTCCTTAATTATTATTTCTGTATCACCTTCTAATTGTCCAAGTGACTTAACTTCAGATGTAGTCATATTATGTCTTTTTTTTCAAATTCAATAAACTTTATTTGAATGTTTCCATTTTATAGAAATATTTAGACAATGTTGTAGCATAGGACTAGAGACAGTTGCACAGAATGGTAACATAACACCTTAATAATTTCAGAATTCACAAATATACTTATATTCCTGGACGGACAAGAATAATGTGAATACAACAATCGGTAGTCAGTAGCATATCATTCCTCCCCCATCCCCTTTTCTCCTGCCCCCCATTCTGTTTCACCCCTCCCTCCCCCATCCCTGGTATGCAAACCTGTGTCACATGATCTAGAAAACTTGATCTAAACACATTGGGATTAGCAGTGAGACAATTACATTGTGGTGTATACTATCACAACATTCTTCATTGTAGTCAGATGGTTAGTAGGGTGTGTAAAGAAGCCCATTCCCTTTGGTAGTAGTGCGCTCTCTTAGACATTTGATCTATAAGATTTTCTGCTGGTAAAGTGAAGAGGACCTCACGTAGCCAGTCTGTTAAAGAAAGGACCTCCTGGTCAAGCTAATGTCATAGAATTACTTTTTTGGTGCATAATGACAAATTGACCATATGTTTACACTGGTTGCCAGTCAGGGATCCCTCATAGTCTCCCAGGATACAGAATTGTGGATTGAAGGCATCTGAAAGGTCCAGCAGAGGGTCTAGTTTAGATTTAATAGCCATCCAAAATGAAGAAGCCTTGTCACATTTCCATAACATATGTAGTAATGTGCCAGGTTGTGTCCCACATCTGGAACAAAGATTAGAGGGAAGCTTCCCCATTTTATACAGCTTGACCGATGTATAATATAAATCATGGATTACATAGAACTGTAATAGACGGTACCTATCCCACTTTACATCCTGGTATAAATGTTACCATATTTTAGACCAGGGTCTAGCTGCCAAGTAAGTGATGGGCAATAACTGATCCCTCAAATAGTGTGGTTGGCCACCTAGTTCTTCCACTGCATCCCGCAGGAGATGAAAGAAGAAGGAGATGAGATGAGATGTGGGAGAAGTTGGGATAACTGACAATATGGGTCCAACTAATTTCTGTTCCCAGAGTCCTGTTCCAAAGTGTTGAAGAAGCATGTGTGAAAGTTGAATGTACTTAAAACAAGAAGAAATAGGAAGATTATATTTGAGACCAGCTTCCTGAAATGTCAGCAGTGTATGATCCTTCAAAAGATCATTAATTTTAGGCTTGGGGTTAAATGGCCAGAAAGTTTCACTAAGGGGTTTGCCTCCAATTTTTAAATTAGGATTCTTAAGTATGGGATGAGACACACCCTTCATTATGGAGACCTGAGTCATAGCACTTAGTTGGGCATGTACTTGGAGGGTTACCTTAATAGGCGTAATAAGTAAGCTTTTGGGAATGCTCGTAAGGGGGCATATATAAGTGCACTGATATCAAGACCTTGAGACGAACAAAGATTTTTTTTTTATTTGTAACCACAGAGGAAAATATAGCAGTGGATCCACTGGTGTCACTTCCTTCATCCATTGCAGAAGGACCGAACAGGTAGCAGAGGTAGCAGAGAAGCAGTAAAGGAGACAATTAGGTAATTGTAGTCCCCCTTTGGCTCTACTTTGCTGCAACTTGGAAAAGGCCCTCCTAGGCCTTTTGCCATTCCACATGAAGTTATATATTACTCTATGTACCTGTACTCGTATAAACCAGAGTTTTGGAAGGAAAAGATTAGTCATTTGCAGGGGGTATAACAAATGAGGAAGAACATTAATCTTTATGAAATTTATAAACCCCCAGAGTTAGAGGAGAAGTAGGGTCCAACAGTTTAAATCTACTTTGATTTGTGCAAGGATTTTATTGAGATTATATTGTTTCATATTGGAACTCGATATGGAGAGATAAATCCCTAAATATTTCAATTTGTCCTTGACCCATTGGACACCCAGGTGGGATACATCGGATGAGAATGTATGAATGCTGAGTGGCATTATTTCTGTTTTGGAGACATTGAGTTTGTAATTGGAGAATCTATCGAATTCCTCAATAATAGCCAGTGTGGCAGTAATTGATGCAGGGAGATAAGACACGTGCAGGAGTATTTCATCGGCATAAACTGAAAGTTTGTACTAATGGGGCCTGACAGCTATCCCTGAGACTACAGGGGAGACATTAATACAACGGATAAGCAGATCCATGTATATGTCAAATAGAAGCAGAGACAGAGGGCATCCTTGTCTAGTGCCCTGTTGGAGAGTGAAGGGCTGTGATAGCAGACCATTGCAAAGTACATGAACGGTGGGATCCATGTATACAATTTTGATCCTGTTGATAAATTGTGGGGGAAGTTGGTATTTGGGTAAGAGGTAGAAAAAATAATCCCAGGAGACTCTATCGAAGACCTCCTCTGCATTCAGGGAGACCAAAGCCAATGGAGTTAAGGAATTCCTGGATGCAGACAGAATATATGCCAGTTTATGCATGTGGTCTGAAGAGTACCATCCTGTTACAAAACCAACCTGTTCTGGACTTATAAGACATTGCCAGACCTTGGTTAGTCTGTTCACTTAAATTTTGGCTTGTATTTTAAAATCCACATGAATCAAGGAAATAGGATGGTAGTTGGAGACGAGAAGGGGATCCCTTCCTGGTTTAGGAAGAACTACTATTGTAGTTCCTGTAAGGGAGCGATCAGACATTCCATGCTTATAAATATAATTGTACGTCTTTAATAGAATAGGAGCCAAATGCTTTTTAAAGGCTTTGTAGAACTCTGTGGTATAGCTATCTGGGCCTGGTGTTTTATTTTGTGGCAGTGTGTCTATGGCAGAGCATATTTCAGTTACTGAAAGGGGATCTTTCAGTGCAGCTAGTTGATGCTCCTCAAGATGTGGAAGCTGGATGTTTTGTATAAATTGGTCTACATTTCTTAGAGGAAAGGTGTATTGGTATGGGTGTATAGTGCTTGGTAGAATCCTGGAAGCAGTTAACTATTTCCCGGGGGAGGTAATGAGATGTTCAGCTGAAATACGGATAGAAGGAATGATCCTGTCTACCATTTGGGCCCATAGCCGAAGGGCCAATAATTTGCCCACTTTGTCTCACTGATCAAAATATTGAATTTTTGATCACAGAAGAAGATGTTTGGCTTTTTCTGTTAGTAAAAGATTATAACGGTCTCTAAGAATTTCTAGATTATTGAGGTCCTCAGGGGAAGGGGAAGCAGGAAGTGATAATTCTGTTCTACTTATTTCTTGGAGAAGGCTAGATGTGACTTGTGAGGCAATCTTTTTCCTTATAGTGGCTAAAAGGATAATCTCGCCCCTAAGAGTACACTTTAATGCCCCTCAGAGTACGTCTTGCTTGGGCATTGTAGGAGAGATAGTATTAAGGAAATCAGTGAGAAAAGTATTAAGATGACAATTTAAACTGTTGGACTTCAGTAGTTGGGAACTGAATTGCCACACCTTATCTCGGGGAATGGGGGGGCCGGTCTCCGGTGTGGTAAAGTGGAGTGATGATCTGAGATGACTTTATGAAGATAATTGCATGACAATACTGAAGAAAGGTGCCCAATGTCCAGTAGAAAGTAATCAATCCTGTTGAATGAATTATGGGGAATAGAATGGAAGGAGTAATCATTCTGAGAGGGAAAGAGTGCCCTCCATGGATCGATTAAACCCACTGTGTCCATCATTTCCCTGATGGCCAACTGCATAGGGGAGAGGGAGGAGTTATTAGATGTGGAACAATCCAAAATATTGCAATGCACCAAGTTCCAGTCTCCACTCAGCAGCAGAGGGCTAGAAGACCACAGGATCAGTTGAGCCATGAGAATAGTGAAAAACGTGATCATCCACTGTTGAACCATAGATTGACCCAAGCACAACTTCAGAGTGGCCTAGTAGAGCCTTAATTAGAATACACCTTTCTTGGTTGTAGGGCCGGTTCCCAATGCCTGACCTTCCCAGGTCCTCTTAAACTGGAGGACCTGAGATGAGGCCAAATGGGTATCTTGAAGAAAAGAAACATAATATTCGGCTTACAAAGATGCAACTCTATTTTTGCACATTTGACTGGGGATTGAGCACCTTCCACATTCCATGAACAGATTTTATAACCATCCATCATGAATCACTCTTTAATATAAAATCCTCCATTGCTGAATCTCCTAAACAGCAAACATGTCTCTCTGCACAAAAGAACATATCAATAGTTACTGTGCGTATCATATCCTTAAGACACCCCTCCCACCCTAAATGTGCCCAAACCATTAATAAGGCTGGCTCTGAAGAGTTAGAACAAGACAGAAACAGTTAGCTGGAACTCCTTTTGCGATATGCATAATGACTCTCTCTCATTCTCCTTTTGTGTTCTCTTAAGTTGACACTAATTTGTACAAAGACAAAGTTATAAGACAAGTAAAAGTTTGATTTCTCCAATCCCTCCCCACCCTCCCTTAGCCCCTTACCTTCCGCCCACAACATTAATGGCTGACTTAATGCTTGGCCTGCTATGATCTGCAGCACAATTAAATTAGTTAAAAGAAAGAGTATTGTCCTGGAATATGCACATGGGTCAGCTGTGATACCCCCTCCCCCTATTGTAATACATAATGCCCTGTTGGAACTGCAAAAAAACACCTCTAAACCCTCCCCCAACTGTCAACCTATAGGAATAAAGAATAACTGTTTAACACCAATTAAAGAAAAGATTATTTCTTATTTTGTATACAAGAGGAATAGTCCAGAGAAGAACTATCCAGAGGGCAGTTTAACAGTATCCAAAGTCATTGACCACAAGATCGGGGTTTTTTAATACATCCTGGACCCAGCTGGACGATCCATACCCAACAGCATGAAAGGGAGAAAATAAAAAGCAAATGCTGGATTGAGCTTTTTAATGATATAGCCCACAAGTTAACTTTGAAAAAATAGGAGGATATGATGGTCCACATCCAAAGCTCTTCACTTGAGCACTTTAAGTCCCTGTTCTGCTCCCTGACAGTTGGTAAAGCAGAAAACTAATGATCACTTTTTGAGGCAGGAAAAAGAGAAAAATAGTTCCCAGGAGCAGCCAGGTTATTAGATTTAAAGTAGAGAGCAATATTATAAAAACAAAAGAAGGAAATCAACAGAATTGCCAGGTACCCTCTGCCACTTAACTCTTTAAGCAGTTGCCTTATGATGCAATACTGTACTGCACTCTTGCAGTTAGTTCGAGAAAGCATCAATCAGTAGTACAGTCATAGTGCGCACATCCATGCGGTGTTTAGCTGCAATACCAAAGGACCCTCTAACTGTAGACTTTCCCTGAGCATTAAACAGATCCAGAAGCATGGCCTGCAGTGCTGAGAGGGCTTGCTGAGATGAATCATAGGTATGCCAGGTTACTGCGTTGGATACAGACAAACGTGATGGGTATTGTACCTTAGATTTAATTCCAGCTGCTATAAGCTTTGTTACTAATGGATGGTACTCCAATCTTCATTGCCTGATGGTTGCCAGTAGATCTTGGGCAAATCATAGTTGCTGACCCTCCCACAGAACCTGCTGCAGATCTATAACCTTTCCAAGGACTTGGATCTTGTCCAGATAATTTAAGAATTTTAAGATAAGGGGTCTGGTTGATTTCCCTGCTGCTGGTTTTGGTCTTAAGGAATGGTGGGCCCTTTCTATAATATATGTAGTGTTATTGGAGGAGGGCCCAGCGATCTTTGTAAGCATTTTCTGAAAGAAAGGTATTGGAGCGGGTCCCTCAGTGTCATACTATATCTTTTTAGAGGTGGGCTAAAGCTGTAAATTTCACTTTTTTGGAAGTTTCATGAAAATTCAGAAATTTCACTGAATTTTTTGAACTTCGCCATTGGTGAGATTGTAATCTTCCGAATATGTTTGGAGGATTTTTACCCAGTTCTGTGGATTTTTTTCGCTGAACAGCAGAATAATACACATAAACTGTGGAATAACAGTTCTGAGGAATTTATTTCTGCAGTTTAATGAATTATTCCTCAGCACATGTAATTATTCCACAGTTCAGTGATCAGTTCTGTGGACTTTTTTCTCTGCAGTTTAATACAATAATCCACAATTTATATATTTATTCTGCCTTTCTAAGTCAGAAATTCCACGAAAGTTGCTAATTTGATTTCCGCACTTTTACGGAAGTGAAAATCCAACTTACGCAGAAATTCCACCAACGGAACTTTATTTTTGCACACCTCTACTTGTTTTTTGTTTGTCGCAATCACTAATGATCTTGAAATATCTTCCTCAATTGCTGTAATAAATGTTGAAATATATGCAAGAATTTCCCCAGCGTGAAAATTAGATTTTGATTTGAATGTTTATTTCTCTTTGTTCCTGATCATTTTCATTTTGTACAGATTCAATATTATCACTAAAATAATCCTTTAGCCGAATTCTGAAAAAAAAATCTTTAATGGTCAATTTTAAGAGACACTGGGCTCAGTTTTCAAAGGGTGACACAGGGCTTTCATCGAGACCTGTGTCAAATGCATTGTTAGTCACAGCTATGCCAAACTCCTTTATGCAACTACACCTGATTTTGGTACACTGGGCACAGTTGTGACAGTTTCCTAATTTTACAACAGCTTGTGTGAAAGATGTGGCACAAGTTCTGTAAAAAGGGTCTCCAAAATGGTGCAAGTAAGACCAGGGAAAAGCTGGTCTAACTTGCAACATTTAGTGCTTGGGATTGAAAATCCTGATCACTGGCTGAGAGATTGCCACACGCCCCATGAGCCAAATGACTGGCATACCAGAGGCTTGCAGAATTCTTGGGGCTTTGAAAATCAAGCCCACAGAGTCTATCTGATCAACAGGGCAAAAACTAAATCTGTTGTGCAACAGGGAAATATCACTAGATGTTAATCATTTCTTAGATAAATTGAACACTATGGGCCCAATTGTCAAACTGGACTTGGATTGGCTGAAATTACAGTAAACATCAGCTTGCACTGAAGTCCAGTGTGCCAGGGACCCTTCAACAGATTCTGGTACAATGGGGTCCCAGCTGCTAAGTTCCCACACTTGTAGTAACCTCTCCCATGCAGCAAACTCCTGTCGCATGGGAGAGTTTACTGCAAGCCCCTTGAGGCAGGGGCAAGTGATCCCTGATCCCCAATGTTGGCAGTTATTACAACATAGCCTGAGTCCCCTGGCATTGGTGGACAAGTGCCCCCCCATTCCCTGATGCGCTCGGTATGGAAGTAAGTAAAATTACCCCAATTTCCTGGTAGTCAAGTGCTCCCCTTCCCCGATGCACTGATATATATATATATATATATATATATATATATATATATATATAAATTAATGCCCCACCATTCCCTGGTAGTCTACTGCCCCCATTCCCTGATGCACCCGGTATAGAAAAATGTAAAATTACCTCAATTCCCTGGTAGCCAAGTGTCCCATTCCTCGATTCACATGGTATAGATATAAATGAACTTACCCCCATTCCCAGGTAGTCTAGTGCCCCCCCATTCCCTGATGTGCCAATTATGGAAGTACATAAAACAACCTCCATTCTCTGGTGATCTAGTGGACCCCCACCCCCACCTCAGCAGTTAGTGCCCACAACTCAGTCCCCCTATCCTGAAAGAAAGCCAGAACCTGAACAGCCCTCCACACACCTCGGCAGCTGGCCCTGACTGAAATGTAACTTCTCCAAGCATATACTGTAAAGTGTATGCACTCAATGATAATCATTGACTGCCGATGCTAAAAGTTAATGTATGCAGGGGAGGGAGGGTGGGAGGGCCATGAATGCCAGTGCATGTGCTGGTGAGGACACGCTCATTTATTACAATACCGCTCCATTCATACTTCAGTCATTGGCTGGCTGTGGTGGTGAGAGGAGGGTTGAGCTGGTCGCAGATCATCTGCTCCATTTGTGGGATGATTTTGGGGAATTACTTGATTTGCAGTCAGGGATCATGCTGTGGGGGTGGGGGGACCACTAGACTACCAAGGATGTCCGGATACGTAACGCAGAACGGGAGTCGGGGATTGTGCTGGGGGGGACTAGACTACCAGGGACTGTAACACACACATAGGAACAGAGACCTTGACAGCAGAAAAGGACTGCTTGGCCCACCCACTCTGCCCAGTTCCCTACATAATAGATATGCTGCAGATCCAAGTTAGGCTACAGCCTACATCCCCCCCCCAAGCAGGATTGCCTTATGCATGTACCATACATTCTTGAATCACCCCACTGTTATTGCACCCACAACTGCTGTGGGGTGCCTGTGCTGGTGTTTAGGGCCTGGGGAGGGCTGTCCTTCAGGGCACATATGGACACAGGCAGTATATATATATATATATATATATATATCTATATATACACACATAGTCATGGCAAAAAACTGCATTTAATGCATCAGTTAGAGTTAAAGCGACAAAAGTGAGGAAATGAAACATAATGGTTGAGCCCCTAACCCCTCACATAACCCACACACCTATCCTCCACAGACTAACAGACACCAGGGTGTGCCATTGAGTATCATGCCCAATTCTCACCCCATTCCATGTGTAAGCAGGTTGACATGCTACAGTAAAGTAGAATGGGGTGATAGTTAAGCCTCAAGACCCCATGACACACCCTGACGTCTGTCAGTCTGTGAAGGATGGGTGTGTGGGTTATGTGGGGGGGGGGTTAGGGGCTCAACCCTAACATTTCATTTCCGTACTTTTGCTGGTTTAACCCTAACTGATGCATTAAATGCAGTTTTTTGCCATGAATTTCCTTACTTTTTGGAAAACTGTAATATATCTATTAGAAAACATGTCTTGGTGGGAGCGTGGTGACCAAGTTACCCATTTCTGCATAACAATTTGCATCTGTGGGAGCGCAGGCCTTCTGGGACTGTGCTTCCACTTATGTATAGCTATAGAGCTATACAGCAGCCATATAGGGCAAGGAACCCTTATAACACAAATCTGACAATATTTCATTAAGCGTGCAACCCACAGAAAAAATTCCACTGCAGGCTTACTCTGTGGTTTAAAATCTTGTTCCAGCAGCATAGCGAAGCAATGAAAACTCTGTATCTCACTTCATTTTCAAGATAAGGGAGCTGAAGGGCATGACTGAACCCGCAATGTAATCCAATGGGGAAAATCTCAACTTCATGATAGCATATCTATGGAACCACTTAATTCCCCAACACCCAAACAGAATAATTCACACCTGTAGGGCTTCCCCTCAACAACCTGTAAATTTCAAGTAAAAAGACCAACCTATTAATGAGCTATGCAATTCTAAAATTGTTACACCTTTAAAAATTCTTTATTCATGAGATAGCAAAATACTGGGCTGCCAGATCAATCCTAGTCCGGAAGCTAGCAAAATTCTAGTCCACGAGGGGACATCTGGTCCATCTGGTCATCCCCAGGGACATCTGGTTATGAAATTCCAGCTATCTGGTTGTCCTCTGATGGACAAAGCTCACAGACCAGGATCGTCTTGCGGACCAGGATTTTGCAGGCTTGCCGACTAGGATTGTTAGCGAGTCACGAAAGAAGAATTTCTAATTCTTAAAAAGCTATTTTTTGACAAAAACAAACCAGACCAAAGGCATGGCTTTGTAGAGGGCTTCACAAAACCCATGCCTCATTTGACCCAAAAGTCACCCATAGACAAAGCTACGACATTTTGTTTGGCTGAAATACTGAAAAAAGGATGGCAGCTCACGGGCAATGAATTTTCTGATGGACTAGGATTTTCTTTCATGAGGTAGTAAAATCCTTGACTGTGAGACAATTCTTAGGTCGCAAAATATACATATACATTTTTGAGTGAACTGAGCATGCTCAGAACTCAAAAATTAAAACTGTAATAACTTTTGAATGGATTAATATTTTTTTACCAAACCAATGCTGGAGTGTTCCTTGACTCAAAAAGTATCTATTTTCCACATTTAAGACCAAAGGACCACATGGTGTGGTCACAGCGCCATGGGCAAAACATGCATCAAAACTGGTGAGAAGTGCATTTTTTGGCATTTTCCTGCACAAAAAACATATGTCCGACCAAAATGCAACTTTGTAAATCAAGAGATCTACCATACCAGACTGTGCATGCCACATTTCATGCAAATCTGTTGAATGGTTGCAAAGTTATTAACGTGCAAAATTTGAGGTTTAACATTAAAGTGCCTACTCAACCCTAACTATAGGGGCGTGACAGCATGACATATATATATATATATATATATATATATATATATATATATCTATTTATGTTATAGGGGCACAGTCGTGCCCCTTTGTTTAGGGTTATGAAGCACTTCTATGTTAAATTTGAAATTTTGCACTTTATTAACCATGGACTCATTCAATGGATTTGCATGAGATTTGGTATGCATGGAGGTGCATGGCAGATCTCTTGATCTGCCAAATTTCATTTCTGTTAGACTGATGTTTTTTGTGCACCAAAACGATGAAAAATGCACTTTTCGCCAGTTATGTGATCAGTTTTCTGGATTTTGTCTGTAGTGCTGTGTGGCTGTTATGTGCCATGCTGCTCTGCAACTTGGCTCATCTGAAAGATCTTGGGTCAAAGAACATTCTGCATTTTGTTTGGTGAAAAAATATTAAGCCATTCAAAAGTAATTACAGTTTTAAGTTCCCATTATAAGTCAATGGGATAATTTATATGGTTATTTTGTGAACGAAGAATGGGGTTTTGGCCATCTGGTCCCTCCTCATGATCAAAGAATTTGCAGGTTAGCAATCAAAGAATCTCTGACCCCGAGAAATTCTTTGATCATGATGGACGCCATCTTGTTTTCACTTTCCGGACAGAAAAATTCAAATTTCTCAGCTCGGGGGGTCTTCTGAAGTAAAACTATAGTGGGTTTTACTCAGAGTTCTTCTCTCCATCGAGTCATGCCTGTGGTTTTCTTCAAAATGGTAAAAAAATAGTTTTACACTTTTTCATTCTTTGATCACGGCTCACTAACAATCTTTGATCGTGAGCCTGGAAATTCTTTGATCGTGAGATTCTTTGATTGCAATCTTTGATCGTGAGGTGAGGACCAGATGGCCAGATTAAAAGATTTTTAATTTCTCAGCCCAGGGGTGACCTAGAAACATAAATTAGGATGGGTTTTGCTCAGGAGGCTTCGTTTTATCTAACCATGCAGGTGGTTTCATGTATTTATGTGTAAAATTTGAATTTCACCATTTTTTATTCTTTGATCATGAGCCTGCAAATTCTTTGATCATGAGATTCTTTGACTGTGATCTTTGATCGTGAGGTGACGACCAGATGGCCAGATGGAAAAATTTAATTTCTCAGCCCAGGGGTGACCTAGAAACACAAACTAGGATGGGTTTTGCTCAGGGGGCTTTGTTTTATCGAACCATGCTGGTGGTTTCAAGTATTTATGTATAAAATTTGAATTTCATCATTTTTTATTCTTTGATCATGAGCCTGCAAATTCTTTGATTGTGAGCCTGCAAATTCTTTGATTGTGATCTTTGATCGCGAGGGAGGGACTAGATGGCCAGATTTGAATGCAACAGATAGGCCAATTTGAACAATCTTTAAAATTAAATATCTCAGAAACAGTTTGGTCTTTTTACTTGAAATTTTGAGGGTGTTCACGGGATGTCCTGTACATAGGAATAATGTTATTTACATGTTAGACAATATATCTTTTGCAGAGATATTGTGTGGCGCAGTCTACATTTTGCAAACAGCATTTTCCATTGTGGTAGTGGCTTTAAATTTGTAGGGTATTTGGTCTTACTGCCGTGGATATACTTTTTAGCCATTAGGTGTGTAACATGTCAACAGGTGTGGAATTCTGCCATGCCAACGAATGAAAATCTCAAACTTTCAAACATTATATCTTGGAGATGGTTTGCTCTTTTACATTGAAATTTGGACCATCTTCAGGGGGATGTTCTGTGCATCTGAATAATGGTGTTTAGCTGTTATTAAGTTTATTTGCTGCACAGATATTGCGTAACACACTTTATTATGTTTTCCGTATGGTGTTTTGCATTGTGGTAGTTGCTTCACATTTATTGGATACCTAGCGTTACTGCCATGGAGGTGATTTTCAGTGGTTAGGTGTCTGACATGTAAACAGGTGTGGAATTATGCCACTCTGATGAATGAAACTTTGTTTTGTTCCAAGGTGGTGGGAGCATGGGGCCCAAGGTGCCGAATGCTCCCACACATATAAGCTCCCATCAATACATATTATAATCAGTACTTGCACTGTTATGTTAGCCAGAAACTTGCAAGTAGGTGGGAACGCAGGGCCCAAAGGGCCCCACACTCTCACCAACTTGTGTAACTTTCTAATTTTCTATTCTTTCTCAAAAAGTAAGGAAATTCTATGCAAAAACCAGTTGCGTTAATGCATCATTTAAGGTTAAAGCATAAAAAATGAGGAAATGAGACCTTTATTGTTGCCCCCTCCCCCTTCGTGTAGCCCCTCCTTACTCCCAAGAGTGACAGACAATGGGGTGTGTCATTGGGGTTGTGAGGCCTAAATGTCACCCCATTCTTCTTTACTGTGGCTTGTGAATATTATTACACATGGAATGGGGTGACATTTAGGCCTCACAACCCCAATGACACACCTCATCATCTGTCAATCTCAGGAGGAGGGAGGGGCTACATGAAGGGGGAAGGGCAACCCTAAAGGTCTCATTTCCTCACTTTTTATGCTTTAACCCTAAATGATGCATTAATGCAGTTTTTGGCATAGAATATATATCATGTATGTATATATATATATATATATATATATATATATATATAATGGTAGCACGGTAGTGTTACCATAGTTAGGGTTGAGTACCCCATTTAATGGTAATGGTGAAACTTTGCGCCTTAATAACTTTGCCACCATTCAATAGATATGCCTGAAATTTGGCAAGCTTAGGGCAAAACCATAGATCTTGTGATCTGCCAAGTTTCGTACTGGTGGAACATACTGCTGCGGAGTTATTAAGTGACTTTCCAGGGTGCATTTATGGGTTTTTGTGCATTCTTTGCTCATGCCTACAGTTAGCATGGTTTGCGCGACCAGTCTGAACACTTCAGAAAACATGCAGCCCATGTCTTCAATGTGCCTTTCAAAGATTTTGTGAAAAAATATTAAACGGTTCAAAAGTTATTTAAAAAACAATTTTCCCATTATAGTCAATGGGAAATGTTAACAAAAAGTTAGACAGTGTCACAAATGCAGTTTTTAGTGTTGCAAATGACCCCTGTAGTGTCATGAGTCAGACATTTTTTTTCAGTTTAGTGATCACAGAAATGTTTGGCATTTAAAATTGGGACCATCTAGGAACACAATTATTTTTGTGTTCATGTAGTTGGACCCTGAGGATGTTAGCCATGTCTTTATTTTGGGGTTAAACACTCCAGAAATATGTTTTTCAAATTTTTGGAAAAAGTAGTGTCACAAAGTAGTGTCGCACATGTGACACTTTTGTGATTGTTTTTGCGAAAGTGTCGTGATTTGTGACACAAAAATGCAACACTATGGGGAAAATAACAGCACTTCTTTGTCACACTGCTGCAAACTAACGGTTTGGTCTTCTGGGCTGAAATCTGGAGGGAAGAAAGCCAACATCACACAGATGTGCCTTCTTGTAGTTTGGTCAAAAAATATTACAGGGTGGCAAAGTTATGGCACTCCAAAGTTGACACTTTTTTCCATAGGATAACATTACAGCATCCGCCACATTACAGGAATCCTTTGCCGCCCTGCTGCAGAATAACAGTTTGGTCTTTTGGGCTGAAATTTGGAAGGAAGAAAGGCAACATCCCACAGATGTGTCTTTTGGTGGTTTGGTGAAATAATATTACAGGGCGGCAAAGTGATGGCACTCTGACATTGGCGCTTTTCCATAGGATAACATTGTAAATCAATCCGCAGGCCCGATATGTACAAAGCGGTGTGAGATAAGGTTTTCGTCACAAAATGCTTATCCCCAGATGGGAGCTAAGTACAAAACTAGCCAGGAAAGTCATAATTCATATGCATTTTTGTTTCTACGTCGTACGGTTCCTGAGATATAAGCAATTTAGTATTCCAAGTCCTAATTTTCTGCTCTGAGGCCCGTTATTATGCATACATTATTTGTTTTCACTGTGTTTTTCAATGCAGTTTTTGGGGAAATGAAGGGTGTTCCCATTCGTTACTGTGCCAGTTAACCTTTCCAGTTATATTTCTGTTACTGTTCACGTCACCGTTCCCATCTACGCTACTGTGTGCATTACGATTTGCGTTTTCATTTGTGCTTGCATTTGCGTTTCTGTTTCTGTTTTGTTCAGCATTATTGTTGCTGTTACCATTACCATTTGCATTTGCAGTATTGTGCCCGTGTGCATTATGGTTTGTGTTTCCGGATGCGCTTGCGTTTGTGTTTCTGTTTCTGTTTCCTTTGGTGTTATTGTTGCTGTTACCATTACCATTTGCATTTACAATTGTGGTACCACGACCGAGCGTGTTACCAGTTGTGTTTCCATATGCGCTTGCATCTCCATTTGCGTCACTGTTCACTTAGGTGTCACTTTGCACCTTCATTTCTAGTAACACTTGCTTTACAGTTTAGTTTGTGTCACCATGTGAGCAACCATTACCACTTGCATTTGCATTGCTGTTACAGTTACTATGTCACAAACAATCATGTGGTGGGAGCATTCCATTCACTATTTATAGTCCTCATTCTCAAAAAGAAGGGAAATTAGAGGCAAAAAAATCTGTTTAATGCATCAGTTAAGGTTGTTCTACAGCAACAAAAGTGAGGAAATTCGGTGTTAGGGTTGAAACACCCCCCCTTGCACCACCTCAGCCCACTCCCCCAACTGGCATCGGGGTGTGCATTGGGGTTGTCGGTCCTAACTCTCACCTCATTCTCCTATGCCTCAGCTTGTTCACGTTGTGATGGGGTTAGAGTTAGGGCCAATCACCCCAATGCACACCCCGATGCCGGGTTGGGGGAGTGGGCTGAGGGTAAAAGGGTTTTCAACCCCAACACCAACTTTCCTCACTTTTGTCGCTGTGGAACAACCCTAACTGATGTATTAGAGTTTTTGCCTCTAATATATATATATATATATATATATATATATATATATGGGATACATGATGGGCAGAAGTGGAATACGGAAAATATTCTCACTCCTGCAGAGTGAAATATACAGTACTCATGATGCAGAAGTGAAAATATTTTCCATATTCCATGATCTGCCCATCATGTGTGCTATTTATACCATGGAGGTGAGACCAATTTCAGTGACAAAGGTATGTTTGTTGTTATGAGGATCATGTCACTTTAAATGATGCTGGTGCTATGGTAGTGTGTGTGTGTGTGTGTGTGAACTTTTATGAATGGGTTGTTGTAGTGAGCTGTTGTTGGTTGGTGTGTGTGTGTGGGGGTCTTGATTAGGTGTGCTGTGTTTTGGTAATTGGTTGCCTGAGGGAGGTTCTGTTCTGTGACAATGAGGAAGATGGTAATGATTTATTTTGATGGGTTTGTGTCTTCATGTTTGGCTGTTTAAGATTTATTTAAACACTTCAGGCATCATCTGTTTGATTCAGTAATGTACTAAACTTGGGTTTTGAAATACAGCACAAGAGAGTTGGAGATTGTTACATTTAGAAGGAGTGCTGCAGCTGACTGTCATTATCTATCTTAATTGTGTTAATTTCAGTATAGGGCCTGTTTTAGAACTCAGCAAATTACAGGGGTGTTTCTTAGTGTTTTCAGATGCAGGTGAGTGATGTCAGCAGAGTAGGTATAAATGGTATTTATTTTAACTCTGCTGATGTCATCAGGATTTATTTCACTCCAGTGAAAATAACATGGTTTATTTCACTGTAATTGGTCTCACCCCCATGGTGTGTATATGTGTATATATATATATATATATATATACACGGACACCCTCCCCCCAAAGCAGCTGTTCCTCACTGAGTGAAAGAATTAACTCTGGTTGCTCCCCTGAGGGTCCAAGAGGGCAGAAGGATGCCCTCCCCCACAGCAGCCCTCCCCCACTGAATCAAAGGTACACCACAAAGCAGCACCACCATGCTTGATCTCAGCTCCCGAGTGAGGAAAGACTTGGCGCCATTTTCAAACAATCCAAACTGAAGCACTTTTAAAGGCTGTACAATCAATGTCACCATACGAATGAAGATAGATTTCTAATCCTCCTAAAAGACTATTTGCCTGTTTAATTTACTCCTTTCTTCTTCTGCTTTATTTTCACCTTTAGCCAGGCTGATTTCAGACTAATTGAGCTTGCCTAGCTTTATGCACATTTATTCAACTGCCTGTAGCCTGAGCATTTCTCAGCCTTGCAAAATTTAGCTAAGTTTAAGCTTGCCTTTTACTGTTGAAATGCAAACTGCCAGCAGCCAGAGTTAATTCTTAGCCCTGCCCAAAATTAGATTGCGTAGAATACGTGCTCCCATTTGTGATCCAAATCGCACTCCACTTCCCCCTCCAGCAGCCCCTCCCAAAGGTTCCTTATTACTAACAGCAGCTCTCCCCCACTGAACCAAAGGTATGCCACACAGCAGCACCACCACACTTGCTCTCAGCTCCTGACTGAGGAAAGCACCGCTGACGCATTGCGTTGGCTCCCCACCACCCCCACCACCACCCTTGGTTGGCTCAGCATTATATAGCTGCTGACACATGATGGCTGAAACCAATCAGCCATGTTTCCCATTAGCAAGCTATCATATCTCCCCACCAGAGGCCACTTCTGCATCTTTTACCTTCATTTCACCCTCCTAGCCACAATGATGCTTTACCCAGTTTTGTGCCTACTTCTTAAGTTTCCTCTCTCTTACAGAGCGCTTACCTATCTTCCTCACCCCCATCTAGGCACCCCTTTGACTACCCCTCTCTCTTTCTCATCCCTTCCCTTAGGCACACCTCCCCAAATCTCTCTCTGGTGCACTTCCACCTTACAACATCAATTCTTCCCCCCCCTTTACCCATCATCCCACCTTTCCCACCCACACTCACCTTCCCTTACCATCCACCCTTCACTGCTTCACTCACACCTGCTGAACCTCGAGGCCTTTCTCCATTGCTTAAACCTAAGTTCTTCACCCCCCAGGTGCAACACACATAACAGAAAGAAATTCTTCCCCTTCCCCTGCTACTACTACTCCTGGCAGGCGACATCCACCCCAACCCAGGCCCCCTAGCACCTAGTCAAACCACGCCAACTCCTGCTTCCACCTCAGCCCAGTTCCCAGATTCTCTCCCCAAAGGCTTCCATATATTTCATATTAAAACAAGGAGTCTGCTCCCTAAAATAGATGCCCTCTCTGTCTGGGTAAATCAGTACCAACCTGATATACTCTGTGTCATGGAATCCTGGCTATCTGCCAAAATCTCCAACTCCTCACCTGCCATCTCTGACTATGTCATGTTCTGGCAGGACCATGGTAAGCGAGGTGAGGGGGTAACGCTGTATGTCAGGCTTTCCTTAACATGCTCCATTAGCTTCAAGGAATCCTGCCCAGCCTCTCACGAATCTCTAGTAGCCCTTCTCTCCTTTCCCTTTACATTGGGGTCCTATACGCTCCCCCAAAGACCCCTGTGACTCCTTCATCAAGGCGATCACTACAATCTCTTCGGTCACAAAAAATGGCAAACTCATTCTACTAGGTGATTTCAACCTCAACTGGCTCTCCTCCAACACCAAAACCACTGCTGTCAGGATTGAAGCCCTAAACCTCTCCCAACAAATCCAGGAACCCACCTGCCTAAACCACTGGTCTCAAATTCACTCCCTTCTAGACTGGATTTTGACCTCCCATCTGCACAGGGTCACTGCCTCAGGCACCCTCTCAGATGCCCTTACTGACCACTGCATCACTTACTGCATCCACAAAATCCACGCACCACAATCTGGCCCCAAATTCATCTGGTCTCGCCCGCTACACCTCCTCGACAAATCTGCTCTACAGCACAACCTTACAAATGCGGACTGGCTTCCTGTCTTTGCCTCCCAAGATGTTGACCTTGCCCTATCCCACTTCAGCAACATCCTCCTAAGCACCTGGGACCGCCTCGCTCCCCTCAGAAAAACGTGAGAAAAGCGTTACCATCACCCCTGGATCACTTCGGACCTCATCATCTTACGTCAGGCTAGGGACAAGGCATGGAGGCTGTATAAAGCTTCCCTTGCCCCTTGTGACCTCCAAACCTACAAACATCTCAGAAACACAAACACCAATGCAATTCAGAAATCTAAAACCTCATACTTCAAAGTACAACTTACCCATAACCATGCCTCCACAGCATCCTACTGGAAGGTCCTAAACTCTCTCTTATGGTCCCTCCCCCTAAGCAAGCCAGCCCAGTCCTTAGCTCAAATGGCAGAACAGTAGAAAATCCTGCTTCTGTAGCTGAACTCTTTAACTCGATCTTCATCTCCTGTGCTCTGCCAGACTCAGCCCCCCCCACCCAACTCCACTATCTCCTTCCCCCAACTCTGGCTTCCTCTCCCCCCCCCATGACTTGGGAGGTCTACTCTGCCCTCACCACTATAAATCAGTCTAAAACCAGCCCTGATGCCTTACACCCTCGATTGCTCCACATCTCCACCTTAGCCATATCCGCTCCCTTAGCACACTTACTCAACCTCTCCCTCTCAACATCCACAGTCCCCACCACCTGGAAACTGGCCAAAATCCTTCCCCTGCATAAAGTTGGAGACTCCTCCCAACCATGAAACTACTGACCCATCTTGAGCCTCCCCTCCCTTGCCAAACTCCAAGAATCACTCATGCTCTCTAAACTGTCAGCGTTTCTCTCTCCTCAAACAGCTCCCTTTCCTCTTTTCAATCAGGCTTTAGAAAACATCACTCCACTATCACCACCCTGCTACATGTAACTGACTCTATTCTCACTGCCATGACAAAGGCCATACCACCACTGCCATATTCATTGACCTGGCAAAAGTCTTTGACTCAATCTCCCACCCCCTGCTACTCTGCAAATTAAGCTCCTTCAGCCTCGGTCAGCCCACCATCAACTGGTTCTGCTCTTACTTCCAGAACAGGCAGCAGTCTGTTCAAATAGGGGACACTCTCCTCCCCCCACTACCCATCCTCTCAGGTGTCCCCCAAAGCTCTATCCTAGGCCCCATCCATTTCTCCCTTTTCATAAATGACCTCCCCTCCACCTGCCTCTCCTCTAAGGTACATCTATACGCCGACAACACCATCATCTTCACCTCAGGCCCCTCTCATGATAGAGTGCTTCCAGATCTTCAAAGTGACTTTAACAGCGTCCAAACCTGGCTCCAAAAAAACCTGGATCCCAAAAAAATTACTTAAACTAAATGCCAAAAAAAAGGTAACCATGGTATTCAGTACAAGACAAAAGCTTGCCTCTCTACCCACTCCATCACCAATTTACACCCTAGTAGGCTCTCCCCTCGAGATGGTGCCTGTTTTCAAGTAACTGGGAGTCTGGCTGGTCAGCCACCTCAACTTTTTCACCCACATCAAGGCAGTCTGCACCAAACTCCAGCCCAAGCTGGCCTGCCTCTATCACCACAAAGCCAGTCTTCCCCTTCCCACTCATAGCGAACTCATATGTAAAACCATCCTTCCAGTCCTGGACTATGCAGACATCATCTATGGCACAGCCCCAGCCTCATCCCTCTCAAAACTTGACATCCTTCTCAACTCCTTCTGTCGCTTTGCCACAGCCTCTCCACCACTTACTCACCACTGCCTCCTCTACTCTTCTCTATCCCTGACCCCACTCTCACATAGGAGGACCATCCACTGCACCTCCCTCTTAGCTAAATACTGGCTAGGGTCCTTACCCCCCCACCTCTCCTCCTGCCTCACACCAGCCAGTTACTCTGGCTACCCGCTCCACAACCGAGATTCACGCACCTTCCAAATAACACACCCCTCTCTGCCTCGGGACAGGCAGTCTTTTCCTACCATCTTCTTCTCCTCCTCTGGAACAATCTCCCTCCCAACCTCCACCAGGCCTCCTCTCTCGCAGCTGTAAAGCTACTCCTTAGGCTCCTCCCCTCCCCCTCTTGCCCAGTTGCTCATAAGGTCCCTCCCTGATTCGGACCTAGCCTTTTATGGTAGTCCCAAATGGAAACTTCCTGCTGCAGACAGCCCCACCTTTTCACTCTCCGAGAACTCTTACTGTCCAATTCTGGTACTATTCCACTCTATCATGTTACCAGTTGTGACATGCAGTATACACTAACTTCTGACTTCTGCTGATTATGCATTAAATAGACATGAAAGTCCCGGATGCTGTATCCCACGTCTAGACAGAAATTAGCTGCACAGTCCTGCATACTGCTGTTGTACTATACATCTGAAACAAGAACTTGTTGTATTTCTCTGTTTAATTTTCTGTTTACACCTTGTACCCGGGTCACACCTGGAAATGAGCCTCGGCTCAGTGTGCCTTTCCCAGTCACCAATTTTAAATAAATAAAATAAATAAATACACTGATTGTAGTGATGCATGGGTGGCTTGTATTCACTGCTTGTGTCTGCCTACACCCATATCCTGCATCATTCAGCCTGTACTTCCATTCTGACCAAAAGGTGGAACTGTGTGCTTCATGCAGTAGCACTGGGCAAACTACATGGATATGTATGCTAAACAGCATATAATGAGATGCAAATGTGACTGTTTCCCCACGAATTACCTAACTAGGCTCATTTGTATATGACCTTTGAATATAGCAAATCTTTGCCCCGGGCTAACCTGTTTGCACCAGGCTAATGTGTTAGCACTGCACAATCAGGTTAGCCCCAGGCAAACCTCACATCAGCATAGCACGGTTCTGCAGTGTGTGTGGCCTGCTTTGTGTTTTGCAGTTGTTGTGAAACACCTCTTTGCAATCACACATATTGTCCTCCACCTGCAGCTCTGACTTGCTCCTCCTCTGTGTCCATTGGGCTGCTGTTGCATTTTGCACTTCCCTGTTGCTATATTCAGAGCTGTCTTATTTCCCAGGCTATTTTAGCACTACACTCCCAGCCCAGTTTGCTTCCTTAGAACGCTATATTCAGCAAGTTCAGCACCAGGGCTAATCCTTTTGAATATGGTGGGCTATTTGTTCTGGGCTAATTTAACATGGTGGGCAGTGCTAATTTAGCCGAGGGGCAAAGTTCTGAATATCTGGCCCAAGGTCTTTTCTGTACTGATAAAACCTGCACCTCTCTATGATTCTATGAATGCCTGTGAAATGTGACCCTTCCTTTTCCTAAAAAAGGCCTCTGACAATATTGATTTGGGGCCTAGTTGCCATTACATACTAACATACTAACATACTATTTGCCAGCAGATTAGGCCTTATGGTCTATCAAGTCTGCTCGAACCTAGATCCTTAGTTGGGTGCCGAGACCCTCCCATCCCTTGTGCTCCAGAAACCCCTATCATCCATCCCCACCCCCCCGGGACAGGCCATCATCTGATACATCCACTTTCTGTGTCTGTCCCACCCTCTCTAAAGCTCTCCACTGTGGATCTCTGAACCAGCTCACCAGGCAAAGCATTCCAAGGGTCCACCACCTCTCAGTGAAAACCTCCTCCTTTCCCTTCACCCTTCCACCTTCCAACTTCAAACCATGCCTCTGGTGATGCCTCCCTGCTTTAGTCTAAAGATCCTCCATGTTTACCCTATTTATTTCCTTGAGGTACTTGAAGACCTCAATCATGTCCCCCCTGTCTCTCCTCTCCTCCAATGAAAACAGGCAGAGCTCCTCAAGTCTGTCCTCGTAAGTCAAATCCCCTAGCCCTCGTATCATCTTTGTTGCCCTCCTCTGTACCCTCTCCAGGAGCTGTATGTCCCTCTTCAAGTGTGGTCTCCAGTACTGTACACAGTACTCAAGGTGTGGTCTAACCAGTCCATTGTACAGTGGCAGAATCACTTCCTTGCTCCTAGAGGTGATCCCCTTAGATGCATCCCAACATCCTGTTTGCCTTGCTAGCTGCTCTCCTGCACTGCTCAGTGTTATTCATACATGTATCCACCATGACCCCTAGGTCTTTTTCCCCTGTTGAGGCTTCCAGCACCTCCCCTCCCAGAGTGTACATGTGTTTAGGGTTTCCCCGACCAAGATGCAACACCTTGCACTTGGTGATATTGAAATTTAATTTCCATGTGTGAGCCCAGCTTTCCAGGGTGTCCAGGTCCCCTTGCAGGGCCAACCTCCCCTCTTCTCCCTCAACTACTGCTCCCATCTTGGAGTCATCCGTGAAGAGACTCATTTCACACCCTATACCATCCCTGATGTCCGATATGTATGCATTAAACAGGATTGGACCCAGGACCTAGCCCTGTGGTACCCCACTACCAACCTCTGTAGGGTTCGAGAGCTCCCCACAGACCACTACTCTCTGAGTGCGTCCAGCTATCCAGTTTTCAATCCATCTGACCATCAAAGGGCCTACTCTAACCCCATCAGTTTCTCCACCAGACCATTGTGGGGACAGAGTCAAACGCCTTGCTGAAGTCCAAGAATAATACATCCACAGGCTTACCCCTGTCCAGTTCTGATGTTACCCATTCATAGAACTCCACAAGGTTGGTTTGACATGATCTACCTGGCACAAACCCATGCTGCCGACTATCCAGACCTCCCACCTCCTCCAAGTAAACCCCAATCGTTCCTTTAGTATACTCTCCATTAATTTTCCCACCACCGAGGTTAAGCTGATGGGTCTATAGTTTCCTGGTACTTCCTTCGACCCCCCTTTATGGATTGGTACCACATGTGCCTCTCGCCAATCCCTAGGTACCCTCCCTGTCTCAAGTGACCTGTTGAAAAGCTCCGCCAGGGGTGCAGCCAGTATGTCAGCCAATTCCCATAGTACTCTCGGATGAATGCCATCTGGCCCAGGAGATTTGTCTTTCTTTAGGGCCTTGAGGGCAAACCACACCCTTTTGGTGGGGATGGCATCATCCGTCCCCTCCACCTTACTGGTCTTTTTATCCTTATCCAGATGTGACACCCCTGTGGTACCTTTCCCTCCCTTTTGCTCCATTTCTGCTGCTCCTGATCCGCTCCTGCCGCTTCTATCCCTTTGTGCCTTGCTTTGTAGATATCCCATCCCCTCCCTAGTGAACACAGAGGCAAAGTACTCGTTAAATACCTCTGCCTGGTCCCTCGCCTCTTCCACCCACCCTCCTTCTGATCTCAATCTGCTGAGATGGCCCTTAGTTTTTCTCCGCTCCCCAATGTACCGGAAGAACCCCTTTCCCCTCCATGTATCCCCTGTGCCAGCTGCTGCTCTTTACTGGACTTTGCTCCCCTCACCATACGGGTGACTTTTCTAGATGCAAGCTGGTACATTTCCTTATCCCTATCCCCTCTTGTTGTTTTATATTTTTTGTACGCTTTCTTTCTCTGACTGCTACCTGACCTCACTGGACCACCAGCATGGTTTATGTGACCTTGCTCCTTACGTTTCAACTTAGCGCAGATCCTGACTGCCTCATGAAGTCCCCATTTATGACCTCCCATCTCCTTTCCACACTTGTTGTTGAGGTAATCCCTTCAAGTGATCCTTGAGAATATTTCCCATGCCCATAAAGTCTGCCCCTGAAGTCCACTGCCAGTGTCCTAGATCTCACCCCCACTCCCCAATGCTTATTTGAAACCAGACAGTATTGTGGTCACTCCCAGTCAGGGGTCCTGTACAACCATGTCCCTTACCAGATCCCCATCTGCCAGAACCACATCCAGGACATGCCCTCCCTTGTGGGCTCCAGCACATGCTGTGTTAAGAACACATCCTGGAAGCCATCAGCAGCCTCTGCTCCTTGGCCACCTTAGAGGACATGGTTCCCCAGTTAGTACCTGGCATATTAAGGTCCCCATCAACACCACTCCTTCCCTTTTGGACCACACTGGGCAATGATGTTGTCCAGCAAACCATCCTCTAGAACATCACTCATCCCGGGGCCTATAGCTACTCCCAGCTTGACCTTATCTCCTGCTGGGGATCGTGGGTGACCCATAAGGCCTCCACGTTTCCCTCTGCCTCTTCTACCATAGCAATTTCTATGTCATCTCTAATGAACATAGCCACTCCACCCCTCTGCCCTCCTTTCTATCCTTCCTAAGCATAGTGTACCCCGTATATTTAGGTCCCAGTCATGGTTTTGTTGTACGTTCCGTAACTGCTGCCACATCCACCCCTCGAACAGCATGGCCTGGAACCTGGCAACTTGTTTCCCAGCTCCTGGCATTTATAACACTAACCCCCACCCTTATCCCTGATCCTTTTGTCGAACCCCACCCAGATTCCTTATACTTCCATCCTCCCCTGCTCCTCCTGAAACCTCCACCTCCAGTCTGTTTCCCCCTCTCCCCTTGGGCTTGAGGCTACTCCCCTCATCTGGAGGAGGCTTCTCAGTCAGCCCCTCCTTATCCCTTCCCCCTTACAAGTTTTAACCCCACCTTTCTTGTATGTAGTCAGCCATCCCCTGTTTAAGGACTTCCTTCCCTAATGGGGCAAGATGAAACCTGCCCTTGGCATATAGTCCCTTATCCTCCCAAACTCCATTCCAGTTCCCTAACACCCCAACCCATTCTCTTCACCCCACTTCCTGGCCATTTATTAACCTCTGTAGAGCTTCATTTTTTCTCCACTGAGGCCTTTGGTACTGGCAATATCTCCGAAAAGGAAATGTTGCATCCATTATCCCGACAGACTCTGGCAAGTTCTTGGAACCTTGCTTGATTTCCATAATGCTATTTCCTCTAGATCATTAGTTCCCAAATGCACCAGGAAATCCGGTTTCTCCACAATCCCTAACCATTTCATACACCATGAACTTTGTTCTGTGCACTGTCAGCCCAGAGATACTCACTACCTTCACCTGGCTATGGCATCCATCCCCTGTCCTCCCAATGGATACCCTTAATCATCGAGTCTCCCAGTAACAGAACCTTAACACCGCCATCATCCTTATGGTTACCTCCACTATGCCCTCTCAGCCCCCCTCCCCACTTTATTCATGATCGCAATTTCATGGGAGTCTTCCTGCCTTATTAGAGACCCCTGTCACCCTCCCTTTCTGCCTCCTTGCTATTTTGCCCACTTAACTCAAACCCCTCTGAATAGGTGTCCTTTAACCCTCTCTTATCTGAACCATTTATCCTGGCCCTGATGGTTTCCCTTCCCCACACCCTCATCCCCCCTGTAATAGTACCCCTGTCTCCAGAGGCTCTCTGTGGGTCCCCTTTAGCTAGGGCCCCATCCTTGGTACTGACCTTCCTGCTGAAGGGGGCTCCTCTCCCACCTCCTTGTCACCCAGTTCCTCTCAATCATGCTCTCCTCCTCATGTCTGGAATATGTTGCATCTCCCCATTTGCTTAACATATATGTTTCCTTCTCCTCTGGGACTATGTCTATCCTTTCCATAGCTGTTCTGTGATGCCCTATGGGTATCTGACTCCCTCCCCCCGGCCTCTGTATAAGTTTCCTCATTTCCACCAACCCCTTCCTCCCCCTCTAGGATGCTTAGTATCTCAAATTTATTGTGACACTCTATGTCAGCCTCCATCAAGTAACCCGAGTTTCCCCTGACTGCATCTCTAAACTGACCCTCTTCTTCCTCTCTTGCACTGTTCACCTTAGGAGCTCCCTTCCCACAGTCTGCTGTTTTAGGCTTCCGCACAACAGCCCCTCCTGACTCTTCCCCCTCCAGTCTCCTTGAATTCAGACTTTTCACCCTGTACGCTTTCCCCTTAGCATCAACTTCCCTATCTAAGGGTCCTCTGTCCCTAATATCCCCCCTTCTGCTTGCTGTAGCATAATGTCCTGTAATTTCAGAGCGTTGCCCCAGCCTCCCCTCAGCCCCACCCTTCTGCTGCCCATATCCACACCCCTTATCCTTGGACACCCCCCCCAGCTCCCACAGCTTACTCCTTAACCAATATACCTCACTCCTGATACAAGATAGCTGTCTACAGAGTGGGCAGCCTCCTCTCTCCAGGCCCAATTTAGAATTATTGCCATCCCACAGCCTGTGCAGCCTACAACCCTTCCGAAGATGCCTGCCATGGTGGAATATGGCCACCTGATTATCCCCTCTGTTTATAATAGCACACCCTTTTCTCAGTCCCTTTCCCTGGAGTACAGTTTCTCTCTATACTGACTGTAGTTATTACAAACCCAATTTCAACCCCACCAACGTCCTCAAGTCTCACAAACACATACAGTCCAGTATGTGTTCAGTCCCACTAACAGTGTGTGCAAGCAGACTCCAGGTACCGTATGATGTCACAGGCCCACCAACCCTGTTGCTTCAAATTTCAGTCCCAAACAGAAATACTCAGCCCTTCAATCCCAACCCCCAGTGGCTTTTCAGTATTTAAGAAAGCCTACAAAACAGGGTGGGTGGGAGGCTCTTACCAAACACCAGGCAAACAACACATTTAAATTACCTTCTATTTTTCCCTGCCAAACATCTATCCCCAAACCTACAATATCACAGCCCAAGTATCAGTTCAAATTCAAGGTAATAATTTTTAACACATAGAACTATTTTCACTAACAAACTATTCAAATATTTCAGTTTAAAACAAAATATAATTCCTGGCCTCTTTTCTACCAACCTGTTGCTTAAGCTCCCAAGTGAACAATTGTGCCTTAGAAACTTTTTGAATCAATTAGTGTTCTCCGTAGTCATGGGACTGAACTTTTTATGCCAAGTAAATACATTCTTATCTTTGTCATCATTAATATCATTATATTTTTGAAGTTTCTGTTGTCTGATCTCTTTCATTAAGTGACTTTATACTTTTTTCTACCATATATAGTTTTTTGTTGTATTTGTCTAAGTTAATTTTACTCTTAATCTGCTCAGTGAGAATCTCAATTTTAGTTGGAACTTGACCCATTTATGTTATCATGGCTTCTATTAACAAAAGCACAAGATCAAAACTATACTTTGTATGGACTCAATTCCATTAGTCCATGAGTTCTTCATCATGGAAACCCAAATTGGCTTCCACTACAACCGTCAGACTACAAGGTATCCCTTTTTGTTTTATATATTGTGATAAAGTTACTGAGTACCACTCCAACTTGGCTTCTTTTTGTTTGAGCGACTCAAGTTTGTTAAACAAGGTATTAGCATTGCCACCGTCAGTCAATGTTCTAGTGCTTTTTACCAAAATGATATGATTTTATTCTTCCATGTTCAGTCCTGCTGCTTCAGGACATTCTGTTGTTAGTGTGTTAAGCTGTTCAAAGGTACTCATCCTTCACTGCTGATTCACAGAGTCATATCTTGATGTATCTTAGCTGCTCACAGTAAATGGTTTGGGGCTTCCTCCACATCATATTATAAAGTCAGACCTGGAGTGTCTGGGTCCTGTGAAATGTAACAAAATATGAGAGAGGGAAATGTGTACCAATATAGATCATGGGTAACAGCAAAAAGCCCAAAATCATAAAGATAGATTAGTAAATACAGTTCACACGGTACCAGTTACAGGGACAAAACAACCATGGCTAGGAATGTCTCCATTAGGTAGCTACCCATGTGGCAGTTGTACACATTGACCCAACATGTGTACCAGGAAGAAGTTCTATAACCCTCATGAAGGCAATAATGTTGAAATCAGACAATTTATTTCTTGTATTACAGAAAATGTAATTTACATGTTGTATTACCCATGTGATCAGTCCTGATTCTATGTGATAACAGAGATTGGCAAAGGGCAATCACCATTATGGTGAATGTACATCACTGAAAATAGCAACAGCAATGTACATTCACAGTGAGGAAACTACCCTTAACTGTTTATGTGGGGGGCTTTGCCCCATGCATCCCCCTTACTAAAATAACAAACACCAGGGGGGTGCATATTGGGTAGGGGGCAAAACCAGGAAGGAAGAAATATACAAAACAAACCAGCACAGAAGAGCACAAAATATTGTGCTCCTTCCTAGCCTCGAACCCTGCACTCACTCCACCAGAGCCAGACTCCCTAACCATTGTGCTACTAAGCCAGCTCGGTGGCTTTCTCCCTTATCACCCTTCACATACCATCCAGATACCTTCTAGTATCCTGTCACTCTTCCAATCATCCTGCACTTCCCAGTCACTTCCCTTTCAGGATTGCTGTCCTTACAAGTGCTGAGATTGAGTCACTCAATCTCAGTCACCCTTTTAATAATATACCATCATTCCTATATTGGACAGACCTCTAGGCAACTTAAAATATGTACTACTTAGAACAAAATGCAAAGAGAAGACTTAAGAAACTTTCACCAGTTGCCATGTGTTTTATTGAGGCAAGACACAATGTAACAGATCTGAGATACTGGGGTTTAGAAAAAGCAAAATGTATTTGGTGACAGTGTACAAAACAGAAAAAAAATGTATTACATAAGGAAGCATTTTGGATAATGAAATGTATTTTTTTGAACAAAAGATATGTTTAATGAAGCACCAACATGGAATGAGTTAATTTGAACTAATCAGAATCTCCCATCACTGTAATCTGCAGGAAACATGGTACTCATTGAATCATGTTTCAGTTACTAACCTAGTCTATCCTTTGAACAAGATATTTCTTTAGGACATCAACTTCAACTGAAAGCAACCTCTGCTTCACCTTTATTGCTTTAGTGAAGATATGAGTTAATTTTGATGTAACAAACCAAAAAAGTGTATATTGTATTTTTAAAAAATGTAAAACATGAAAATATAGCTTTAAAAGCAACAGGAAGTGAACAGATTCTATGAATGACATCAGATGCATGCTATCAACGTGGGGCATGATGATGCTGACTTCAGGATGTGGAATTTCTCACAGCCAGTATTAAAGCAAGCAGGAACATGAGGTAAACCCTCTTAGCCAAAAATGAAAAAGACATTGAAAGTGTTCTGGCTAACATCCTATGTAAGGTAACTTTGCTTCAAATGCATTGAGAAGTGAAACTGATACAAAGAATTAGTTCAAAAGGTTACCATTTTATCAAAAAGTCTGATAGTTTAAATTACATTGAATACCGCCAGCAAACAAACACAGGTAGTATAACATAGGAATGGAATATGCAAACAAAGCAATGTTATTAAGTTTGGGAGCATGGAAATGAAATAGTTATAAAGCACCTATAAGGATATTCTTAGGATATTTAACATTACTGTCTGACAAATATGTTTGAATTTGGATTAAAGTACAAACATGTTTGTGTCTGGATTAATGGAAAACATCTAATTCTGTAACTAATGTGAAACATTTTAATGTATTTATGAAATGAGGATGTTTATGTTTCAGTTACAAAGAGTGTGCGATATCAATGAAAAAAAGCTTTTGAATCTTGTCCTAGCCATTGATGATGTCACCTGGTTAAAATTTTTGTTTTAGTTTAAACTTTAATTAGTAATTCAAACAATTAATTAGACTGATGATCTTGTCTACCCTAATAAATTTTATTATAGATCTTTAACAAAGCTAGTATATAACACACATTTAACATAGAATTTTATTTTTAATGAGTTGTTACTCATTCCTTGGGTCAGAAAATTTAAATTAGTGTCATTACAAAGAAAAATTCCATAACCCACCAGGATCAATGTAAACAAGAAATGGTAACAACACACATGTACAATATATTTTATTTAAGTTTTAATATATAATTCTTTATTTAAAAATGTGTATCATATATTTAGTTTGCTGCTCTAGTTCTTTTTCTAATTACAGTAAAAGAATAAAAAGATAATTCAGTATACAATATAATGATAATGGGTTTAATTTTGGCTACAGATAATATATTTTATTCCACTTTTTGCATTAATAATGCTTTAATGAAATCTATATCACATAGTCTAATTAAATATTGTTAATTTTCTGGATGAATTTAGCTAGTGAAACATATTGATAATAGAATAATCAAAGAAACAAAAACAAGCAGCACACCTTATCAGGTGACTGTCAGGTAATTTATTTTGTTATCATGTTTGTATATTCTATGATTATACAGATGAGGACACTGTATATATCTAATGAGTTATTAAAATTTGTAAATATTTCTGTAATTATAGCTACAGTTTTTGGATGCTCCCTTAGGAAGCTGGATTCACCAGTGAAGCATTGGGGCATGTTTTACCCAGATCTGATAATACCAATTCACATCATAATTGAGCTGAGCACAATCCCTATAGTTTTTCTTCTGTTCTTAGGGAATTAGATTTCTCCATTTAGTTCAGTGTGTGAATCAATGGGGTCACAAACTGCAGAATAGAGTTTGAATGATTTCTTACTTTTCATAGTGTAGTCTAAAGCATGCTAAAAATAAATGATATAACATGAAATACACATCTAAAATATATGTTCCTGCATCTTGAGGGTATCTTCTGTTAGATGGCTATAGTTCTATAAGAAATATAATTGGTACAGACAAGATGTTTTCAAACTCTGTAATGCATAAAATCCCTTGCATGTACTGTATAGTGTGGTTGCAGTGAAATACTGAAGTGGCTAAGTAGGGAGAACAAACAGTGCTTAGGGAGATGTTTATTTCTAATTTTTGTAAAAATAAATTTCAGAGGAAAACACTCACAATTTGAGTGTTACATTTGAAGGGAGTATCCTCACAAACGATAGGTGAATGTCTCAGAAATGGAGATATTAGCATACATTTTTTTTTCTCACACATTTTGAAAGCCAAAGTACAGCCTGCACAAAAGAGAAAATCTTGAACTATAAATCCAGACAAAGTTTATCTGTAATTTACTTGTGTAAAGGAGTGTGCAAAAGGAGTGTACTGACCCAGAAAGAGGTTATCCTCGGTATAGCAGAGTTACAAACAAAATCAATATTTTGGCATTTTTTTCACATGAAAGAAAATAAGGCATTTGTGCAATGCAATAACAGTTGCTAGGTAACATGCACACATTTCCTCATACTGCAAAGTGTATTTGGATGATGAAAATAAGTAGTGAATCTAGTGTGCAATAAGAAATGTATTTTCCACTTCTCTAAAAAAAATACAGTTGACAGTAACAGAACATACTGTAAAGCTCATGACATTACTCCAAACATCAATTTCAATGTATTACATACTATAGCACTTGAGACACTTATATGAAGCAGGCTGATTGTCCCATAGATATTATTGGTTTCTGCTGAGTTTTTTGCTATGAATTAATACTCCTCTGCTTGTGACAACCGAATCCTTTCCTTTGCAGCATGTTGTGAGATCATGAATAGATGAATATGATTTCATAGCAGGTACAGTATAAGCAAAGTTTTTATTTATTTTTTTATATTTATTTTAGTCTTTTGGTAACTGGGTAGGGCCCACTAGGCACAAGTGCCTGTTTTCAGGGGCGACCTGGGGGGCACTGGGCAGTTAAGTGACTTGCTCAGAGTCACACAGTATGCAAGTGGAGGTTGTGAGAATCAAACTCAGGTCTGGTCTGCTGGATGTAATAAGCTATTCCACACCTCATTCCTCAAACCTCTAGGCTATACTGCCAGCAGATAACAGATAAAGCATAAGTGAAAACACTTATTATAACCAAAATGTCTTGAGAAATAAAACAATGGCAGGTCCTGAAATCCAGATATTTGGATAATTTTGTGTTATGGTGTTCTACTGAAGACAACTGTGAACTTTGTTGCTGCAAACTAGAAACTGTCATTAAAGGAACAAATTAAAAGTAACATGGCATCAATATACTAGGAAGAAATTAAAAAATGTAAAACAACTCTAGCCTTGCACTGGAAGGAGGCACAACATTTTATATTCAATGGCCCTGATTCTAGAAGCTTGGTGCAAGTCGCCGGCAAAGGTGACTTGCACCAAACATCATTGCGACTTGGACCCTGCATCCTATTTTAGAAGGGGCAGGGTCCCCATGACTAAGTCCCATGACTTGCAACATGCAGAAAGATATGCCAACCTACGGGCATACCTGAGGGGCATGTTGCAAGTCGCAGCCCCCCCCAGCAAGCGTAATTGACCCCTCAAAGCCCTGCACGGCAGCTGTGTCCCCCCAGCCAGTCCCTGACCTGAAGTAAATGGTTCAAATGGTAAATTATAAAATAACCCTAAGATGCCTGGTAGTCTAGTGGCCCCCACCCAGCAGTGCCAATTCCACCTCCCCCCCATCCCCCAGCCCGGCAGCTGGCACAGCCCACCTCTCACCTCCATGGCCAGCTGCCAGCTGGGCACTGCATGAGCACTTACTGTTTGATGTGCTCAGAAATGAGTGAATACTCATTCATTTCTGAGCATGTCTATACAATAAGCGCTCATGTGGTTCTCAGTCAGTGGTTAGTCTTGGAGGTGAGAGGTGGGCTGTGCCAGTCACCGCTGGGGATGGGTGGGGAATGTGGACTGGCACTGCTGGAGCAGGTGGGGTGAGGGGCACTAGACTACCGAGCATCTTGAGGTTGTTCATTATTTATCATTTGCAGCATTTACTTTGGGTGGGGGACTGGCTGAGGGACACAGTTACCCTGTGGGGTGCTAGTGTTGTGGGGTCGGGGCATGATGTGTGTGGGCTGCCCTGCAGGGCATTGAGGGTTTGGGGCTTCTAGGGGCTGGTGGTTCAAGATGCCAGCTGGGCACATTTGCTGTGGGGGACCGTGGGCTGGAGGGTTGTGGGCTGCCCTGTGGGGCACTGATGGGAGTGTTCTGGGCATGAGGGGATCCTGGAGTGGGTGCAGCAGGTCACCAGAACCCCCATAGGATATATGTACAGTTACACCAGCTAAATGCTGGTGTAACTTATGTTGTCGGTTCTCCTCTGGGGGTTCTTGTAGAATCCCAACAATGAGGACTTTGTTGCTGACCTACTGGAATATGGTGCAACTGCTGCCATAAACCCCCTAGTGCCATGTCACAGGGGGTTTATGGTGCAACTGCTGGTGTAATTGCTCTTTGGCGCAAGTGGCCTGCGACATGTTGCATGCCACATTGTAGAATCCCGCAAGTCATAACTGTTGGCATAAGTTGCTACTTGCACCATTCTACTTGGCACAATTGCTGTTATGCCAGGGGTAACTCTTGTAGAATCTTTCCCAATGACCTCAGCCAAAATGTGTGAGAAAAAACTAAATGCATACAGGGATACAAAGGAAAAACACTATGCTTGTGGTGTAAAATTTTGAGTGGCCTTCTCGGTGAAACTGATAATCCATCTTCCCCATGGCTTCTACACCTTTGACTCAACAGATGCAGCAACACATCAGCTACCCTCAGTATGGCCCAAGCTGTTCAGGAAACTTCCAAGCCTGCCATGAGAATATGACATTGAGCACTTGATCAGCAAATGTCCTTCACCCTATCTACTCCCCAGTTAGTAAGCTACTGACAGTTCTGTTTGCTTCAAGAAGGCTTAACTTAATAATCCTTGTTCTCAAGTGGAGTTTACATTGTAAAGCTGAACTTTCCAGTTTATGTTTGCCCTAAATGTCAGGGGAGACAATGGCATGGAATCTGGAATGAGGGGAGTGGAGCTTAAGACATAGACTGGCTGTACAGAGGCTAATATGAAACGTGTCATCTCACAAGTCCTTAAAATGGCAAACACCTCAGCCTCCATTTCTAGCCAAACAGCCTCAACCCCTGCCAGACTATGCACTGCTCAGCTCTACCCTGAACATGCAAGAGTCAACTGCACATTTCCTGCAATGTGACCTGTTCTCACTCTCAAAAAGCACAGCACAGAGGGGAGACATGAGATTGAGGAAGACCACAGAGTGGCCCAATGCTGAACACAGAAATGAATGATGGTCAGACTCTAAGTCCATTATTGTTTTATATTATTCCTTTTCTACATCAATTTGTTAGTAGGTATAATGGTTGAATTTGCATACTGGTTTTCAAATGATTTGTAAAAAAGAGAGTTTGGTAGGCTTGAACAGACAATGTAAGTCTGGTTGGGGGTGCTTTATGACAGTGCACCTGACCTGAACTGTGCAGTGACATCTGCTTGTGGAAGATCCTTCCCTATACACTTGTGTAATGCTGCAAGCAGAAAGTTCTGCAACAATATTGCCATACACTTTAACAACACCTTGGCTAGGAAGCAAGCATTCAATGGGGTCGAGAACAACTGCAACAGAGAATTCTATAACTGCATACTGTAGAGAGAATCTAGTCGTCTTGGAAAGGGAAGGGAAGGGAAGCGGATATGTGTTGTTGATTTGTCTGTGGGAGATGCCGAGAGGAGGAGAAGGGAAACTCATCTACATATATAAAGATGTTGGGCTGATGCAGGGGTAAAGGATTGTGTCCTTTCGACCTATCAGGTTTAAGGACAATACACTACAGTGTGTGTGTATATATATATATATATATATATATATTTATACTACTTCTCAGACTAATTACCTGGAATAATAAAGAAGCAAATGACTGTAGAAACACTCTCAAATACTCACGCACCTTAGAAAGTACAGCCCCGTAACAGATTTTATTGCAAGAGACCCATCTCTGTGAGCTGCACATCATGCCGTTCTGCAGAAAATGGGTTAAGCAAGTATTCCGAGAAGGCATTGACTACAAAAGAGCAGGGGTAGCCATTTTAATCTCAGGGGCTACAGCCTTCCAAATGCAAAAAGTCATATCTGACATCACAGGTTGGTACATAACAGTTAAAAGCATATTGGAAAAATCATAAATAGTCCTAGACAAGATTTATGGGCCCAGTTGTGAGGACCCTACCTGTTTCACTACCCTTTTAACCCACCTTGCAGCATGGTCATAAATAGCTGTTATCAAAGCAGGAGACTGAAATGTAGTTACGGACAATGATCTGAACAGATCACACGCTTATCAACCAGGTCTCTCTCTATCACGGAGAGCTGTCTGAGAAATTCTGGACTCCCTTAAGTGTGCAGACTCTTAGAGGCTTCTACACCCCACCACCAAAGTGGATACCACTTTGGAATTTCTACACCGAGTCTTGAGGGAGGCCCCCTCAGTGGAGGCATTTAAGAGGGGCTTAAAAACATCTGTTCCAGCAAGCATTTGGGCATTATGAGTAACATCTTATCTTACTACATCCTACATTATTAGTCTGTTTTATTATTCTTGTTGTAAAAACTTTATACAGTTATTTATTTTTGTAGTTTTAATGTGGCTAATTGTTCTTTGGTTTATAAATTGTGTTACACTGTAATGGTGCACTGGGCCTCTGGGGAAGGGTGCCATAAACAGACTACTACTACTACTACTACTATTACTACTACTACTACTAAATTATACATTTTTCTTCACACCACACAACACCAGCTCAAGATTAGACTATTAATTAGCCAACAACTTATTCCAAGCATCCACAATGCTGAGATACTACCTCATTAGATATCAAAGCATGCACCAGTACAGCTCACTCTGCTTATGGATACTCAAGAAGACACAGCTTAACTCTGGAGAATGATGAATAATCTCCTGAAAGACTCCAAAACCCTAGAACACCTTAAATCATTCGCAGAGAGGTTCTTCACAGAAAAAAAACCAGAGTCAGTTCCACAAGTAACCATAGTTTTGAACTTCAATAAGTGTGCTTTTAGAGGAGAAATAATTAAGATGTTTTCCAGACAAAAGACACAATGACAGGAGCAGGCTACCTTGCTGCTAAGATTACAGAACTGGAAAAGTCAATGTCAAGTAATACCTCAGAAGCTTTTAGAACATAATTAGTGACCCTGAGGGGAAATAACATGAATTGGATAGGGAACAAGCTAAGCTGGCCCTTTTTCAGGGGTTAAACTACTTACACCCACAGAAGGAGAAAAAGCTGTAAGGATCTTGGCACTATGCCTTGAGCAGCAAGAAATTCTAAGAATGGTCAGAGCCATTTTAGACCCTATTATCAATATTCAACTCAACTGCCTCAGACAAATAGCCCAAGCCTTCCAAGAGTGCTACTCCATCTTACACAATCTAGAGGCCTTGGAGATCTCACTACAACAACTGGCACATATCCAACTTTGATTCCCCTCCAAAACATGCAGAAAAGCAACAGTTCATCTGGAAACAACCCCTTTCTTCAGCAGAAATTAGTCATGCTATAAAAACACTTGTGCTAGATATGGCCCCAGCCCTGATGGCCTCACAACCAGTTTGTTTAAGGCACTACAACCAGAGTTAGCTAAACCACTCAGGAACATGTATGCAGAGGCATATAAGGAAGGGGCACTTTATAAGCTAATGCAACATGTCATAATTTTGGTTACATCCAAGCCAGGCAAGGATGCTATATTGGCGAAAGTACTTGTGACTAGATTGAAGAAGGTTTAGGTATCATTACTAGGACCAGAACAAGTGTGCTTCATGGGAGGAAGAGTTTCCTCTTATCACCTGAGAAAGCTTTTCCACATCACTTCTGCATCGGGGGGAGGGTCACCCCTGTGGTTCTCACCTCCTTGGATGCAGAAAAAGCTTTTGACAGAGGTTCATGGATGTATCTGTTTAGGATAATAGAACACTATGATGCATCGACAGAATATACAAACTCTAGCAATAGCCAATACAGCTGCAAAATAATGGCATTGTTGGCAGTGAGAAATGTGTAAACTAGCAGTTTTTGTACTAACCACTGAGCCACCTAACTGCACCTTCTAATTGTTGTCATACACACACACACACACACACACACACACACACTGACTAATACATATACACATATATGCATGTACTGTATATACCAGTATAACATAGTAGCGTACTGTCTAGTCTACACAGATTTTTATAGATTAAAAAAAAAATTGAGAGACAGTTTTCTTCTTTTCAGGCTTCGAGGGACGTTGGAGGTTGGGGAGTTGCCACTAAACACCTTATTTAAATCAACAATGACATGCATAAGGCTCAAACTGATCTAGATAGTGGAAGAATGTAGACTAGCAATTTTTGCACTAATCACCAAGCCACCTAACTGCACTTTCTAATTGTTGTGATACACACACACTAATACATATACATATACGTATATGCATATGTATATATATATATATATATATATATATATAGTATAATAACATAGCAGTGTACTGTGTACGCCTACATACACTAACACACATACACTGCCTTATATGGCATTTATTTACTTATACATTTAATCCTAACTTTTAGCCGGCCTGGTGGTGCTGAGGGTTGAAGCACTGGATGCCACATCTCACACCACGCCAGTACCCGGGTTTGGGAACAAGCCGGGAGTCACCCAGTGTCGGGGGGAGGAAGAGATCGAGCATCCAGAGGACTGCTCTCTCTTCCTAGGGGAAGGTGTGGGAGACGCATGCTCATGGAGTGACCTCTGGCAGTGGCTGGGAGTTTTCACCAACTAAGCAGCGCGATGGACACCAGGGGTGGGCAGAGCTATGGCACTACATTGCCTCACTGGCCATGCTCTGGGGGATCGGAAAAAAGAAGAAAGAAATACCCCAATCCTGAGGACAGATGAAGGCGCCTCGACCTTCACAGCCCACACTCGCAACTCTGGGCCATTTCCTCACTCCTGCCAGGCTCGTGTGTGCTGAGCACTTTGCCCTATAAGATAATGTGCCCTGGGCAGATAAGGGGGCCCTACCTCAGGAGGGTTCAGACCCAGAGGTGGTGCTTGGCGACACAAGGGGGAAAGGAGTGGTCACAGCAGGAGGTAGAGGCTGGAAGCTCTGAGGTCACTGGTAGGAGTTCTCCAGGGTTGGAGATAAATATAGTCTAAAAAAAATCCTAACTTTTACTGTATTTTGAATAAGCACTGTGCTTTGCATTAATTAATTGTTGTAATCTACAGCATGACTGGGTAGCTAAGGTAGTGGACCAGGGAGGTGTGGTAGATGTGGCCTGTCTGGAATTCAGAAAGGCCTTCAACACAATCCTTTATAGAAAGCTGATTAGCAAACCACACAGCTTATGGGTGGATTCTAAAATACTTCTGTGGGTGGAAAACTGACTGAATGACAGGAGTCAGAGATTTTTGGTTGTGGTAAACAGGGAGTACTCTGGAGAAGGAGAGGTGACAAGCAGGGTGCTGCAGGGTTTGGTGTTGGTGCTGGTCCTTTTCAATGTCTTTATTGTGGACATTGCAGAGGGACTGGAGGGGAATGTATGCATCTTGCAGATGATAGAAAGGTATGTAATAGGGTGGACATGCCAGGGTTGTTGAAAGAATGAGGGAAGACCTTAAAACAAATGGAGAAATGGTGTGAAAAATGGCAGCTGGGAGTCAATGCAAAGAAGTGCAGGATCATGCACTTAGGGCACAAGAACCCAGGGGCAAAGTACGAACAAGGTAGGAAGATACCGAAAGTCACAAAGAAGGAAAGGGACTGGAGAGTTATCATCTTGGAGGTCCTAATAGAATCTAGGCAGTGCAATAAGACATCTGGAAAGGCTAGGCTGATTCTTGGATACATAGGGCTGGGTATCATGAGTATAACGAGGGAGGCCATCTTGCCCCTGTATATGACACTTGTGAGAGACTGCACCTGGAGTACTGCATCCAGTTCTGGATGCCCCATCTGAGAAAGAACATAGACAGGGTAGAGGGCAACTAAAATGGTTTTGGGCCTGTGGGATGAGACCTATGAGGAAAGACTAAAGGAGTTAAATATGTATTCCCTGTAGGAAAAGGGGGGACATGACTGAGACATATAAATACATCACCAGTATAAACAGAGTACAGAAAGGAAGCATCTTCCAAAGTAAGAGATGCTCCAAGTCAAGGGGGCACAAAATGAAGTTGGATGGGGGCTCAGGGGAAATGTGAGAAAATATTTTTTCATGGAGAGGGTGGATGCCTGGAAAAGCCTAGCAGAGGGGGTGATAGGGATTAAAATTAATCAATCAATCAATCCTTTATTTAACCAGGCATTCATCATTGAGCAGAAGCTCATTTGCAAGATGGACCTGGGTGGAGCATGAACAATTGTATATACAGGTCAACACAGGTATTTACAAGGCAATACAGATAATACTGTTAACAGAGAGGAAGAAAAAGAAGTTCATATGTACATAGAATTATACAGATAGTGTACAGATTACAGGGTATTTACATACATAGAAGTGTCTATAGGACGATAAAGCAGGTTATCTAAGGTTGCAGGAGGAAGTAACGGAAGAAAAAAATAAAAATATACACCAGGTAGAGGTGAAGGTGGGGGGGAGGGAGGTAGGAGGAGAAAGGCTAGGAGGGCACGGTGCACATAAAGGAGTTGGTAAAATGGGATGTAGAGAAGGTGGATGGAGAAAAGAAGTATGTGTGAGCCTCGGGATTGAATGTTATAAAGTACGAGGCATAGTAGGATGTCACAACCCAGGGGTAGCGAGCTCCTATCCAAGGTTGGGAAAGGAAGGATAAGGGGATGGATGGGCCTAGTGTTGATAAGACAGGGAGATAAGAGAGAGAGAACAATTAGGCTTGTGATGAGCAAGCTGGGGGGGTCAGTACTTAAAATTGGGTCTAGACGTGGCTATATACCAGTGCAGACACCAGTACTGGATCTGAGTGGGTGAAGCAGTTACATATTTCTCTGACTGTATGGAAATAAAGTGTCTTGAAGGCATTTATGCCGATTAGAGTTCTTAATTTGAGGTTTTTTTGTAGATCGTTCCATAAGGTAGGTAGCACGAAGCTTATGGCTGCCCTGGCAAAGCAGGATTTTACTTTGGGTACTTTATGTGTAATAGCTGAGTAACTTCTTAACGCGTATTTCCCAATTATACTTCGGGGAAGACATCAGGAGATATAGTAAGGCAGCTTATTAGAGATGGCTCTATAGGTCCAGAGAGCAGCGTTTCTGTGGCTCCTGAACTTTAGTGATGTCCACCCCACTGCCGCATATAGGGTGCAGTGATGCGGGTCGAAGGGAAGTCCCATTATAAACCTCAGTGCTCGATGGTAGAGTGTGTCCAGTTTAGCCATGTAAGAGTTGGGGCATTGGCTGCAGAGGAAATCAGCGTAATCAACCAATGATAGGAAAATGGATTGGACCAGTTGTTTCTTGGCATCTCTGATGAGAAATTGGTTGATTCTAAAAAACAGGCCAAGCTTTTGCTGAAGTCGTTTTAGCAAGTCCTCGATATGTTCAATGAAGGAGAGTCTTTGGTCTATCCAAACTCTTAGATATTTGAATTTTGTAACAAATTCTAGTTTTTCACCTAGAACTGTGGTAATTTGGGGAACTGTCCCACTGGACACAGGGTTAGCTGTACGGATGAAAGGGGAGAGGACCATCGCTTTAGTTTTTTTTGGCATTAAGAAGTAGCTTTTTTTGGAGGAGATGGCTTTGCAAAAGGTTGAATTCTGACTGTAGGTTATTGCAGGCAGCTTCAGGTGTTGGGCGACTCACGTAGAGAACTGTATCATCTGCAAACAGATGGATGTTGGCTTCTTTTATACAGTAGTCGATGTTATTAATGTAGATTGCAAAAAGTAAGGGCCCTAATATAGAACCTTGAGGTACCCCTCTTTGCAGAGTTTTTAAAGGGGACAGGTCTCCTTCAGCTTTAACTTGTTGAAGGTGCCCTATAAGATAGTCAGTAAACCAGCGCAGAGAGGAGGGGTCCACACCTATGGTTTGAGGGGAGGAGAGGAGCAGACTATGGTCAACGGTGTCGAAAGCCTTGCCTAGATCAAGGAAAACAGCACAAATAAAGTTTTTACTCTCAAGATTACGCTGCCAGTCATTAGTAACTTTGGTGAGGGCTGAGATAGTGCTATGTTTAGCTCTGAATCCGGACTGCATAGGGTTTAGCAGTTCCCTAGACTCAAGATGAGTCCTCAGCTGTGCATTTACAATTTTCTCTAGGAGCTTGGACAGGACCGGAAGGAGAGGAATTGGCCTGTAGTTATTGAGATCGCCAAGGTCACCTGATTTGAACAGTGGTATGACATGTGCTGTCTTCCGTATAGGTGGTATGATGCCCTGAGACAGGGATAAGTTAAAAAGGTGGGTGACAGGTATTGCTAGTACGTGGTAGGCAATTTTTAGGAAGTAAGGGTCAAGGGTGTCGGCTCCAGCACTTTTTCTAGTATCCAACTGAAGCAAGAGGTCCTTTACCTCTTTCAGTGAGGCAGGTTGAAGTGAGAAAGGCGGCAAAGCTATCGGAGTTTCAGGTAGTTGGCTGGCAGTCTGGGAGTGAAGTATGTTTGCAGGGGAGTTATCAAATGCCATGCCTGCAGTAGCAAAGTGGTTATTGAATGCGTCGAGTATATCCATCTTTTCGATTATAGTCGAGTTGCCAGAGGTAATCTTGGTTGGGAGTGAATTTCCTAGGGAGTGGCCTGGCAGATCGTTGATTGTGTTCCAGATCTCAATCGGGCTCTTTGTGGCAGAGTTCAGTTCGGATTTGAAGAAGGTGGCCTTCGATTCTCTGATTGTCTTGGTACATAAATTTCGTAGTCTTCTGAACTGGCTCCAGTCCTCTGCAGTGTTCAGTCTGTGCGTTTTTTTCCAGAGCTTGTCCCTTTCTAGAAGCAAGGACTTGATCTGAGGGGTGAACCATTTACAGGTTTTGGTCCTAGTTTGAACTTTAATCAGGTGAGCATACTTATTAAGGGCCCTTGATAGAATGTCGTGGAAGATATTGTAAGCTGACGTAATCGTTTTGGCCAGGTAGAAATCTTGCCACTGAGGGGAATACTTAAGCTCATTTAGGTAGGCCTATTCCTTGAAGTTTCGCCTGGATCTCTCCATAGAGAACTTGCTGATGGGTGCTGGGTTGTTGGTGGATCTTACTCCAGCAATAAAACAATGGTCGTTGGCATCTGAGAAGAAGACATCAGCGTGGGAGAAGAGATGAGGTTTGCTCACCATTAGCACATCCAAAAGTGTACTTTTACTGGGGTTCTTCATGTTTGGGCGTGTTGGTTCAGTAATAAGTTGCGCCAGATCATGTTCATCACAGAAGGATGCAAGGTGGGCAGCTGTGTTAGAGAGCCAGTCAAAGATGAGGTATCCTAAAATAATAGTTTCTGGCAGCCTCTGTCCCATCTTGTCACTTAGATATGACACAAGCTGTAGGCCAGCAGACAGTGGTCTGTAGCATCCAACTACACAGAGTGCAGTAGTCTGTGTAATTTCCACTTTGAGAATTAGGCATTCAAATTCGCTGGCGACAGATGCCGAGGATAAGCAGAAGGCAGAAAATTTGTCTTTAACGTAGATAGCTACCCCTCTTCCTGTGGCATGCCTATCAGCTCTGAACAAGGCATAGTTGGGGATGTTTACTTCTCTATCAGTGGTGCTGGGTCTAAGCCAAGTTTTGGAAATCACAAGTATGTCAGGAGAGGTATGATTTATCCAGGTTTGTATTAAGGTTATCTTTTTAAGGAGGCTACATACGTTAATATGCAAGAAGCTTATTCCTTTTAAATTTGCTAGTTCTGCTGGTGAAGCAATAGCTTCTGGGGGGTCCAGGGTTGAGTTCTACATTGCCTGAACATAGCAGCAGGATAAGTAGGATTTTTATAAGAGCGCTAATTATAAGATTGTAATTCCTGCCTTTCTCCCATCTAGTAGATCTGATGTTTTTAGGGACTGGAAAGTAGCCACCATAGAAGACCTGATCTGTTATAGCAAGAGCTAGTACCCCTACCACAATAGGCGGGGAGGAGATAGAAGTCTGCGTGGTGGGAGGTGGGCCTTGTGGTTGGGGACTGTTATAAGTACTACTGGTATGTGTGTGGTCCAAGAGCAGGGTTCGAGGTATTGGTACTTGGAATCACGGAGGCAATTAAAGGATAAGTTGCCATGTGGTATACAGCACAAGGTGCCATTGTAGACCAAACATGATGGTAGTTCAGGTGTCCAATGTTGGGCAGCTGGTATCAGCAGAAGAAGGGGCAGTATAAGGAGCCATATAGGGCCAGACATGATGGTACCTCAAAAAAGGTGCCACTCAATTAGCCGAGGGGCCAGTGGGGTTGCTGGATTAATGCAGCTTATCAGTAGCTTTCCGATCCAGGTCGACCCGAATTTGATAGCATTAAAAATATTTAGTGGTAAAGGCAAGGCCAAGGAGACCCTATGCGTTTTAGTAAGGCGTGGCCCTGAGAATTGGATCCCGTAGGTTGGACAGAGAAGAGGGGGATCACGAGCTAAGTCTCTATTGGTGGGGCACTGCACCAGGGGACGTGGACTAATATTTTGGCAGGAACTACTGTATTTAATAATCAGCAGAGGTGGAGGAGGGGGGCAGTTGAAAAAGGAGCGGCAGTTGCCATACCTTGTAGGGCCTTGGGTCCATGTCTACGGTCTTGAGCATCGGTTACAGGGGCGCTGACCACCCGGTAGCCGGGAATCCCGCAGCTTAGGAGCTGGGAGCTTGAGTGGCAGTTCCTCGGCTGAGGGAGAGAAGGAGAGTGAGAATTAATAAAGGGGATTCACATAAAGGGTTAGACAGAACAGCGGGGAGTCCAAAATTTGCAGAACAAAAGGACGTGTATTACTTTGGCACCCAAAAGTGTCTTAGGCCAGTGCACGTGTGCAGAGAAAGGGCTGTAAACACTAGATTTCTTTCCCAAACCACAATTCAAGTCCTTTCAATTACAGACTGGGTTAATACTTCAGCTTTTTAACATTTGTCCCAACATAAACATTTTTAGGGTTTAAAATCAAAGAGCAGAAGCCGGCTTTCACCAGGAACCAATCAGAGCGTGGTCTGAGAGGCCGCTCGCAATCTGGTTGGTTGCAGCAGTTGCCATACCTTGTAGGGCCTTGGGTCTGTGTCTGCAGTCTCGAGCATCGGCTAGAGGGGCTCTGACCGCCTAGTAGCTGGGAATCCTGCGGCTTAGGAGCTGGGAGCCTGGGTGGCAGTTCCTCAGCTGAGGGAGAGAAGGAGAGCGAGAATTAATAAAGGGGATTCACACAAAGGGTCAGACAGAACAGCGGGGAGTCCAAAAGTTTCAGAACAAAAGGACATGTATGGTACCAGCAATGCCAAAAGAGGTAGTGAGGAGGAGTAGTAGTAGGTGGTTGCACCCCATGGTAGTTTGTTTGGTATTGCTGGCCTGCTTAACTGCTAGCTGGCTTATAGTTGAAAGGGTATATAGTCGAATTAAGGTGAGGTCCCTAACAATAGGGCAGGTAGAGCAGTAATTGAGGAGAGTTAGATGGAGTGGCTGGAGAAAAGGTTGAGAGCAAATGTGTGATCCTGTGGGTGGGACTTCTTTTCAAAAGAGGTGGTGAGAAAGTGAGTCAAGTCGGGTATTGACAGGGAGGCCAATAGCATAAAAATGTGCAGCAGTGGAGTGACCAATCAGCTGCTAGGCTGAGGAAGGGGTGGAGTAAGGGTCTATTTAATACTGTGAGGAGAAGGGGGAGGGGGTGGGCAAAAAATGTCAGTCCAGAACATAGCACAGAAAGAGATTTCCCCTGAGATCAGGAAGCGCCAGGTGTTGGAAAATCAGGCAAGGAGTAAAGCTGCCAATCAGGGCCTCGTTCCTCCACTGGGCATCCAGTCAAAACAGTGGCATTCAAAACCACGAGTTTCAGAGGTCCAGTGTGTATCTGAATCTGTCCTGGGGTCAGTCGGGTGGTCTGTTAGCTGTGGCCTGCTTGGAGAGAGCCAGGGCCACAGGAGCAGCTTGGGAAGCCAGCAGATGGGCTGTCAGTGGAACAAGGAGGGAAACACAGAGGATTAAATACAGCTAGAGTACAATAGCAAGCTCAGTGAGGGGCTGACAATGGGGAAGGACAAAGCATGAGGTAAAGAGGTGGTAAATGCAGGGCAATTATTTAGAGCTAGAAGAGGAGTTAATGGGGGGTCTATGCTTTGACACTAGGATGTCTGAGGAGGACAGCAGCAGCAGGGGGGTGTAAGGGAAGGGTTTGTAGGTAAGGCAGAGAAGAAAGTAAGGTGTTTAGAGAGACAGCATTACAAGTGGGGCAGAGAAATTAATAATTAGCAGAGTGACCAGTGTGGGGAAGGGGCAGAGTTTGTCAGTAGGGCAGAAATGGAAAACTGCAGCAGTCTTGCTCAGTATCTAGGTCAAGCAGTGAAACATCAGTTACTATACAATACAGTTTGTCCAGCACTAGATTGCACAGCACTAAGTAACACTGAGAGACTAGACTAGTGGCTTGTAATAGACTAGCTAAGCTGGCAGGTAAAGTAAAACCAATTGATGCATACTGTAACATATGTAGATTACATTAACAAAAATTCAGTCCAGAACACAGCAGAGAAAGAGATTTCCCTGAGATCAGGAAGCGCCAGGCATTGGAAAATCAACCAAGTAGTAAAGCTGCCAATCAGTGCCTGGTTCCTCCACTGGGCATCTAGTCAAAACAGTGGCATTCACAGCCATGAGTTTCGGAGGTCCGGTGCATACTTGAATCTGTCCGGGGGTCAGTTGGGTGGTCTGTTAGCTGTGGCCTGCTGGAAGAGAGCCAGGGCCACAGGAGCAGCTTGGTAAACCCGCAGATGGGCTGTCTGAATCTGTCCGGGGGTCAGTCGGGTGGTCTGTTAGCTGTGGCATGCTCAGAGAGAGCCAGGGCTACAGGAGCAGCTTGGGAAGCCCACAGATGACTGTCTGAATCTGTCCAGGGGTCAGTTGGGTGGTCTGTTAGCTGTGGCCTGCTCAGAGAGAGCCAGGACCACAGGAGCAGCTTAGGAAGTACGCAGATGGGCTGTCTGAATCTGTCCGGGGGTCAGTAGGGTGGTCTGTTAGCTGTGGCCTGCTGGGAGAGAGCCAGGGCCACAGGAGCAGCTTGGGAAGCCCGCAGATGGGCTGTCTGAATCTGTCTGCGGGTCAGTCGGGTGGCCTGTTAGCTGTGGCATGCTCAGAGAGAGCCAGGGCTACAGGAGCAGCTTGGGAAGCCCACAGATGACTGTCTGAATCTGTCCAGGGGTCAGTTGGGTGGTCTGTTAGCTGTGGCCTGCTCGGAGAGAGCCAGGGCCACAGGAACAGCTTGGGAAGCCCGCAGATCAGCTGTCTGAATCTGTCCGAGGGTCATTTGGGTGGTCTGTTAGCTGTGGCCTGCTCGAAGAGAGCCAGGGCCACAGGAGCAGCTTAGGAAGCCCGCAGATGACTGTCTGAATCTGTCCAGGGGTCAGTCGGGTGGTCTGTTAGCTGTGGCCTGCTCAGAGAGAGCCAGGGCCACAGGAGCAGCTTAGGAAGCCCACAGATGGTTGTCTGAATCTGTCCAGGGGTCAGTCGGGTGGTCTGTTAGCTGTGGCCTGCTCGGAGAGAGCCAGGGCCACAGGAGCAGCTTGGGAAGCCTGCAGATGGTCACAGAATTTAAGAAGGTGGGAAGTGAATTAGGTTAACTGTCTGTATTGAATTTTTTTTTCATGTTTAAAGAGTGGTATGATGAACTACAAGTTTTTTCTTTTGTGACAGCATATAGCATAGTAACTTGATGACTTCCTAGCAAACTTAGGTCAGGTAATTATTTGAATTTGTGTCTGGTGAAGGTTTTGCAATACTGTAGCATTTAAAAATTAACTCATTTTGTTAACAATTGTGTGGCCATTAATAAGTTTTAATAACATGTTTTAGTGATTTTGCTGTGCTCATATTGATATTTAGGAGCATAATTGAATATATGTTTAAGCACATAGATTTTTTGGAAAAGAAATGTTTTAAGAAAGCAGATAAGGAAGTGTATAGATTAAGGAAATATTAAGGAAATGTGGAGACTATTCCACTTCATATTACAATCGAGGCTGTCAGTATAGCCTAGAGGTTAGTGAGCTATGAATGAACTTAGTACATCCAGCAAACCTAGGTTTGATTCCCACAACCTCCGCTTGCATACAATTTGACTATGAGCAAATCACTTAACCACTCCAATGCTCCCAGGTTTCCCTTGAAAACAGGCACTTGTGCCTAGAGCGTCTGACCCAGATACCAAAAGAATAAAACAAATTGATTATATGAATTATTTTTTGAGGTACGTTAGAAGTGAAACATTGCATACTAATTTTATGATTATTATGTGAATTTCAGCCAGTTTCCTGATGAAGAAGTCTTTATGATCTCAAAATGTTGTACGGTTTAGAATAAATAATACTGGCTAATGAAAAATAAAACTATGCACTTCATGTGAAAGTAAGTCTCTGGTCTGATTTCTCATTTATGATTCAGTTTTTGTCTGGTCTGCCTAAGGCCTTTTAAACATAGCATCTGAAATCTGAAACCTCCTTCCTCACTCTCAATTATCCTTTGTGCCTGGGAAAACCTGAGTACTTGACATGCTTATGAGCTATGAACCTCTCTTCATCAAAGATTATTCTACCCAGATTGAAGATTAGCACACAAAACAGTGCTTTGGAACTCTCCTCAGCAGACCGCTACAATTAATTAACATATGGATAACACAGAACCTCCAACATTATCTAGACTATTAGGAAACTGAAGGGCTCCCTTTTTCTACTGAACTAACAAAAATGTCTGCAGGGATCCACCCACTGCAGCTGTAATAAAATGGGACAAGTTGTTGTACTACCATTTGTCGGACAAGTTAAGATGTAACAGGGTCATGTCGTCTGACTTTGCGCTATCTAAAGGAACTAGACAAGGGTGTCCCCTGTTACGACTCCTATTCAACCTCATTTTGATCCCCTAGTTATTAAACTAAACTAAAACCCACTTATTAAAGGGATACCCTTTGGTGAGAAGCAGTATCAATCATTCTGTTATGCAGATTAAATTCTACTGTATGTCCAGCAACTTGCCACTTCTATCACTGAAATGGAAGAATCTGGCAAAATTTGCCAATTTTCTATAGAACAGAGTTGTACAATAGGACCTTACCAACCTTGGCATTCACTGGTAGAACACCTTCTTGCTGTATCTGGGAATAAAGGTTGCTGTCTCTAACAGTGCCATGATACAAGATAATCTCACACCCTTAGTAACAGTTGCAAAGCAGGATCTACAAAGATGGTCCACCTTACCCATCACACTATGGGAATGAACTATCATAGAATCATAGACATGTGATGGCAGAAAAGGACCCTCTTGGCCAATCTAATCTGCCCCATCCCCCCTCCTATTTGTCCCCTCCCCCCGAGATCCGTCCTCTGCCCCCTGGGCAACCCCTTCTGTCTGTCCCATGCCCTCTTGAATCCATCCACTGTTTCAGCCCCCATCACCTCCACCTGCAGACTGTTCCATGGCTCCACCACCCTCTATGTGAAGTAGCGCTCCCTCACATTACCACTAAACCTTCCCCCTAAACCCTCCATCCACCACTCCTCATTTTAGCACCTACCCTACCCATGAATAAGCTTTCCTCTACTTCATTAATCCCTTCTTGTTCTTGAATGTTTCAATTATGTCCCCCCCCTTCTGGTCTCCAGTGGGTACAAATCCAACACCCTCAACCTATTTTCATAGGGCTTCCCAATGAAACCATGCACCATCTTAGTTGCCCTTCTCTGCACTCTTTCAATCCTAGCTATGTCCTTGGTGAGGTCTCCAGAACTAAACCCCATATTCCAGGTGAGGCCTTACCATGGCTTTGTAAAGTGGCATCAGCACCTCCCTCCTTCTGCTTGTTACACTACTCCCTATGCATGCCAGCATTCCATTCACTTTGCCCACCGCCTTACTGCACTAGGCCTCTACCCTAAGGTCATCTGAAATTGTGATCCACAAATCCCTCTCCTGCTCAGTTGCTTTCAGCCCCTCCCCGCTGGTGATTTTCTTTTGGTTTTCTTCCTCCGTATGTGCATCACTGTGCAGTTTTTGGCACTGAATTTCAGCTGCCATGTCTCCGACCACCCTTCCAGCAACCTTATGTAACCCCTAGGTGGCACTATTCCAAGGGCTACAACCCCTGACTGTATGGCTATGCACAGGTTGAGGGGCCTGGATTCAGTATTAAGGTGTCTCCACCCAGAGTAATGGTACTGGAGGTGTCTGCCTATCCTACTATAGCCCTCTGGGAAGCTATAACTACCCACCAATCCTCCTAGTGGCCCACTACCTGGTACAGCAATAAATTCACACAGTCAATGTAACACAGTAATAATATGCACATTCCCGTCACACTTTCCACCAGGGTTGGACTTGCAGCAGTTTCTCTGGGGACCCCACGTAAAATAAGGGTAGCAATACAGATGTACACCATCAACACTGTAACCTCACTAATAATATTCAGACTAGCCAGGTTTTCTAGTCCCAAATAACAGTCACACAACACTGGGTACCCAGAATGGAATATTTGGCTAGCCAGAGGCATTGCCCGGGCATGGCCAGTGTTGCAGCTAAGGTTGGGGCCCTTAATGGAAAGAAAAGCAGTTAACATGCACAATAACAAGAAGGATATTTATAATCCGAGCTGGTTGTATCAGTCACTTGTAAACCCAGAAAGATCATGCAATCAGATGGAACATCAGATGATTGAAATACTTGCTGTAGGGAGCTACCCTGATTGTACTCACACTACCAGATTTCTGCAGACAGTCAGGCAATATGGCGACCTCGTGGTGTTCACCGATGAACATGGAGAAACATGGCCGACATGGCATACCTCCTCTTCATCGACTTTTCTCCAGGTGGCCGCAACCTGTGAGTTGTTGTTGCACAGGCATACCTCTCAAGTGTCCCTGATTTTCAGGGACATCCCTGATTTTGCCTCAAAAGTTTACTCTGTCCCTCCTAAAATTTGTGTTTTTGTGGCAAAACAATGGGGACTGTAAGCATAAAACAATGTCAAGTATTTAAGTTACAGACTTGTTCTTCTTTAGAAAATGCATTTTGCACTCAGCCCCATGTTCTACCAGCTTTCTTGGTGTATATCTTTAATTTTGAAGATGTGTCCCTGATTTTGGTCCTTTGTCCCTGATTTTTTTAAGCCTTGCCTCTGATTTATGAGGCAGGAGGTTGAGAGGTATGTGCACAGGGGCTGGATCCCCAAAACCTGTCTCTTGCTGAAGCAGTCTCTGGTGCAGGGTAATCAGTCTGGGCCAGATTGGCAAAGGCCCACGCAGGATAAGCAATTTGGCAAAGTTTGTTTATCTTCTTGCTGGTGATGCCTCCAGCTGGCATAACAGGTTGGGTCATAGGCAAGCAGGACTCAACCCATGAAACACATTCAGCACATACAAAATAAGCAGCACTAACTGTGTACAGTTTGGATGCAGTCCAGTTGCTAATTCAGCAGTTTCACTGAGCAAACCGTTCAACCCAAAGTTTGTCTCACACACAAGCTGGGCCAGTAGCTTCATAGGAACAAATCTTCAGTCTAAACCTAATTGTCTAATTGCATAATAAGTCTAATTGTCACCGATGAGTTTCTTTTCTTCTTTCTGCCGCAGTTCCAGGCTTGAATCGGATAAGTCAGAATGTAAAGAAGCCTTGGTGATTCCCATTCATAAGGGGTGTACAAAACAAGATGTAAAACATTATAGACCAATCAGCTTGACCTTTTGTATAGGTAAAACTATGAAAAACATGTAGCATATGAAATTAGCACACATATAACAAAAAATGGACTGACTGATATAACCCAGTATGGATTTACAGCAGGCAGATCTTGTCTAAATAATTTAATAACTTTTTTCAAACCTATTAGTGCAGCACTGGATGCAGGACTTTCTGTGGACGTGATCTTTTCAGATTACGAAAAAGCATTTAATTCAGTATCTCATAAAATTCTGATAGAATATCTTAGGAACTTAAGAATACATATAAGCATTATTAAATGGATTACATCATGGTTAACTAGTAGAAGACAACAGGTTAGCATTAAAGGATATAAGTCCACATGGAGTTGGGTTACCAGTGGTATGCCTCAGGGGTCACTACTGGGCCCTGTTTTATTTAATATCCTGATTTCTAGTATGAATACAACAAATGAGGTATGGTTGAAAAAATATGCAGAGGATACACAATTGGGATGTATAGTCAATGATCACAATTCATCTCATATTCTACAGGATAACCTGAATAATTTATCTATTTGAGCAAAAGAAAATAAATTAACCTTTAACATCTCCAAATGTAAAGTGGTGCATTTTGGCAAAAACAATAATTTGGTAAATTATTATATGGACAATATTCTGTTGAATACAGTAACTGCAGAAAAGGATCTAGGAGTCTATATTGCTAACAACGTGAAATTCACTGAGCATACAAACAAAACAGTACAAAAATGCCATAGATTAATTAATTGCATTCTGAAAAATATTAAATCTAGAGAACCTGATGTGCTAATACCTATTTATTGTAGTATAGTCAGATCTCATATTGACTATCATTCATCCTTTTGTGCTCCAACATTGGTTCAGGATAAAGTTACAGTAGAAAAAGTCCAACGAAGATTTACAAGAAATGTTTCACATTTAAAAACAATATCTTATGATAACAGACAAAGAGTTGAACCTTTATTCTATTAAATATAGATCTTTGAGAGGGGACTTATGTTTAATTTATAAAGCAACACTAGATATAGCTGTGCTTGAAACCTTATGTGTGGAATGGCAGCATACCATTAATAACACTAGATCTCATAAACTAAAATTAAAATCTAATATAATAGGACAACCAAAAGGAATCTTTTTTTACACAAAGAGTAGTGCCAATTTGGAATTCTTTACCTCATGATGTAGTGTATAGTATTACTCTCCAAAACTATAAAAAAAATCTCGACTTATATATGGGTAAATCTAAATATGATTTCCACCCGGGTTAGTGGGTGGAGAGTTCATTATGAACTAGTCCCCCAAACTTGTATCAACCTATGACCTATGACCTATAATTCTGACTTCTGCAATTTCGGCAGTTCAATGCAAGAGAAAGGAGGCAGGGAGACAAGGTTGGCTGCTTCCCACTGATTCCCCTATGCTCCATTCAGGGAGCAGCTGCTTGAAAGCTCAAGCTGTTCACACTTCAAACTTCAACTCTAATTGATCCACTGTCTCATGTCACACTAGAGATTTCCCTTTTAATCCAGGATGCAGATAGGCTGGGGAAGCTTTCAATCACAGTGATGGCTCCCACTTCAGACTATTTTTGGCACCAGCCTTAAAACTACAAAAACTACAATTTTCCTTCCCACATGGCACTTTGGCCAGGATCCGTGTAAGATCCCCTGTAGTCCTATCGGTCCAATTACTGGAAGTCCTGGAACTAACATGGTGGCTTCCATTCAGACAGATAAGCTGCAAGGAAAGCAGGTCAAACAAACTTCTCTATTTCAAATATAACAGCATATGCAAAGTAACTAAGCACAGTTCCCTTACAAGCTCCCTCTGCTCAAATATCGACTGCAGAATGCATCAAATCAGAGCAGTGGCTGGCCGGTCACAAGCACTAAATCACTCAGACCCAACTCAGACCATTCACTATACACAGATTAGACAGTCACTTAAAGGGACAGGTGTGGAGGCTCAACATGGCACTCACATGTAAATAATAAGAATCACAAGCTAGACAGGACACCATCCTGGCAGTGGGCATTGAGGAGCCTTGGAAGACATTAAGGTAAACCCCAAATTGGTGAGGGGGGGTTACTCTTAGATCTTCCCTCATAGCCTCCACTTCCTCTTGGGAGTCCACCCTATTGCAGATCTTTTTATCATCCACAAAAAGGCATTCCTTCCTCTACAGCCCCTCCACTATGTTGCTGATATAGATGTTAAACAGGAAGGGCCCCTGGGGGACTTCACTCATCACCCTACCTGACTGGAGTGTAACCCGTTTACCTCCACCTTCTTGCTTCTACCCATCAGCCAGTTCTCCACCCACCTTGTTATTTTCTTACCCACCCCCAAACTCTCCAGTTTATTTACCAACCTTCTGTGGGGAACAGTGCCAAAGGCTCTCTCAAAGTCCAGAGAGGCCACATTCACTGCCTCTCCCTGATCAATCACCCTCATCACCCAACTGAAGAACTTGATCAGGTTCATCTGACATGACCTCCCTTGCATGAAGCCATGTTGACAGATGTCATGCAGCCCATTATCCACCAAGTAGCTGACCACCCTTTCCTTTAATATCACCTCCATCACCTTTCCTACCATCGAGGTGAGGCTGACCTGGTGATAATTGCCTGCCTCCTCCCTACAACCGCTTTTGTGAAGTGGCACCACATCTGCCCTCTTCCAGTCTATTGGTACCCACCCTGTATCTAGGGACAAGTTAAACACCCTCACTAGTAGTGCCGCCAGTTCCTCCCTTAGCTCCTGGAATACCATAGGATGCAGGGCATCTGGACCCATGGCCTTGTCTACCCTCAACCTATCTAATTCCTCTTTGACCCTGTCTTCACTGATCAGGCTAGAATCCACCCTTAAGTCATCCCCTCCCTTCCTCCTTAACTCTGGTCCCCTTCCTTCCCCTTCTACCATGAAGACCGAGCAGAAGTACCTATTTAGCACCTCCGCCTTCTTGAAGTCCCCCTACGCTTGTACTCCCCCTTCTCCCTTCAACCTTACTATCCCCTGCCTTGCTTTCCTCTTCTCTCCTATATACCCCCAAAAAAGTTTGATCACTCCTTTTGGGCAACGTACCAATTCTCTTCTCCATTTCTGCCTTCACCTTCCTAATCCTCTGCCCCGTCACCCTCAGCTTTTCCTTGTAAGTTTCCCAGTCTTTCTTCCCCTGTATCCTCTTATATTCTCTAAATGCCCTTCTCTTCTCCTCTATTGCCGACTTCACTTCCTTGGTGAACCAAAGCAGTATCTTTTTTTTCTGTTCTTCCTCACCTTCCTTATGCAGATTTCCATGGCTTTAATTAACCCCCTTAATTGAATTTCATAATTCCTCCACTTCCCCTATTTTCTCCTTCCCCTCCATTTCATTCCTGAATATCTCCCTCATTCTGGGAAAATCTGCCCACCTGAAGTCCAGGCCTCTGTTTTGGTTCGACACCCTTCGTTACCCATCCTAACCCTGAAACTCACCGTGTTATGGTCGCTTGCACCCAGGTTGATCCCCTCTCCAATTCCTTCTGCACTATCCCCATTGGTGAGGACCATGTCTAGTATGTTGCCACCCTTAATGGGCTCCCTGACCAGCTGCTTCAGGAAAGCTCCCAGGAGGGCCTCAAGGATCTCTCTGTTTCTGGATGACCTAGCTAATGGGATATCTCTGTCCACATCTGGGAGTTTAAGGTCGCCTACCAGCAGAATCTCACTTGAGTGCCACAATTGTGATGTTTTGGTAATTGACAAAGCCCTCTGACTGCTATGTTTGTTTCTCTTTTGCACAATACCACTGCCTGTCCTAATGTTTCAAGTAACCTGACATGGAACCTTTGTAAAAGAGCCCCTGGCACACAGGTGCATCTAATTCCCTTAAATAAATAAATAAATAAAAATCTGTTGAATCACCTGCAGCATCTGCTACTTCCTCCTCCTGCACTGGAGGTCTGTAAGCCACCCCCAGCATTATTGATGCCCCAGACCATTTTTTCTAGCATGACCCACAATATTTCTTCCTCTCCTTGCTACTCGTGCACTTCTGTAGCTTTGATGTCCTTCCAGATGTATAGTGCAATTCTTCTCCTTTCTTCCCACCCTACTTTTCTGAAATAGTCTGTACCCCAGTACTGCTTCTTCCCAGGTCTGATGCTCGGACCACCAGGTCTCCATTATAGCTACTATATCCAGGTCCTCTCCCTCCATTAAGGCCCCTAAGTCCACCATTTTGTTTCCCAGGCTTCTTGCGTTTGCAGAAAGTCCATTCCGCCATATACCCCCCCTCCTCTCTACCATCACTCCCTGCCATGTCTGTTCACTTCCCTACTCCCTTTTGTGGGGGAGTACTAGCTAGTCCATCCTCTCTTCCTGTTAAACTCTTGCCCTTCCTAGCCTTGTACTCCCCCCTACCAGTTTAAACACCTCCTTAAGACATTATCAATATATCATTTTAGACTCCCTCAGCACTTTAGCCCCATTCTCATTTAGATGCAGTCTATCCTTTCAATATAAGTCCTCATCCTTCAATGTGTCCCCCTACTCTCCTATACAGATGAACCCTTCCTTTCTGCGCCATACTCTGAGCCATTGGTTGAATTCACTAACTCTTTTCTGCCTAGCAGTGCTGGCACAAGAGATTGGCAAGACATCTGAGAATTCCAAGGATTTTAGCTCTTCCATGCATTTCCTTGCCAACGTCTTGAACCTCCTCTGTACCTCCTCCACTTCATTGCTTGCCAGATCATTTGTCCCCAAATGAATGATTAGGTGTGGCTTCCCCACCAGCCTAGCAGCACACTCCCTGATTTTTTGTATTACCTTCCCCACCTCCATCCCTGGTTCACAAAAGACTGACCTCTGCCTGTATGTAGGCCTGGCTCCTGATCCAATGTATGCACTTAATGATGGCGTCCCTGAATACTATGGCATTCTCCACCTCCACATCTAATGGATCTGATCTTGCTCCAGGTGGGCCCTCCCTGCTAGTCCCTTTCTTCCTAATTGCACCCCCGCCATAAACTGCCTACTGGACTCTCTGGTTCCACAACAGTTCCCCACCTGTTCTCCCCCGGTGAAAAATACCAGTCCCCTATCTACCAATCCTCCCCCTTCCCATCTGTTTCCTAATTCTTCCACCCTGGCCTCCTTCATATTCCTGTTTCCCTTGATTGCCTCCTATCCTGTGTTCCTGTTTCCCTTGATTGTCTCCTGCCTCCCCCTCTTCTGCCCCTCCCCATTTCCTCCATTTGCTCTCTTTCCTGGCTTTCCTGCTCCCAATGTACCTTCTGTGCCTCTTCCTTATTCGTTCTCCCCCCTCCTCTTCCTCCACTGTTGCTTTACTATTTCCCCTGTCCCTCCCCCTCCTTATCTTTCACACTGGCTGCCGTTCTAACCCTGCCACTCTCCCTCCCTTTCCCTCTGTCTATCCTCTTACCCTGGCCCATACTTGCTTTTCTCTCCACTCTTTCTGTGCACCCTCCTCCATTATATCTGACAATGTTGAGGTATGTTCCCCTCACTGAACCCCTGAAGTCCCCTTTCCAATTCTCATCACCTCTTGCCAGTCATAGTCTTCCCCCCCGCCCCACTTGGTCTGGGTCCCTTTCCTCCCTGGCCCTCCCTGTCTTGTCCTTGTTCTCCCTGCCCCCACCGGGTCTCATCCCTCCCTATCCTCCTGATAGCATTGTAGTTGCAGTCCCCCCCACCCCTCTGCCCTTCCACAACCTCATTTCCTCCCTTAGATTGTTTTTATCTGTTTCCATCTGCCTCAATCTCATACACATAACCAGACATACGCTAACCTCCATAGCATTTCCATGAACACGCCCCCCACAACCAATACCACTATTCTTCCTGTTTACACCGGGAAATCCCCTCCCCCTCCTAAGAGACTCCTTCCCTTCCCAGCTTCCTGTAAAATAATTCATTACACTTTCTTACAGCTTACACTGCCCCCTCCTCTGCCTTCCTAGTTCAGTCCTCAGAATTCCTTGCCTCTTCCTCCCTTAAGACACAGTGATACAGTATTCCCTACCTCCCAATACTGCATGACACAATGATAAAGCAAGCACAGTATATACTTATTGTTCAAAATCTCTTCTGATCCACTCTTTCTTGCTATGTGTGCTAATATCCAGCTTTAGCCCTTATCCCTGTCACAAATCCAACATTCACAATACCCTTAAATAATCAAGACACAGTATCAGCATTTACTGTACCCTTCAGCCCTTATGCATTTACTACCCTTTCAAGTATGTACTAAGATGGAAGGGATAATTGGAAAAGTATTATTTTCAAGCCCCTGCTAAACCTTTTTCTTGGACAAACTCCTGGTCATTCCCCTTCCTTTGTGAGTCAAACTCCCCTCCTCCTCCTCTGAAGTTGGTAGTCTCCCCTGGGTGAATCCCAATATAATTAATAACCTCCTTATTATGCTAGTGATCTGACAGCCCCTCAAATGGTTTCAAACACTTCAAGGATTCACATCCACCTTCCTATGGCAAGAAAAGAAGCCAAGAAGAGACTACACCAAGCTTGCTGCACCTAAACAAGCTGGAGAGCTAAATTTATCAGACTTTCTTACCTATTATTATGCAGCGCAGGTAAATAAATATCTTAGACAGGGCACACAAAGCCCTAATTAAATTTCTTCTTACCTACCAGAATGGCTAGAAATAGGATAAATATTGTATAGACAGATGGGCTTGGATTCTCAGGCACTATTCTATACAAAACCTACACACCTACAAAAACATCTAAAATACCCCCCATTGCTACCACTTTATATGTATTCACACAACTGTGCAGAATTGTCAACAGCTGACTATCACAGAGGGACAGTCCTATGACACAACACAAATTTCAAAATAGAAGGCTACACCATTAACCTGGACAGATGGAGGGGGAAGACAGTCACCTCAGTGTGACACCTAATTGGCAGAATGAAAATGGGCTGATTTTGCCCAGCTACAGGCAAAATACCAACTAGACATTAAAGACATTTTGCTGGATTTGTGACAGGGATAGGAGCTGCAAAACTGGACTGCAGATACGAGGCTGCAATGTGTCCTGCTCCAAAGCGCTTATCAGCGGCTGTTTGAATTTGAAATTTTGGCTCCAAGACTGCTCTTTGGATTTTCTAAAGGGACTAACATTTTAAAGGATGCCTAAACAAACAGTTTTTTAAAACTGCAAACTCCAAAATCTGGCTTCATCGTGAGGTAAAGTAAAGGCTGCTGTTTACATTTATGCTAATACTGAATTTATGTAAATAACATAAATGCAGTTTCATAGCTTTTAAAAAAATGTAGACATCAGCCTTTCACTTTTAAAAAACAGCCTTGGTTTCTCCCCATGATGTCTGTCAAGTGTATTAAGTGATGAGCATTTTGCAAAAATTGTGGGAAATTGCAGGCGTTCTACTATAGACCCTGAATGCTTCACAATAAATCTTTTAATGTTTTCTGCAGCATATATTAGTCAGTATAAATTGCTAAATGAATACACTGACACCTGAATATGTTTAAAACATAAAGAAAAGTTTATGTTCCTAAAAAGAATACTAAACTGATAAGCTATCCTAAGCGTTGCCTATCTTCCAAAATTTAAAAGCATCTGCTCCGTACAGTGCTAAATAGATTCTATAAAGTGAGCCACAGCAAATCAATATTAAATAAAGGCAGAAGAAATATATATTTTTTTGTTTCTGGCTGTAGAATAATGCAGCCTAATCAACAGCTGTTTAAAGTCCTCTGCCAGCTATTCAAACACTTTGGTACAAGAAAAAATAAGCAGACAGAGTGGTGAATAATTGAGTTTTAGTAAAATGTTGTTAAAGTATTTAATGATCATAATTTGTACTGTAGTTACTGTACACTATTTCTGAAATCACATATTTAAACAATAAATCTGGAGGTTATTGGGGCTGGCAGTATAATCTAGAGGATAGCATAACAAACTGTGAATGAGCTGACGACATCTAGCAGACCTGAGTTTGATTCCCACAACCTCCACTTGTATACTGTGCGAGTCTCAGCAAGTTACTTAACCTCCGCAGTGCTCCTGGGTTGTACCTGAAAACAGGCACTTGTGTCTAGTGGGCCTTACGTGGTTACCAAAAAATGTAAAAAAAAAATACCAATATACTTTTACTGCATCATACAGTAGTCAGGGTACCCTGTAATTTACCTTTGTTTTACTCTGGGTGCAATGATTTTGTTTAGTTAAAGATAAATGTTCAGATACATTTCATATTTTATAAGCTTATTTTTAGACTTTAGTCAGGCTTTTATTGAAGTCTTTGCATGTGAGCATCTAGGGGTTAGTTGCTAAGAGTGAGATCACTGTTAGCAACCAGTTTATTCAAGTTTAAAATCGGCAGGGCCATGCAAAAATCCTCAGCTGTTTGAATCAAAACTAGTTTGAATGAAAGTATGCTCACAAGGAAAAACTTGCCCTGCCACTTACAGAAATGCTTCATAGTTAGCACCCCATTTAAGTGAATGGGGTAATTTGTACCTTTTATCCAATCTTTTGTTTCAGTCTGTGTTTCAACAAAAAGTTTTCTGATAGACTGCTTCAACACAGAACAAATGTTAAGTGTTTAAGTGTACTTATGCTTGGCCAGTGGATTTTGAAACCGAACAAGACAAGGATTCAAAAGAAATCAATGTCACATAAAACCCTTGCACTGCATTGTTTTGGCCAAACCCAAGTCTGCATGCAAAATTGTCAATATATTTGAGAGTGTTTTATTAAAAATGTTAGTACTTTTTACACAGTTCAATATAAAAACTCAAAAATTGCAAGAAATTGCGGAACGTCAGTTTTTGAGGAGAATGCTGAAAATTGCGGATTCCGCAAAAAAATTGCCGGCACAATTTTCCAGTGGCCCTGGTCATGATGACATGATTGGAGCCAGAGGCAGAGACCCACATAGCTCCCTATAGTGCTAACTAGTTTTTCTTTCCCTCTTTTTTTTGAATTGTTGTACCAGAATGATCAACACCATGTGTTAACTCATAGATTATTTTGATCAGTACACATGCTAGGCTATGATTTTGTTTATTTTGTTTACTTTAACTCAATGAAAATGTGTTGCAATCCAGCTGACTTTCTCTTTGGCAAATCACAATACAGTACTACACTTCAAATAACTGATGATCTAATGATTATGTGATGCCCTGAATTTTTTTATTTTTTTTTAACCAGAAGAGACACACTGAGCTGAAAGCTTTTTTACAATTGTGGCCTAGGAGCTCAAGGAAGTTAAGTGACTTGCTCAGGGTCACACAGTAAAGTACTGGCCTGGTCTAATTCCAAAGCTCATGCTTTCTTGTTAATCCACAAATAAGGCTTCTTTTTTCCATGTGAACACCCTGCACCTAGCCTGTCTTCTGTTGAACACCCCACCATCCATACCCTGTCCTTAGTACTGCCTGAAAAGCATTATCACACCTCAGACTGTAATCTTGTACCTCAGAGGGTGTGCACACCTATACCGATATGCTTCAACAGCTGGCACTGTTAAAAAATGTCTCCCAAATCACTCTCGAGTCCACATTCTCAATGTTTGACTTCTGCTCCGACAGTAAAAACTGAGTGGCTCACCACCATTCTGCACAGAAAAGGTTATATGTACAGTTCCCCTGGTGTGTTTTTCTGCCGCTTCATTAACCAATAACTAGGTCTTCCTGAAAGGCCAAGCAATAAGCATCAAGACCCACCAGAAAATCTGCTGTTTATGCCCTCATAAGGGCTGCATTTACTATGGATAACAATATAGATAACAATCAGGTCGATGACAAACTCTCACTTTTTGGACAGCAGTTCCTCCAGTTGATGACATCACTGGGCTTTACATAGGTTGTTTCCTCGGCCACCCATAATTGTGGTCAATTTCTGGATTTGGTCTTCCTCCTGGGGATTGAGGCCTGTGACTTGGGGGTGAAACCTGTCAGTCTGATCATTACACCTTGAGGTTCAATTTCTGCACCCCTCTTTGCAGGTCTGCTCCTGTGGAGATGGTCAGTTTCTGCCCTTTACAGGATGTGAGTCCTGAAGACCTGGCAGCAGTGATTGACCTCTTGGAGTTCTCTGATGCCAGCTCAGGCCCAGAGCCATTGGTTCTGACCTATAATAAGGCCATTTCCTTGGCCCTTGACCTGATTGCTCCTGTCCATGCTCGTTCCCTTCCACTCTGCCCTCAAGGCCTTTGGTTTGATGGGTCTTTGAGGGAGCTGTGGCAGTTGGGATGAAGGTTAGAACATCAATGGTGGAAATCCACCCTGGAGGCAGACCGTCTTAGTTTGTTGGAGCATCATCAGCTCTACCAATCAGCGATCTCCCATAAGAAGGCAGAGTTCCTGTCCAGGGAGATTGCTGTTGCTCAGAATCAACCAGCTCAACTCTTCTGAACTGTGGACAGGTTGTGCAACCCAGCCTGTCTGCAGCTCCATCGAGTTTTTTTCACAAAATGAGTGTGATGAGCTTGCTTGATTCTTTGCAAATAAGGTGGCCAACATCAGGTCAGAGATCCGCTTGACTCACTCTATGGGGGATGCTATTGGTTGGTGCCTGGTCACTATACTGCGTGCTTCCTGGAGTACATTTGGCCTGTCGGAGTTTGTAGACATTATGAGCATTGCCCAGGGGATGCACCCTATGTGCTGTAGTTTAGATCCGGGCCCAACCTCCCTGATTTTGGGTTGTGGTGATATCATTGGCCTGGTCTTGGCTCAAATTACCCAGTGCTCCTTGGAATCAGGTGAGTTTCCAAGCTCCCTGAAGGAGGCAGTGGTGACACTCCTTCTGAAGAAAGCTTAGTTGGACCCGGATACTCTAGCTAACTACAGACCTATCTCGAACCTTCCTTTTGTAGGAAAGGTAATTGAGAAAGTAGTGGCAATTCAACTGGAGAACCATTTGACCATCCATAATATATACGAATCTCTCCAGTCTGGTTTTTGTAAGAGGCATAGTACTGAGACTGCTCTGGTTTAGGTTCTCAATGATCTTCTGATGGCAAAAGATCAGAGAAACTGCTCCATTCTGGTACTCCTTGATGTCTCTTCAGCTTTCGACACTGTAGACCATGGGGTGCTGCTCGAGCACCTGAGGTCCATCTGTGGTCTGACTAGTACAGTGCTCAGATGGTTTACATCCTTCCTAACTGGTGGAACACAGAGAGTTGTCTCAGGGAATTTTTCTTCCAATTCTTTCACTTTGTCTTGTGGGGTCCCTCAGGGCTCGGTGTGGTCCCCCATGTTGTTTGCAGTGTATATGCTACCCCTCAGAGACATTGTAAGATGGTATGGGCTGAGGTTTCATTGCTATGCTGATGATGCCCAGCTCTACCTGTCTTTTTCCCCCGACCAGGTTAGTGCTTTCTAAATATTTAATAGCTGCCTTGCTAAAATCCAAGACTGGATGAATTTGAGTGGGTTAAAGTTGAACACAGGTAAGACTGAGGTCATGGTTGTGGACCCGAAGCATAGGATAGAGGGGTCGAGGGCTGATTTGTCCTCAAGTTTATTCCTCGGGGGCACTCAGATCCTTACCTCAGAATGGGTGTGTGACCTGGGAGTGGTGCTTGATGACAGGCTGACCTTTCATTATCAGGTGTCAGTGGTCATGATGTTATCCTTTTATCATCTTAGGAATATTGCCAGGATCAAACACCTCATTCCATCCAGTTATCCGCCTGTGTTGGTCCATGCCTTTGTGACCTCATGCTTTGATTATTGCAACTCCCTCTACTTAGGGCTTCCTGGGGTTGATATCCGCAGCTTGCAGCTAGTGTAGAACGCAGCTGCATGATTACTGACAGGTGCATCTAGGAGATCGCATATTGCCCCAGTGCTTGTGATCTGCACTGGCTGCCGATTCAGTGGTGGATCACCTTTAAGGTAGGTTTCCTAAACTACAAAGCCTTACATGGACTTGGTTCTGACTACTTGAAAGAGCTTCTGATTCCTTACACCCCTGTGTGACAGCTTCGCTTGGCTGATGAGGGGTTGCTAGAGATTCCGAGAGTTACTTTGGAATCCTTTGGGGCCCATTCTTTTATGTTTGAGGCCCCAACCCTCTGGAATTCTCTGCCCTGTCAGCTTTGGGAGTGCATGACCATGGGGAGCTTTAAGCAGGCACTAAAATCGTTTTTGTGGAGTAAAGCTTTTCATGACCTGTTATGTTTTTAACATCGCTGTTTTAAGAACTTTGTTTTAAATACTGTAAAACGCCTTGATATTTGAAAGGTGCTTAATAAATAAAGTTATTATTATTATTATTATTAGCAGGAGAGGCATACTACTGCCTTGAGCGAATCCACCTGACTTTCAGTGTCAGTCTGCTGCTTTACCTGTGATGTGCAGAACCCTGCAGGACAGTTCCCTGCAATTCTTCTCCAGTATTTTCTGTACTCTACTCCACAAGGTGAGTTTGCTGGCTATCACCCCCTCCAAATCTTGAATGAGCTACACACAGCTCACTCAGTACTGTCCTAACAAATGTCAACATCCTTCCCCACCATCTGAGAGTAATTTCCCTATACTAAATTAAAGTAACAGTTTAGGTGCAGTCCTGCCACTCCGAGTATTTATCATCGCTGACTGCTCTCATCCACAGTCAGGTAGTGATCATGATGCTGGCAGCCCCATATTTCAGATCTTACAGTGATCTGCTCAATGTCCTCCTTCCTGTTTTCCCCTAACCTGAATATAGTTGTACCCTGCTGGAATGGCCTCTTCAATCCCTCTCTGGTATTCATTCTTCTCACCTGCTCCCCACACCAAACACGGGTGAGCTCACTACCCTTCCACATCATGAATGTGGTTAGTACAGTCTCCCATGTTATTTTTACATATTAATAATAAACATGATCTTCTGTTAAGCTAGGCTGATAGCAGCAGGGTACAAGTGGAAAAATAGACTTCCTGCCCATATATATCTAAGCCACCTATGATTAGGCACTATTAAATGATGTGCATAATGATGTCACTTCCATCATTTAATAGTGCCTAATCAAAGGTAGCCTAGATCTTTTAAGGATAGGAAAGCCCATCATTCCCCCTGTTCCCTGCTGCTATCAGCCTGACTTACTGGAAAGATTTGTTTATTTTTGATATATCAAAAAAAACGGGGACTGTACTACTTGCATTCATGATGTAGAAGGGTGATGAGCTCACCAGTTTTTGGTGTGAGGAGGAGTAGTGAAGAATGAATACCAGAGGGGGACTTTAATGGCCACTTCTGCAAGGTACTGATATATTCAAGGAAGGGTGAAGACAGAAGGGGAGAAATATGAGCAGATCACTGTAAGAAATAAGATGTGGGGCTGCCAGCACCATGATCACCACCCGACCCCATTATCCTGTCCAACATTCCCCTTCCCATAATACTAGTTCATGCAATTGTCCAAGGCTGTGTGTGGATATTAATGTGTGAAATGGCTGCCACTACACATCCAGTCACTTCACTACCAGTCTAGCATTGTTTGTAAAGCACTTTGGGATACAATGTGTATGAAAAGCACTATATAAATGTTGATTCTTGTTATTATTATTTACCATGGAAAAAGAAGACAAGACAAGCATATTTTTGATTTCCAAGAAAGCATGAACTCTAACATTGGACTACACAAGAACTTTGCTACAAACAAGTAGTGGATCTAGGGGGTGGTGCAGGGTGCGGCTGCAACCCCTCCCACATTGTAACATGCTTGCTGATGCTGCATTTCACTTTGTTGAAGAAGTCTGATTTATTGATTGTGCAAATGTTTACATTCAAAACTATGGATTACATTTGTAGGTTCTATCAAAAACGTACTAGAAAAGAATAATAGCAGAAAATATAAAGGTTTAATAAAAATATTTAAAAAGTGCATATTAAGTATGCACACCACGCTAGCACCCCAGTGTAGCATCCTGGATCCACCATAACCACTAGACCACCAGGTTATTCAAGATTTGTACTGCACTGTGGTTTGCCACAGAGAAAGTCGATTGGATTAAAACACAATTTCAGCATGTTAATGTTAACAGACTAAACAGAACCATAGCCTAACATGTGTATTGATCTAAATAATACACATGATTTTGACCATTTTGGTGAAACAAGTCTATACAAAGGGAAAAAAGAATGAGTTAGCACTATAGGGAGCCATATAGCTCTCTGACTTTGGCTCCAAGGATGTCATCACTTAACACATTTGGTGGCCATTTTAGGAAGCAGGTAAGGCATTTTTTTTTAAATCGGAAGGCTGATTTTACAATTTTCAAATCCTTTGGAACTGCATTTAGGTAAAATATATAAATGTAGTTTTAGCATTAATCTATACAGCAGCCTTTCCTTTAGTCCCCTACGAAGTCAGATTTTTGAATAGTTTGTTGTCAAAATGTTGTTTAGCAATCCTTTAAGGGACTTTAAACCTGCTCCCTCCTGTATTCTCTAGCCTTTAGTTTGGCAGAGTACTACCAATAGTTAATTTCAGACAGGCTCACTGGCACTCTGAATTCAAATATTTTAGGACTTATTTCAAGCAGTACTGTACTAAGCTTCAGAGCTTGCTCTGTTTGTGTGTTACTCATAATGAAGTGCTGCCTACCACAGTACTAGTGATGTGTGTTTAAATTAGTGTTACTGTTGGGTAATTGAGATGATTTAATTTATGCTCAAATCTTAATCATTTTAATAAGAACAGGTATTGATTCAAATTAGATGCTAGTCAGGGACCTGCCAGCCCAGTGTATTCTCTTCATTTTTTCAACCAGAATTAGTAGTAACGATATTGGTTTAAGTTGAATTTAGATGCCACGTACTCCGGTTTCAAGCCAGCGTTTTTCTATATCTCCTCCCTCCCTCCCTATGCATGTCCCTCCCCCATCCTACCTGATTTATTGCCACCCGAATGCTGATCCTGTCCCTCTTTCTTCTTCAGCTGTCTGTGAGGTTGTGAGGGCTCCGAATACTGGAATCCCAGCCCTCCCCCAAGCTGAAGAACTGGACTGCAGGTACGACGAGGCCGCAAGGTTTCGATAGAAACATAGAAACATAGAAGTTGACTGCAGATAAGAACCGCAAGGCCCATCCAGTCTGCCCATTTCTTTTTTTCTGCCTTATGAATGTGCCATAGGCCTTTGCTCTGTCAATGGCCTATCTATTCATACTCATCTTTATTGCTCCCTTATGCCTATCCCATGCCTATTTGAAGCCTTGCACTGTATTCATGTCCACCACTTCCTGAGGTAGGCTGTTCCATGCATCCACCACCCTTTCTGTGAAAGCTCCAAAGCACTTCTTGGTGGCTGTTTGAATTTCCCCATTGCCCCCACACCATCAGCCTTGGCAAGCTACTAGTTATATAGGGTAACGCTTGGTTACATGACTGTCAGCGAGCGGTCACATGAATTTCACTGGAAAAAAAAACATTCAGCCTGCTTTCCCCTCTGCAGCTTATTGCTTCTCACCACTAGATGCCGCTGGTATTCTAGCAGTTTAGCCCTATATCAGTCCCCCTCTCCCAACGACTTAAACACTGACATCCCTGCCCTCACCCACTCCCTTACATCATACTTCTCCTTTACATTACTCCCCCTCCTAGTGCCCTTGGTGTCCCTCTCACCCTCTTCCTAACCTAAGGTACTGACCTGTCAGTTTCTCTACCTCCCCAAGCTCCCCTCATCACCCTCCTCAGATACCTCCTCTCTTGCCCTGTTTCCCGTTGCTCATCCCAACACCTGGAAAGCTGGATCCACAATACTGCCACCAAGTTTCCATGAAGGGCTACTCGCCTTGACGTTTCCCTCTCAGTTAACTCCAACTTTACCTCACAAGTCTCCTCCCTCTCACTGCAAGACTATGTTAACCCTATCTAGAACCCTGATAACAATCCTGCTACTAATGGCTGGGGACAACGAGACCAATCCCTGTCCAACCCCCCCACCCTCCTCTTCAACTCCTCGGGGCCTAAAGCTATCCCATTTAAACATCAGGAGCCTCCTCCCTAAAATTGCATTGCTACAGCTGATTGCCTTATCCGTCAAACCAGACATTATATTTATTACTGAGACTTGGCTAAAACCACCCACCCAGGATGCTTGCATCTCAATTCCAGGTTACACAGTCTTACGACAAAATCACCCGCAAAATAATCGTGGTGGTGGCATTGCCATATACATCTGTTCCTCCCTTCTATTCACCCCCATACCGCTAACTTTTGAGCACACGCAGACTACTGACTCCTTTTGGTGGAAATTTTCCTCCCTCACTCCATTCCCATTTTTATAGATGGTTCCTACTGTCCCCCTGACACCCCTGCATCATCTATCCTGGACCTCTAGCTGCACTAAATCCCATGCATTGGGTTAGGAGTTCCATGTCCTAGGAGATTTCAATGTGAATTGGCTCCCAACCACAAGTTCCAAAATTAGAACTGACATAGCTGAATTAAACCTGTCACAACTGATTACAGAACCCACCTGCCTAAACACCAAAACTCATAACCACTCTCTGTTAGACTGGTCCCTCACCTCCCACATTAGGTAATAGCTGCTGTCTCCTACTTGACTCCCTAAGTGACCACAATCTTATCTACTCGGTAAGAAAAACTCATAGACCCAAGACACCCCCCAAAACCCTTCTGGTTCATTCCTTCAAATCCTTGGATTTAACTTCCTTGCTAAATGACTTCATAAACATAGACTGGTCATTTATCCCTCAGGTCACTTCTATCGAGGCCGCCCTGCACTATTTGAAGTCCAAGTTCCTCTCAGTCTGGGACACCTATGCCTCACGCACATGAACCTGGGTGCAGGGATCTCACCCACCCTGGATCACCACTGATATCATGGCCTGCCTTAGAACCAGGGACAGGCCTGGAAGTCTCACAAAGCCTCCGGCTCCATCTCAGCTTACCAGGAGCACCACACTCAGCTTAATGCATGTACAAGACAAATCCATCAGGCAAAAACAAACTACTTCAAATCCACCTTTCTCGCTAACATAAACCACCCTTCTAAATTCTGGAAGGTGGTACAATCGCTCTTTACCCCTCCATCCCAGTCCCCCACCCCTGTCCTAAATGCAGGTGGCTCCACAATATCAGAAGCACTCACAGTGGCTACAGAGCTTAACGCCTTCTTCACAAATTGTACATCATCACTCCTATCCACTCTCTCTCCTACCACACCTGCCTCATCTGTCTCACTCTGTCTGGCACAAACCAACCCCCATGCTTTCTCCTTCCTCCATGTTATACTAGCCAATGTTTACAATGCTTTGTTCATGCTAAAACCTAACAAGGGCAAATGCCCCACTGGGCTGGACTCCAAAATGTTTTTTCTGGCAGCACCCGCAATAGCCTCCACCCTGGCCTTGCTTTTTAACCTTCCTTTCTCCCTCATTTCTATCCCAACTGAATGGAAGCATGCTACAGTCATCCCCCTTCCGAAAGGTGGTGACTCCTCCTCCACTGGAAACTACCACTCAATCTCCCTCCTTCCCATTCTAGCAAAACTCCAGGAGCACTTAGTCCTCTCCCAGCTCTCCTTCTTCCTCAACTCTACCTCCTTCTTCACACCTTATGAATTTGGTTTTAGGAAGTCTCACTCTACCACTACTTCCCTCCTAAGGCTCAACGATACCATTATAACCAGTATGGACCAAGGCCACGTCACCTCTGCCATCTTTGTTGACCTTGTGAAGGCTTTTGCGCTGTATCTCACCTTCTCCTCCTCCATTCCAAAATTTCCCTAGCTGGGATCTCTAGCGAGGCCACCAGTTAGTTCCACTCCTACCTCATAGGTAGGACTCAATCTGTCAGGTTTGGAAATTCCATCACTACCTCCCTACCCATCTCAACTGGTGTTCCTCAAGGCTCTGTCCATGATCCACTGCTGTTCCCCATCTTCCTCAGTGACCTGCCCACTGCCTGCCCTCATACATCCATTCATATGTATGTGGACGACACAGTCCTGTATACATCCAGCCCCTCAATCTCTTATGGTGCATCCAGACTTCAGCGCGACTTCAACAATGTCCAGCTCTGGTTTCACGCAAAGCAGCTCTTCCTGAATGCCAAGAAATCTGTCTCCATTACCTTCAGCACAAGGTAGAGACTCTCTCAGCCCCCCCACCACCATACACACCCTGAATGGGACAAAGCTGGAGGACTGCACCTCCTTTTGATACCTTGGGGTCTGGCTAGACCAGCACCTCAACTTTTCTGTACATATTGAGGCCATCCACAGGAAGCTTCACCCCAAACTCGGTGCCCTGTACCATAACCGTGGATGTATCCCACTGCTGGCCCACCGCGCAATAGTACAGAAAAAGATTCTCCTGATATTTGACTATGGTGATGTAGTCTACAGTGCCACTCCCAAAACTTCCCTTATCAGACTAGACACCCCTCTTCCACTCCTTCTGTCATTTCACCCTTGACTGTCCTCTCAGTACCCATCACTGGTTCCTCTACCAATCCTTTGGCCTTCCATCACTTCAGGACAGGAGACAGTACCACTATGCTAGATTCACAGCTAATTTCTGGTCCCAGTCCCTACCACGTACCTCTCCTCAGCTCTATCCTCACCCACCCATCATGCCCTCAGACATTATGTCACCCGCTCCTTGTCTGTCTCGTGCATGTCCACCTCTGCTGTCCAGGCTGCCTTCTCATACCACTTGCCTAAACTGTGGAATTCACTCCCCTCATCCATTCACCTGAAAGCCCACTTCTACTCCACCTGTGCATGCACCTTATCCTCTCTGTCTTAGGCCTGGGCCCTCTTACTTGCCTGGTAGGATGTCTAGACCGTGCTGCTAGTTGACACCCCAACTGGTCCTGTAGATCTGTAGTCTACTACTACGTAATTGTGTCTTATGACTACCTACTGTATTCATGTATGAATTGTGCTGTTTCTATTTATTATCTGTACATATTGGTGTTGTCTCCCATGTTCCCCTCTTCCCAGGATGCATCTGGAATCAAGTAGTTATATGTTCAGTATGCCTTCCTAGTAAAACTTTTAAATAAATAAATATAAATAAATAAATACGTTTTTTCCTTTCTGAAACTGAGATATGTGGTTTCATCAGTCATAGGCATGACACCACAACAACCCTTCCACCACAACCTTCCCACACTTGCAGCAAACTGCAGGTGCCCTTCTTCCCATATCACAGCTGTACAATGCTATCAGAACCCTGATGCTACACAGATTTGCGTCACCTGCCTCTTATTAACAGGCAGCCCTAACCTGGGAACGCAATGGAAAAAAAACTGGAAGAAAATATGGCAAATACCCATAAATATGTTAACATTGATCATTATAGACTAAGGCAAGTGAAAATACTCCAAAACACAGATACATAGAAATTGTCAGCAGATATGGACCGCTAGGCCCAACTAGTCTGCCCATAAGCCCAGTACTTGTATACAGTCGCTGACCCTAAGTGATCAATGGCTTTTCATCACTCCCACTCCATCCAATGTTCCATTGTGCCTGTCACAGACATGTTTAAACCCCTCCACTGTGCTTGCCCCACCACCTCTTGTAACAGACTGTTCCGAGCTTCCACCACCCTCTCTGTGTAGAAGAACTGCCTCATATTACATCTTAATTTACCGCCCTAAAATTTCATATCATGTCCCCTCGTTCTACTATCATTTCTACATTAGAAAAGATCCCTCACCTGCACCTTGTTTATGCCTTGAAGTACTTGAACATTTCTATCATATCCCCCTTATCTCTCCTCTCCTCTCCTCCACTGAGTACATATAGAGGTCTCTTAGTCTCTCCTCATATGTTTTGTGATTCAAGCCATGCACCATCTTTGTCACCCTTCTCTGGATAGCCTCCACCTTGTCTATGTCATTATGCATGTGTGGTCTCCAGTACTGCATGCAGTGCTCCAAGTGAGACCTTACCAGTGTTTTATACAATGGCATCACCACCTCCCATCTTCTGCTAGTAATGCTTCTGTCTATGCACCCCAGCATGCCACTGGCACTCCCTGCAGCCTTTGTGCACTGCTTTGATACCTTAAGGTCATTAGATATGATAACCCCTAGGTCCCTTTCCTGTTTGGTGACAGTCAGCACCTCCCCCCCATTATGTAGCTCTTCCTAGGGTTTCTCCTACCCAGGTGCATTATCTTGCACTTTTTTGCTTTGAACTTCATTTTCCACACCTCTGACCATCTTTCTAGCTTCTCCAGGTCCCTCTTCATTTTCTGCACCCCTTCTGGAGTATCTACTCTGTTGCAGATCTTGATGTCATCTGCAAATAGGCAGACCTTTCCTTCCAGCCCTTCTGCAATGTCACTAATGAAGGCATTGAACAGTACTGGTCCCAGTACTGATCCATGTGGTACTCTGCTGGTCACCTCTCTCTCCCCACAGACTGGATCCCATATACCACCACCCTCTGTCTTCTGTCCATCAACCAGCTTCTAACCCAATGTATCACCTTATGCCCCATTTCCAGAATACTTATCTTGTTAACCAGCCTTCTGTGTAGGATGATACTGAAGACTTTTCTGAAATCTATGTAGGTGACGTCTACTGCCCTCTCTGATTCACTTCCCTAGTCACCCAATCAAAAACCTCTATCAGATTTGTTTGACAAGACCTTCCTGCTGTGAATGCAAGTTGCCTCAGATCCTGAGCATCATTGAATTCTAGGTTTGCCACTATACTTTCTTTCAACATTGTCTCCATGATCTTCCCCACCACTGAGGTGAAGCTGACTGGCCTGTAATTTCCCAGTTCCTTCTGTCACTGTGGGAGGCCAAGATTAGGAGGGGCCGCACTGGTTGGAGCTGGTGGAGCACCTGTGCACATTGGAAGGGTAGGATAGAAGTGGTGAGGTGCAGAAGGCACCCTGGATGTCTATAGGACCTAGAGAGAGGCCAGAGATGTTTGGTTCCCATCCCAATGGTTCCCATGAGACCGAGTGGGCAGGCAGCAAGACGGGCTGCACTGTCCACCAATCCCCTGAGGGCAGTGCTGAGCAATGCCCAGGTTGATCAGAAACAAGACCACAATTATTGCGGATCTGGTTTCGTCTGTCAATTTGGCATGCATTAAGGAGACTTGGGTAGGGGATGATGCTGGCCTGGTTTTAGAGGCTACCATTCCCCCTGGGTACTCCATTGCGCACTGCCCAGAGTGTAATGCAGGGGTGGGGGTGTGGTCATCTGTTTTAGATTTGACCTGGGCTTCACCGTGCACCCAGTGAGAACACCAAGTTCATCTGAATGTGTGGCCATACATGGTAGTCCAGGCACAGGTTGCAGGATTCCCCCCTGATTTACTGCCCCATGGGGCAGCAGGACAGTTTCTGCAGGAAGTAGCTGATGTGGTCATTGGTGAAACACTGGAGGCCCTCAGATGTTTAGTTATGGGGGACTTCAATGTCTGGGCCAGCGACAAATGTCTAGATTGGGTTATTACTTTCTCCAGATGATGGCATCTCTGGGCCTCTTTCAAGAGGTTTCAACCGTGACTCACCAGGGTGGTCACATGTTGGACTTGAAGTTCTCACTTGGGCTTGAGGTTGATGATCTTAAGACTGATTGGGTAATTTGGTCCGATCATTGTACGGTGGAGTTCTTGCTTAGGGTCCCCCCCGGGAGTCTTCCCTCTGCAGAGATGATAAGCTACCACCCTTTGAGGGGTATGCCCCCGGAGGGGTTTTCTAGCAGGAATTGACCTATGTAGTGTGGGCAGTTCATGCATAGGGGGTGTGGGTGAAGCAGTTGCTGCCTATAATGAGGTGATGGATGGGGCACTCAGCTCCCTTGCACCAGTCCACCTATGACCCACATCTTCTCACTTGAGGTCCCCATGATTTGATGGGGAGCTCAAGGCGATGAAGATCAAGGGTCAGAGGTTGGAGCTCTGCTGGTGAAGGTCCAGTCATGAGGCAGACTGACTGGCCCTGCATGCACACTATGTTGTATACCAGGGGGCAGTCAACCATAAGAAGGCAGTGTTCCTGTCCAGGGATATTGCTGCCAGGAAGAGCTGACCAGCTATGCATTTTTGAACTCTGGACAGGTTATAACATCCAGCTTGTCTACAGTTGAAAAAGGCATTTTCTGATGCTTTATGCAATGAGTTTGCTCGGTTCTTCTCAGACAGAGTGTCCACCATCAGGCAGGGAATTCTGCCAGTGAGCCACAGCAAGGCTGACAGTGGTCGCTTGGATTGTCCGAGGTGCACTCTGCCTGGTTGGGGGAGTTTAAACCAGTGGAGGTGGCCGAGGTCATTGAGGTTCTCTCGAGGCTGAAGCACACATATTGTGAACTGGGCCCAGTGCCAACTCCTTTCTTAATGGGATGTGTTAACACTGTAGGCCTGGTGCTCACCTTGATTGTCCAGTGTTCTTTTTCAGAGGGGGTCTTCCCAGATGCCTTGAAAGAGGCACTGGTGAGACACCTTCTAAAAAAACCACCTTTTGACCCTGACGTCAAGGTGAATTACCGTCCTTTCTTCAACCTTCCATTTTTGGGAAAGGTTGTAAAGAAGATTGTGGCACAATAGCTGGGAGAACACCTTGTGGCCTTTGATATCTATGAGCCACTCCAGTCTGGGTTTCGTGCTGGGCACTGTATGGAAACCGCATTAGTTCGTGTGCACAATGATCTCCTAGGGGTGAGAGATCGAGAGGAAGGGACAATTCTCATCCTCCTCGATATCTCCTCAGCTTTTGACGCAGTAGATCAGTGTGTGTTACTCGACTGCCTGAGGGAATTTTGTGGACTTGCCGGCACTTTCATCTGCTGGTTTGAGTCCTATCTCACAAACAGGAGGCAAAGCGTTGTGACGGGGAATTTCTTCTCCTCCTCTAGCCTTCTGTCTTGTGGAGTACCTCAGAGTTTGGTCTTGTCGCCAATGTTGTTTGTTGTGTATATGCTGCCCCGGGGGGGATCATTAGGAAGTACAATATGGAGTTTCTTTGCTATGCCGATGACACCCAGCTGTATCTATTCTTTGCCCCAGGACATCCAATGCGGTGAACGTACTTTACAACTGCCTGGCCGAGATTAATGACTGGATGGACTCTACCTGGTTGCAACTGAACCCCAATAAGACAGAGGTACTGGTGGTGGAGTCAAACAGGAGGCATGATAGGATGGCCTCTGGTGCAGATATTGGATTGTTTCTGGGTTCTGTGCCATTGAAGACCTCCTCTAGGGTGCGTAATCTTGATGTTTTCCTTAACAGTGGATTGACATTTAAATCTCAAGTTTTGTCCGTTGTCCAGTCCAGCTTTTTCCATCTAAGGAATATTGCTAGGATAAAACACCTGGTTCAGCCCCTGGACCTCCCCATATTGGTACATGCATTCGTGACATCTAGGCTTGACTACTGTAATGCGTTCTACCTCGGGCTCTCTGGAGGTACCCTCTCTCGATTGCAGCTAGTGCAGAATGCAGCTATCAGGTTGTTGACGGGACAATCTAGATTCTGTCACGTCACCCTCGTGCTGCACAAATTGCACTGGCTGCCAGTTCAATGGAGGGTTCTCTTTAAGGTGGGCTTGCTCACCTTTAAGGGCCTATATGGACTGGGCCCTGGCTACCTGTCAGACCTTCTAACAGCTGCTGCTCATGTCCGCTCCCTCCGATCCTCCTCTAGGGGCCTCCTTGCAATTCTCAGGATGAGGTTAAAAACTGCCAGCGACACAGCTTTTAGTGTCACCAGCCCCATCCTGTGGAATTCCCTTCTTCCATCAGTAAGTGAGGTCCTTTCAGTTGAGGTATTCAAAGCCCGCCTCAAGACCTTTTTATTCAGCTGGGCATTCCCAGACATTATCTTTTAGTTAATATCTCAGAGTTAATTGCACAATGGCGCTCTAAAAAATTTTTCTACTGACAATTTAGACTCATATTTTAGTGTTCTGATAGTAAATACCTATTAGGATGTTTATATCTTATTTAGTGTATTTTAATTGTTCTGATGTTGATTGTATGGCACACAGAGCCTCCAAAATTGGGCGCCCAAAAAATTAAATTTGCCTTGCCTTGTCTTGCCTTACTTCCACCTTTGTGCAGTGCAACTACAGGCGCCCTCCTCTAGTCCTCTGGAACCATGCCTGTGCTGAGTGACTATGTGAACAGGGCTGCCAGAAGCGCTGCTAGTTCCTTTCTCAGCTCCCTTAGTATCCTCAGGTGTATGTGATCTGGCTCCATGGCTTTATCTACCTTCAGCTTTGTGAGTTCCTCCAGAACTCTTTCCACAGTGAATGGACTGATGACCACTCCTCCCTCCCCCCATTGCCTCTGCTTCCCAACTGTGGTCCCTGACCCTCTCCCTCCTTAATGAAAACTGAACAGAAGTATTTGTTCAGCATTTCTGCTTTGTCTAGATCCGCCTCCTTACACTTTCCCTCCTCCCCTTTGAGCCTCACAATCCCCCCTCCCTGGTTTTTATTCTATCACTGATGTACCTATAGAATGTCTTGTCCCCTTTTTTCACAGTCCATGCTAAACCATCCTCTATCTGTGCCTTGGCTCTCTTAACAGCTTTCCCAGCTTCCCTTAGATATTCAAGGTACACCTCCATGTCCTCCTCCCTTTGGGTTACCTTATACTTCCTGAAACTTGCTCTCTTAGCCCTTACTTTGACTGCTACCTCTTTAGAGAACCATAGTGGTTTCCTTCTTCTTTTCCCTTTGGCCACTATCCTAATGTATTGGTTAGTTTCTTCCACTATGGCTCCCTTTAGTTTTCCCCACTGTTCCTCCACTCCCTCCATTACTTCTTCCTTCTCCAGGGCTGCTCTTAAACATCTACCCATTTCATTCAAATCCGCCCTCCTAAAATCTAATACTTTTGCCCTTTTGTGGCTTAACTGAGTTCTTGTCTCAATGCCAAACCACACTATGTAGTGGTCACTGGATCCCAACTGCCCTTCCACCTGGACTCCTTTGACTGTGTTTCCAACGGTGCATACCAGATACAGAATTGATTTATCTTTGGTTGGCTTATGCACCGGCTGTCTGAGTCCAACCCCCTGCCGGGATTTCAAGATGGCATGCTTCTGACTGAAGCAGCTGCATGGGTGGTCCAATCTACATCTGGCATATTGAAATTCCCCATCAGTAGGATTTCATGTTTAGCTGCCATGTCATGAATTTCCTCCATTAGTATGCTGTCCACTTCCTCCCACTGTGCTGGAGGTCTGTAGATCACCCCAGTACGTATTGCTGTGCCATTCCGTGGTTCAAAGATGACCCACATTGCCTCAGCTTCCCCCTGTCATCCCTGTACTTCTGAAGCCTTAATGCCTTCTCTGATGTACAGGGCTAACCCCGCTCACTTTTTACCTTCTCTGTCCCTTCTGAACAGTGTATAGCCCAGTGCATTGACATCCCAGCTGTGATTAGCAGAGAACCATGTCTCTGTATTGCTGCTGTTTCAAGGTCTGCATCCATCATCAAGGCTTCCAGATCTGGAATCTTATTTCCTAGACTACGGGCATTTGTGAGCATGATCTTCAATGTTTTACTCTCTGGCCTCCCTCTGTTCTTGTTCTCTCTCCATTGCCTGTTTCCCCCACCTTGGTTTCTTGTTCATGTGCTCCTGCCTCCCCTTTATCCCCCCTTATACATGATTCACCTGCCTGCTCCTCACTGCCCACTTCAATTGTTCCTGTTGTCAACTTATGTTTTTGCATGCTACAATTGGGGAGTGTTCCTAAGCCACCTGTCCCTCCTGGTTCTCCCCCTTGGCCAGTGTAAATGCTCTCTGCTGAAGCATTCCAATTTCTCATGAAGGAGTGAGGTCCCCTTTGCAGACAGATGCAGGCCATCCTGATACAAGCTCACATCTGCCCAGGTGAGGCCCCAATCCCCTATGAAGCCAAATTCTTCTCTTCCACACCAATCCTTCTCCCAGGTGTTGAAGGCTTGGATGTGGAGTGCCCTATCCTCCCCTGTGCCTTGGACAGGTAGCACTTCTCAACAAAGTATTACACCCCAACAAAGTTGTATGACTGACATCTCCTAGACTCACCCATTTGTACCAGATGTAATCTTGAGCCTGGCATGCTGAACATGAACTATGGGATTGTGCCAAAGAGAAAGAAATAAGGCAGCAAGTGCAGAATGCACTAGACCCTGAGCTACAGCTGACAACTACAACTGCCCTCTATCCATTCTCTGCACACTCAGCAAAATACTGGAAAGGACTGTTTACAACCAACTCCAGGACTACATTGAACAACATAGCCTTCTCACTGCCCATCAGCATGGCTTCAGAAAACATCATGGAACAGACATAACCCTTTTTTGCCTAATTATAGGTTTCTTCTCTGCCCTTGATGCTGGTCAGCTGACAGAAACAGCTTTCATAGACCTTACCAAGGCCTTTGATTTAGTAAATCACCAGCTTCTTATATCAAAATGGAGGTCTCTTGGCCTAGATCCCGTGGCTTTGAAGTAGTTCTTTACCAGTCTTTTTGTTAGGTCACAAAAAGTAAAATGGAAAGGAACACTATCAGATGCATGCCCTATCATGGATGATGTCCCCCATGAATCAATTCTGGGACCACTGGTCTTCTCCCTCTATATGAATAACTTGCCAAAGAACTGAGGGCGTGCAAATCTGATCCTGTATGCAGATGATGCAGTCATGAATGGGAGTTCTCTTGATCCCCTCAAATTAACCAGCCTACTCACAAGAGACATACCATCATTGGAGTCCTCATTCCACACCAACGAACTGGTACTAAATGCTAAGAAAACAAAGGCCATCCTCTTCAACCCCCAAAATGTTGGTCCTTATAAAGCACATTTCTTCACCCCTACACTCTTAAACAGGACTGGAATTGAAGTAGTTGAATCCAATAAGTACCTATGGATGCATACTGACCAGGACTGCACATTTAAAGCTCATACTGACTACTTAACTAAATCACTGAATCAAAAGTTAGGTCTGGTGTATTACCTGGTTCCCTTCCTTACTATGGATTCATGGCTTTACATTGCAAATAGAATCCTTCTCTCTACCCTGCTCTATGGTTTTCAGTTATGTGCTCCCTCAGGAGTACAGAGTTGCATAAGCTAAAATCTCTTTGTCATAGAATCTATCACTTTGCTCGTGTAGCCCCTCCTAAGGAGCATCACTGTAACATCCTGCACTCACTAAAGTGGCCAACACTGGAAGGGAAGTTAGCATACCATCACCTATGTCTTGCTTACAAGCTTCACCTAAACAATGCTTCCCGAGCCTAAAAGATCTGTTAACAGCCAAACCAAGTAGGTGCCCCCTTAGATCTGCCAACTGACCCCAGTTATTAGCCCTGTGAACTAAGACTATTGTGGGTGATAGGTCATTTGCCATCACCATTCCAACCCTATAGAATGCCATCCCAAACAGTCTAAAGAAATATTCATCTCTAGGTGGCTTTAAGAAAGGCTGAAAGGCTCCTCTATTAGAACAAAGCATCTGCAACTGTTATTGCTGATATATTTCCATCTGAGCCTCATTACGGATCTACCTGCCATTTATAGTTTCCATTATTAAAATATCCACTTTTTTCAACTGCAAGTGTGTACAACTTTTTTGTAACTGTCAGCAGTTTCCATGTAATTAACCCCGGGTCACTCCTGAAAAGGGACTCTTCAGTCTCAGTGGATCCACCTGGTTAACAAAATTTAAATAAATAAATTTACCACAGAAAGATGCCTCATAGGGCTAGGAGTGGAATGGCTAATGGGTGCCAGGAATGGTCAATTTACCCTCATTACTGTGGTTGTTAAGAAAATTATTCTGTGACACTGGTTAGATGAGGAAATTCACATTCTTATAGAATGGATCTTGGAGATCCAGAAACCCATATGTATGGAGAAAATGTTAACATCCATGAGACACCAATATAAAGGTTTAAAAAAAAAGAAAATCTCTATGCCTTACTGGGGATTGTTGATATGTAACTAATAATGCATGTAGACTCATTACCTGAAAGAGTATGATGAATAATTTCTTGAAGCCTGATGTAACCTAAACCTATCAAATGTACATGTGTGTAAGATGAACACCACTCATGTTGAGTTGCTGGGAGGTGAGGGAATGTGTTGTGTACTGTACTGTGATATATGTCATCTGTATCATGTTTGCCCAGTGTATTTATCAGAAACTTTGATAAAGTTTATTGATTTAAAAAAGTAACACCAGTCCACAACAAATAAAGATATAAAAATCTTACTGCAAGTGCTTTGTCAAGACTGGTTCACAGAGTCACCCAACCACTTTATAAGTGCAATTCAATTAGGTACTTAAAAGTGTCAGTCTAAACAGGTGCAATTAAAACCAGTGAATGTGTGATGAAAATACTTAAAAAGCACATCCATTAATCTTATGTGAATGAAAGAAGGGGCGGGGGAGCACACAAACAGAAGCATATGGGGGAGGGAAAGGAAAGGTATACAAGGAAGAACTCACAACACTATGGCCCTGTCCACACAACACTGCTACGACCTGGTAACGGTTACAAACCATTACGGCTGGTAAACAGTACAGTGCGTCCACACTGTGGCAGTGTTTGGTATGGGTCCGTTACTGCCAGTCCACACTACCGGTGCCAGGTGACTCTTACGGTCAGCATCCGATCCCACAATGCAGCTCACGCTGCACTACAGACACTGCTGGGGAACACGTTCACACATCCACAATACAGCAGGTAACAGTACAGCGGTGGATCTGGTTCTGTAACCATTGTTGAAACCACCTCACAAGTGGTTTTGACAACAGTTACGGAAATGCCTCCTGTAATGTTACAGCTGTAAACACAAACCACTGTGGTAACAGTTTGAACCCCCTTGAACGTTACAGAGTGGTGGATCTAGTGTATTGTGGACAGGGCCTATGTGGCTAAAGAATATAATCCTGTAGTAGAAATTCAGATGACTGTCCTAAAAACACTTTAAAAGAACCTTAATCTCATTATAATATTAGAATGAATGAGAATTTGTAAATCAAGGCATCACTATCACTACCACTTGTCAAGGATAAAACAGGAAAACTAAAAAATACACTCAACTCTAAAGTGGCATACATTGTTATTGTTGCCAATACATAGTTCAGAAATATCACTTGTGCCCTTTATTACAAATAGCCAATACAGGAATTACATTGACACATAACTCCCAAGCAGCATATCTAATTGTAGAAACTAATAAATTTCATAACGTAGCACCTTAAGCACTATGTTAAAGATACAGTGTACATGTGCTACTATTATTTAAAATTAAAAGGCCTCCAAATTGTCGTTGTCTGTATCAAAACTGAACTTATATTTTCAAAAACATGCAACACAAAAAATAAATTACCAGTTGTGATGCTGTAGAAGCCACTTGCAATACATATAAAAGAGTGGCAGGGGACGTTTTGGCATGTCATCATTATGGGGATCATATACCACATTAGATGAACCTATAAGTATAGGCTATCAAACCACGGCAAAAGAGCTATTGCCTAAAGTGCATACATGTAGAAAAATTGAAGCACTATAAAATATCACTAATTACGTTGCAGAAAAAGCCTAGTATGAAAGCCCATGTCACTATATAAGCACTGTAATAAGTACAGGGTTTAAAATCTGTGGCTAGTGGTAGGAGTTAGCAAACCTTCAAGTACATATGCCACAAAGTCATGCTAAAAAAACACTTGCGTTAGATACAAATGCAATTGGTCTACATGCCATGAATACTGATAATTCACATTTACTTTTCAAGTTTTGGAGAGAGTGACTTTGGGACCTCACAGATGACAGCTTGACAGGAAACTCCTCAGGAGGGAAAGTTTTTGGTAATATACACAAGGGGGGACATATTCAGAGCCAGCCAGATGCACGCGCATAACAGTACGTCATGAAAAACAGATGCGCCGGCTGGTTCTGTTGCCATATACAAACAGAATGTGTGGCTGACACAGATTGTGCAGTCTGTGTAAATATGGGGCCCTGGATGCACAACACAAAGCTGTCAGCTGCCATGGTTGGGCAGCGTATCCAGAGTTCGGTGCTGAAGACTGACAATGGCGGTATGCGTGGCACATACCTGGATGCGCCGTATCCCCCATGGGCGATATTCAGCCAACAAATGCTAATGAGCCCATTGGGCATAGATGGCACAACTGGGGCCCATGCATGCTCATTATGAGCTCATTAGCATGGCTGCACCCAGCAGAATGTGCTGGACCAGCCAGTTCCCAGCCTAGACTGTAATAAAAACACATAGGAGACCTGCCAGCCTTGGTAGTCTAGTGGTGCCTTTCCCCAGCCCCAATCCCCGATATATGAAATATTAACTAATCTCAGTCCCCAACATTCCCATTGTGTAGGGTCCTCTATCCCAGCTTTGATCCACAAAATGACAAATAATAAAAAAAAAAAACACTCCCCAGCCGTTCCATACTGTAGTGGCCCCCCACCCCTGTCCCACTCAATATGGAAACAGACCCATCCCCCTCAATCCCTGGTAGACTAGCAGCCCCCCTCCACCAGCCCCAATTGTACTCATGCCATAAATCAGAAGCACCTTCATATCCCCAGTAGTCTAGTAGTCCCCCACCCCAACACCATCAGGATGGGCCCCCAGCCCCATGCCTTCCAATCCAACTGGAGCCGATAACTGGCTCAGCCCTCCTCACACCACCATGGCTAGCCACTGACTGAACTGTCAATGAACATGCCTTTTGTGTACCTAACTGTGTGTGTTGGCGTAGTCTAGCTCAATATGTACTTGTGTGGCATATTCATGGACATGCCCCCAGTACCTGCATGATATCTCATCTTGGTGCACTCTGGCGCATGCCATTCTAGATGGTGCACTGTGATCTGCTGAATATTGTTCTGTAACACAATTTTATGGGTGTGCTGCACAACATCAGCCATTTGCACTGCACATCTGCTGTGAATACAGGGCCTAGGTTCCTTACGAAGCCCTGGCTTAAATGACTATTTACAGCCATCTCCCATTTTGGAAAATTAATAACTTACGATCGCATGCCTGCTATATATTTGTGTATATTCTGTATCTGTTTTTATTTTTTCAGTTAACTAGTCTTGCTACTCTAGGCTTTTGCACACATTAGCTTCTCTCCACAGGTTTTACTGCCCTGTCTGTTAAAGTTTATGTATTAAAATAATCTTTTTCAGTGACAAGAACATATTCAGGTGAATTCCAGTGTTTTATGTAAATACTCTTCCAGATAATATATTTACTTTTGTGGTGTTTTAGTATTGTTCTTTCATTCACAATCCCCCCTCCCCATTTTCTTCAATGTTGTAGCATTTCGTCACTTTGGGACATACAGTATGTACTTGAAGGCTTGTTGACTCCAGCCACTAGTCACAGGTTTTATGCCCTGTACTTATTACAGTGCCCATATAATGACAAGGGTTTTCGTAACAGGCTTTTTCTGCAATGTAATTAGTAATATTTTATAGTGCTGCAATTTTTCTACATGTATGCACTTTAGTCAATAGTTCTTTTGCCATGGTGTTGATACCCTGTACTTACATCTATTGCTGCATATGATCCCCATAATGGTGGCATGTCATAATACCTCCCTAACTCTCTTTTATTGTATTGCAAGTGGCTTCTACAGCATCACAATTGGTAACATACTTTTTGTACTGCGTGTTGTTGAAAATATAAATGCACATTTAGTACAGGCACAGACAATTTGGTGGACTTTTTTATTTTAAATAATAGTAGCCTACGCACACTGCATCTTTCACCTAGTGCTTTAGTTGGCCACATTATACTATTTATTGGTTTCTAAAATTAGATATGCCACTTTAGTGTTATGTGGCCACATAAATCCTGTAGTGGCTATTTTTAATAAAGCACGAAAGTGATATGTTTGAGTCATGTATTGGCAATGATAACAATTTGTGCCACTTTAGAGTTGTATATATTTTTTAGGTAACCTGTTTTATCGTTGCCCCAGGGTAGTGATAGTAGTGCCTTAGTTTACAAATTCTCATGTATTCAAATATTATAATGAGATTAAGGTCCTTTTAAAGTGTTTTTAGGACATTCATCTGAATTTCTACTACAGGATTATATACTTTAGCCACTAAGTGCTGTGAGTTCTTCCTCATATACCTTTCCCTTCTCTCCCCTCCCATATTAGCCCATCCTGTGTGTTTAATGGTGTTAGGAGTCCTATTTTTAGAGTTTAATACATAATGATATTTATATTATAATTGCAAATATTTCAAGGGCTGCTATGATTACTTCTAATTATGTGTTCCCCCTCCCCTTCTTTCATTTGCATAGGTTTAATGGATGTGCTTTTTAAGTGTTTTCATCAGGCACAGACTATTTTTAATTGCACCTGTTTAATTTGACACTTTTAAGTACCTAATTGAATTCCACTTATAAAGTGGTTGGGTGCCTGGGTGATCCAGTCTTGACAAAGCACTTGCAGCATGAAACTATTGACCATTTAAGTGGGAGAGGTTGATATGCTGTCACCAGGATGCTTTTTTTTATATTTTTTGAATAAAGCTTTAAGATTCTAGCATCTGTGCGAACATTGTTTGGAGTTAGTGTATACCACATTCCTAGTTGCTACATTTATGTTTTGTTGGGTGAGCACAACCTACATTTAGGAATCAGTTTTGTGGGGATACATATCAAAACCATACTATGACATTTTATTAATTTCATTAAAGATATCAAAATCATATTGTGACATTTTATTAATTTCATTTTTTGATGATGTTCATAAAAGCTTAATGAAGGAACACTGTCTAATGAAGCTGGGTGAATGGATTAATGGAAAAGGGTATTTAATAATGACAGCTCCTATAGCAATAAATTAGTAAAGTAACCAAAACCTGGTTGTAGAGTTACATTACTGTATCAACAGATATAGTTTTCCTAAAGAAATATTATATGCACAGGAATTACAGTAAGTTTACTGTTTATACACAGTTAAGCTTATCTTTCACAGCTGTGTTTTCAAGAGCAGTATATGAATGTGTATGTGAATATTTGTGAAGGAAATCCCAGAGAGTCATGTGCCTCTGCAGCTGCAGGTGTAAGACATACACACTGACCTCTGGCTGAAGAAGGACAGGCCCCATGAAATTCATGATACCAAAACTGCAATACTACTTTTGTCTGCAGAAGCGCAAGTCCCTATTGGGCCAGCACTTCTCTAGCCACAGGTACTCATACACACTGTAAGACAGGTACACACTTCTGGATCTAAGGAGCCTGCACCTCACCAGCTGCAGATAGAAATCCAGGCAACCCAAATTACAACACTACTGTTGCCTGCAAAAGTGCAGGTCCCCAAAGAACATGTGCCTCTGTAGCACAAGGTATGAAACTAACACATCAATTCTGGCTGTACCTTGTCAGGCTTACACTTCTGCAGCTGCATACAGAAATTCATGATAATCAAATTGCTACATTTCTTCTGTCTGTAGATACTAATCCACTCATCAGTGCTACTTCATGTGTGTCATCTGGAAACAGTTTTATGTTGTTTGTCTTACCTTGATGATGGCTATCTGTGGTTTCTTGTACAATCCTACTCTTTTTCATTGGGGGGGTGGGGATCTGGGGTTTAAAACCCTAATGCCACATTTTCTTACTTGCGTGATGTTATATTGAACCCTAACTGGTGCATTATCACAGTTTCTTGCATTGAATTTCCTTTCTTTTGGAAATAATGGAATTGCATCCTCATTCATACAGGTCCCTTTGGGACCTGCATGAACAGCTGCTAATGTGCAGGGCATCCTGGGCACTGCAGCAAGGGTAGAGTCTGTCTGCCAGTGGAAGTGCAGAGCCCTCTGGTCCCTGTACTTCTGTGGAGCTACAGATGCAAAAATTCATAGCACTCTCTGTGGGGCTGTGAAAGGGCAGGGTACTCTGGTCTTGTGCTTCAATGTGGCCTCAGATACGAATGCACAGGGCCAGGCATCCATCTGTCAGCTGAAGTGCTAGGCCCTGTGACAGCTATGGGTGCAGACGTGCAGGGCCCTCTGTGCATTATGACAAAAAAAGACTTCTTTTCACTATGGTACTTAGGACCATTGGACAAACCCTGCACATTTCCTTCTAAGGCTGGAGTTGGTGCCATATGGCAGTACTGTACACCCAGCCTTGGCCCACCTACAGTATTTGGCTCACTGAGCTCATCCTCCAAACCCAGGTTATTGGCATTGGATCAAAAAGCACTACCTACGAAAGATGCCCTGCATACAGCGTTTCTTAATTTTTTTTTCATTATTACCCCAGATTTTCAACATAGTCAGTTTCTGACTCTACCTTATAAGCATGAGATGTAGCATTTACAGATAACTTTCTGAAATTTCTTTTTGCACCAGAAGCATAAAAACACATTTTGGCCAGGAATGGAAAACAGTACCCCTCACATTCATGAGGTGATGTGAAAAAGTTGCTACATTGAAAATTTGTGGCCAAAATATTGAAAATTTCCAAAGTTATGAGCGATCATTGAAATATTTCAGTGTACCTTCATAACTGGTTTTTTTTTTGGTTTTATTTTGACCCCAAATTTTAAACATCATCTTCTTAGGAATCCACCTCATGAATCTGGTAGTTGGAGAGTCTCAAATCCCGCTAGTAGGGTGATTTCATTGAGCAACTGAAATATCACCTTTTGGGACAGATTTGAAAACTTTCTCTTACCTTGTTCAGGTGGTGGGGCTCCAAAATGGCCATGTCAAAAATTTGGAGTAAAATATTATAAAATGACCAAGTTATGCATAAAAGTTCAAAACACATTGAAATGCTTTAACCACAATTACCTTATTTCCTCAGTTCCTGGTCTGCTTATAAAGAAGGAAGACATGTCTCCGGTCCAGAGAGCATTACTGTATTGGACTCCAGTAGGTTGGTAAGGGGAAGAGTGTGTGGGGTGGTTGGTGCTGATTTTGGGGGTTGTTGGAGAGGGGTATGCCATGGCTGTGGCAACAACTTTACTGCAACTGATACTGCAGTGACAACAGTGCCAGGATGCTGTAGTGTTAGTGTGGGACCATGGCACTGCTTTCTGGGGTTTTTGCACCCCCTCTCCAATGCAACTCCAACTCAGAGTTGATTACTTTAGTAGTGAGGGGGTGGGAGCAGAGCCCCCCATGTTGTAGGTTTGGGGGTGAAGCCCTCAAAAGAAAACACAGTCCGGAGTGACTTCCTTTATGCCAACCACAAATGCAGTCAACATAAAGGAGTTGCTGTAACATCGGTTAACAACAAAATTGTCAACTGACTGCCATGGATCCTTGGAGAGGTAATAGTGGCAGTGGTGATGCAACAGACATCAATGGGCATTTTCTTTATTATAGGAAATAAAAAAAATTAAAAAAAAGACATTTGGGGACTGTTTTTCTTTTACAGGTACCGACACTGAGGATTGGGCACCCCAATGTTCTTTTAAGGTTTGGAGGCACGTAGGAAGTAGACTCCACAGTGGTGCACACTTCCAGCCAGTGGAATTGGGAGTTATGACGTTGACACAATTGACTGGGCACCCCAGTTTTGGCATCTTAATCAGGTGACGGGGGACTTCTTTTGCACCAGGGACCGGGCAACCTGGTGCCTAGAAGGGAAGTTACCAAAAAATGACGTGGAAACTGAGCTGGCACCAGGGGTTTGGTACCTTGGTGTTGAACACTTTGGTACTTTAGGTGGCACTGGGGATTGGCCACCTTAGTGTCAAGTTTACAATACAGAGGCTGTAAATGTGACTAATGGCTGCCAAAGGGCTGTAGAGAAATAACATCATGCATAGTTCTGTTTAGCAGGAGCAGGGCTGCACACTTGTACATAGCCCCACCTTGCTGAATTAACACTGTTTAACTATATGTATGCTATCTACAGCATCAGGAGAGCCCTGCCCCTCAGACAAGCATGTATTTTCATCAGATAGCCACAATAAGATATGTGGAGGCAGATATTCAGAAAATGGGGCAAGCACAGTGCAAATGTTTGTTCTGTGCTTGCACCTGCACTCCCTCCACACATGCACTATTCTGATAGATCATGAGCACCACTATCTAATTTAATATTGGTCCATGTTGGCACAATGTTAAGTGAATCTGTACTACCCCAACATGGACAAGGGCTGCATATGGACACAGGGAATAGTGATGTCCTAAGCGGGATAACACCAAGTCCCCCATGAGCTATATTCATCCCAAGCATGCAAATGAGTCCACTGGGCATGCAAAGTGCAAAGGGGCAATTTGTATGCTCATTATGGGCTCATTTGCATACACAGTGACCCCTTAGCACCACTTACAAAAGTTGTATGACAGCCCTGGTGCTTCAGTGGTTTCCTTCCCCCAGCTGCCCAATAACTCTCTTGACATTTTTCCCTGGTGATCCAGTGTTTCCTCTCCTCCAATCACCTGATATCTCACTTGAAATTATCCGCTGGTGATTCTTTGTTCCCCCAACCCCTAATCTCTTGATACTGCAATTGAAATTATTCCATGAAGATCCAGTATTCTCCCCCCCAAACAACCCCACCAACCTGCCTACTCACTTCCCATCTCCCTGCACCTCCCTGCACAGGTGTCTAGTGCTCTGCACATCTACATAGGGTAACCTGTACAGCCCTCCTCTTACTTCCATGTCTGGTAGTCATATGAGCTGTCAGTGAGCCCACATACTGTAGAAACTGCTGTATCTACAGTACACACACTCACTGACAGCTGATGTGATGGCCAGACATGGAGGTGAGAGAAAAGCTGTACCGGGCACTGTATGTAGATGTGTGGAGAGTTGAACTTCAGGTGAGGGCAGTTGTAAGGAGGTGGGAAGTGAGCAGGTGGGTCCTGGTGGGGTGCTGCTCAGTTGAAACACTGGACCACCAATGAGCAATTTGTGGGTGGGGGAACCACTGGTCAACGAGAGTATTATACCAGCAATGGAATGGGAGAGCTGGGGAGGTCAGCTGCAGCAAAGTCACCCTTCCTTTGTTGGGGGGGATTAGCATTTGGTGGAGTTGGTTCCAGGATCTTTGGGTCCTGATAATTTTGTGGCAATCCATTCACCGGGGAGAGTCTCAGATGTGCAGAAAACATAAAAATTACATAAATGAATGCCTTTTTTGCTCACCTGTAACTAAAAAGAACCAGAAGGATTTCAACCCTGAAACTTGCAGGTTTGACAAAGTTTTCCCAAGGTATAAGCTTCTATAGTTTTTGTCTCCCAAATATTAGCAGTTATTGAAATAGAAAGAAAAACTGTTCCCTTTCGGAGAATGCGCTGTTAGAAAAATACAAGTTGTAGTGAGAATGAAATACTGTGGCCTACTGGGGATTGAGCCCAGGCCCCCAGAATGCCATTGTACTTTTTTGCATCTCTGTAACTTTGTCTCTAGCAAACTTATTGCCACAAAATGTGTAGGATCTAGAGAGCCTGGCTCCCACTCCACCAAATGCTAAGCCCACACCCAACATCCCTGAAGACACGGTGGCTGTACTTAAGCTGATCATCCCCGATCTCTATTCCCAGTGCTGGCATAATCCCCTGGTGGTCCAGAGGTTCCACTCCCCCACTTGCTTATTGCTGGTTTATTGTTCCCCTCAAACAGCCCCCTCCCTACTCGCCACTTACTTCTCATCTCCTTGCACCTCCTCTTACCAAATGTCCAGCTCACTACACATCTATATACAGTGATCAGCACAACCCTACTTTCACCTCCATGGCTGGCCACCATATGAGCTGTAAGTGAATATGTGTACTGTAGACATAACTGTTAGAAAAATAAGTATTCTAAGGATAACTGAATTTTTATGAATACATTTCTTAATGTAGTAATTTTAGGTGAATGCATTCACGTTTGAGGCTGCAGGGCTTCCACTATGCTGCAAACAGCATCAATATTTCTTTCTATAGTGTTGTTCAGCAGGGACAGGGCTATGTGGCAGTGTGTAACTGAATGGAGCTGTGCCTTGTTCTGTTTTGCAATGTCCCTCAGCCATTAGCCCCATCAGTGGCCTAGGTGCTTTAAACTGGACACCAGAATGCCCAATCCCTGGTACCAGTTAAATAGTAAGTTATTCCAACACCAGGGTGTCCACCCCTGGTGCAAGTTAATTTCCCCCTCAATACCATTCCATCACTCCCTTGCCATCACAACAACATACCAAATCCATGGTGCCCAATCCACAGTGTTGACTCAGACCATCCCCCTCCTCCGGACCCAAAAACAGGCAACACTGTTGTGTCCAACCCCTGTGCTACCAAACATCAAACCAAAACTGGAGTGCCCAATCCACAGTGTTGGTGCCTGTAATAAAGAAAACAGTCCCTTGGCATCTTTTTTCTTTAAACTTTAATGTTGAAAATGGCCCACTGTAGTCTGTTTCTGTTATGCTGCTGGCGCCTTCCTTACCTACCCCATCCTGACCCACCACTCAGAAACCACTACCCATCACCAATACCTCACACCTCAGTCACATACATTTGGGCCAGAACCATAGAGCCTGTTTCTGAGCTGCAAGACGTTCTCCTCCTGGAACAGCAACTGCGAAGTGAAGAAAAAAGATAAGTGCAGTAAATGTATTTCAATGCATGCTGAACTTTTACTTTCAACTTCATAATTTTTTTTTTAATGTATTTTTGTTCCAGAGTTTTACAGAGAGAACCTCGGTGACATCACATGGTAATTCACATTACAATAAATAATAGACTGGAAAGACATTTTTTCACTTATTAGATATTAATCAGGGGTTACCTATCCTGACTCCTAAGAATGTATCCTTTCTAGATCACTTAGATTCTTCCTAGTGGCAATCCCAGGTCAAGGCTGCACCCCTGGCGGAGCTTTTCAGCAGGTCACTTGAGACAGGGAGGGTACCTAGGGATTGGCGAGAGGCACATGTGGTACCAATCCATAAAGGGGGGTCGAGGGAAGTACTAGGTAACTATAGACCCATCAGTTTGACCTCGGTGGTGGGAAAATTAATGGAGAGTATACTAAAGGAATGATTGGGGGTGTACTTGGAGAGGTGGGAGGTCTGAATGATTAAAGCAACATGGGTTTGTGCCAGGTAGATCTGAAACCAACCTTGTGGAGTTCTATGAATGGGTAACATCAGAACTGGACAGGGTAAGCCTGTGGATGTATTATTCTTGGACTTCAGCAAGGCGTTTGACTCTGTCCCCACAATGGTCTGGTGGAGAAACTGATGGGGTTAGGGTAGGCCTTTGATGGTCAGATGGATTGAAAACTGGCTAGCTGGGCCTCTCAGAGAGTAGTGGTCTGTGGGGAGCTCTCGAACCCTAGAGAGGTTGGTAGTGGGTACCGTGAGGATTGGTCCTGGGTCCGATCCTGTTTAATGCATACATATCGGACATCAGGGAGGGTATAGGGTGTGAAATGAGTCTCTTCGTGGATGACTCCAAGATGGGAGCAGTAGTTGAGGGAGAAGAGGGAGGTTGGCCTGCAAGGACCTGGACACCCTGGAAAGCTGGACTCACACATGGAAATTACATTTCAATATCACCAAGTGTAGTGTTGCATCTTGGTCGGAACCCTAAACACTGGTACACCCTGGGAGGGAGGCCCTGGAGGCCTCAATAGGGGAAAAGACCTAGGGGTCATGGTGGATGCATGTATGAATAACTCTGAGCAGTGCAGGAGAGCGTAGCAAGGCAAACAGGATGTTGGGATGCATCGTGAAGGGATCACCTCTAGGAGCAAGGAAGTGATTCTGCCGCTGTACAATGGACTGGTTAGACCACACCTTGAGTACTGTGTACAGTACTGGAGACCACATAAAGAGGACACAGCTCCTAGAGAGGGTACAGAGGAGGGCAACAAAGATGATATGAGGCTAGGGATTTGGACGTATGAGGACAGACTAAAGGAGCTCTGCCTGTTTTCACTGGAGGAGAGGAGAGACAGGGACATGATTGGGGTCTTCAAGTACCTCAAAAGGAATACATAGGGTAAACATGGAGGGATATTTAGACTTAAAGCAGGAGGCATCACCAGAGGGCATGGTTTGAAGTTGGAGGTGGAAGGGTAAGGGGGAAAAGAGGAGGAGGTTTTTCACTGAGAGGGTGGTGGACCCTTGGAATGCACTGCCTGGTGAGCTAGTTCAGAGATCCACAGTGGAGGGCTTCAAGAGAGGATGGGACAGACACAGAAAGTGGATGTATCAGATGATGTCCTGTCCCAGGGGGGTGGGGATGGATGATACGGGTTTCTGGAGCACAAGGGATGGGAGGGTCTCGGCACCCAACTAAGGATCTAAAGTTCGAGCAGACTCGATAGACCGTAAGGCCTAATCTGCTGGCAAATAGTATGTAAGGCATATGGTTATTTCTCCTCTAAGGAATCAAATCTGGTCTATGTCCAGACACCCATAACCACCATTTGACCCAAAAAGATATGCATCTCTGAACCTTTAGGTTAACATGAGTCATCAAGAGCTCCATTCTATAAATTTGGTATGTAATGTCTTCCCATTCAAGGATTGTTGTTGGGTCTCTTTGGAGCCATTTCCTCATCACAGCTTTATGTGCTGCAAGGAGCAATATAGCCAGCCAAAAACAGGGGTTGCCTTTCCCAATCTCAATAGGAAAATTGAAAATAAGTGCATATTCAGGGGTCAAAATCACCATTTCTGGAAACAGCTCCCTCAAAGCTCTTAACACCTCTCTCCAGAATGTCTCTACAGTTGCACAACTCCAAAATACATGGGTATGATTAGCAAATGGTTCCCTACATCCTCTCCAATATTCTGATCCAATCTGAGCATCAAACTTTCCCACTATTTGTGGTGTTTTAAAGAATCTTATTAAACACTTCCAACCAAATTCTCTCCATATCAAGGACCTAGTAGTTCTATGTATAGTTGAGTATATCTGATCCCAACTCCCTTCTTCTATATTAATGCCCAACTCTTCCTCCCACCACTGTTGTGAGCATAATGTAATCTCTTTCTGATCTTTATGTAGGGTCTGATAGGTCCTGGAAATTACATGGTCAGGGATGGCTATCTCTTTTGCTTCAATTATGATTTCCATCAATGGGTGTATCCCCCCCCCCACCCCGGGTCCCAAGTAATGCCTATCAATTTCCTGCAATAATTTCGTATCTGGAGAAATCTATAAAAATCTTGTTTCCTCAAGCGGTATTTTTTTTCTAATGTCTGGAATTGATAGAAGGTTCCCTGTTCACATAGTTGGTAAAATCTGGTAAGTCCAAGGTGTTGCTACCTTTTAAAGGTGCAATCTAGCTTGACTGGATCAAAGCTGGGATCTTCGGTGATTTTTTGTAGAAAGCTGAGTATAGGGTCTTTAATTTTTTAAGTTATTGTTCTCCAGAATCGCACAATCTGTCTAGTTTGTTTAAATCTGATTTCTCTTTCTAATGTTGCTCTTGGTACCGGCGGTCCAAACAGGAATTTCTCATTCTCTGCTGCCTGGTTCCCCTGTTCAATCTCTTTCCAATGTGGATCCACCCCTTCATCTAGCCAATGTGGTATATGTGACACTACTGCTGCCTGCGCATGTTGTTCTAGATTTGGTAAGGCAAGCCCCCCCCCCCATTCTTAGATAATTGTAGGGTCTTACACATTATCCTTGGCTTTTTACCCTACCATATGAAGCTAGAAATCATATTATTCCATTTTTTAAAGTCCTTCTTTGATGGGAAGACAGGGAGAATCTGGAAAAGGTATAGAAACTGTGGGAGAATGTTCATTCTTATAACATCAATTCTTTGATTCAAAGAAAGGGGTAGAGGGTCCCATCTCTGAAAGTCCTCTGTAATGGAATGAATTAATATGGTATAGTTAGCATCATATATATTTTGGGTTTCATTTGTGAGATTTAACCCTAAGTATCTAAATGTATTACTTTTTCATCTCAATGGAAACCTAGTCTGGATCTCTGCGTAAGGTTGATAACTACAGATTAATAATTCCGTCTTGCTTGTATTTAATTTGTATCCTGAAAGAGATTCAAGATCTCTTAAGAGAGAGAACAACTCTGGCAGGGAAGATTCCGGGTTCATTAATATATTAGTAAGTCATAGCCAAAAAAGGCCATTTTATGTATAGTGGCTAAGTAACATACTCCTGTAATATGTGAATTCTCCCTGATGGCTTGGGTTAAAGGTTCTGCATACAGTGCAAAAAGGAAGGGGGATAGAGGGCAGCCCTGACAGGTACAGGTACCTCTGTTTAAAGAGAAATGGGTTGAGTGTGAGCGGTTCACTTTTATCATGGCCTGTGGGGATGTATATAGATGTTGAATTATATTTAAAAAGGGGGTAGGGAAATTAAATTTCTCCGTAGTATATCTCAGAAATATCCACAAGTCCTTATCAAATGCCTTCTGGGCATTCATGCTCAGAAGGATAGATGGGATTTTTTTTCTGTTTGTACTACTTCCAAAAGAAACACCATCCATTTAATATTATCAGCTGTTTGGTGTTTTATTATAAAGTCTGCTTGATCTTTGTTAATGATATGTGGCAATATTTTCTCTAATCGTTTATCCAAAATTGTTGTAAAGTATTTATAATCCTGGTTAAGGACTGAAATGGGGTGATCGGATTCACAATTTAATGGATCCTTATCTGGTTTGAGTATTGTGGATATATTAGCATATTGCCAACTATTCGGGGTTGGGAAGGTGTCCTCCTGTATTGCCTTAAGCAACTTAGTTAACAGTTGAAGCAATGATTTCCAAAATGTTTTATAAAATTCTACAGCATATCCATCTGGGCCAGGGCTTTTGTTTGGTTTGGAACTGTGAAGGGTAAGGTCTATTTCCTGAGAAGTAATTGGTCTAGTTAGACAACTACGTTGTTCTTCTGTAATTTGGGGTAACTGCATGTTTGTAAAAAAATCCCAATATCTCTCTTCATCTGGTTCCTGAGGTCAATTACTACATATAATTGTAAGTAAAATTCCCTATATCCCTTTAGCATATCTTTAGTTTTACTCAATATTTTAGGTTGTGTAGGGTGTTTAATTTTACTGTAGTTATTGTTGAGAATGTCTGTTGTTTTCGTAATCTATATGCCAGGATTTTAGCTGCCCTGCTACCACCCTCGTAATATCTTTGTTTCACATACATCAGGGCTTGTTCCGTCTTTTGATTTAATAGTTCTTGCAACTGGGTCTTAATCTGGTTCACCTGTGTAGTCGTAACACCACTTCCTTCTGCATGTAGTTGTTGTAATCTCTCTAGCTCTTTTTCTAATTCTTGCTGCTTCCTAATTCTCTGTTTCTTTTGATGGGTTGCATATGCAATAATCTCCCCTCACAGTACCGACTTTAAAGTGTCCCATATAGTTCGTTCAGGTACTTCTGCCATATTGTTCACTTGTAAAGATTCAAAGAATCCATTGCTGGGCTTTTTACTTGAACTGTTTAGTGTAGCTTCCTGTCCTGATTCTAGTTCCTAAGTAATTATGGCATGGTTCGATAAATGAATTGGTGAAATAGCTGCATTATGTATTATATCTAAAGATTCCACTGCTACCAGGAGGTAATCAATACATGAATAGGTATTGTGGACCCCTGAAAAGTGTGTGTAGCTACGAGATGCTAGATAGCAGTGACGCCACGTATCTATTAGGGCTAAATCTTTTATTAGTCTCCTATCATGTTTTTGTCCTCTCATAGCCCTGGGTGGGCTAGGATTAAAACTATCCTTCAAGGGATTCATAAGAAGCTTCAAATCTCCCCCTAATACCAGTACCCCTTGTTTAAATGCCACAATTTTATCAAAGATGGGCTGATATACTGTGCTCTCTGAACCTGGAGTAACATGCACACTTCCCACTGTATATGTTTGACCCTCCCAGACCCCTCTAATCAAAGCCAGCCTGCCTTCACCATCCTGGTAAGATTCCTGAATTTGAAATGCTGAGGACCTTGGAATAAGAATTGCTGAACCCCTCCTTCTTCCCCTAGCATGTGTACTAGCCACTTTATCTGACATCCCATACTAAAGCAGTTTCTGGTGCTCGTCATTGGATAGATGTGTCTCTTGGAGGAATATTATCTGAGGATGCATTTTTTTAAGATGGGAAATTATTTTAGACCATTTTATGAGACTACTCAACCCATTAACATTCTGGGATACCACCCTGAAGATCTTCTTATTCGTGAACATCTACATACACTCGATAGTAGTTCTTTTCTCCCATTCTTTCACCTTTTCTATACCGTGTTTCTTTTTCACTACTTTCTCTCTAACTTCCCCTGATTTATCTTTCTCCATAATATTCTGTTTTCATGTGTTATCCATCTGTTTATTCTCTCTAATGTTCCAGGATCTCTCTTTTTTATTACCCCCCCTCAAGTGATACCCCCCTATAATAGCTATGTACAAAGTGACTTCCAGTGTCAGAATTATCTTTGACGTTGATGGATTATTCCATCAAAGGTACACTGTAGGCCTGCCTTAGGGGTTGCACATATCCCCCATAATGAAACCAAAATTGAAATTGGTCCCTAGCTAAGACTCCTGTTTGGTAGTCCAGCCCATTAAAAGAAAAACTTAAATAGAAAGTAAGATCACAAACAAAATATCTCCAAACGGAGGTAGTTGGTACAGGTGCATAACTCTGGTCTCTTCACATCTCTATTTCCTGTGCCCCCCCCAAGTTATATTTCCAAGGAACTATGTATGGCTATTTTTTTATTATTAGTTGTTTAACCAGGAGTAACACACTAAGCTGAAAGTATTTTTACAGGTGTGACCTGGGAACACAGGGAAGTTAAGTGACTTGCTCAGGGTCACACAGTATGTAAGTGGAAGCTGTGGGATTCAAACCCAGGTCTGATCAGCTGGACATCACCAGATTTGCGGCTCAGAGCCTTAAACCACTGTGCAATACTGACTCCCATGTTAAAACATTCAGTCCTTATTATTTGCAGGTATTCATCAGACCTCAGACCCCCCCCTTCAAATTATAGACTTCAATTCATATTAATTGACTGTGCAGCAAATTCAGAGTTCGGTCAGTCTCTTTCCTTCCAGAGCTAGTCAAGAATGTCCCTTCTACGTAATGTTCCCCTGGCTCTCAGCCCCAGGGAGTGCATGCCTTCTGGTGGGTATTGTCAATGACCATTGCCTTCCCAAAATGCTGGGATGCAAAAGATTTCTTTTCCAGCATGTTACCTACGGATAGCAGGTCCCCCTCCTGCCCCTGTAGCTCATGTAGGGTGCTCTGGCTCCAGCCTGTGGGCCCCAGGATTCCACATCGAGGCCCAGAGTAAACTTTCCATGTTTAGACCTCCATGCCATTGTCCTCCAAAGGCACCACATTATTAACTAGTGTACTGAATGGCCTGGTGTGTCAGTTGTCATGGGTGTGCCCACCCTCTCAGACTTCTAGTATTATTTTGGCCTATTTCTTAAGTAGGGAGCAAAGGCCAGCTACCCTCCCACACTTTAGTCCTTTCCTGGTGTCTGAGTTAAGGTCAAATAAGCACTACACCCATGGCCGATCTGACCCTAAGATCCGTTATGGCACCACTCGGAAGTAACGCACAATGGAGGCCTCCTTTCCACCATCATGGCTCTTCCTGGTCTACATTTAAAATAGAGCCCTCCATGTACTTCCCCACTGGGTATGTATCCCCAGAACCCAGCCCAGAGCTCCCTCTCCTCAAGCCACAATTTTATACAGGTGGGGGATCCATTTCCTCTCATGCTGGTTTCCCTCCTCATCAGGGCACTGCACTCTAACCCATAGACCTACTCACCAAAAAGAAACAGTGATTTGGTGTTAATGGCAAATTGACCCAGGAATTTCTTGATCTCATTGAAAACTGCTTGTTGTGAGTCTCTCCCCGGGCGGTTGCCCATAGTCAGTCCCAAGTCCATATTGTTTGGCCTAACCGAGAGTTTAAATGGTAATTCAAAGCCTCTCTGTGTCAGATCTTCCATCGCAGTCATTACCATATCATAGATGGCATGACCAATGGGGATTATGTATTGTCAATCTCGAGGGGTAGGGTGTGTGGAATTTTAGCTTAAGGTGCCTAAGAATTGGGAATAGGGGTACGTATTCTCATCTTCTCTGCATCATAGCCCTCGCATAATCATTATCAAAGAAAAGTGTTTGCTTGCCAAGAAATACTTTCCCCATTGTCCATGCTTTCTGAAGTAATATTTCTTTCATGTGGTAACTCTGGAATCGAATTATTATAGAGCGGGGATGTGCTTCCAGTCCTGATGGCTTGGGACCAAGTGTGCGGTGAGCCCGCTCTATCTCTATGGGAAATTCTTGTTCTAAATCCAACACTTCTCTCAGTGTTTTCTCTATAAATCCCCCCATGTTTCTCCCCTTACTGTTCTCTTTCCATAGATCCACATGTTCTGATGTCTCTGTCTGTTCTCCGCATCTTCTCACCACTCCCCCAGGGCTTTGGTGATATCAAGAAGCTGAGTTAGTGTAGATTGAATCTGGGAGGTCTCTGCAGCCTGCTCTGAGTTAGCTTGCGCCAACGTTAATACCTGGGATTGTAAAGTCAGCATATCAACACGAAGGTCTGATCGAAAGTCTTGGAAATCTTTTTTAATATCTTGCAGGTCTGTTATTATTCTATCCAGTTATCATTCAAATTAATATCTATGGTTTTTGTTTTTGTGTGCTGATTTCTTGACCAAGGAAAACCGTCGGGGCCTGTGACATCGCTGAGGTCTCCGAGTCTGATTTTTCACATTCTGATTTCTCCTCCTCGATCGGTAACACTGCAAATCTATTTGTAGTTCCCTTGTGAGTATTTGAAGCCATCTGTATAAATTTCTCCATTGACTGCCTGTTTTAATAGGTTTTGTGGCTCTTTTTGGTGGATTTGGGAGGGAGTGGGAATGGAACTCCAATCTTAGGCTGCAATTAGTTCCAGAGCTGCACTGGAAGTCCTGTCAACTTCATAATTTTTTAACATTTTTCCCTAAATTTTCAACATTTGAAACCCCCATCTCATGAACAAGATAGGTGACTTTTTTTTTCAAAACTAGCACAAAAGATGATTTTGCACTCCATCCATGAAATTACCTTTTGGGAGAGATTTGAACAATTGTACCTGTTAAGTTCATGAGGTGGGGTCATGAACAGACTGTGTTGAACATTTTGGGGTAACATATTAAAAAGCAAAAAAGTTATGAAGGAACATTGAAAAATGTCAACTTTCACTCATAACTTTGTTGTTTTTAAATATTTTGAATCCACATTTTCAACATAGCCATTTTCTTACACCACCTCATGAATGGGATAGATGGAATTTTTCAAATCGTTCCTAAAATGTGTTTTCACACCTGTAGCCTGAAATGACATTTCAGAGAATTTTGTAAAAGTCCCCTGTCATGTTCAGAGGGGGGGAAGGCATTAAATGATGATGTTGAAAATTTCAGGAGAGGGGAGGTGGGAACAAAGTTATGAAAAGCTGGCCTGATGATGAGAAGGGCTGAGGCGCTGTGGATGTCTTACCTTTTCCCACAACAGTGACATGGGTTTGGGAATGATCTTGCAGTGGTTGGCCAGGCTGGGAGAGGGCTGAGTGTCCAGAGGACTGTTCTCCTCTGCTAGAGTGGGGATCCACGCCTGCCTGGCCTAGGCTTCTCCACATGGGAGGCCTGGGGGTACAGCAGCATCAGGTCAGCATGTAAAGGAAGGGGACTGCGGTGAGCATTGTACGAGTGTACCTCCATGCATGAGTCTGACTGTCCACAGTGGGTTGGGAAGAAAAGCAGAAAATAGAGCATTGGGGAGATTCTTAATGAAGCCTAGCCCCGCTGCCTCTATGCCTGCACTGCCACTTGATCAGTGATCTGATTTGCCTCGGATTTGTTGTATGAGGAGGGGAGGATGGTCCTCCCTCTATGGCCCTGCCACAAGAGGGAAGTTGTGGGAAGAACTACTGACCAGGTAAGCTCACAAAGGGAGGTGGAGGACCAGTTTGGGTGTTCTATGCCATAACGGCGACCGCTGAAAGGTGATTGCCGTTAGGGTGACTGTACATCACCAAAAATCAATTTCAGCAATGTACCCCCTGGCGCATAGCTAAAAGATGCCAGGGACTTAGGTTTTTCTGTTTTATCTGGAGAGCTGCACCCCTCACACCCCTCCCATGAGGGGCTTCACCCTCTGCACCTCTCTACTAAAGGATTCTCAACTCCAGAGGGTGCATGTTGGGAGGTGCAACCCCCCCCAAATAAAATTCATTCTGGGTGCAACAAACTGTACAGTATGTGCACCCAGATCCAAACCCAGCACCCTCAGAATCCCAGCCCACCACTCACCCACTATGCCATGGGGCCAGCTCAGCAGCCCACCACAGCATCATGCCTCACAAACCCTCCCTCCCTTTCCACCCCTCGATCAGCATGTTCACTCCCCCCACATGTGTATACATGTAGTGACATCTTGTCGCTATATGCATGAACCCCCCCCATCCAGTCACCCTCCCTGGTAGACAGCCCCAATGACATGTGCCTGATTGAGTCACTGTTTTTGTATGCACCTAGTCATGGTCACCTATGTCACGGGATATGCAGTTCAGGGGATCAGGGAACTGGGCTAATTTAGCTGCCCCTTGGATGCAGGCAGCAGAAACCTATATGGAAAAAAAAGTTATGAACATATTATGTGCAGGGCCTGCCATTGGTCCAGTGGATGGCATATTGTAGTCCTGTGCCGGTTAGCTGAGTCTGTGAGTGAGCTCAGTGAGCCAGTTGGATGGCCAAAGCTGAGGGATGGCACTGCTATATGGCATGACTGCTAGCCTGGGGAGAATGGTGCAGCACTGGATGCATAAGCACCAATAACCATACAGTGAAGAAAACTCTTCTCATGGCATAGGACCCAGAGGTCAGTATGCCTTTGCATCCCTAGCTGCACAGAAGAGCAGGGCCCAGAGCGATGAGTGCTTCCTCAGCCATATGGAATCTTGGCACTGCATGTCTGCGTCTGTAGCCACATGGAAATGCAGTCCCAGAGGACCCTGAGCTTCCACAGCCCCAAACATAACTCCAATGATTCCTTGCATCCATAACCACACAGAAGAACAGGGCTCAGAGGACCCTGTGCTTCTGCAGTCAGACTGAATCTTCCCTTGGTGCAGGGGCTGAAGAACATATTCTGTTGGCCATTTGTATGAGCCTTACTTCATGACCTGCAGAGAGTATATGTCTATGAGGCACTGACTTGGAGCTGTCCCTTGTGATTTGGACAGTAGACTGGGGGTAGAAGGTGGGCATTAGGGTTGATAACACCAATGAACACCACAGCACTGATTCACCAATATGTCTGACACTCAAAACCCTCATGTTTTTCATTTTCTTACTTTGTTCGCTTTACTTTCTTTAACTTTAATGTCTGCATTAATGTTGTTTTTTCAATAGACAGAAACAGACAGATATATACTGTAGATAGATAGATAGATAGATATACTGTAGATAGATAGAAACACAAGTGGGGTAAAATGACAAGATAAAAAGATAGATACATAGATATTGTAGATAGAAACAACACAAGTGGGGGTAAAATGATGAGATAAAAAGATATCTTAGATAGTGACATCAATAATAGCAATAAATCAAAAAATACACTGCTGTTACTGTTTTCATAATGGATATTTTAAAGGTTTCTGTCAGCACAGTGGAAACTGATCCAATAAGAAACCAGCTTTCACAACGCTAATGACATCCCAGTGCCTAGTGCAACAATTAGCCCAATGGTTAAAATCAAAGAAAACCTGTAAAATCTTTAAAGTGCAGCTTTAAAAGTTATAACTTGTAATCTACTGCTGTATATAATAAATATTTAACAGTCTGAATCAAAATAGGCAATTTATCATTTCTTGTGAGTGGGCAGAAATTTAATAACTCACTTGTGGCTCTCCACTTGTGAGTTTTGGTCCTGCCCAATAATACTTGAAGATAAATTTCATATAGTGTGTGGGAGTGGGTTATTATTCACTGAAATCGATCATTTGCTAGAGTTGTTGTAACATTGATCTGATATCAAGATGTTGAGTCACAGTGAGCAAAAAATAGTTGATCTCAACGTGAAGAAATCAGTACCGTGCAATATTTTATTGCATCCTTATCCATTCATTCATATTATTTTACAATTGTTAAGTTCTTTCAAAAACTCTTTTATGAATAAATTAGTACTTTCTTATTTTTTTTCTGCCTTAGTAGTAGAATTATTTATATTAATTATGTTTTTGATGTTTTAAAATCTGCTCTGTTAATTCTTCAGACAAAAGCAGTTTAATAATCTGTTAAAATTAGGATAACTATAAGTAATAGTCTACATTGTAATATAAAATTTTATTTGTTAGTGATATAATGGGACTGACCTTATTAAAGCAAATCTAATGCCTTCACTTGCTAAGTATTATGAAGTACTGTATTACTCTAAAGTTTAAAACCTTATCAGATTTATATTATCCCATGTGTTGTCTCTTGTCTAGTTTTTCTTTTCTTATTTTCAGTTCTATTACACAGAGGGTTACTCATGAAATGTGGCTTTTTCAACCTAAATCACTTTAAAGGAATGTGTCCTAAGTTAATTCTTGGTACCAAAAATCAGATGGTGGTAGCTTTTAATATAGTGTGCTGGTAAAATCTCCTTAGAGCGTGCTTAGTTTGAAGTTTCCTTTTCAAAAGAAAGTCAATCTGAGTAGTTCACTTGCTTATAGCTTGATTAGTTTAACACTTTCTTTTCATTCAGCAGACTCAATTGGCAAGCATTCAAATAGATGTTAACTGTTTTAACTTAAAAATGTACCTTAATGTTCTGGCAGTTGCAATCAATTGAGGTCTTTATCAAAGGTTATTGATATTTTAACTTAAAAGAAATCAGGAGTTTGCCCATATGATAATGAACTGCTGTATATTAAAAGACTTTTGACTGTTACTAATATAACTCAAATGTTAAACACTTAAAAGTTAAGGTAGTTTAATGCTTTTTCACTAGATATGTGATTTATTTGAGGCTTATTCCATTGATGATGCAGCTACCATTCCTCTTAACAGCATTTTCACATGATAACTTGTGTAGGGGGCTGGACAGCATTATCATGCTGCTTGGCATACCCCAAGTTGTAATAACACCCACCGTTGTAATAAAGCTGCCCGGCCCCCTGCACCGTAGCTCACCAGCTACCACACAAAGATGGCATCTTGAGCAATGGCAGTTTCACCACCAATGGAATGAGCTTCACACAAACTACTTACCTAGTGAAAAAGCTCATATATATATATATATGCTATTTACTAATATGTCCCCCAGAGCTATTCATTGCTGGATAAGAGTGATTTTGTGCATGTTCTGCTCGAGAGAGAACAGCAAAACAAAGCAGAGCTTTTCTGGCTCGAGCAGAATGCAAGTGAAACCACTCTTTGTCCAACTACAAGTGGCTCCAGGGGACATATTAATATACTATAGTTCCAAAACACAAATGGAATCCCTGTTATATCCCCACAGATTTCAGTAATGGTATTTTTTTACAGATCCAAAGGGCACAATTGTATGTACTCAGTGTTGAGTGTAGTAGAGTGTTGTATGACTATGCCTGCCGGATGGCATTTTCTTTGATGCTTTTTTTCTGTTCAGTGCAGACAATCATGAATAGTTACAAAATTAAAATTATATCTGTGAGAAACACCTAGGGCTGGTGTGTTTTAGTGTGCTAGTGACATTTGTCATGTATTTGTTAGGTTCAGCACAGTGACAGGAATTTGAGTATTTTAGTAAGTAAATAGAAAGGGGTCAAAGTTCAATAGTGACAATAGAATCCTGCGTAAGATCAAAAGTCAAAGAGTGGGTGACTCTGTAATATTTAATAGTGAGGTGTAATGATTTGATATATATGATATGAGCAGTTTAATTTGTAATTGTACAATGAGCATTCGTAGAATTTACTGTGGGCACTGTCTTTTTTTATTTTGCATATTCAGAGTATTCCCCCTCCCACAACACAACCATACACAGACACTGATCTGTTTCCAGTGGCATGCCAAATCAGATCATGACACAAATCAACCCATTGAATCTAGCAGTGAAAGAAATAGAAACATAGAAGTTGTCAGCAGATAAGGATCTTTTGGCCACCTACTCTGTCCTATTTTCCCTACCTACAGTGCCACTGTGGACCCTACTCAATCTCCAGACTTTCCCCCTTGCCTTATTTCTAATTTCCCTATGAGTCTATCCTATACATGCTTGAATGCTGTTACCATTTTAGCACCTGCTGGTGGTGGGCTACTACAAAAGTAGAGCCGAGGTATGTGGCATACCACAGCAACCGCCATACACTGATGAAAGCCAACAAAGAAAGACCACTTACCTTAACATGGCATACATCTCATTCTTTATTAGTGCAGTAGAAAGTGTAGGCCAAATTAGTTTCTGAAAGGTAAACTGCAAGTGCAGTATAACTAATTAAACATGGTTAGCAAAGAATAAACAAATTAATAACTGCCAACACCAAATGGTGTTCCTGAGCAGAGACCAGGCAGCCTGGAAAGACAGCATGCATTCTTAAGTGAGTCATGCACAGCATGCTGATGTTTTGGCCAGTCACAGTCATCAGAGCTGATTGATCAGAAGAAGTATGTTATTTAAATAACAGAAATTAGCATTTCCTAACCACATGTGGTCCCAGCTGTGGCAGAGTTTCTATAACAACAATCACAAAACATTTAAAAGACAAACATAAACTGAACCCATATTGCTGCATACAAATAATTTTACAAATAGAGACAATAATAAATATTACCCTTGTACACATCTACTAAAAACAGTGCACAATTAATATTAACTATATAAACAACAAACTTATTATCCTACTGATTGTACATATACACCTATAGATAACAAGGAAGTAGCAATTCCTCATTGAGTCCTCCCTGGGGTTAACTTGTTCAACATAAAAATCCATTAAGATTCCCTTATGTCAAGTTTATTTCCTACATGGAGTCATTGTTACTTTATCTATACTGCTGTATACTTTAGACCAACTAGAGACCCACGATGGCAACCCTGAAAATGTCTGGCAACAGAACTTGTCTGAACATTATTTTGGATTGTTGATTTATGCTCACATATTGTCTTTAACTGGCCTTTTCATTTGTCCCACATACCCTAGATCTCAAGGGCAAGTTAACAAATAAATCACATTAGAACTCAAACAATTCATAAAGAGATGATTTTAAATATTTTTACTGTTCTTGGGTGCTTGAATTATTTTGCATCCTTTGTATTGTTGCACTGCGCACAGTGTCTACACCTATAACTTCCATTGGAGAGGGGGCAACCATATCCATTTTTGTTCTTGGGGTTTGTATAAACTGTAGACAAGTTTATCCCAAATATTTTTTCCCTTCGATATGTAATTCTCAGTGTTTGCTGAGGGGAGTTTATAAATGCTTTGTCATTGCTTACTGTGTGCCAGTGTTTGCAAATCACATTTGAAATTACTGTAGCTTCATTACAAAATGTCAAGACACAGGTAATAGATTGATCCAAATGGTGTGCTGACGACACATCAAAACAGTTACAGCAAAATCTCTCACAATGACAATTTCAATAGGTTTCAAAATTGTCACTGTGGGGGACCTGAGGTGATATTTTGCCCTTTTGCTGTGTGTTGTCCCCCCTTCAAATCAACTCTGACATGGAGTTGATAATCTTTTAGAGGGGGGGCATGGGGATGCAGGCCCCCGTGAGAAACACTTCAATGTCAGACAGGCAAAATTTCACTTGTCAACATTGGGGCTCTCACTATGGCAAACTTTGACAATGGTGTCATCGATTTGGCATAGGTAAACCAATCCAAATCTACTTTCTCTTTAGTGGCTAATAGCTCTGCTCTTAAACTATTATCTGCTCTGTTTATGGCATTCTGTACACTCCAAGTTGAATAACCTCAATTCAGAAAGCATTTGGCAATTATGTTTTTTTTGTTTTCCATGTTCTTCTATTGTACTGTGCAAGCATTGGGCTCTCAGCATTTGTCCTACAGGGATGTTCTGTATAAGTGTTCTCGGATGAGCACTGTTAAATTTTAACATTGTCTTGCATTGCAGGAGCTTTCTATAGATGGTTGTTTCCAGACTCTCTGCTTTTTTAAAAATAGTTAGAGCAAGGAAATCAATATGAACATTATGTGTGGTTGCTTAAAATTTCTGATTTGTGCCAGTTTAATTAATGTACTCAAGAAAAGAAACAAGATCATCCTCTGTTCCCTCCCATATCAAAAGGCAATCTTCAATAAATCTGTTTCAGTAAAGAGCATTTTGCTGGAATAATACATTGTCATAAATAAGTAACTGCTCCCATCGACCCACATATAGGCCTGCCAAACTAAGGGCAAATATAATCCCCATTGCAGTCCCTTTACACTACTGGACATATTTGTCTTTGTACATAAAGTATTTGGAGTTCAAAATAATTTCAGCCATTTATTTACTTTTATTTAATGAAAATGTTTCATCAGGTAGGCAGACTGAACAACAAGTTGCTTATCTTGCAGTGTGACCTGGGGGGAGGAGGAACAGGGAGTTACATAGCAACAGTACTATAGCAGTTGTTACACTGGCAGAATACACGAGGTACAGCATAGTGGAACACACAGTATTCAGTAAGTGATACAGAGTACGTCTGTGAGGAACATTATAAAAATATAAAAATGAACAAAGTTAGAAGTACAGGAACACTAGGAATTGGTCCAGTGACAATACTAAAGTAAGTAAAAGTGCTTATTCGTGGAACTAAGTGAGGGATGTTGTAGTCCTGGCTAGGAGGAGTGGTGTAGGAGAGGGAAGGAGTTAAGAGTGGGGAAGCAGGTACAGTTTGAGGAGAGGAAGTTATGAAGGGCAGAAAAGAGGGAGTGGATGGATGAGGAGTGGTGTGTTTGTGGGGGAAAGGAGTCCCAGATTTTAGGGAAGCAGTGAAGAAAAGTCAATTGGCCTGCAAGAGCTGAACATCAGGGTATAACAAAGGTCTGTGAGTCAGTAGATCTTAAGGAATGCACAGGAGGGGGATTGGTGGAAAGTGAGGAGGTTAAATATGAGGGGAGTGAGCCTAACCAGTATGTGGAGATGAGTCTGACACAGTGGGAGAGTCACCTGTTGGCAAGGGAATGGAAAGCCAGAGAGTGATAGAGATCACAATGATAAGTGAGAGCAGGAGAGTTCAGAGCAAAGAAGCTGAATGAGTTAAAGAGGGGGTCCAATCTGGACAGGATGGATTTGGGAGCAGCACTATAGACTGTAGTCGAAGATAGGGAGAATCTTCTGGAAAATTTCACTCAAAGCCATAAGAGGAATGCTTTTACGGTTCCTGTATAGGGCACCAAGCTTCCGGTGCATTTTTTTAGGATGGCGTCAATGTGACCAGAGAAGCTGAGGTGTTGTTCCGGCCAGATCCCAAGGTATCTGAAAGAGGAGGTGTCCTCAAGTGTAGTCCCATCCAGCATGTGGAAAGTGGGCAGAACAGGGACCCTAGCAAATCTCTGCCTTCTGCCAAAGGTCATGGAGACAGTTTTCTTGGCAATCAGAAAGAGCTGATGGGAGGCACGCCAGTGCTGGAGCTTGTTGAAGATGATCTGTAATCTGGTTTCCACATCAGAGGGACAGTGGCCAGAGGTGTACAGGACAGTAACATCAGCGTACATGTGTATTGAGGAGAAGGAGGAGCAGACTAACGGTAAGTCATTTAGGAAGATAGAGAGAAGAAGGGGTCCCAGAACCGAGCCCTGTGGAACACCAGTGTGGATTTGTCATGGAGGGGAGCAGGACTTGGCTGTTCTAACTGATTGAGATCACCCTATGATGTAGGCTCTGAACCAGTTAGTAGGAGACAGTGAAAGTCCATCACAGGAGAGGGAGTGAAGGAGCAGAGAGTGGGAAACAGTGCTGAATTCTGTGACACGATTGACAAAGATGGCAGAGGTGATCAAGCCCTTGTCTATTCCTGTAAGGACTGAATCAGTAAGCCTGAGTAGGGAGGTGGTAGTAGAATGGTGCTTCCAAAATCCAGATTGGAATGGAATAAAGAAGTTAGTGTCAGAAAGAAAAAAGGAGAGCTGGGTGGGAACTAGAAGTTCTTGGAGTTTAACTAGTGTAGGGAGCAGGGAAATGGGGTGATAGTTCCCTGAAGAAATGAAGTCTGCAGCTTTTGGAAGAGGGAGGATGACTACATGCTTCCAAGGCGAGGGGCCCTCAGAAGTCGTGAAGGACAGGTTTTGAATTTCTGAGAGAGGATAGGCTATAGCTGATGCAGAGAGATAAAGAAGCTTAGGGTCAAGTTCATCAGGAGAACTGCCTTTAGAAGGATTAATAGACAGTAAGGCAGAAAAGGCATCATCGGGTGAAAGTAAGAAAAAAGAGAACTGGAGAGAGTCAAGAGTTTTATGGGGTCTGAATGTGTTGCTTTTGTCAGTGGCTAACATATCGGGGGAGGGGGGAGGGATGCAATAAGGTTTCAGGCGCACAATGTAAAATAGGAGTTAAATTCCTCAGCCACTGATGCTTGGTCTGCAATGAGAGAGTTATTTATTTTAAGGACAGAGGGTCGGGGATGTGGGGGAGGAGAAGAGGGAGTGAACAACCTTCCAGAATTTGGAAGGGGAATTTAGATTTGTATGGAAAGTAGATTTAAAGTACTCAGCCTTGGCTAGTCTGGTTGCTTTAGTACATGCGTTGCAGAGTTTATGATAGCTGACATAATCACATGATAATTGAGAAGCTTTGTGTTTCCTCCATGCCTGGTCTCGCAATCTGTGGCAAGCCAGCAGGTCTGGGGTGACCCAAGGAATATGGTTTCCTCAAACTCTGGTGTGTTTGAGTGGGGCATAATGGTTCCAGATAGATAGGAATTTCTCTGTGAAATAGGTAAGGGAGGTATCCACCTTAGGAGCTAAAGGGATCTGTGACCAGTCAGTGTTTGCTAAATCATGGAGAAGAGGAGCTAGGATGAGGGATTTGTAAGAACATGTCAGGGTTTATCTATGCTGAATCAACAACACCACTGTCAAAGTTCTGCATAGTGTGAGCCACAATGTCGACAGGTGAAATTTCTCCTGTCTGACATTGAAGTGTTTCTCTCGGGGGGCTGTACCACCCTCCTTCTAAAAGATAATCAACTCTGATTCAGAGTTGATTTGAAGGGAAGGTGACCCATGGCAAAAGGGTGAAATTTCACCCTCAGGTTCCCCACAGCAACAATTTCAAAACCTGTCAAAACTGTCGCTGTGGGGGATTTCATCATAACTGTTTCAATGTGTGGTTGGCACACCTGGTTCAGCAGTAGAATATAGGAAGTCCTAACCAGGTAGATTAAATGATGGTCACTTATAGAGTAGGTTAGGATGACTGATTTGATGATACAATCAGGGTGGATGGTGAGGGCCCAGTCTAACAGGGTGTGATTTGGGATTTTTATGTTCAGGCAGGTGGGCTCTTTAATTAGCTGGGTTAAAATATGGGCAGTCATAGAATTGCATAAGTTATTATGTGAAAGAGACAACCAGTTAAGTTTGAGGTTGCCCATGAGGAACAGCTCACCTGATTGGGAGTGAAAAATAGTAGTATAGATTTGGTCAGTGGCCCGCTGGGGGAGATTAGGCAACAGTAGATTCCTGCAACAAAGATGGGAAAAGTGTAAGGTAAGGATACCCGAATGACCAGAGACTCATATTTAACCACTAGAGAGGTGGAGAGTGTGCTGACATACTTGAGGGAGAGGGAGATATACATAGGTATGCCCCCACCTCATCCAGAATGGTCTTGCCTGGCTAAGAAATAACCAGGGATTGAGATGGCAAGGTCAGGTATATTGTTGCTAAGCCATGTTTCAGTGAGGATTAAGATATCTGGGGTCAATGAGACAGCCATAGCTTGGAGGAGGTCTATTTTGGGCAGTAAGCTGCGTATGTTTAGGTGAAGCAACTTAAGTCCCCTAGGTAGGGTTGTAATGTTAGAGGAGTTGGGGGAAGAAGCAGATTGGGAGGACCTGGGATTAGTTTTAGCATAAGGTCCAGGGCTGGGATGTACACTACCTGAAGAGAGGAGCAGAAGAGCAATAATTAGATAATGCGACCTAGGATTTGTGAAGAACTGCCCATGCTTATGTGGTTTGAGTGGAGTATGGTGGGAATAAGAGTGAGCAGTGTTATTTAAAAGAAGCTTAATAACAGCAATCGAGTTGGGGACAGATGCAAGTGAGGCTATCGGGAGATGGCAGTAATGACACCAATGTTGTATGGCGGATGCCAAGGTTGCAGCTTGGTAGAAGGTGTAGTTAGTAGTAGGGTACGGAAAGGTCATAGATTCAGTGGGGTTTGGGGGATGGAAGGTAGAGAGGGAGAAGATGGGGTGGAAGAGTAGGAGGACAAGGGATGAGAGGGGTTAAGATAGCATATTGCAGCTAGGAGATAGTAATGCAGAGAGGATGGTAAAAGTGCTAGGAGTTAGCAATACAGCTGGGAGGGTAAAAATGGGTTAACAATACAGACAGAGGATACGAGTGGGTAGCAGGCAGATTATAGAGGAAATACCTGGGTGTAAAACTGACCTTGTCAGCAGTAGTACAGAACAGACACACTTCAAAGGTGGAAAAAGCACAAAGTAAAATTGGTTATCAGGCAGTTATAGAGAAATACTGGGGTAAGAAATTATTCTTGTTATTTCGCATAGAAATTCTGTGGGTGGGTTTGATGGATCTTTTCAGAGATCTAAATAATGTTTCATAGCTGACAGACCACCTTGGTGAGGGATATTAGAATAAAGGCATTCAGTACCCACAGTTATTAAAATAGTCATAGGTGAAATCACAATCTCTTGTAGTATTTTAATAACATCACTGCAGTCAGATAAATATGAAGGAAGCTTTCCAACCAGTGGGCGCAGAAAGCAAGCCACATAATGGGAAAAAGGCTCCATGCTAGAGCCTATACTAGAAACAATAGGATGACCGGCGGGGGGGGGGGGGTCTGTCTTATTTTGATGGATTTTCAGGAGCAAGTAAATGCAAGGTTTAACAGAATAATCGACTTTTAAAAAATCCACTTCACATTCTTTTAAATTCCCATCAGTATGACCCTGGGAGATGAATGAAAAATATCTATTTTTGATCATGTCAGTTGGGTCTCCATTTAGTTTTAAATAATACATTTCTTTAGACAGCTGTCTTTCCATCTCACATTCAAATTTTTGTGTTCCCCCAAATAACAATCCCATCGTCCTTGTCAGCTGGTTTAATAATCAGGGCTGTGTTTTCTTTGAGTTGTTTAAGGGATCTAGATTATTTGTATGTGAGAGTCTGATGCCGGCTGTTCTTGTTCTTGATTTTCAGTAACTGTTGCATCTCTGCATCAAATCTAGCGGCAAACATGCTAACAGCGAAATTACACATTGTGGGTGGGTAAAATGTGAATTTTTTCTCAAGCATTGCTGTCTGATCTGTTGCCTTTCTTACTTGCTCTGATACCTCACCATATTCCTTCATGTGAATGCCTGCTTCAAGAGGTAGGAGTGGGGTGGGGGTGGGGGTTGTTCACTTCTAGATTTGGTTTATTTGCAAAAAAATATTTTAAATGCAATGTGCTATAGAATTTATATAGTTCAGTCTGTAGAAGGAAAGGATTAACTGGTTCTGTCAGGACAAATGACAGACCTTTTTTGTAAAACTTGTAATTGATCTCCTGTTTAATTCTGTATTTGTTACATTTATGACTGCATCTGTTCTGATGCGTTGACCATCTCTGTTACAGTGGAGACTGTTGCCAAGAGCCTCTTCTTCTTCTTTCTTCTTTCTTCCCCTTGCCCCTCCTCATCCTCTTTCTGCTATTAGTGGCAGATATTGGGGAGTTTGTTGGTAAATGGGGTTGTTGGTATACTCCATTGGTGATGCAACACGCATGAAGCACCCCCTCCACAAAACATTTTCTCTGGTACGGCTGGTTTCTCTTTTACTATCAGGTGAAGAATCAAAATTAAATACATGGAACTGTTGGCTTCTGTATCTCTAAATGGTTCCCTTCTAAGGGTGTATTGTCAATTATAAACACGTCCTTGTGCATAGTCTTTTGCACCTCTATTATTCTTAAGTTTGTACTGTTTGAAATCATCTTGGTACTTTTTCACATTTATGTTTACTTTAATTATTAGGTGCATTCTTCTTAATTTCTCCCTCGGTTTTTGAGGTTTCCATTTCTACACTGACTAGGTCTCATTTTGCTTTCTTTATTAATGCAACCATTATGTCACTAAAGGCCTTATTTAGTATCTGTTCCCACTCTGACATTAATATTTGATCATCTGGACCATACACTGGAGGTTTTTGGATTCTGAGACCACAGGGAATACTGTGATCCCTCCAATACTGGGATAATGATGCTGCTTGAAGCTGGAAACATACTGCCCTATTTTTTAAGTTTTCCAATGTAGCACTGTCTGGTTGCATTTGGGAGTTATGTGAACTCCCTGCAAAAGGAGAAGAAAACTCTGTATAGGCCGCTTCCTCTAAAGCAACATTAGCTGCCTCCTCCTCTGAAAATGAGAGTAGGCCTAAGTTGATCTGTTGTGGGAAATCACTCCCACCTGCTGCCATTTGTACAGAACTGCTTTCTCAGGTAACACTAGAATGCCATGGTTTAACAAACCATCAGGGGCCAGGCTTAGCCCTGGGGCAAAATTAGCACTGCAAGGCATGTCAAATTAGCCAAGAACCATTAGCATGCTATATTCAAAGGAATAGCCCCAAGGCTAAACCCGCTGAATACAGTGGGCAAAGGAAGCAGTGCGAACAGGGCTGGGAGTGCAGTGCAAAAATAGCACGGGAAATAAGACAGCTCTGAATATAGCAACAGGGAAGGCTGAAATGCAACAGTAGCTCACTGGACACAGAGGTGGAGGAAGGCAGAGCTGCAGTACCAGGCCAATGTGAGTGATAGCAATGGAGTGCTGCACAACAACAGCAATAGTCAATGCAGGCCAAACACAGCAGAACTGTGCTGCACAAGTGACAGGTTAGCAAGGAGCAAACACATTTGCTCAGCGCTAACACTTTGCCCAGGGCAAACACATTAGCCTGGGGCTAAAGTTTGCAATATTCAAAGCTCATATGTAAATGATCCTACTTAGGCAATCCATGTGCAAACAGCCACATTTGCATCTCATTATGGGCTGCTTAGCATACATTTCCATGTAGTTTGCTGGTGCTATTCCATGGTGCTCACAGCTCCACCTGTGTTTCAGCCAGGAAGTACAGGAGCCAGCTAGGTCTGCTCACAGCTCCACCTGTAGGTCAGACTGGAAGTGCAGGCTGGAAGACACAGGCTGGGGTGTGCATACAGCTCCACCTCTTTGCCGGACTTGAGAACAGCCAGGTAGCTGCAGGTAATGGGTGTTGGCAGGCTCACTCAGTTCATGATCCATACCCATACAGCACTGCAATGAGGGACACAGACATTCAGAATGAGGAACTCTGAGCACTCATCCCTCCATAGATGCACGTACCAGTCATCAGTATAGCTATATTATTATCCCAGCACATGTAACCAGTAGAGAAACTTTTCAAACCCCTGCAAAACTGTAAGTCTGCGAAACTGCAACATCATTCCGCACCAGAGGTGCAAATAACCAGTTTTGCCAGGATTTGAAAAATGACAACAGTGACATTCATGAGGTGGCATAATAAGAAGACTATGTTGCAAAGCTGTTGTCAAAATAATGAAATAGTCCACATTTACCAACGTGTGTAGTGCAAATCCAAGTAATGGCCATAACGTCACCATTTTTAAAGATTTTGACCCAAAAGGTTCAACATGTCCTTCTAATTACCCCACCTAATTAATAATATGATTGTCATTAAGCAAAATTGCCCAAAAGGTGAATTCACCAAGTGACTGCAAAATCACTTATAGGGCGGGAATTACGAAGTGACAGTCATATTGGTCATGAAGTGGGGTCCCCAAAAGGCCATGTTCAAATTATGGGATCAATATCTTGAAAAAGAATCCATGACAGGAGCTCAACAAAATTCTTGTTGAATGCCCCGTCAGCGACGCCGGCAGGTTGACCACATTCTGCAGTAGACTGCCGGGTTTGCACCGTCCATCCTTGTTTTCTTCAGGGTGCTTTGCCCCCCCCGAACCCCACATGCAGGGGGATGCACCCACCGCACCCTCCCACTTAAAGATTATCAACTCTGAGTCAGAGCTGATTGGGGGGGGTGCAGGACCCCCAACAGACAGCACATGGTTCCAGCAGTTTTCCCACAGCAGCATGGCACTGTAGTCGCTGTGGGGGACCTCGCTGGTGAAATGTCACTGTCAGGGGGGGTAACCATTGAAAAATGACAAAGTTATGGGTAAATGTTGAAACCCCCTTTGAAATACATTGAGCTGCATTTGCCTTAGTTTCTTATATTGCAGTCACCAGTTCCAGCAGCTAGACTTGTCTTCCACCAATAGAGCTGTTCCCGAACCTGGGACCTCTTCAGGTGAGTGAGGGGGTGTGGGGGTGTCAAAGGGGTGTGGGGAGGTGCTTACACAGTGGGTGGTCAGATGGGGGGAGTGGATCTGATCAGCGATGGACATTTGTATTTACTTTCAAATTGCACTAACGACATTACATCAGGGACGGTGTTCTTTATTTCAGCATGTAACACAAGACAACCCACACCACTGCCCACCAATGCACCAGGGAATGGTGGTGGGTGGGACAGCATGCATGGGGAGGGAGCGGGTGGGAGATCATTCTTTCAAGGGGACTGGGGAATGAGTGTGGCAGGTGGGACTGCACATAGAGGGAGGGAGCAGGTGGGATGTCATTCATTCAAGGGGACTGGGGAATGAGTGTGGCAGGTGGGACTGCACATAGAGGGAGGGAGCAGGTGGGATGTCATTCATTCAAGGGGACTGGGGAAGGAGGGTGGTAGGTGGGACTGCACACAGAGGGAAGGAGTTGGTGGGATTTCATTCATTCAAGTGGACTGGGGAATGAGGGTGGTGGGTGGGACTGCATGTAGAGGGAGAGAGCGAGTGGGATTACATTTATGGAAGGGGACTGGGGAATGAGGGTGGTGGGTGAGACTGAATGCAGAGAGAGGGACTGGGTGAGATTTCATTCATTCAGTGAGACCAGGGAAAGAGAGTGGTGTTTGTTACTGCACATAACAGGAGGAACTGGTAGGTATTTCATTCATTCAAGAGGACTGGTGAACGAGGGTGGTGGGTGGGACTGCACGCAGAGGGAGGGAGCAGGTGGGATGCCATTCATTCAGTGGGACCGGGGATAGAGGGTGGAGGGTGGGACTGCATGCAAAAGGAGGGAGACTGCCAGGGAGAATTCTGTGTCTCACCTATGGGTGTCAAGTTTCAGGATGGGGGGCATTAGGCTCCCATGGATACTTATGATACAATTCGTACGGATGTCAGGATAGGGTGGGGGGTCACCAGACTGTGGGCATGTATGTACCACTTGTCGCATGCATTGAAGATAGGGAGTACCACCTCCCCTGAGCAGCATTACCGCATGCTTTTTGATGATAGTATTCAGCGCCATGTTACAGGTCACGCAATACACTGTAGTGCAGCACTGCTGTTCTGAATATGCCACTGCGCCGGTATTCGTGGCCCTTCCCCTCACTCTCTTCCCTGCATACATTAACTTTTAGCATTGGTGCTATCACATAGCACCGGAGCTAATTGGCCTTTTGAATATTGCAGACAGGAACAAATTCTGTGCTATTCCAGCACAACAGGTTTGCGCCCAGTGCAAAGCTTTGAATATCTGGCCCCAGGAGTCACCTCTCAAATGCGGTCCTCTGACGAACTGTCCATGTACTTACAGTAAAACAAAACAACTGAGAGGGCTCAAGAAAGTCTTACTAACTTTAAATTACTGTTGGGTGCTCACATTGCAGAAAAACAAGCAGTGAGGGTGGGCTACTACAAAAGTGGCAAGCCACAGCAACCACCATACACTGTTAAAAGCCAACAAAGAAAGACAGCTTACCTTGACACAGCATCAGTCTCATTCTTTATTAGTGCAGTAGAAAGTGTAGGCCAAAATAATTGCCTAAAGGTAAAGTGCTGTATTACAAATTAAACATAGCTTGCAAAGAATAAATAAATAAATAAATATATAACTGCCAACGCCAAATGGTGTTCCTGAGCAGAGACTAGGTGGCCTGGAAAGACAGCATGCATCCCTAAGTGGGGTCACATTCAACATGCTGATTTTTCGGCTAGTCGCCTTCCTCAGAGCTGACTGGCCACAAGAAGTGTGTCATTTAAATACAGAAATTTGTATTTCCTGAACACATGGTCCAAGCTTCGGTGGAGTTCTTACAGTATAACAACAATCACAAAACATTTAAAGGACAAACATAAACTGAATCCATATTGCTACATACAAATAATTCCACAAACAGAGACAATAATAAATATCACCTTTGTGTACATCTATTAAAAACAGTGCACAACTAATATTAACTCTACAAACAACAAACTGATTATCCTAGTGATTGTACATATACACCTATCAATAACAAGGAAGTGGCAATTCCTCATTGAGTCCTCCTAGGCTTAAAGTGTTCAACATAAAAATCCAGTAAGATTCCCTTTGTCAAGTTTATTTCCTAGGTTGCCTCAACATGGGCCTATTGATACTTTTTCTGTTGCTGTAAATTTTAGACCAACTGGGAACCTACGGTGACAATCCTGAAAATGTCTGGCAACAGAACTAGTCAGGTCTATGTGATAATGGTGAACGCCTAAAGGTCAGAGTGCTGAAAAGATTTTTGGCACTCTGACAACCCCAGCGCACAAGACAATGGCGCCAGGAGAGTTTTTTAATGCTTTCTGTAGGGGACCTGGGCCTCCACCTCCCTCATGGGGGCTTCACCCCCTATAGCCCCTACTTAAGGATTCTCAACTCCAGGGGTGCATGTGGGGCCAACATTAAAAATAAAGGTGAGCCAGGTGTAATAAATCAAGGCCAGTGCCCGGACCAGAACCCGACCTGACCCACCCCAACCACTATCAAACCCCAATGCCATGATGCAGCTTGGTCATCCACTGCAGCGCCACCCCTGCAACCCCTCTACCCCTCCCAGCCCACAGTCTCCATGCTCATCCCCCCCGCATGAGCGTACACATACCCACATCCTGTCACTGAGTTCACCCACCCCCTCATCCAGTCACCCTACCCTCCCATTACCATGAGGGATTGCACCGGGAAGAAGTCGCTGTTACTGGCGGAGCACTTCCTCATGCGCCCACCTCACGGGTTACCGAACTAGTCTGAACATTATTTCGGAGCTTTGATTTATGCTCACATATTCTGTCTTTAAGTAATACCCCAGTTCTTGTTTTTGCAGTGTCAGTGGCTCAGTAGGTAGCACACTCGCCTCTGAGGCTGGGAGATCAGAGGGCTGTGGGATCAGTTCCCACATCTGACACTTGGGTTAATATCCCAGTACTGACACTGTAATGCAGCATGGGAGGGGTGCTGCATTTCTGAGGTGCCGTCCTTCGGATGAGACGTTAAACCGAGGTCCCCTCTGCCTGGATTGGTGGTAGTTCAGGCGTATGTTAAAGATCCCATGGCACTTATCGAAAAGAGTAGGGGATTTCCCCGGTGTCCTGGCCAAATTTCCCTCATTCACTAAAAATACCACCAACAGCTTAATCTGGTTCAAGGTCAGTTGGCATTCATCTGTATCCCCCTCCCCCGGGTCGTGCCTGAAAATAGGCAGGATTTGTCTAGTGCACTTACCCGGTCAACAAAAGCTAAATAAAAAAAATTAAAAATGGCTTTTTTGTTTGCCCCACATACCCAAGACCTCAAGGTTAAGTTAAAAGGCTCCAGGACTGCTGAGCCCAGCTATTTATTTTTTACTCTAGAAAGCAATGGAAACAGGCCCAGTCCCCCCAGAAGACAGTCAAAAGGGTGCCTCGGCAGCTGTTCATGTGTCACCCTATTGCAAAATTGTGTGACCTTTGCCCAGTAGTCTGAGATGACAGAACAGGACCATAATGTGTGTGTGATTTTGCCTGAACCATCTATGCAATGCTAGCATTGGTCTTTAGAGAAGAGATTTAGCTTTTTTAGTAGTACTGGAGTAGAGTACCAACGGGGTAGAATCTTTTTCTGTATAAGTTGGTATTTCATATTCCTAAAACCTGCATGTGCATGCTTAAGCAGGCTATCCCAGACTTCTTCTGAACCAGAGGTCTGCAGTTCCATCTCCCAGGCCTGCCAGCAGTTCCAAAGGACTGGGACTGTGTAAGAGAGAAGGTATGTGTAAATTTTCCCTCGAATCCCATCAGGATTTTTAAGCTGTCTGCTAATTTCCATCAGCCTGGTGTCCAACTCCATCGTGATGGGGATTTAAATCTCTCCTGAATGGCTATTTTGATCTCTAGAAATCTCCAGAATTCTGAACTTGGTAGGGAGAATTGCCCAGATAATTCTTCACAAGAGAACAGCTGGCCAGTGTGAGGGTCCTTCAGGTGGATCACAATTAATATTCCTTTATTTGCCCAGGAGGACCAATGCACTACCTGTCAGTCAATGGCTAGATACGGATTGTGCCATAGTGGTTCCCACTTTCCAAGGGGCTGGGATAACCATTTATGGTGACTTACCATGGGTTTTCCAGGCTGTACTGGCAAATTGTTCCACCAAGGATAAATTTGCATAGTTCATAGAACGCATAGCTCAATGAGGGTTTCCAAGAAGGCTTTTTTCAAAGAGGAGCCAGATTGGCTCCTGTTCTCTCTGATCCTCCAGCCAACAAAGGGTGTAACAAATACATGCTGCTTGGTGATAAGCCCAAAGCTAAGGCACTGCCTAGCCACTTCAGACACCAGGAGATCTACATTTTTGCAGGCTAAAATGGGTCCCTTTTCCCTCCCATAAGAATGAGGCAAACAGATTTTCTAAATGTGGCAAAATGTTGCCAATGGGATGGGGATTGGAAGACTATTGAGTATGAATAGAATTTTGGGGAAGGCCATCATTTTGTAAACAGCTTTTCTTCCCTCAAAAGATAAATTAAGTGTTTTCCACCAATGGAAATCTGCATACAAACTGGAGATCAGGGTACCAAAGTTGAGGGAGATCAGATCACTTTTTTTAATGGTGGGCAAGATACCCAAATACTAGATTTTGCTTTTCTGCCACTTAAGGCCCAACACAAAAACATAAGATTCCTGCACGTGTTTGTTGAGGGTCAGTACCTCAGTCTTAGTCCAGTTTACCATAAGGCAAGAGAGATACTTAAACTTAATTAATATGGAGAGGACCACAGGCAGCAAAGCCACTGGGTTCAACAGGGTGAGAAGTACATCATCTGCAAAAGCCAGTGTTTTAACCAGAGTTTTTTTCACATGCAATATAAGTGACTTGAGGGCTATTTCTCAGTTTGCAGAGGAGAGGTTCTGCTGCAAAAAGGAATAAGAATAGTGACTGGGGGCAACCATGTTAGGTACTCCTCTGCAATTGGACTGGTGCAGACACCTGGCCATTCACAAGGATTTTTGCCATTGGTGAAGCATATAGAGTCTGGATCCACAATATAAGTCAAGACCCCAAACCTGTGCATTCCCTTACATGACAGAAGTAGACTTAAAAGGCATTTCCACCTGTGGTGAGAGGTCATACATTTTACACAGTCCTCTGGGTAAAGAGATTGTTTCTACTGGATCAACAATGTCCCTCTGGTGAGCTTAATGGGCAGACTAGATGGGCCAAGCGGTCCTTATCTGCCATCAAAGTCTATGAGACAGTAAGACTAGCTGCCTGTTGCTGGGCAACCAGGAGACTGCTGGTGAAGATACAGTCTCTATACACAGAACAGTGGTGTGTAGGATTCTGGAGGACTCCTAACCTCCATACTTAAAAAATTACAAAATAACAGTAAAATTTCTGACTAGGGTTGTAAGATGACTATTGTAAGTGGCACGGTGGTCAAGTCCACCATTCTGGTGGCATTTCATTTGATTTTAAAAAGGTATGTTTGCACTTTGTTGATAGCATTGAACCATAAGTCAGGAGCCACTCACTTCCAGTTTTCTGGCTCAAATAGATCGCCCCAAGTCAGCCATATGTGATTTTGACTCAAAAGGCATTTGCAGCCTCTGGTGAGAGATAATGCATTTTATATAGTCCTCTGGGGAGAGAGATTGTTTTTTGCTGGATAAACAACATCCCTCTGGTGAGAGGATGAGACTAATTGCCTTTGCCTGTTGCTAGGCATCTGGGAGACTGCTGGTAGACAGCCAATCCCTGTACACAGAACAGTACAATTTGGGATTGTGGAGGACTCCTAACCTCCACACTGAGCAAATTACAAAATAACAGGGACATTCCTGACTGGGGTTGCAACATCACTATTATAAATGGCACTGTGCTCAAATCCAGTATTCTGGTGGTATTTTTCTTGATTTTAAAAAGTATTTTTGCACTTTACTGATAGCGCTGAACCAGAAGTCAGGAGCCACACCACTTCAAATTTTCCAGCTCAAATAGATCGTCTCCAGCAAGTGGGGCAAGCTTGAGCAGTGCAAGCATGTGTGTGGCCATGTGCAGAGACATGTGCGTTCTGCACCTGTCTGCAGTGTCTGCAGCAGATGGGAGGATGGAGGAACAGCTTACTGCACATTAGGCCTTACATCTAAGCCAGGTAAGTGCAGGATAGTATAAATATTCAAACAAAACTAAAGAGCAAGCTCTGAAGCTTATATCTGTAAAGTAAAATAAGCCTCATGGCTCATGAATTACCAGCAGAGCATTGCTACTAGCTAGGTATCACAGGGCACTTAACTATTTTTGCAGGCTTTTCACAAATAACTCCAACTGTCTATTTTTTTTTTTTAGATATAATCTATACTGGGAAGCAAGATAATAATCAACTCATTTCAAGCACTGTGAGAACAGCACTGCTACTAACATAGAGGATAGTGGATGGGAAAATGACAATAACCGTGTTGTATTCACATTGAACAGTTTCTATGATGACTAGGTAAACCTCGAGAGTGCAGTTCAAGAGGTTTATAGTTGTCATTGAAACCATGAGATGCGATTTCATTGTGGTTATTGTCGTTTTCCCATCCATTAGCTTTTATAGTGTATGGAGCTAAAAATGCTATAAAAGCTAATGGATAATGTTGTGGACACTGATCAGAAGCCCCATGATAGGGGCTGAACAATCTTACTGTTTTTGTCACTCCAGGCTTCTTTGATCTTGGCGCCGCCACCATACAAGTATCTAAGCACATGCACACTGGTGATCGTTGTTGTTATGGTATCAACATGACATAGCCAAGAGGTGTTAAAAACCTCTTAATGTCACATCGATACCATAACAACATGGCAAACTGTCTGAATTTAGACAATAAAAAGGGCTCCCCATACATTATAAGGAAATAAATCTTACATTCTGTTTGCAAGTTTACTAACAGCAGTGTATGATTTCTACCTACACTCTGTACAGCTAGCTAAGGCAAAAAAATTATTCTGAAGTCCTGGAAGTATAGTGTGAGTCTTAGAAATCTTGGTGAAACTAAATAATGGTTAACATCATTAAAACACTCGAGGGGAATATTAGACTTCAGTGTCGGGGATGTGCCATGTAAGGACTGACAGATAACCCCCAGCAATGAATATTTTTGCACAAAATGTGATTGTATTAAGGAACATGAATCCATGGTTAGGTTATTACATACCAGGCTCAACCATTTTGAACAAAATCAACAAGAAATGGCATGTAAAATCAAGGCACTCCATAACAGCTCCCCTACAAGCAAAAGGGATCCAAAAATCAGCCAAGGCAACCTGGTCAGTGCCAATTTTGATTCAAACATGGACTCACTGATCCTGCATAGTATTGTTGCACCAACTACAAATCACCAAAGTAATTTAAAGAAAAGGGACAGATAAGTATATCCCCTGGAGGAAACCGTAGAATATGATTGTTGGATAACAGCTGAATCCACACAAATAAATAAGAAAGGACATAGAGCCATGAATTTTGCCCTTCCCCTGCACAATAGGTTCAACGTTTTAGAGGAGGACCAGGAAACTTTAACTGCTGTCAGCACAGAGGTGAACTCAGAAACATAAAAGGATTGCAACCCTTCCATCGCGCAACAGTACTATCAAGAATGAATGTACCCTCCTCTAGAAACCCTTTAGAAAAAGACAGCATTAACGGCATGGAGGTCATAACTAAAATGGAGGTCATAGAACAAGTTACAATATATAGGTTACTGGAAGATACTAATCTTGTACATCCAAGTGAGGACGATGCTGGCATTTATCCACCAGACAGTAAGGAAAAGAAATTACCACACAGTGTTGCTCATAGGCAGGTATTTGTACTAGGAGACTCCAAGGTTAGATATTTAGACAGAACCATCTGTGAGGATGAAAAAGAAAATATGACATGCAGTAGCTTTCGAGGAACATAAATTGCTGATATACATAACACGTACCAAGACATACTGAAGAATGCTGGTCCAAACCCATTGGTCATTATTCACACTGGTACTGTACCAACAGCATAAATAACAAGCATTTGTCTATGCTGAATGTTGGTAGCTTGTTTAACGCAGTCACTTCCCTGAGCTCCCTTTATACTCTGCAGAGTATCTCATCTGGTCCCATAGTCTTATGTATATTTGAAGCAATTACTTATTTCAGTAACATCTTTTTAAATCCCACCCTCCTATGCACCTAGCACCCGCATTTTTATTTTTCTGCTGAGAAAACTTTTAATGGGGACCGGCAGAACCTGCCCTCCTCCACGGCTGGCCCCCATCTTAAAAACTAATTTAAGTGAGAGGCAGCAGCACCAAGAATGCAGAATAATTCCCCAAATGTAAGTGAGAGGCAGCAGTGCCATGAATACAGAGTAATCCCCCAAATGTAAGTGAGGCACAGCAGAGCCAAGAATACAGAGTATTCCCCCCTTGCAACAACAAGCAGTGACCTGACCAGTCTGTCAATCTGTCACACCCCCATCACCCACACCCCACACCCAGCACCCAGTGCCCAATTCTCCTTATTAGGAGAAGGCAATTGCCACCACCACCCACCGGTCCAGCACAGCACAACCCTCCCTCCTCCACTGCTGAGCGTTAGCTTCTAATGAATGAAACTGCACTGCTTGTTGCTATATTACAGTCAGCAAATCACATTGCAAGAAAGTACATTAATGCATCAGTTAGGGTTTTTATTAGATTGTCAAAAACTGGGAAATTCAATGTTAGGATTCCCAACCCTACCACCCTACCCCACCCCACTCTTCACACACCTGTAAGTGTCAGGGTGTGTCATGTGTTTGTGAGGCCCAGCTTTCACCTTATTCCATGTATAAACAAGCTGACATGGTACAGTATAGGAGAATGGGATGAGAGTTAGACCTGATGACCCCATGGCACACCCTGAGGCCTGGCAGTGTGTAGAGGGTGTGGGGGTAGTAGGTGTGGGAACCCTAACATTGAATTTCCCAGCTTTTGATGATTTAATAAAAACCCTAACTAACACATTAATGTAGTTTTTCTGCAATGAATTTTCCTTCCTTTTGAGATAGTATAATATTCTTATTTTACTGTGGGAGCGCAGGGTCCGAATTCCACAAAGTTATGTGCGTGCATAGAACAAATTCAGCAGACGCACATAACTTGGGCATTTTCAGGAATTTTTTCACCAAATTTTTAACATGGCCTTTTGGGGGTCACACATCATTAACACTGGCACTGTCATTTCATTAATCTGTCCCAAAAGTTGAGTTTGCACAGTGGTTGCGCTATTCTGCGCAACAGGTGCAAAAACATGTTTCAGTCAGGATGTGAAAAATTACAGCTGTATACAGTTCATGAGGAGGTGTGAAAAATAGCAATGTTGAAAATCTGAAGTAAAAATATGAAAAATTGTGAAGTTACTTGTGTGCAAAGAATCTGCACAATGCACACTCATAACAAGGTCATTTTTGGGAATTATTTCACCAAATGTTCAACATGGGTTTTTTTAGACTTCCCCTCATGAACACTGGCACTGTGATTTTGTTAATCCATCCTGAAAGTTGATTTTGCACAGCGACCATGCCATTCTGCATCACAGGTGCGAGAACACATTTTGGGCAGGATGTGAAAAATGACAGCTGTATTGTTTATGAGGAGATGTGAAAAGATGGCAACGCTGAAAATCTGGAGTGAAAATATTAAAAACTGGTGAAGCAACAAGTGTGTGTTTAAACTGTGCAATGCACACTTGTATTGCAGTCATTTTTGGGACTTTTTGCACCAGATTTCAATGTGGGGTTCTTGGGATCCAACCTTGTGAACACTGGCACTGTCATTTCATTAATTGGTCCTGAAAGGTGATTCAGCAAAGTGACCACAAAATCACCTTTTTAGGACCAAGTAATAATATGACAGTGTTAGTGTTCATGAGGTGGGTTCTCAAGAACCCCATGCTGAAAATTTGGGGTCAAAATTCCTAAAAATGGCTGAGATATCAAAATAGTTGAAAGCCCCATTGACAGCCATTATATGGTTTATCTTGATTCCTTCAGTTCGCGGTTCATCTTTGAAGAGTGCAGACATGTCCCAGTCCAGAGAAAATCACAGCCTCTGACCTCCAGAGGTAAGTATGAGGTAAGTGGGGTGTAGGGAGGTGGGTGCACAGAGGGAGGGTCTGGATGGGGGAGGGGGACATAGGGAGATGATGAAGGACCATTTTCTTTTTCCAGGTTTAAAAAAAAAGACATTGGGGGACTGTTTTCTTTTTTAAAGGTGCATTATACATTTGTGGACACTGGGAGTTGGTTACCCAGTGTCCCACACTTTCAGGGGGGCTACTGCTGACACAGGGATTGAGTACCCCACTGTAGGCAAACATAAGGGGTGAAAATGACAATACTGCTGGGGGGGATGTACTGGGAACACTGTGATTGGGCTCCCCAGTGTTCCACAGCAATAAATCGGTATTTTATACACAACTGGGAACACAGGGAGTGAGCAACCCAGTGTTCCACACTGTTGGAGGGAAGAGGGCTACTGCCAACAAGGGGATTGGGCACCCTGCTGTCAGCAAACTTTAGATCAAGAGGGCATACAGCTGTGGGGAAGGGGGCTACTGCTGACATGGGGATTGGGCACTCCACTGTTGGCAACCTTGGATCAAGTGAGGGGGTTGGGGGCCTGTTTGTGTTGGTCTGGGGAGCCACTGTTGCAAGACCTCCACTTTCACACCACAAGCCTATCAGCTGGTTACTAATGCTGCTTTCTTGCAAATGAAAGGATCGAAGCCCTCTCTGATTGGAGCCGCTTTGGCCCTTTGAAGTGCATAACCGTCCAGCCCAAAAATCAGAGAGTTGCATCAGGACCACACCGAGTGGTCATTGGTGCTGGATGCTAGCCCATTACAAGCCCCATGTTTTGTGTTCTGCAATGGGCTTGGTAGCGACACACACTCAAAATCCTGTATTGCAACAATACGTTGGTTTGTGCATGCATGCAACAAATATTAAAGGGGTCTTGAAGAAACCAAAAATGAGTTTATAGGGATATGTGATAAATTAAAAGAACTAGGAGGAAAAGTACTGTATGCCTTTTAGAATTCCTACTGGTACCTTGATATGGTTATAGCAGAAACAAAAAACAAAAAACAAGTTAATGAATGGTTGTGAAAGTGGACACTGAGCAAAGGAATACTTTGTTTAAAAAATTGGGACATTTATGAAAACAACTACAGCTACTTCAGTTGGGATGGCTTACATCTGAACTGAAGGGGTAATCAAATCCTGGGTAAAACTATAAAATCATACATTGCTAATAATTTAAACCAGAACAAAAGAGGAAGAGGGAGCACCTTGCTCACTCAACATTTTTACCTATTAATAAACAAAATCCTCAGAATAATTGCAAGGTAATGTTCACAAATCTTAGGATCCTCAATATGGTTAAGGTCTCTGAACCTGAGATGTTAATGCTAAGGGACAACCTTGATATTGTAGAAATATCAAAGACTTGGTGGGATGATGCAAGTTCATGGCTCAAAGAAATCACTGGAAATAACCTATTTTATAACAACAGGAAGGGAAGAGGGGTGTGGGATGTGTGTGTGTGTGTGTGTGTATATATAGCTATATAAATATAGATATAGATATAGATATAGATATATATGGTATCATGTGCCAGCAGCTATTCATAGAAAACAGAAAACACCAAATTGAGAGTGTATGGATTCAAATCCAATTAATCAATAATCAAAAAATCATTCTAGGGAACTGCTACAGACCATCCAAGTCATCTAAGGAATATACAGAATCCCTGATTAGAGAGGAAACTGTGGAGTCTGAAATGGGGAACATAATTGTACTTGGGGACTAGAATTTTCCAGGTAATACATGGAATACATTAACAGGGTCAACTGGACAAGAAAGTATCTTCTTAAGTAATGTAATTGCACTAGGTTTTAACCAATTGGTGACTACTCCGACAAGGGGAAATAATACCTTAGATCTATTGTTAACCATAGTTGAAACACATTTAACTGATGTAGAGATAGCTTGCCCAATGGGGGCAGTGATCAACATGTGGTATTATTTGACACTGGAACACAAATACCCAGGAAAATCAATAAACACTACATACATGATTACAACAAGGCAGATTGTAATAAAATCAGGACATACTGTACTTGGAAAGCATAGACTACAGCCAGGAAATGACAAACTGCTCAGAGGAAACATGTTGGTCATTTATAAAGAATAACATCAAAACAAGTATACATATGTATGTACCTATAAAGCAGGTAAACAACAATAAAGGCAGAATTCCTCCATACCTCACTAAATCTATCAAAAAACTAATGGCTGCTAAAAAGGACTTTTGCAAAATTAAACAAAGTTTAACTGTACTCAAATGCAGGGTAAATATAAAATTGAATTGGCCAAACTAAAAAAATGAATTACGTAAGAGAAAAGTAGAGTTGAAATGAAAACATCCCATACTAAGGATAACCAAAAATCATTTTATTCTGACATTAAGAACTATAAGAGTACTCCAAAACAACTAGATTCAATATTACATAATGGCAATATAATTACAAATGACCCTGAATGGACATATTTAACAACTACAGTATTTATGTTCTGTTTTCAACCAAAAAGACATATTAGACTTACCAGTAGCAACAACAAAACCTATGAATCTCACTACATTTACTAGAGATGAGGTGATGGCCTCCATTAAACACTTCAAATCTAAATCATCCCCAGGACCAGACAATATCAGTCCTCAGTTGTTGTTGGAAACTGCTGATGTACTCTCTCTCCTCTTGACCATAATTTTCAACAAATCCATGGAAACGGGATTACTGCCCGAGGACTGGAAAACATCAGCTGTCATTCCTATACACAACAAACTCTGACCTGAGCTGGTAGGGCTGCATAGGAGGAATTAGGGGGAAACATATTGAAAATTACCAAAGTTGTGAGCTTGCATTAGGAAAATGTCAACCCCTCCCTCCTATCTTCCAGGGAGTACATATTTAGGATGTATACACACTGCTTCATTTTGTTGCATTCCTGTAGACAGGCTGCACGCTGTGTATATCATTCCATAGATAGGGTGTCCAGAACTGGATACACAATACTGTAGCCACGGTTTTACTAGCACTCTATACAGAGACAATACTGCATTCCTTTGTCATCTAGTTATAACTCTCCCTGTGCTGTCCAGTATCCCAGTATCAATCCCAACTGCCTTGTCATGCCACCTGGCAACCCTTAGGTTCATCCAACCTGAGTACCCACAGATCTCTTCCCTGTAGGGCAATCATCAGTACCATTCATTCCATGCTGTTCTCTGCCTCTAAGTTTGTGAGATCCAAGTGCATTACTTTGCACTTTTTAAGGTTGAAACCCAGCTGCCATTCCATTGACCCTTCCTCAGATTTTCTCACATCTCTGCTCATCCAGTGTCAACTCAGTTGCAGATAAGGCAACTGTATTTAGGAATTATTTCCTTTGATTTGATAATATCGCCAGTGTCTACTAGTATGTAAAATCTTGAAATATTACTCCCTCCTCTGTTAGTAAAACTACTTTTATTTTTTTTTTGTATTTTATTGAATTGTTAGCATTATGTATAAGCACTAAGCATTGACTACATACAATTTTTGTTGGTTTATATAACATTATTATGCAGCAGTTGGTAGTAGTAACTGGCAAAAAAACACCTGTCAGTGCTATCAAATCTGTTTTAAAATTGCTTTACTGACATTTTATTGTGGTTCTGACAAAATCATTCTAGAAGTATTTAATAAAGGACAGGTAAAATGATAATGAACTGACAAACACTCCCATCAGAATTGAATGCCTCCATGTATCTCTGGACAGGCTCCACCATCAGGAGTAAATGGGGTGGTATAATGCATGATGGTTATGTTTCTTTTCTTTTACATTATAATAATAATAATCTACACCCCAGCAGCAGAAAATGCATCAGTTGTGGATGCACTGATGCATGTTATGGGTGGGGTGGGATCAGAACCCAGAGGAACTACATTGTTTTTCATCAGTTTTGATGGGTAAATGATTTATGAATGGGCCAGATAACTGTTTGAATGGCAACAAATTTATGGAGAGGAGAAGGGAAAAAAAGATGAAAGTCTTGTTTTAAAATCCAATGGGAATGCTAATGTCACAACTGCAATACAAAGTCTGGAATGTATTTTTGTAAACATAGTTTTGCCAGCACTGACAGGTGTCTTTCTGCCAGTTACTACTACAGTACCGACTACTTTATAATAATGTAAGGATCCAGGACACCACAGTGACAACCTTTTCCTGACGCGATACTACAGTGACAGATTTATGTCAAATACAAGTTGCATTCGGCATAAATCCATTGGGAAACCATCTGTTTTTGGGGTGGCTTTGCCCCCCAAACCACACATGTGGGGGGCTTTGGCCCCAAACCCCTTGTAACTTAGGATTATTAACTCTGAGTTGAACTTGAATCATGAAGGGAGCAAAACCCAGAGAAAGCAGTGCAGGGGTCCCACAGGTAGATTACAGTGGCAACAGGGACTTGCCACTGCAATGTACTTCAGTGTTGAAATGTCACTGCAGCATTAGCATGCAATAATGTAATATAAACCTTAAAAAAATTAATGTAGTTGATGATGATTGCTTCATCATAATAACAACTCAATAAAATGCATACAAAATAACAGCTGTGAAAACAGAGATGGCATCCAAAGTTCAATAGATTGTATACAAGTAGACACTGGACATGATATCAGTGAGAAGGAAATATTTCCTACATAGAGTTGGACCATCTGCAATTGGGCAGTATGGTGTTGTGGGTGGGTGGGGGTAAAGGATGACTAGAGAAGTGAGAAAACTTGAGGAGTGGGGAGGAGGTTTTAAAATCACAAACATGCGATGCTTTTAGTGAAGTATGGGAGAAAATTCCTTCTATATGTAAATAAACTTTAGAGGGTTTCAACAACATTTTTGTAGAAAGCAAGTAAATGGACAATGGCTCACTGAGTAATTAATGGGGCAACAATCCATTCATAAGACAAGTAAAGATCAATGGGCTGCATAGTAAAAAATAATTCTGCTTTGTTCTACTGCCCTCACATGTAGGGTAATACAATCTATTATTAAGCCAACAATCTAGCAGTCCACTGTGGTCTTTGTCAGTGCAAGTTATACATTTGTTCTTCTGTAAGTGAGCAACTGTTACAAAACAAAAATGAAGATCATGAACTTTTGCCTCGGCTGAGTGATGTCTGAGAGAACATGGTATGTCAAATATGGAGTAAGGTCATGCATGTATGCACCTGACAGACTCAAGAAGGTGATGCAAGTTCAGCATACACTAGCTTATGTGTAGTTCTTGTGGCATGATGATGGACTTGATTAACTGAGAATGACCTAATTTGTGCATCCATAAGTGACCATGATAACAATTAGAGATCCTGACATTTGACATAGTGACAGCACAGTTTGAGACAGCTTGTGATGTCAAAGGAGTGAGGTCATGGCACTATGTTCTTGTCAGCCTGGAGAATGTGATGAAAGTTGTGCATGCAATAGCAGATCGGCTGTTCTTGTTGTCTGATGATGGACTTAATGTTACTGATGTAAATGGTGTGTTGTATATGGTTTTGGCTTGTTTTGCCTTAGCTCTTACACTCGCACTTTTAGGCACTAGTCCCTTTGGACAAACAGGTGATCAGTTCCCTGTCGAGTTTCTCATCCTCTGCCCTTCAAGTTGTTTTCTTCTTTTTTTATTGTTGCCATATGGTGCCATAAGAAAAATATTTTGTATTAAATGTCACTGTGTTCAAAGTCTCATTCTCTTTGCCATGTGGGGCTCCTCAGGGCTCTGTGCTATCCCCAATGCTGTTCTCGGTGTATATGCTGCCTTTGGGAGACATTGTGAGACAGTATGGGCTGAGGTTTCACTGCTATGCAGATGATACCCAACTCTACCTGTCTTTTGTACCCAACCAGGATAGTGCAGTCTCAGTCTTTAACAGTTGCCTTGCAGAAATCCAGGACTGGATGAAGTTCAGCTGGTTGAAGTGGAATTCTGATAAGACTGAGGTGCTGGTGGTGGATCCAGGTCCCTGGATAGAGGGGTCGGGGGCAGGGCCCCTGTCTGGGCTTTGGCTCAGGGGTAACCAGCTGCCTTCCTTTGAATGGGTACAAAACCTGGGGGTGATTCTTGATGATGGGCTGACACTGTGTTCACAGGTGTCTGCAGTAGTCATCCTCTTTTTATCATAAGAGGAACATCGCCCGGAGTCAAACATCTTGTTCTGTCCAGTGACCTTCCAATGCTGATCCATGCCTTCGTGACCTCGTGCCTGAACTGCTGTAACTCCCTTTACCTAGGTCTTCTGGGGGTTGATATCTGCCACTTGCAGCTAGTGCAGAATGCTGTGACACAGCTGTTGATGGGGGCTCCTCGTTTGAGCCACATCAGTCCTGTGCTGTATGAACTGCACTGGCTGCCTGTACATTGGTGGATCACCTTTACGGTTGGTCTTCTGACCTACAAGGCCCTGCGTGGATAGGGTCCAGGCTACCTGCAAGAGTTCCTGAATCCTTACTGTCCCAGCCGAGCACTCTGCTCAGCTGATGAGGGGTTGTTAGAGATTCCTAGGGTACGGCTGAAAACTTCTGGGTCTCAAGCTTTTACGTATGCAGCCCCTACCTCATCAGATACAAGAGTGCCAGACTGTGGACAGCTTCAAGACGGCCTTAAAGATCCATCTGTTCCACCTGGCTTATGGTAGTTTTACATAATAATTCTGTATGTATGTGTATATATATATATATATATATCATATTTAATCTGAAATTGGATTGTTTTACTATTTTATTTGTTTTAATATGTTTTTATTGGTAAATTTGTACAGTGCTTTGGTTTTGGAATTGTGCTTTTAGAAATAAAGTACTTATATTATTATTATTATTATTATTAAAGTGCAGTTCTATTGAAACTGCATCCAATCCATGTATTCCCAGTAAGCAGTCCCTGCACCAGTACTTGGAAAGCATGACTGTAAGTGGTAGGAAAACACGAGTCAAAATAGTTGGACAAATCTGCACAGCTGGATAAAACAGTTCAGGATACACACACACCAGACCATTTAGCAAACGGACTGCTTAGAACACACATCTGTCACACTGGCTAAATGTGACAATTGTGTAAAGAAACATTACTAAGCCACCTGACATTGTTTTGCACCATTCTTAACATGTAATTTTTCTCCAGCAAGAGAAAGTTGTTCTCAGTAAGTAACCCATGGTGTGAAACAGAGGACAGTCAAGGGGGTGAGGGGTGAGGGAGAGAACAGTTCTCTGTTTTTTTCCTTGTCTGTCTGTGTTGCTCAGTTACTCACAGTCAAGAATGCAGATGCAGTCCGAGCAGCTTTGCCTCTCTGTGCACCACTCACTAGTTCCACTCCGTCTCTCTCTCTCTCTCTCTCTCCCTCCTTCCCCCTCTCTCTCCCCCCCACCCACCGGGTCTCTTGGGTTCCCTCCTCTGGATCTATCACTCTCTGCAGTTTCTTTCTCCCTGTGCCACATACACCACAGTGTTCTGTAGGTGGGGGGGATGGGAATGGGAGAACAGCACTCCAGTGCAATTTGTGCTTTGCATCAGGGGTGGTGAAGGGGCCTGAGATATTGCTGTGGATGCTCAGTACAGGGTAGGATAAAGGATGTAGGGTAGGGGATAGGAGGCAGGGGGACAAGAAGGATGGGAGGATTGTTGTTGATGCAAGATTGTGGCAGAGCTGTGTTAGCCTCTGCAAGTTCCTTACTAGGGGAACAATCCCCCACTAGCTTGTGTTTTGGAGATTGCTAGGAGAGTTAAATCTGAAATCTGAAATTTTCTCTCGATCTCTGGTCAGTATTTTGGCAAGTGATCTTAAATTCGATAGCACTCCTGGGTGAGTTAGGCTGTTAGATAGGGGTTTTAGCATTAGGCAGGGCTGGGCAGTGAAATAGCATAGGAGTTTAGCTTATTTGTTTTCTAGTGAGTCTTTCTCTTTGATCTCTCTACCTGCTGTGGATGCTGTTCAGGAAAGGAGCCACTGGCTGGTGCCCCGTGCCTGTTTTGCCTCCATCTGAGATGCCTTGTCCCTTGCAGCAACCATGGAACTGAAGCAAATGGGTGTTAGCTCAAGAAGGTGCTCTCTGCTATGGAGGGTCTTACTTTACACACTGCATCTCATGCACAACAGACCCGGACTGACTGGATGTTTGCCCCTAGGTTCAGTCAGTTCCTAGGTCTACTCATCCTGTGGAGGTGCCTCTTTTTCCACCAAATAGGAGGGTCTCTTGGACTGTGGAGCCTGGTGGCTGTCTGAATTCCTTCCAGGGAATATGCAGTTGTAGAGGGCATCGCTGCATTGATTTTCCAGGGAAAAGGTCAACTCCTGCCTGGTGAGAGGTCGTGTGTGGTGCCCGAGAGAAAGTTTAGTCTACCAGCTTGTTTCCTTGGTCAGCCTGTTACCTGTTAATGGGGACTTTTTCCATCTATCCCCCCAGGATTATCGTTAAGGGGGGGCAGACTGGTGGTGACTGTGTCTTGGGACCTCAGAGAATCGGTAATTCCTTCCCAGGTCTCCTTGAGCTGGTGAGAGCAGCTCTTTCAAGACCAGGGAGTGCTCCTTTTTCTAAAGCACCCTGTTGTACTGTTTGCTTCACTATAATTTCTTTGCCTGGAGACCAGGGTCGGTGAGAGGGCCCCTAGTCTCTTAAACTTTATGGCTGGGAGGTTTAAATTCTGCAGACTGTGTTCTTTTTTCTCCAGTTCCACATTGTGTGCCCTGTCAAGTAGGACTTTATTTGTGAGATCCATGGGACTGTGCTCTCCTAGATGTTAAGTTTCACTCAGCTGCATTTTTCTGTTGCCATTGGTGAGGGTGGGTGGGAGGCTTGTGGGTGTGGGAGATTTGGGGATTGTTTTTGTGGTTGTGTGCGGGGTGACTGGTTGTGATGTTGTATATTGGGTGTATGTGTGTGTGAGTGTGTAAGAGTCTGGGTTAACTAGTTTTAGTTGACAGTTTTGAGGCTTTAAACTTAGTTAACATGTGTCTGAGGGTGCCTAGAAGTCTGGGGCAGGCCAGAATTGTATACAAGACATCACAGCTTTTTGATCTGCAGCCTTTTACTGACCTCCCAGTTTCTGCCACCACAGCTCATTGCTGTTGGGAGGTCAGGATTAGGAGATGCCATGTTGGTAGGTCATGGCAGGGTGCCTTGGACACATGGGGGGAGGACAGAGCTTGTCAGCTGCAGAAGGCGCCCTGGGTTTCAACAGGTCCTTGGGAGAAGCTAGACATGTTTTGTTCTCACCCCCAGGGTCTAAACTAGGCCATGTGGACAGTTTGCTAGAGGGGCTGCATGACCCAACAGTCCCCTCAGGGCAGTACTTTGCAATGCCAGATTGATCGGAAACAAGACCGCAATTATATTGAACTTGATTTCGTCAGTCAGTCTGGCTTGCATCAGGAAGACCTGGGTAGGTGATAATGCCAGTCCAATTTTAGAGGCTGCCATCCCTCCCAGGTACTCTGTAGTGCACTGCCCCAGAGTGGAGTGCTGGGGCTGGGGAGTGGCCATTTGTTTTAGAGCTGAGCTAGGTTTTGCAGTGTACCCAGTGAGAACACCGAGTTCATTTGAATGTGTGGCCATCCGGGATGGTCCGGGCACAGGTTGCAGGATCCTCCTGGTTTGCCACTCCCCTGTGGCGGCACGAGGGTTTCTGCAGGAGGTATCTGCCTTTTTCATCAGTGAAACATTGGAAGCCCCCAGGTGTTTAGTTCTGGGAGACTTCAATGTTTGGGCCAAAGATGAACAGTCTAGGCTGGGTTACCACCTCCTCCAGATGATGTAATTTCTGGGTCTGTCACAAGACGTTTCTTCCACAACCCACCAGGGTGATTACATGTTGGACCTGGTCTTCTCTCTGGGGCTTGAGATTAATAACCTCAAGGTTGATTGGGTCATCTGGTCTGATTATTGCACAGTGGAGTTCTTACTCAGGGCCCCCCCATGAGCCATCCCCCTGCAGAGATGGCTTTCTGGTGATGGTAGACCTATCTTGTGTGGGCAGTGCATGCATAGGGGGTATGGATGAAGCAGTCAACCACCTACACTAGGGCAATGTCTGAGGCACTCAACTCCCTTGCACTGGTCCATGTATGAACCAAATTCTCTCACTTGAGGTCCACTTGGTTTGATGCGGAGTGCAAGGTGATGAAGATCAAGGGCCAGAGGTTAGAGCACTGCTGGTGGAAGATCAGGCTGGAGGCGGACAGACTGACCCTGTGTGCACTCTATGTTGTGTACCAGGGGGCAATCAACTGTAAGAAGGCAGTGTTCCTGTCCAGGGAGATTGCCGCCAGGAAGAACTGACCAGCTATGCTTTTTCGGACTGTGGACAGGTTGTTACATCCAGCTTGTTTACAGCTGAAAAAGTATTTTTCAGATGTTTTATGCAATGAGTTTTCTCAGTTCTTCTTGGGCAGAGTGTCTGCTATTAGGCAGAGAATTCTGCCACTGAGCCATGGCTTAGCCGACAGTGGTTGCCCTGTCTGTCCGAGGAGGACTCCGCCTGGTTGGGGGAGTTTAAACCAGTGGAGGTGGCCGAGGTCATTGAGGTTGTTTCTAGGCTGAAACACACATATTGCGAACTGGACCCAGTGCCATCTCATTTCTTAATGGGATGTGTTGACTCTGCAGGCCCGGTGTTCACCTTGATTGCCCAGTACTCTTTGTCAAAGGGAGTCTTCCCAGATGCCTTGTAGGAGGCACAGGTGAGACCCCTTCTGAAGAAACCATCTTTGAACCCTGACATCAAGGTGAATTACTGTCCTATCTCCAACCTTCCATTTCTGGGAAAGGTAGTAGAGAAGATTGTGGCACAGCAGCTTGAAGAACACCTCATGGCCTTTGATATCTATGAGCCTCTCCAGTTTGGGTTTCATGCTGGGCACAGTATGGAAACTGCATTAGTTTGGGTGCACAATGATCTCCTCAGGGCAAGAGATCGAAGAGAGGGGGCAATTCTTGTTCTCTTTGATTCGTTCTCCTTGATCTCAGCTTTTGACACAATGGACCATTGTAGTTCAACCGCCTGAGGGAATTTTGTGGACTCGCTGGCACTCTCATCTGCTGGTTTGAGTCCTATCTCACAGACAGAAGGCAATGGGTTGTGATGGGGAATTTCTCCTCCTCTCCTAGCCTTCTGTCTTGTGGAGTACCTCAGGGTTTGATCTTGTCACCAATGTTGTTTGCCATGTATATGCTGCCCCTGGGTGAGATCATTAGGAAGTACAGTCTGGATTTTCATTGCTATGCCAATGATACTCAGCTGTATCTATCCTATTCCCCCAGGACATCCAATGTGGTAGGTGTACTGAACAACTGCCTGGCCAAGATCAATAACTGGATGGTCTCCAGCTGGTTGTGACTGACCCCCGGTAAGATGAAGATACTGGTGTTGGAGTCAAACAGGCGGTGTGATAGGATGGCCTCTGGTGCAAAGACTGGATTGTTTCTGCATTCTGTGCCATTGAAGGCCTCCTCTAGGGTCTGCAGTCTTGGCGTTATCCTCAACAGCAGATTAACACTTGAATCACAGGTGTAGTCTGTTGTCCAGACCAGCTTTTACTATCTAAGGAATATCACCAGGATCAAACACCTAGTTCTGCCCACAGGCCTCCACACCTTGGTACACGCCTTTGTGATGTCAAGGCTTGACTGCTATAATACACTCTTCCTAAGGGTCTCTGGAGGTACCCTCCGCTAACTGCAGCTAGTGCAGAACGTGGCTGACAGGTTGTTGACGGGGCAGCCAAAATACTGTCACATCACCCTGGTGCTGCATGAACTGCAGTGGCTGCTGATTCAGTGGAAGGTTCTCTTTAAGGTGGATTTGCTCACCTTTAAAGCCTTACATGGCTGGGCCCTGGCTACATGTCAGACCTTCTAACACCTGCTGCCTCAGTCCATTCCCTCTGGTTCTCCTTTAGGGGCCTCCTTGCAATCCAGAGGATAAGATTAAAAACTGCCCATGACAGAGCTTCTAGTGTCGCTGGCCCCATCCTGTGAAATTCACGTTCTCCATCAGTAAGGGAGGCCCCTTCAGTTGAGGTATTCAAAGCCTGCTTCAAGATCTTTTTATTCAGCCAAGCATTTCCAAACACTGTTTCTAGATATTATTTCTTAGATACTCTGAATGAATGGCCCCATCTATCTGCTGCTAAAGCCACGCCTCCCATTTTGGGTGGTCTGTTTTTAAATATGCTTAATAGATTTGTTTTGTATTTTAATTATTGTATTTTAACAGTTTTCTGATGTGTTTTGAATGTACGGTGCCCAGAGTCTTCATGATTTGGTGCCTAAAAAATAAAATATGACTTGCCTTGCAGTTCACTCTTGTCCTTGCAACACAGTTCAGGGAGGCCTGTCAGGAACACAGCTTCCACTGTCTCTCTCTGAGGGGGGGCATTCCCATGAGCTCCCATAGTGACTCTGCAACAGGAGCTTTACCTGTTCCACTCACTATGTCTCTGTCCCGTCCCTCTCACACACAAAAAGTGACAGCAACATGTTGCCAAGTACTGCGTTCCTTACCATCGCAAGCTGCGCTCCATGTTTCCACTGATATCAGTTACCGGTATCAACACTGTGTGTTGGGTGCATCTCTTGCTGCCTGTTCCACTTTGTTCCCATCGCAAACTCCTGCCCACAACACACACCATGCTGTGCCTCTCACAGGCAGGATCAACTGATGGGGGGACTGGGGACTAGGTGAAGGGGAGCTCATAATTATTACTCTCAACTCTGTCACTGGAGAGGACATTGTCGGAACTGGGGGACACATACTGGAACAAAGGTTGCTCTGATAGCTGTACAGGGTAGTGTAGGTTGAATGGGGACTGCACATGCAAAAACCAAAAGGCAGCAACAGGCACGGTAAGAAGAAATGGTGGATGGCAGGACCACAGCATAGGCAGAAAGGGGGCAACAGTCTGTAGTCAACCAGGACAGGACACTAATGTTGAAGTCACTGTCTCTGGCTCTCTCTCTCTCCCCATGGCTAACTGCTGGCAAACTGCACTGTGCCTCTCAGCACTTAAGACAGCACGGCATGCTGTTTGTAGATGTGGACCACAGGCAGAGACAGAGGAGACAGCTGCAACCAGCCATGGTACCAGACAGCACGCAGAGAGAATTTGGATACAACAGCTGAATCTGGGGGTTCCTGTTTGCTGTCTCTGTCTGTCTCTTATCTCTCTCTCTCTCTCTATGAGGCTCCTTGGCAGCTCTTTGTGCAGGATTGTGCAGACTGACACAAATACCAGGTGAGCTACAAGATCTGCAGGGTCCGTGCTTGAGAAAGACAGCAAAATCTTTTAAGCAAAAACTTAAAAAAACTCAGCACTCCCACAGCCAAAATGCTGCGTTCTTTATTTTACATAAAAACTAAAAAGTAGTGTGAGGTTGAAGTGATCCAACACAGTGCACAGATGCGGAGGCAACATTCGCACCTCATGAGGTTGTGCATTCACAAGCTGCTTTTTTCATAGTCCTAACAAAAGGACTGCAGGTCTTTGCCCACCTGCAGCCCTAAAAAGAGTATAAAAAACAGATCAAGACATATCAGTTTGACCTCAGTCAGTGGTAAAGTACCCGAGAGACTAGTCAAAGGTAAAACTGATGCTGAAATATAAAACTTGGATATTGTGGACATTTATCAACATTGGTTCACTACAAATCACTCTTGTTCAACTAATCTTATAACATTCTATAACAGCAAGCCAATGGATATCATATTACTTGACTTTAGCAAGCTTTTGACAAAGTGCCACATAAGGAACTGATTTCAAAATTATTCAAACTAGGTCTAAAAGATGCAGTCTTTAAATGGGTTAGAAATAGGCTGGATTTCAGGATACAGAGGGTTAGGATTAGAGGCAGTCTATCTAAGTCGGGGGAGGTCATGAGTGAGGTCCCGCAGGGATCGGTGTTGGGACCAACACTTTTTAACATTTTAATAAGTGACATCAATGAAAACATAAAAAATACCATCGTAAAATTTGCAGATGACACCAAATTGGGGTGAAGTGGACTTAGCTGAAAAACATCTAACAATTTGTAGAGATCTGAAAAAAATTGAACATTGGTGTTTGACAAACAAAATGTCACTAAATCAAGACAAATGTGCCGAACTCCATTTTGGCATAAAAAATCCTAAATATGGGTACAACCTAAACAATCAAATGTTAAAACTATCTGTTAAGGAATGTGATTTAGGAATAATAGTCAATAAATAATTTAACATCCAAGGATCAATGTAAAAAAAATTGCCCAGAGTGTGAATTCATTATTAAACAGAGTCAAATGGACATTCATAAACAAAAGCCAATCTTTCATTATCCCATTATATACAACATAAATAAGACCATATCTAGACTCAAGTTCCCCTTTTTGGAGCCCCCATCATATTAGAGACATAAAGTTATTGGAGTCAGTTCAGCTAAGAACAATAAAATTAATACCGTCTTTAAGAAACCTGCTCTGTGAAATTAGACTACAAAGGATGGGCTTATTTAGGCTAGAGGACAGAAGGTCTAGGGGTGTCTTGCTACAGGTATACAGAATCTTAAATTATAATGAATTAGCAGCACAATGCGAATTTAAATATACATCAAGGAATGTCAACCTCAGAAGCCATAATAAGCAGCTCCATATTCATAGGGCAAATACGTGTAAGAAAGATTGTTTTTCTTTTACTATTAGGGCTGCAAAGGCCTGAAATTCACTGCTGTAGGAGGTAGTCAACTCTAAAACATTCTTAAATTTTAAAACTCAATTTGATAGACATCTAAGTTGGGTTGGAACACATAATAACTAATACACCCACTAGGAGTGGGAGAGACTCTCGATTGGCTCTTAGCTTTCTTGTGTCTTAAAATACCAAGTAAAAACTGAGTAAACCAAATCAAATGCCTTCACTGTATCAATGCTGGCTAGTACAGCTGCGTTTTGTGAGTGTGTTGCAGCCCACATGCTATTCAAGATCGCTCTTATGTTATCCATCACCATTCTGCCTTTCATAAAGCCTGTTTGGTGCTGGTCAATATGACTTGGGAGCAGGTAATTCAGACAGTTAGCTAGCACCTTTGCCTGGATCTTAACATCTGCATTCAGCAAGAAGATTAGTCTGTAATTAGAGACCTCATCTGATGGTCCTTATCTGGTTTGGGGAGAAGAATAATCATCGCCTCATTCATAGTGGGCGGGAAGGATTTCCTAAGAGTGTGACTCTAGAAACACCCGTATGAGTATTCTGTCAAATGGTAAACTGAATGCCTGATAAAATTCCCCTGGTTCACCATATCAACCTGGAGATTTCTTCTTGGGAATTGACTTTTGGAATCCTGAAGTTCTGGTAAAAGAAATGGAGATTTCAGAGAAGCTGCCTGCTGAGGTGATAAAGTCTTAAGTGGGGTATTGCCCAAGAAATCTCTGAGGTTTATGGGGATGCTGTTACTCTCTGATTTGTACAGCTTAGTATAATAACTCTGAAAAGCAGTTATGATTTCTGGTGATTTTGTCAGGACAGGGCCACAGTGCTGATGAATTGAGGTGGCATGTCTAGCTTGTTGTCTGATTCTAGCGCGGTACACTAGAAGTTTCCTTGCCCTTTCACCTGATTCCCAGTACTTATGTGAAGTTCTTAATATTTCTTTCTGTGCTTTGTTATATGTTAAATAGTTAATTTGATATTTGAGCTATATAATTTCCCACGGAAGCTGGGACAAATGATTAGGTAAAGAGTTATATGCTTACTCTTTATTTTTAATGGTTTGTTCAAGATTTAAAAGCTCTTGGTTTCTTTTTTCTTAGTGTATGCTGCAAAACTGATAATTCTGCTATGGATGTATGTATTAAAGACATCCCAAAGGGTGGCCCTAGATATCTTTGGAGTGTCAACACCTGGGAAGTCCTTGCAAGAGAGTAAAAATGTCTCCATATGCCATCTATGGACTGCATAGCCAGCAGATCCCAGAAGCAGGATTATACCTGTGCAAGTGTGATCTGAAATTATTATAGGGTCAATAAAGGCATGCTGGACTACCTGCATCATAGACCAAGGAATAAAGAAAATGTCAAGATGGCTGCTCATATTATGGGGTGCAGAATGAAAGGTAAAATCCCTAGTTGATGGGTGGAGATGCTGCCACAGATTGATCAGACTAAATTCTAGAACCAGTGCTTGTAGAGCCATCCTAGCTTATGTGGGCAAGAATGATCTGCCTCTCAGCCTGTCTATCCATGGCTCACAAACCTTATTGAAGTCATCCCCTAGAACTAGCCTATCATTCTGTTGCAGCAATTTTGCAATTTGAGGTGCCAAGTTCAGGAAGGTGTGGGAATCCTGATTCGGCCCATAGAAGTTTACCAGGAATAGTGGTATCAGCCAAAGCTGGGGAACCAATAAGGCCTTTACATTTGTGTAAATTCAACTTAACACCTGAGAGCGGATTAAAGGGACAAAAAACATTGAGGGTGAGGCACCCATAAGGCACATCATAAACAAATAAAGTAACATCATCTGCATAGGCGCTTGTCTTTACCTCCTGAAAACAAGATGGAGAGGCTATACCCTGAATTTGAAAATGTATCTGTTGTTTATGAATTATAGGAGCAATATAATATGTATAAAGTTGGGGGCTAAGGGAGCACCCTTGACATACCCCCATTTCTAGGCAGGACACCCGACAAGTCATTCTGGGGCTGTTAGTGACAGTCACAGAGGAAGCAGCAGGATCTGCAAGAGAAGGGGTGGAATTCAGCACAAAGGGATCTGAAATAGGAACAGAAAGAGGGTCAGGATCCTCCTAATCGGCTAATGAAGCCACCGATTCCTTGTGTTGCTTCTGCTGTGAAGTTTTGTAAGCCTTATCCAAAAGACTATCATGAGGATTAACATTTTCTGTTTTGTTTGACGCCCATTTACAGGTCTGGAAGGAATGTCCAGAGTCTTCACATGAATTACAGAAGGAGTTGGTGCACCGGGCACACAGATGACACAAGTTGAGGCAGAGAGAAACATTGCCCATGATCCCTACCCAGTAAGAAGACACTGGTGAGATGTTGCAGTCCAGAGGTTGAGTGTCGAAGCTTCACCTTAAAGCACAAATGCTCCATCCAAAAATTTTCCATGTCTAGAATGGAGTCCGGGTCACCGAGCACATCACAATGCTGTGATAATCAATAACAAATACCCTGAATATTCACCCCCTGATTTCTCAACATGATGGTAACAGTTTGGATAGCCAGTTTCATCAACGGAATAACTTTAAAAGTTAACCAGAGATGGGTATTCTGTAATTTCTCATAAAAAGTCCAAAATCTGCCCAAATAAATCCCAGTATGGAAACTCAGGTCACAATAACCATTAGATGGGGCATGAAGAAGAGCGTAAAGTTTGCTAGGCATGAAATGGAGAGAATCTTTAATGAAAGTCCTCCCCACATATGCTCTGTCAGGGGGGTCATCCAAACACCCTGTGTACAATAAACATACCATGTTTCATCACTGAGCTGGAGCAGGAGATTTGGGAACATCAGCTTTCCTGAACTCCACCCATGCCAGCACTGAGGAGTGGGCTGAGCCAGGTTGAATGTCAGGCTGGGGAGTAGCATAAGGGTAACCTGTGATATAGGCAAGTCAAATTGAATGACTCAGTTTGAGTGACTCAGTTTGACCGCCTGTGAAAAGCATGAATGTAAAAGAATAGTGAGACATGGCAATAGTGAGGGTGAGGGAACAAGAATAGTGAGCGAATGATAGGGCGTCTGTAAGCGGGAGTAGTCGTGAAAGCTGATATAAGCAGTAGTTTGGCCAGGCAGTTTCCAGCTGGCCATTTGGTCTGATGGTTGTAGTGGATGGCTCCGGTACAGAAGGTCCTGGGTTTGGAGCTCAGCAGTGGTGCGAATATTTTGTGTGTTTTTGGGGTTCCTACACTTAGAATTTTTTTTTATTTTGTTCCCAGTAAGCACATTTTGTGATGCACGCTCTCCTCAACTACAGGTTGCCCCCATCCCCTGAATAGCCCCCTCCCATACCTTACCCCATATCCTAGTGGCAGCCCCCAGAGTTGATTATTATAATTAGATTAGGAGTGTGGGGTGCAGTGCCCCTGCATGGGGGTGTGCACAGCCCCCTGCATAAAAAATAGTGACTTGTTAGTATGGGTTTTATGGTGCAGATCATTGTTGTTTTTGGATCCGCTGTAGTGTGGATTGTTTATTTTGTAGTAGGCAATTTGCAGTCACCAATGTTCCCATCACTATTCCATCCTTGCTGTTATTACATGGCACCAGCAGAAGCAATAAGGTCGGTCTATTCAGCTCTGTCTGCCCAAGCTATAGTTGGGAGAGGAGACTGAGAAACTGGAATCCGCAGCTGCTGGGCAGGAAAATGCAGTGTAGCAGGCAAAGCCTCTGACCTCTCAGTGGGGGTAGATGGTTCCCCTTTGAATTTCTGGGGCACAACCAAAACTGGCAGGAGTAAATCTAATGTGTCCCCTGTAAAAGGGGTAGCAGAAACTTTTGGGCCTAAGAAAGAATAGCACCAGAAGCATCAGGCTTGGCAGACCCAAAGCTGGAAGGAGTGGTTAAATCTCAGAGGGGTGGTCTGCTCCTCTGGAACAGTCGCACCCAGAGAGACATTCAGAGGAGAAACACTTGTATGTGATGAAACAATGGGTATAACAGTAAGAGGAGGTGTACCTGGTATAGGAGCCAAAGTCTCTTCATCAACCAACAGTGGCACCGCTGATGGAGAAATCAGGGGATTAGAGTGCCACAGACTGATTGCATCCCATGTCCAGTCTGCATCTGACAAGGCTCAGACCAGAGACCAATCAGCGGATGGATAAGGTTCCACTCTGCGGGATTTCATCAACATGGAAGCAGTTGATGAAGTGTGGGATGGAGAACCATTCTCCTGATTTGTCCCAGTCACATTGGCAGCACATGAAGTGGAGTCAGGGAAGCCCGTAAGTGAGTGCGGGTGCAAGGAATCTTCAACCATAATGGTAGACATCATGGGAGAAAGTGGAGCAGGCAAAGAGGAAATTGCCAATAAGGGTGTGGCAGCAACAGCCGAAGAGATGTCAGGTTGTGAGCAATTAAGTAATGCCACAGCTGAGAAGATCATTGGAACTGTAGAAGGAGCCTTCTGTTCAGGGATTAATCCAGGTGAAGCAGTCTGTGTAAGGGGAGTACATCAGGAGCAGCAGTACTAGGAAACGCTGAAGCAGGCTACTTCCCAGCAGCAGGCGTACCTCACAAAAGTAATGGAGGCTTTCTGTCAAGGCTGAATAACTTCTCTTTTTCCCAGAGATACTCCACTTAGAGCCCTGCCATCAGTGAAAGCAGGTATGTCCTTTTCTGTAACAAAGTATCTTACAAACACTGATCAACAGCATACACAGTCAACAAGGCAGGGTCCGTAGTAGCAGTGAATAGGAGATGTCCCCCAGAAGCAGGCAGTATAGAGCTAGGCACAGGTGAAACAGGCATTTACAGGAATCCATCTTCAGTCCTAGATCAAGAGGTAGAGGGGAGAGGGTCCAGCTCTCCCATAACTGAAGAAGCAGCAGCTCCATCCATCACCAAGTCCCCCATCATGCAGATCAAGACAGCAGTGCCCCCAATCCAACATTCCTCTTCCCATAAAACTAGTTCATACAGCTGTCTAAGGCTGTGTGTGGATGTTGATGTGTGACGTGACAGTCACTATAAATTCTGCCACTTTGTTGCTAGTCTAGCATTGCTTGTAAAGTGCTTTGGGATACAAAGTGTATGAACAGTGATACATTTCTTCTTCCTTCTTCCTTCTTCTCCTCCTCCTCCTCCTCCTCCTCCTCCTTCTTCTTCTTCTTCTCCTCAAAAAGTTCATCTCACACATTTTACTGATTTGCTGGTACCTGGCAACACAGTCCCTGCCTCAAAGGCAGGTGTTGGCCCCTACCAGGCAGGCCCAATCTTCAAAAGAGGCATCCCCCAATTAGACAGGCTCCGCCTCCAAGGCAAATGTTGCACTTTGACATAGGCATCCCCTGCCTCCAAGGTAAGTATTGCTCCTTCTAGGGAAGTTCCTGGTGCCAGGAGAGGCATTACTCTTACAAACAAACTGCACCTGCCTCTAAAGCAGATGTTGCCCTTAATTTAGGCAGCTTTTGTTTCAGAGGCAGGTGTTGCCCCTGCCAGGCAGGTTGTACCTCTGAGGCAGGCATATCCCCCACATTCATACAGGTTTTGCCTCCAAGGGGTGGTGCTGCCCATACACAAAGACAGCCCTACATCCAAGGCAGGCTTTGCACTTACTAGGGAAGTCTCTGCCTCCAAGCTAGGCATTTCTTCTAAAAAGAGACAGCCCCTACCACAGAGGCAGGTGTTGTCAGGCCTTACTTTAGAAGCAGGCATTACACCCACTCAGACAGGCTTTGCTTCTAAGGCATGTGTTGTACCAACACAAAGAGAGCCCATGTCCTTGAAGCAGGTGTTGCACCTATTAGGGAAGTCATTGCAAGAAATATATTCCTCCAGTCAGACAGGCTCTGCCCATAAGGCAGAAGTTGCCCCTAGACAGAAGCACTCACTGCCTCTGACTCAGGCCTTACCCTTACTAAAGCAAACCTGCTTCCACATAAGGCATTCCCCCTTATAGACATGCTGTACCCTTGAGGCATGCTTCCCTAGATGGAAGCAACCCTACCTATGAGGCAAGTATTTCCCCTATTTCAGCAGCCCCTGCCTCCAAGGGAGGCATTCCCTAGCTCTTGCCTTCAAAAAAGGTGTTGCCCCAGATCTATGATGCCACATCAACAATTTCTTGTTGACACAATGTTTCCCCGACACCACTAAGTTGACCGCCATTTCGGTTGGCATGGTGCCGCTGAGTTAAAAGGTCTTGTTTTGTGGGGGGCTGTGCCCCCGCACCCCCCCCACTTATGATTATCAACTCCAAGATGGAGCCGATTCAGGGATGAGGTGCAGGACCTTAGGAAAGGGTGCTGGGGTCCCAGACGGACTTTACAGCAACATGGCGATGTTGTCGGCATCGACCATGTCGCTGTAAAGTTGTCACTGAAGTGATGGTATAATGTTGCCCCTTGACAGAGATAGCCCCTGATTACAAGGCAGGCATTACCCCTTGTGTCTTCTCATACTGGCTCTGCTTCCAAGCCAGGCATTGACCCTACTTATGCATGTCCTGCACTAAGGAAGGCATTGCTCTAAAACTGAGAGAGCATGTCTGAATGGGGGAATGCCGTTCTTAGAGGTAGGGCTTGTCTGAGAAGGTACAAAGTGAAGTACTTGCCTGAGAGGCAGGGGCCATTTTAGTCTAGGGGCAACGCCTGACTCAGAGGCAGGGATGTCTCAGTCTATGGGTACCACCTACCTTGGAGGCCGGAACCATCTCTGTATAAGGACAATGTCTGCTTTGGATACAGGGCCTACTTGAGTAAGGGCAATGCTTCTTTTAGAGGTAGGGTCTGTAAGGGCCTGTCTGAGTGGGCGAGTACCTGACTCATAGGGCTGTCTCTGTCTAAGGGCAATACCTGTCTCACAGTCAGAGCCTATCCACATGGGAGTAATACCTTCCATGAAGGCAGAGACCACCCTATCAGGGGCAATGCCTGCCTTGATTCTTCCCAGGTCCCTTAGTGTTGTGGCTTTTTGTGACTCCCATGTTTCACCCCATCCCCAAAGTCCACACCCTCTTGGTCTCTGGTCACATTAATGCCATCCTTAAAAACTGTGCTCCAAGCTCGGCGCATTATACAGGAACCGTAATTGCATTCCACTTATGGCCAGATGCAAGAATGTCCAAAAGATGATTCTCCCTATTTTTGACTACTGTGATGTAGTCTACAGTGCCGCTCCCAAAGCCACCTTATCCAGACTGGACCCCCTTTCAATTCTTTCTGCTGCTTTGCCCTGGACTCTCCTGTACGTACTCACCACTGTGTTGTCTACCACTCATTATCTTTCCCTTCTCTTGCTAACAGGTGCCTCTCACACTGCACCAGACTCATCTCTAAATACTGTCTAGGCTTTCTCCCACTGTACTTATCCTCCTCTCTCTCTCTACTCCTCCCCCTTCTGCTCACTCTTTAAGATCCTCAGACTCACGCACCTTTCTGATCCCCCACTGATCTACACTTGCTGGTCAGTCTGCTTTCAAATATTGCTTCCCCAAAATCTGGAATGCCCTTCTCCAACAAATTCGACACTCCTCTTCGCCTTATTCCCTCTCCTCTGCCATGCATAATGGCCTCTCCTCTAACTTCACTTGCTATCATCAATCATAATCTGCCCTTCTCCTGCTCTTACACCTCACCTCTAGTCTGGACTGTAACATAATTCTATTCAATAGCACTTATGCACAATGAACCTGCACTTCATTTGCTCAATTAAAATTTTTTATCTGCCTTACCCTGCTAAATGTTTGAATTCCTGTATTCCTGCCATTGCTGCATTCCATGTATTGTCCACATGTAATATTTGATCCCAATGTACTGCTGTTTCTGAATGTGATATGATGTATGTATATATAGATAAGCTCTCCAGCATGAAGTGCAGTGTCACAAGTTTACTGTGTGATAAAAAGGATTAATTTCCATTGAAATTCCATTATTTACTGCAGAATGTACTGCAGCATTCTGCGCGATCATCCTGGAGGGCTTCACTGTATGAATGTTTGTATTTCTACCTGTTCCCTTCCCCCAAGGGGCAACTTGTTGTTCAGTGTGCCTTCCTGGTGAAATATTTCAATAAATAAATAATTAAGGGAAACAGTTGCCTCAGAGGCAGATCCTATCAGAGAGTGGGCAACGCATGCCTCATAAGCAGGTCCTGCTAGGTAGTGGAAAATTCCTGCCTCCAAGTCAGAAGTTGTCTCAACAGGCACCAGACAATCATCTGAATGATGTGGAGGTGCTTTGTAGGCTGCCTTAGATGTAGGTCTGCCTCTGAGGCAATGATAATTGTCCATGTTTTCCTCCTGCTGCAGGAATCTGTGACTGCCAGACTTGCAAGGTGATGGGGATCAATGCCTTTTTTAATGTTTGTGTTTGCCATATGCACAATGGCCTTGTCCTGTTTAACTTGGTACTGGGTGAATATAATACTGTGAAAACAGTGCATGACTTACCGTGCTGTAGAAAACGCTAAAGTATAGCGACAGGTGTTTTACAGTGATCAGAAATAACTGCTACCCTTGTCACTGTATGGTCCTGTAGGGAAATGTGAAGAGGTCTGCCATGGTGGTGCTTGGCCAATCCGTTCCTATTTTGGAGTAGCTAGGGCACCAGCACCAAACTGTGTAGGGCACTTGAGGATCAATTCCCCCAGGTCCCATAGTGTTGCAGCTTTTCTTTTTTTTTGTAAGGAAAAAATAATTTTTGCGGCTCCCATGTTTCACCCCATCCTGAAGTCCACACTCCCTTGGAGTTAGTTATATTAATTCTGGAGGGTGTGGGGGGTGAAACTAAAAGTGTCATTGTGATTAATGGTGTGCACTGTTTGTGGAAGGTCACTGTGTTTCCTGACCTTATTTCAGCGCACACCATTTTACCTGCAGCATTGTTTCTTGGGCTATTTTGGATGCAACATAATTACCCCATGCCATTTTACTTCCTGTTTGCCTTGCTATTTGTAACAGCATGGAAAGGAGTTACAGCCTCGATTGAAAATAACTTAATAGGCTTGTAATTCAAAGTGATTCTAAGTGATCAGAACAACTTAGTGCCACTGTTAGCAACTGATAATGGGACCATGTTCTTTATTGATATGTCTCATGAAATGCAACACTGTGGAACTAGGAGAAACTCCAAGTGGTCACATTCTGGCTTCATTGGAATGTGGTACCCTATATAGTCTGTTGATGCCATGCTCAGATTGGCAGAACTAATGTACATACAGTATATCATGATTTACTATATAATATTACTTGGGTCAGATAATCAGGTATCTGGGTCACTCTCATTGAATATTATCTGGGATTATTTGTGGGAAATTATCCATTATCTGGGCTTTTCTGATAGACAAGAAACATAAGTAATATTCCATTTCATCTCTTTATTCAGAATAAAGAAAATACACTGGAGAAATATAGATAAACAGAAGTATTAAATACAATCAAATTAAGCAAATAATGAGGCACAGTTATTTTTTTGAAGGGATGTACAGTAGGAAATGAAAAAATAAGGATCACGGAATAGATCTGTGGACACTGTAGATTTTTATGTTTATATGCACAGTTTCTGGGGTTCATGGTCATTATAAGATCATTGTTTTGGGTTATTTTGGTTAGAGAACTGTGAAGCGAAGCTGAGTGGCTCTGGCACCCAAAAGACTTGAGAAGAAACTCATAACCATAAGAGACACAGCAACTGTACCTCTGAACATATTACAACTCATGTTGAAAATGTGAATGTTTGAAAACTATCAAATTTAAAATCAAAATTCTCTACTTTGCAGAAAATGTGAGAAACCCCTTTGTGGGAAATTGACTATGCCAACTGAACTTAGAACTTCCGGATTTTAGAACTGCTTGCATGAAGAACCCTCTTATGGTTTACAAATAAACAATCCTTATTGGATGTCATGATTTAGAATCTGTTGGTAAAGAATATTAGCAAACAAATGATAAAAGTCCAACATCATGATAAGATCATTTTACAATTGAAAATACTTATACTGTAGGCACATATACAGCAAATAAGCAAACCAATGCATATAAGCAAAGAATACACACATTTTTTTTAGGTTAACTAGAGACTACATTTTTAATTTTTATTTATTTTAGTCTTTGGTAACCAGGTAAGGCCCACTAGGCACAAGTGTCTGTTTTGATGGGTGACCTGGGAGCACTGAAGTGATTAAGTGACTTGCTTAGAGTCACAAAGTATGCAGGTGGAGGTTGTGAGAATCAAACCCTAGTCTGATGGATGTATCAAGCTCATTTACAGCTCATTACTCTAACTTCTAGGCTATACTGCCAGCCCAGAAACATGAAACTGCAGGAATAGGTTTCTGAAGAGACAGTGACTGCTTTTCCCAGCTTGAAAATTGTTATTGTGTTGGCTAAATAAGAAGACTGGGTGGTCCTTGGTTGCTCCAGGCTCGTTTAGTGCTGAAATCATACAGTAGTACAGGAGCAGTCAATTAAGAAAAAGAGAGAAAGAAAATACTCAAATTATCTTCCTACAAATTCTGTTCTTTTCTGGCTCATGAACCACTTTGTTTGGGTCAGCATTCTTTGGATCAACACCACTTTTTCAGAACAGAACACCATGGTGGTCATCTCACATTTTTCCTTTGGAGTAGTACTGTACATACAACGTTGCCAGCAGAATTAGGCCGAATGGTCTATCTTGTCTGCCTGAGATGCAGCATCCAATTAAGTTTCTGCTGCAGCCACACCTCCATTTATGTGCTTCTTTCTCCCAGGCACCCCCCCATCACCCTGCTGTTTACCCCCCAAAACCTGTACCTTGTCCATGTACCTGTCCCACCCCATTTTGAATCCCTCCACCGTTTCATTAGTCATAAACTCCCTGGTAGTGCATTCCAAGGTGCCACCACCCTTTCTGTGAAGTAGTATCTCCTCACCTCCCCCGTATCTCCCCCAACTAGTTTAAGTTTATGCCCCCTCGTATTTCCCTCCCCCTTCAATTTAAATAAACCCTCCTAGTCTACCTTATTGATCCCCTTTATATATTTAAAGACATCTATCATGTCTCACCATCCCTTCTGACTTCCAGGGAATACATGTTCAGCTCCCTAATTCACTCCTCATAGGGCATTACCCCCAGGCTGTAGATCAACTTTGTGGCTCTTCTCTGGACTCTCTCCAATTGGGTAACATTCTTCTTTAAGTGAGGACACCAGAACTGTTCACAGTACTCCAGTTGAGGTCTCACTAAGGAAGAGTAGAGGGGCAGTATGATCTCCCTTCTCCTTGATGTTATCCCAATGACAATACACCAAGTATTTTATTTGCCTTAGGAGCAGCTCTATGGCACTGTCCTGAGTTCATTCTGGTGTCTGTTACCACTCCCAGATCCTTTTCATCCTTGGAGATCATCAGCTGTTTTCCCCCAAAATTATAGTTAATCCCAGGGTTCCTAACTCCCAAATGTAGTACTCCTGATGAAGCTCTTCTGGGGTGAAACCAGTCGAGGCTTCTGTTTTTGGACCGAGCTGATATGGGATACTGACACTTTGTTCAAATAAGCCCTTTATGCATTTTACTTGGTCTCGTGATGGAATTTGTTCCTTTGCTATCTGAAGAGATAGTGACTGCTTTTTCCTGCTTGAAAATTGTCATCATATTAGATAAATAAGAAGACTGGGTGATCCTTGGTTGCTCCAGGCACTTTTAGTGCTGAAATCATACAGTAGTAAAGAAGTAGTCAATTAAGAAGAAAAAATATTCTCAGATTATAAAACTTCCTAAAAATTCTGTTCTTTTCTGATTCCTATATCACTTTCTCTGGGTCAACATTCTTTAGCCTAATGCTACGTTTTTAGAACGGAGCACCATGGTGGTTATCTCATATTTTTCCTTTGGAGCAGGACATACACACATACACACATACATACATATATACATACATACATACATGCAAAGCTGTCAGCAGAATTAGGCCTAATGGTCTATCTTGTCTGCCTGAGATGCAGCACCCAATTAAGTTTCTGCTGCAGCCATCACTCCATTTTTGTGCTCCTTTTTCCCTGGCACACCCCCCAGCACCCTGCTGTTTATCTTCCCCTCAACTTGTATCTTGCCCATGTACCTGTCTGATCCCATCTTGAATCCCTCCACTGTTTCCTTAGTTATCAGCTCCCCTGTTAGTGCATTCCAAGGTGCCATCACCCTCTCTGTGAAGTAGTGTCTCCTTACCTCCCCCGTACCTCCCCCCTACTAGTTTAAGGTTATGTGCACATTTCCCTCCCCCTTTAATTTAAATAGACCCTTTGTGTCTGCCCTATTGATTCCCTTCATAATTTGAAGACCTTTATCATGTCCCCCTGTCCCTTCTGACTTCCAGGGAATACATGTTCAGCTCCCTAAGTTGTTCTTCATAGGACATTTCCCCCAGGCCTTAGATCAACTTTGTGATTCTTCTCTGGACTCTCTCCAGTAGAGTAACATCTTTCTTTAAGTGAGGGCAACAGAACTGTATGCAGTACGTTAGTTGAAGTCTCACTAAGGAGCTGAACAGGGGCAGTATGACCTCCCTTCTCCTCAATGTTATCTCCCTGGCAATACACCGAAGCATTTTATTTGCCTTAGCAGCCGCTCTCCAGCACTGTTCTGAGTTGTTCACTCTGGCATCTATTAACACTCCCAGATACTTTTCTTCCTTGGAGATCATTAGCTGTTCTCCCCAAATGATAGTTAAACCCAGGGTTCCTAACTCCCAAATGTAGTACACTACACTTCCACATGATAAACCCCAGCTGTCAAGTGTGTGCCCACCTTTCCAGCCTCACTAAATCATCCTGAAGTGCACGCCTCCCCCCTTCACTGTCCATCTCTGATCCCAGTTTGGAATCCTCAGTGAAAAGGCTCAATTTACTTCTAACTCCCTCTCTGAAGTCCAAAATGAAAGCATTGAACAGAATTGGGCCCAACACTGATCCTTGATGGACCCCACTGATGACTCTTCTGTGTGTCAAAGCCTCTATTCCTACCACCACCTTCTGCTGCTGGTTACTTAGCAAGTTTGCAATCCACTCCACCATTTTTCCCCCATTCCTAGGTTTTTTAGCTTACATATCAGTCTTCCATGTGGGACTGAGTTGAAAGCCTTGCTGAAGTTCAAGTGTAGGACATCAACTGACCCTCCAGAGTCCTTGGATCTTGTCACCCAGCTGAAGAATTCAACAAGGTTGGTTTGACATACTCTCCCCTGGATGAACCCATGTTGGCTTTCATCCTTAAAGCAATTTGCCTCCAGGAACTCCACCATCCTTTCCTTCAAGATGGCCTCCATCAGTTTTCTCACTATGAACATCAGGCTGACCAGTCTGTAGTTTCCTGGTTCATCCTGAGGTCCACTCTTGTGAAGTGGCACAAAGTGTGCCATCCTCCAGTCCAGGGGTACCCATCCTGATTGGAGGGATGAACTGAATAGTTCTGTCATTGGAGCAGCCAGGACATCCACCAGTTCCTTTAGAACTCTGGGGTGGATTCTGTCATGGCCTGGGGCCTTATCAGTCCTCAAGGACTTGAAAGCCTTTCTCACCCTCCCCACTTGGATGTCATCATCTGTGAATACCCCCCCATCCTCAGTCACAATCTTGCCTCCCTCCTGTGGCAACAGGCCTTCCCTTTCTGAGCAGAAATAATTATTAAATATTTCAGCCTGCTGTAACATCGCTTCTGCCCAACCCCCCTCCTTTTTCAAACTGTTTATCTGTCCACCTTCCTTCTTTCCCTGACATATCAATAAAATTCCTTCTCTCCCACCTTAATCCCCTGCACTAACCTAAGCTTCTTAGTTGCCTTGGCTGCTCTTACCCTTCTACTGACGTCATTGGAGAGCCTGCGGTACTCATCCCTGTCTGACTCCCCTTGAGAATGCTTGTACTTTCTATAGGCCATCCATTTTTCCTTCACTCCCTCCTGTACTTCTCTGGACCATAAACAAGGTTTTCCAGCCCTCACCTTCTTATGATGGGATTTTGTGCACGGTTTCATGCCCTCCAGCAGGCAGCTTCAGTATACCCCACTGACTCTCTGTGCACATTCCCAGCCTAATTTTCTTTAAATGTTCCCTGAGTATATCAGCCATCTCCCCAAAGTCTGCTCCCCTAAAGTTCACCACAGTTTTTTGAGTGGTTCCACTCCTTCCCCAGGTCTAAGGTGAAAAATAATGCTGAGTGGTCACTCCCTGCCAATGAGTCCTCCACTACCAAGTTCCTTACCTGGTCCTCATCCATCAATACAGTGTAGTAGACAGTTGTCCACTAGTGAAAGACTCATGGTATAGCTGAAAGGCATACATACTTGCAAAACCAGTGGTCTGTCTGTAAGTCACCAAAGCAGAAAAGATGCAAACAAGATTTCATAGCAGCATTACTTAGAGAAGATACAAACAAGATTTCATAGGAGCATTATGAGAATACCATAGTGGTACCATGGATGAAATTATGAAATTACGTGGGGCCACCAAATACCAGCATCAACAAAGTGGTACAGGCACAGGCACCAAATAAGACTAAAGCATGCTTCTATAAAGATTTTATGAGTTAAGCACTTCTGTATTTTCCTTTATCACATTGGCTATTATATTGAGATGCTACAATATAAGTTTTGTACCTTTGCTTTATTTAGTACAGTCCCACAGCATGTAATTAAGACCAAACTAGTAATTTTTACACATTAACTTCTTTATCATCTTTATAATTGCTGCAATCCATTTAAGATGCAATGTAAAATAATCAGCATGTACAAAGCATACTATTATAATTTTTATATTAAAAACCCAGTATGTTCCACTTTGATTTAAACAAGCAAAATATTACTGTATCATAATGTGGTCCAAATATAGTAGCGCTTGTAAAACATGAGAAACAAATAACAAATGGATGCTTTGAAATAGTCTGGTGAATCATTTATTTATTTTATATAGTTCTCTTGTTCTATACCACTAGGAATGCATGCATCACATCTTAAATGCTGAAATATATTCTTAATACTGTTACATAGAGACCATTTTATTTATCAAAAACATTAACATTTAAATTTGGATCTCTAGTGCCACCTTTTGATGGAGACTGAAGGTTGCTATATATTGTATGCTTCTCATCCCCAGTATGATTGAGGTATTGGTTCATCATATTAAAATTATGAACAACTTTATTAATTTATTTCATTTTATCAAAAACAGGTAGCCTCAGTTAGATTTATATTCTCATTTTCAAGAGGGTCATGAGGCAGAGGGCAGCAGCAGCATGTGTAAAGCAGTTTACTTATAGTAAATAATAAAACATCTAATACTGTAGGCATACCTCTCAAGTGTCCTTCATTACGAGGGACATCCATCATTTTGCCCCTTATAATTGCTTTGTCCCTCATCCGTCCCTCATGGAAAAGGTGCTGGCCACACAGTGAATGTGCTGTAAATTCAGACTTTAAAGCAGAAACACTTAACATTCTAAAATACTAAATACAAAATAAACTTTGTACAAGTAAGCACTATGGTTTTCAGAGTGTTCTGAGCTTGTATCTCCATGTTTGAGGATATGTCCCTCATTCTGAGAGTCTGTGTCACTCATTGTCCCTCATTTTGAGTGTCCAAAAATGTCCATGTCTCTCATTTCTGTGACAAAAGGTTGAGAGGTATGACTGTAGGTCAAAAACAGCATTATGAAACAGAACAAGTTAGCTCATTTATACAAACTAGCTAAGCAAACAGGAAATACCCAATGATTTTCAAAGTTTACATGTCTCAGACATGACTCTGGGGATAAATTCATGAAGCATTAGGGGTTGCTGAGAAATCTCCGGCTACACAAATTGAGTACTAAAATGGAAGGGGTGCTGCTGCTGCTACTGCTACTGCAGCTGCTGCTGTTGAAAGGAAAATATCCAGATATGTAAAAGAAGAAAAGCACATCAATCAAAGCTAAGTGCAATGCAAACTTGGAATAAATTTATTTAGAACAATAGACTGCAAGACTGTCTATTTATTTATTTCAACCTAGGATTACAATACCTTTGAGCCGAGGCTCTTTTACAAAGGTTCCACGTCAGCGTCTGCAACAGTCATCATTTTTAGTTACAAACATATAGTCATTGACTTACAGACATGTAATAACCAGTACAAAGACTTGAGTTATGAGCAAGAAAAGGGAAGGGGGTGGGTGGTGGGGAAGTGAGGGTAGGAGATCGAGGGGGAAGGAGGTGCAGGGGTAGCGGGAGTACGGGAGGTGGTTGGGGCAGGGGCAGGAGATGATACAGGGGAAGGTGGGTGAGGGTGGGAGACAGTGCAGCTAGGGGGTCTTGTCGAGGGAATATGACAGGTGAGGTGCTAGGGGTGCAAAGACTGATTGTATGTGCTGGGTGCTGGGGCATTTGCAGCTGGAACAGTGGAAATGTTAAGATGGGCAATCGCTGAATACATGCAGTGAGAGGACTTGAAGAGGCTGAGTGCTGGGGCGGTCACTATGTTGCTGCCAAGAGAGTTGAGCCAGTTGGATGGCCGATAGGTGAATGATCTTTGTCCTTGGGTCATGTGACATTGTGGGATATGTAGTAGATGGGATGTGGATCTCCTTGTAGTGATGTTCCTATGTCTAGGCTTAAGGAGGGCACTGACACCAGATGGGGCAAGCCCCATTATAATTTTCTTAGCCATGATGCAGGTTTGGTATTTTATGCGTTTGTCCAGTTAAAGCCATCCAGATTCAGAATAAAGGTCACATGTGTGGGTACGGCGATGTGAGCCAGTGATGAGACAACAGGCCTTATTCAAGGAGGTTGTGATGTGTTTGAGAGCAGTGGTAGTTGCAGACCCATATATGATAAGACCATAGTCTATGATGCTGACAATGGAGCTTTGGACGTCCACTGACAGTGCTTCTGAGGTTAGGTGTTTCCTGTGCTGGAATAATATGCTTAACCTTGCATTGGCAGACTTTGCAACATTGCTGATAAGGACAGCATATGAGAGGTGGGGATTAAGGGTGATGCCGAAGTACTTGAACGATTGTGTTTGCTCTAGGATGGCTCCTTGTTTGGTTGCAATGGAGAGGTGGAGTTGTTTGTTTTTGTTGTGGGGGCTGCAGAAGACCATAGACTTGTTTTATGATTTAGGAACCAGGATTCGATGGAGGAGAAGGCCTGCTAAAAGTTTATTTTGTAATTGGATTGGATCAGGGTCTGAGGTGAGTATCACAGCATCGTCGGCGTAGAGAATTATTTGTTCTGGGCAGCTGTCCGGTGGTGAGTTTAAAAATAGGCTGAAGAGGAGGGGTCCCAAAATGGAGCCCTGGGGGACTCCTGAGTGGACCGGTCTAGGGTCCGAGAGTGTATCAGCGATTCTTACTGTTTGGGACTGTTCTTCAAGGTAGCTCTTAAACCAGCCAATGGAGTCGGTTGACAGCCCAGTGCTCTGAAGCTGGACAAGCAGGAGGCGGTGATTGATGGTGTCAAAGGCTTTAGTTAAGTCAATGTAGATTGAGCATAGTAGTTCCCCGGAGTCAAGTGCATTGTGGTTTGATCCAGTGAATTCAAGTAGGGCTGTGGAGGTGCTGTGACCTTTGCAGAACCCGTGTTGTTACTTGCACAGGATGTTGTACATATCCAGGTATTCTGTGAGCTGGTCTGAGATGATGCGTTCTAGTGCCTTGGAGAGTGGGGGTAGTAGGGAGATAGGTCTGTAGTTATCGTGGGCAGTTTTGTCACCACTCTTATGGACTGCAGTGACAGTGGCAGATTTTCATCTGTCCAGGAACTGGCTAAGGCTGAGGGAGAGGTTGAAAATTCTGGTCAGAGGACCAAGCACTTCATCAAGTGTAAGAGACAGGATTTTGAGATCGAGAGAGTCATTGCTGAAACTTGATTTACCAAGGGCTTTGGTTACATATTTGCATACTTGGTGAGCCTTGACTGCTTTGAAATAGAAGTGAGGGGAGCTGGTGGGAGTAGTGCTCATTGTGGACAGAGGGGCTTCACCATCTTTGAAGCAGTCCTGGGGTAGGACAGCGCTGAGGTCGGTAAAGGCTTTGTTAAAGGTATCCGCATTGGTTTTTGGGTTGAGGGTTGTGGTTCCATTGATGTTGAGTATTGATGGGGGGGGGGCTTGAGTGGATTCCCGGTGAGTTCCTTTATGTTCTTCCAAAATTCCCGACCATTACCCCATGAGTTTGTGAGGGCATGCTTATAGTAGGTAGACTTCATTTGCCGGATGGTTTTGGTGCAGTCATTGCAGGCACATTTGTAGTTTTGGATGTCGTTTTGCCTTCCAGAGTTTCTGGCCAGCTCCCATAGGTGGTCTCTTGTTTTTAGCATCCTGACGAGGTCACCTGTGAGCCAGGGGTTACTGAGTGATTTGAGTTTGTGTTTCTTAATAGAAGCATACGTGTCACAGGCCACGGTGAAGATGTTTATGAAGTGGTCAAGGGCAGTGTTTGCGTTGGTTGCATTGAAGATAGGGGACCAGTCTTGATGGAGGAGGTGGGATTTGAGTCGAGGAAGGTGACCACTGAGTAGAACCCTGCTGGTGACAGTTTTTGGTGGTTGTTTGATGAATTTATTTGACCAGGTGCAGCTAACAGGGGAGTGGTCGCTGAGAGAGTCAGGGAGGACATTAGTGTTAGATATCCACGATGGGTGACTGGTAAGGATCCAGTCCAAGAGTGTGCTGGTGCCAGTCCTGTAATTTTTCCTGGTTGGTGAGTCAACCATTTGTGTGAGGTTCACCGCAGTAATGGTATCCCTGTGTGCACCAGCATTGGCCGCAGATATCTATCTATTCGTTAGGGACGTCCATGACACTTTCTCAATCTAGAGACATTGTGGATGGATACAGTATGTGCATAATTGTGAACATCAGTCACTGAACATAGTTCTGTTATCTTACCCAAAACTACTAAATAGTAAGATTCTTTATGTTCACAGACGTACATAGGAGGAGGCACTCAGGCATTTCTTAGCTGAGCCCTGTAGTCTGAAATAAAACCAAGACATTGTTGCCACTCTGGGTTTTTTTTAGCCAGACCTGTGTCTGATTGCTGTTACTTACTTAGACTTGTCTCACTGATGTGTATTTTCAGGGGGGGGTCATTTGAGGTGTAACTAAGGAGGGGAGTCTTTGGTTGACATTGACAACCATTATAGCAGCTGTGAATTTGTATTTGTGTAATAGCTGCTAGTTGTATTCAGTCTTGTTTGGGATTTTGTATTGTGTTACACAAGCAGCACACATTATTAATTTAACAGTACAATGCCTGTTCAAGCTTGGAAACATTCTTTGTCAAGCTCCATTAAATTTTCTCTCTATGCAGCTTTAACAGGTGTTTACAGAAAATTGTAGAAGATATGTCTGGGTATAGTCACTGTGTCATACCATTTTTTCTCTCCCAGCAAGGCTGGTGTTGATAGAAGTGACAGCTGGAGTTGGGAATGTAGTACCACAGTTAATACTATTGACCCCAGTATTGCTTCAGGCCAGTGATATTGCATCACCAGTAGTGCTAGGAAGGCTTTAGTGCTTGGAAAGTCCTCAGTTATGCCCACAGCCACCACAGTTTTTCTCATTTATAAAATGGTGCCTTGTCAATTCTGGCTCCTCATTGGTCAGGACCCCATCACATGATATTGTGTTAACCAAGTACATACCGCTGCTCAGATGACATGATTGGGTGCATTAATCAAGAACACAATCTGATGAGGTCAAAAAAGGTCATTATCCCTATTATATATCCTCTGTGTGTCAAAAAAGTTCACAATGCAAATCAAACAACCCAGGAACATCAAAAGGAAACCATACAAATACAAAAAAGTCACATCCCCAAGACACTCAACAAAATGGTTTAAGAATCACAAACTGCAAAGGGCTATCCAACAACTATGAAAAAACACATTTCTTACTCAAAAATACAAACTCAAAAATCATCAGTGCTGCTTACACAAGAAAAAAAACTTAAACACTGAATAAAAACATAATATATCTTATAAAACTACAACTGTACAGAACAGAAGAAATATTTATGCATACATCACTAAACCATCAGCAATAGTTCTACAGACATTTCTCTAAAAGCTAATAAAATATCCACTTACCTATCTAAAAGACAGACACAAACACATGAGAGCCACAGAATCTGCTTCTACTGCATCCACAACAGGTCCAAAGGATTCAAGCACTCAATAGGAGGAAAAAGGCACAAGATGCTGTTTCAGATTAATTGATTTAACAGGTGGATACTCACTGCATTCTAAATGCAGATGAAACAGCATGCAATATACTGAAAGTACAAACTCTGTGCTATTGTATCCAACAACTTAAACCCAGCAACAGCAAAGAATTAAACAAGACAGCTGACTGTGGCCAAAAAGCCTCAGCGCTTTGACTATAAATGATTCATTGAGGAAGCTAGGGATGTATCAGCTGAAGATACTGACCTGATATGGGAAAAATTGCTGAATTACAATCAACTCATGTGGGCCCACCAATGATACAGGGACAAGTGACTGCAACTTTATTTACAAATGAGCTTGATGGTACAAAACCTAGAATGCCTTGAATCACTCCTCAAACTAAGGGGCATTAATGAAACTGTCTATAACTTCACAGAATGACTCATCTTTTTATATGAAATAGGTAATGACATGGATTTTGGTCTTTCTAAAAAGCAGGGAAGGAAATTGCTCTTTTAAAGAAAAGCTTGATTTTTGCCTCAGTATCTCAAATGCCGCTATTCTCTCATTTGAGAAAGTAATAACTAAACAGGTACAGGAATTACTGAGCCACAATAACAGTCTGGGCCAGCAGAATCTGAGAAGAGGAGAATGGAGGGCTCTCAATGAAAACTCACTGACAATATGACAATAAATCTCTAGTGATAAAGCCTGCAGATAAGGAAGAGAATATTGTTGTCATAAAGGGAGGAAATGTTGTTGTTATGAATATTGAGCATTACAGAAACATTAAAATAGAATTATTGAATGTTATGACACCCAGAATTACTGGGAATTGCCCCAACATCCTTTACCTATTTTCAAAAAGCAGTTGCTACAGATCCTACAACAAGCCCTTTCTGCAGTCTTTATTGCAGATGAAGAATTTAAATTCATGTCGCTTGAATTTTCAATAACCCCTTGTTTCTACATTCTCCCTAAAATCCACAACTGTATACCCCCCCCCCGCCCGGCAGACTAATTGTGTTGAGAGTGGGTTCATTTACTGCAATTGTTGGTAGGTTTGGGGATTATGTCTTTCAGAAATATCTAGTTTTACTGCCACTTTATTTAAAAGGCAAAGCTGATTTACTCAGAAAGGTGTCAAATCTAACTTATGAGTATTCTTCCGCATGGCTAGAAACTCATGTAGAGTCCCTAGAGCTCCTTCCAACACCATGAGGGGTTATTATACTGCCAATACTTTTTTAAAAAGCATCTTATTAAGGAGAAGGAATTAAGGGGGTTTATTTCTAAAGTGCTGAAATTTATACGAGAACATAATGTGTTTGAATTTGAGGGCAGGTATTACCATCAAGTATGTGAGACAGCAGTAAGAACTGCCATGGCACCATCCTATGCCAATCTTTTCTTTACTATGTGGGAAGAAAAAGTGGGACAAGAACCCACTGCAAATCCTTTACATAACAGGATCAAAATGTGGCATAGATTTATTGATGATGGGATGGTGAAACAACAAAAATCCCTTCCTTCTTGGAATGCTTATAAACCCTACTAACAATCTAAATTTATGGTTCACATATACAGCTGATAAGACCACCTTGAATTTTCTGGATATTGCATTTTGCAGTTGCCAAAATAAACAGAAAACTATAGAAGCCAGATGTTTTAGGATGCATACTGCCACCAATTCAGTTCTGAGGGCAGACAGTGCTCATCCCACTTCCTAGAAGAGGTTGGTAATTTGCAATTAATTCCTGAGGCTCAGGAGAAATTGTAGCTCCATTCAGACATTTATGGAACAGGCAGATAAGCTGGAGAAAATATTTATTACAAGAGGCTATAACAGAAACTTGCTCAGAAAAGCTAAAGACGGAGCCAAGTCAATTGACAGGGAGGAGTTTCTGAGAGACACAATAACCCCTGGAAGAAACATCAAATTAATGGGACATGGCCCCATCTCCTTTGTAAGAGAATATAATAATTGGGCAGAAAAGATTGGAAATATTATATGTAAGACTTCGCCTGTTTTGTTAGGTGATGGAGAGGTTGCATGCTAGTGGGAGTTAAACCCATGTTACTCTTAGCAAAACCACTAGTTTAAGAGACAGACTAGTGCAGAGCAGATCTGAACCCACACAGATACATAATTCAAGCTGCTAGTAGTTGTCTTAAAAGCCTAAATGCTTCTGCATATGTCAGAATTGTAACATATACACTCACAAAACAACACAAAGTAAAGAGTTTGTGCATACTGGTAACAGGGGCATCAGTATAGATATTCATGAATTTATTAGTTGTAATTTAAATTTGGAGTTGTATGTGCTATGGTGCAATTGCAATAAAATCTATATTGTCAGGACAGTGCACAGTTTAAAAACCTACATACAGGAGCATCCTTGCTCCATCATTATCAGGAGACAGGATACTCTTGTTAGGAATCAGTTTGTGTAATGGCATGGGTCCGATCCTAAAGACAAGAGATTTATGGGCTTAGAGAGACTATGTCCCTTAAAAAGAGGAGGTTATGATTAAACCTCCTACTCAGAAAAGAAAGCATGTGGATTTACAAACTACACAGTGTCAGTCAGGTGCTCTAATAAACAATAGAACATTAAACTGAAAGTATAAACTCCATGCTATTCCAGTCAAAAAAATGAAACCAGCAGTGGCAATGAATTAAACAAGACATCTGGCTGTTACCAAAAGCCCAGCACTTCAATTCAAAGTGAATCTTCCTCGGGGTTGGCAGATGGCTTGTAATCTTTCTTTAAATATTCATCTGGGATGATGTGGTAAAGTAGCAACTGACAAAATTAAAGTGGCAGTGCTTTAATATTTGTGTAATGAAAATGACAGTTCTCAGCATTAGAAAAGTGCAAAAATACAAAAGTTTTGTATTTTATTTACAAATTGAACAAGCAAACTGCTACGTCAATGTGGGACAACAACCCACCTCTCCATACAGTAACATAGCATAATCCCCTCTCTGTCATGTCTTATTCCTTAACCCCCCCCCCCAAATTGTGGGACTTGGCTTTTGCCCTGTGGAGTCCACTGTTTGCTGTCACCACACTGATGCAAAGTCTGGCCCCAGTGGACTTAGACTGCTGAGGTAACTGGAAGTGGAAGTGAAGCAAAGTTCCTAGTCCTCAGTGCAGCAAGCACACTTGACAATCTGCAGCTGTATGCCGCACAGCAGCTACTGTGGCTCTGCTGCCACTGACAAGGGAGGAGACCATGACCGCATGCTCAGAAGGACTCAGAATTACACTAATCAGCTGACATCAACCCCACTGGATTACAGCACACACAATGCACTCATATGGGAACAAAATAAACTGTTAACGGAATCTGAAGGAGACAGAGAGACAGAAAGAGAGAGAGAGAGAGAGAGAGAGACAGACCGACAGAGAGGAAGTTAAGAGGTGGACTTACTGTCTGTTTGCACACTGTACTAACCTGCAATGGCTCAGGGACATCTTAGGTGGCAGAGCTGTGCGTACACTGTTAAGAAAGAGAAGATCTGTTGGTCTGTTAGGGAAGCAGTAGTACTATTGCTGACTACACCAGTGACTGAGGTTCAGGAATGGACTAGGGTTGTTCAGGGGCTGGCCCGGATGCACAGAAAGGGATCCCACATTCAGATGCTGGGAACATCACTATGGAGGCAGAGCATGCACACTGAATCATTGCATGTGTGTTGGCCCCAAGGGAGAAAATGAAGGAAAGACTCCAGCTATGACTGAATGACATCTCAGTCCCTGAAAGCCCTGCACTGGTGACCAAGCACCTCCAACTGATCCTGTGGCAGAGGACACATGGAGCAAGGTAAGACATAGAGATGTTGGGTGATGGGACTGGTGGGACTTATCCAAATGGGGCCATCTCAGATGTTAGGAGCAGAAGGGATAGACTGAAATACAAGTAGACTGTTGAATACATACAGAACATGAGAAATGAATCTAGAACCTTGGAAAAGCCAGTCTGTGATAGTCTGTGATAGCAAGCCTATGCGCTCTTCAGTGCATCATGGACGAATTTTACTGAAGTACACCTAAAGGCCTGCAAACTTGAAAACACATGCAGTCAGTATGAGGACATATAATCGCAGTCACTATGCCTGTTGAATGGCATGCACTGCTACAAGTTATCATATACAATGCTGATCAAGTGCTGGGTTCCACACAAGAAGTGTCCTGTTTAGAACTGAACGAAGAATGAAGAAAGCCAGAGTTGTGCTGATCCACCAGAGTTACTGAAAGCTGACCCAGAGCCAGAGAGAGCTGAATGAGTGAGAGTTTCTAATCCTGTGACTGCATCCACAGGGTTCATCATTTTGAAGGTCTGGCTTGTCAAGGACCTGTTAGTAAACAAGCAGGGCTTTTTCCTGCAGCACTCAAAGTGTAGATACTGTAGTTAGGCAGGTATTTAAGAGCCTTATTTGGGATCTTGACTTGTTGCCTTATGCACCCATCTGGGTTTACTTTGGGGTTATAGTTTGGTACAACTGGCCTTTGCTACACATAGAGTAAGTGTATTATGTAGTTTTTTTACAGCTGCAGTATTTACCCAGAAAAGCCTAGCTAAGTTGCAACATCTGATTTCCAGTAGGGACCTCTTTCTACCAAGGGGGATGGGAGCTAGAGCACTGAAACATAAAGTGATTTGCTCAAGGTCACACAAAATTAGTATTTGGTTCAGAAAGGGGGTTGATCCTTTGATCTCCTGGTTTCCAAGTTGGTTCTCTGACCACTAGAATACACTGCCTATATTCTTCACCTTACATTTTTTTGTAGTTAATGCTGTGTATTCTTCTCCAGACCAGCTCCATCATCAAGGACCAATCCCTCCAACCTTGTCACCCTGGCTCCATGAAGACTTACTGTCTTTGTCAAGTCTCCTCCATGGCTTACCCCCTGGCATGGTCTGCCCCTTTCTGGGGCCAGAAAATAGATCCTCAAATTAGAGGCACACTGAAGAACCTGGTACAGGGCCTGTGAGGTGAGGGATTGGTTCCATCATACTTTACTGGCTAATGTATGTTTTTCACCTTCTTCTTCTTTTTTTTTTACATTCCCCAGGAGGGTGGACATACAATGCCATGCAGATGTACCTGCATGCTGGACATGACTGGCTGCAACTCCTCTACCCCTGAAATGCTGTCCCATGGATGTGCAACCCTTAGCATTCACTAGGGGTCAGAGCTGCTCTGGATGCATCAACCCTTGCTCCCCAAAGGTTGACAGCAATCCTACAAGTATGGATGCTCAAGCCTTCTCCCCCCACGGTCAATCCTCTAACAGCCAAAGTTTGGTCCCAAACCCAGAGTCATTGGTTTTGCAAGTGGTAGCACTACCACTGCACTGTTGAGTTTGCTGATTATTCACCTGCTATAAAATGTGATAAGCAACTGCTGATTGGACTACAATGTTTTAACAGCTAAGCATACAGTAAGTCCATATGAGACTAGGGTTTAAATTCTGGTGCTAGTAAGAGTTTGAGTCTGGTAAGAGTGAGAGAAGTGGGTCCGAACCATCTTTGGTTCAATGTTAAGTTGGGTCCTGAAAATTTGGTTTGGCTTTGTAAATTTGGCAGAGCCACTTTAGTTCGTAATGCAGAAATTGGCAAAGGATAAAACAGATAACAAATGGGGAAGGGAATAATCAAGTTCAGCAATGAATATTAATTGCTATAGCTTACATAATGGTGACAATGTCTGCATGTCCCTGCTAAGGACTGATGCATTTGTGGCGGTGTGACAATCCTCAATGAGTACAGCTGCTGCATCCTAGTTCTGAGATATAGTACTTGTTAGTGTTCATTGCTGACCTTAAGGCTTATGCTCCCCACCAGTAGTCTGTTTTATCTCCATAAAAATTATTACTTTCTCACTGACCCTATATACAATGTGTTTTCAGAATCTGTAATATCCCCCCAAAAGAAAAAAACGTTATGAAATCAATGACATAACACTAATTTAGAGGCATTATAAAGGATCAAGTACAAGATCCCAACACCCAAAATCCCTAGGACTGAAATCCCAATGCCAGAATCCCAATGGCCACAATCCATATGGTAAGAAAATGCCAACAGTAGAATTCCCAATACTGTTCCATGGGGGCAATGCCCCGACGCACCCGGCCCATAACATATGTATAAACATCTTGGGGTTGCCATACCATGGGAAATGTGGCTGTCAGAAGGTCTGCCATACCATCGGAGTTGTGGCCATTGGGATTTTGGCATTAGGATTTTGAGCCTCGGGTTTGGGGTGGCAGGATCTTGTACAGATATCATTATAAAATGGAACATAATTAGTTCTAACTCTTCATTGGTCAGGATCATGTCACACATATATTCCTGCTCAGAAAACATGACAGGGTGCATTAATTGAGTGCACAACCAATTGGGGACAAAAGGGTCAATATTCAATTACATATCCTCAGGGTCAAAAGGGTTACAACACAGAGCTAGCAAAACAACATCAAAAAGAATTCCAAATTAAAAAAAAGACTCCCTCTGCATACAGCAATATTGCTCAAGAACCACAAATGTTAAAGGAAATCCATCCAACAACTTTGAAAGAAACATGCAGTACTTCCTACTCACAAATCCAAACCCAAAAATCAACAGTTCTGCTCTCAGAATAAAAACATTTTGAAGACCTCAGAAAAACACAAAATATATTTCAGAAGTATGATTCTTTCTGCAATAAGTGTGGACTCAGAAGCTGTTGAATAAATCCATTTATTTTCACATATGTTAAATTAATTTTATAATCCTAGATTTATTTAACATATGTTGAATAAATGCCACCAGTCAATCAAAGCTTTTTTGTTCACTTTTTTGACAAATAAATGTGAATAACTTTAAAATGAAAAATTATAGCATGGTATTGTGAGCTCTAAATTTGTCCAGCACACAAGTATTTATAAAATGAGTGCTATTTCATGTACATACTTTTAAGGTTTTTTTTTTCATAATTACAAAAAAAAAAACAGCAGAAAATTCCATTTTGTTTTACTTCTTTGACAAACAAATGTGAATAACTTTAAAATTAAAAATGATAGCATTGCACTGTGAGCACAAACATTGTTCAGCACAAACATGTATGCAAAATGAGTGGTGTTTCATTTTTATATACCTTATTTTTTTTTTATCATTAGCAAAAAAAAAACAGAAAATTATATTTTTTAGCACTTTCTCGACAAACAAATGCAAAAAAAAAAAATGATAGCATGGTACTCGGAGCACAAAAGTTGTTCAGCACAAAAATCTCTAAAAAATGATAGATGTTTCATTTATAGATACCTTTTAGATTTTTATAATCAGCAAAAATTGCAGAAAATTCAATTTTTCTATTCACTTTTTTGACAAACAAATGCCCCGTCCAAGGAAAAGCAAAAGCAAAAGAATTGAGCATCATACTACTTCATTATGTACTAACCATAATATAAAGTTGAAGCATCCGTAGCAACCTCTTAACAACCACTATGCTAAATGGAGCTACTCTGGGAAAACCACAAAAAGCCCATGTAAGTTTACATTAAAAATTAAATAAACAATTTAAAACAAAACTCCCTGCACTATTTTAAAGGATGCCTATTGCATACAGTAACTGGAATACATAACAGGGACCTTGTGGAATACATAATTTATTTTCACTCCAGCTGTTTGATCTTGGGCACATCACTCATGGCTTACATCACTCATGAGGTTACCCAATGTCTAACAGCTCTTGTGAAAATAAATCATGTATTCCACAAGTCCCTGTTACATATCCCTTATATATAAAAATAGTAACAAGCATACATACATCACTATAGCATAGGTGAAACATCTACAAACATTTATCTAAAGGTTAATAACATATCTTACTTACCTAGAAATAAACAAAGGACAAATAAAATTCTCTGCTTGAATTTTAACTGCCCAGCAGTGCAGCTAAATGAGGTCTCATGACATCTATCAATAGCCTAGGCTACCAGGTCTGACACAGATCACATGGAAGCAACAGGAAGCACAGCCCGTGCTTCCATCTTAGCCTCATAGATCATTTGGTAATTACAGTAAGTTAAAAGTCAGCAATATCTATTTCAAGCAACATATCTCACTCCCCTGCAGTGCAGCTGCATCCAACTACTGCAGCCAACCAACTGCAACATAACCCCCTGCCACATATGTAATTATGCTAATGCACTAAAGGCAACCATTCAAAGATACAGCCCCAAATTGAAACACTATTACACTACTGAAAAATGTAACATCACTAAACATTTTATAAGTAGAATAATGTAATTCCATTGGGGTGATTATGCTACATCAGTATACAGTGCCTTGTGTTGGCTGATATCCCTCATCTTTCGGGCTCGGGACTCCAACCCACTATTTAGTATATTAACATAGCATAATACCCCTTCTGTTATGCCATAGTCCATTGTGTTAATGTAAGTCATTATATTTACCTTCCCAGTGTTTCATGCAGGTATGTAGAGTGTTCTGTGTTTTCTATTTTTTGTTTGTGTTGTTTTGTTTTTGTTTTTCTGTCTTTAATTATTTAAATTGTCTGAGTTCTATATTCATTGAACTCAAGTAACAATAAAGACAGTTGCTGCCTCCTGGCATTCTGATGTGTTTTAATCAATAATCTACAAGGGATGACGAGACTGAGGAACATGTGCATCTGTGTGCAACCATCTCTGATGACCAAGGCCCCCAGCATTCTGTGATTCTGCAGCCATGGAATTTTCCTTAGAATATGCATCATGCTGCAGAATATATAATGCCACTGAATTCAATGTTCTTTGCAAATTTTCATTCAAATATATAGTTTTTCCATAGTCCCCAGCCCCCTTTTCCATCTTTTTTATACTAAAGTCCCTCCTCTATGCTCAACATGTGATGTTATTGATGACATCACATCATATTTTACCTAATGGCAGGACTGCATTCTGCCACAGAAATGAATTAATCATGCTGCAGAAATTAGAAAATGCTTCTACAGAAGCCTAGGAACCCTACCACAGAAATCAGGACAATGCACTGCAGTACACTAGGGGCCCTGCTGATAATTCAATTGAGCCATTTAGCTGAAGTGGTTTGGTTAAACTGACAAAGCCAGACCTTAGGGGAAAGGGAGAAGGGGAAATTATTTAACTAGGAAAGGCACACTAATCCGAACCTTGCGAGGTGCATCCTGGGAGCACAAGGAAGTCAAGTGACTTGCTCAGGGTCACACAGTAGGCAAGTGGGGGCTGTGGGATTCAAACCCAGGTCTCCAGGTTTGCAAATCAGAGCCCTAAACCACCACACTATACTGCCTCTCTACTCTGCTCGAAGCAGAACTGAAGATGGCTCTATCCTACTTCTCTTAATTTTAGTTTGAATCTGGGTTTTCACATTTCTCAAGCTAATACTTTAACCAGTGGAGCACATTATCTTCAGTTATTTCATGAATATGTAGCCCCCTACCACAAGTGATGCTGTGTCATCAGTGCTCCATGTTTAATTTGCCCAACCAATGGTTAATATCTGGTTCAGAGCCAGCTCCCTGTCATGTAATCTTGGTCACAGAATAAAGGGTGGTGAGACAAAAAACCAAAAACAAAGCAAAAAAAAAACACTGAGACTTGTCTATTAAGGACACAGAATATTAAGGATGCAGCAATATTAAGGACAGCTCTTGTAGTCTATTTCTTAAGTAATGCGCAATCTGTATATTGAGGATAAATTGATATTTAGACCAGATCCTTTGGTCCTAAAGAGGTCTTTAGACATGTTCCACAATAAATGAACTGTAGGGGGAGTTATAAAGAGTTAGAAGGAGAGAAGGTTTTAAGAGTGGAGAAGAGCAAAGGAGAATGCGGTAATGTTTGGACACAGGTGATCAACCTCAAGGGATCACTTTGGGGTCCCTTTTACATCCCATGCCTTTTCATGAAAAAAGTGGGTATCCTAGTCTTGAGGGGAGGGCTGGAGTTGAGTTAAAGAGAAAGCTTCTCATAAGTGTCACAGGTCCCCACGTGGAAGGATGGCTGGGAGTGTGCACTTTGTGTTAAACCAAGGCATAAGTGGTATGCTTGGTACTGCCTCTCAGGGATGCAGTATCCATGTAATGTAACTGGGCACTGAAGAGTGTTTATTTGATGGAGGCCCCCCCCCCAGCCAGTGACAATAAGGGCTACATATGCATGGCTTTTAATATGTGATCCTCAGGTTCAGTAATTCTAAATTGTATGGACACCATGAGGATAGGTTTACCTTAGTGTTTGGAAGGACAGTATGTGGAGAACAAGTGAATCAAGAATGCCACTCATCTATAGAGGAAGTTGGTGTGAATAAATTCTGCACTGCTTTGACCTTGATTTCTCTATGTGGATAATAAAATTGTCACAGCTTTTGAATGAAGGCAATCTTGGTAAAACTGTTGTCCACCTGAGTTCTGAAGGTCCAGCCCTGAGCCTACTCCCCTACTTGGCCTCCCATGTATATAGGGTGACCCATATTTATGACCAGTTACAATTTATCTTGTGGTAGAAAGCTAGATCTGCATTGAGCATATCTCCTCCACTGCAGCACACCTTTGGAACTATAAGCTGTCCATATCTGGACCTCTCAGAAACGTTTGCTAACCAGGTGCTTCCCATGATGACATGCCATGCTGGCACCTATGACACATGGGTGACTCCAACACTCATTATTTGTTTCCTGCTATCAACTGCTCATCGGTCCTGAAGAGAAAATGTGCCATCGATTTTCGACTTTTATTTTCTAAATTTTGTTTAACTTATTTATCATTGTCATTTTATGCTGCCACTGAAAGAACATTTATTTAGGTTATGTACCTGCAGTAACAAGATCTAGAAGAATAATGTTCACATAGTTTATATTTGCTGTTTAGGCCTGTCTGACAATGTGAGGGCCTCAAATATCTGCCAGGGTTTTAATCAGGCCACAATTAAGGCTTTTTAAACATTCATCACCATTAGGGCCATGTATTCTGTTGCCAAGTCCACAGGCTCCAAGCCGGCTTTTCTCTCTTGATCAATGGCCACTGATGGGAAGCCTCCCTATTGTTAGGTGACCCTTTCATTGACATGGTAATTAAGGTCAAAGGACACAGACATGGACAAATTGTCCAAGTCTTCCTCTTCCAGCCATCAGCACAATCATGAAGACAAGATTTCTACTTCTCCAGTGAGGTCTATGTCTTCATTAAAGGAGGTAACTCCTCATCATCTTCCATTCTGGTGGATATGGCTACAGCATCCCCCAAGTGCTGATAAGATGCCTAGGTCAGAGTCTGCCTCTAGCACTGCTAAGCCTACTATGGACGGTTTGCAGCCACCATTGACAGGTTCTGCCCCATTGACAATGGTAGTCCTGGGCCCTTTACAGGGTGCCATCAACCCTCAGGTCATGCTGGTGGCAGTCTCACAATGGTTATCCAATTGCTGCCATTGCTCCCACCAAAGATAATGGCTATTCCATTGACGGGGCCAATCCCGTTGGCACTATTGTTGACTATTTCCAGAAGCATGCCTGTTATTCCTTCCTTTCAGTTGCTGCTGATTCTGCCTGTACCCCCATCATCATTCCAGATGATGACGAGGAGGAGTATAAGCCTGATCTCCTTAAAGAGCAGCTGACACCCCCAGGAGTAACAAAGCATTACATTTAGACATAGTTCAGCTTGTATTTCACATTAGTTTCATATTCTTCTTCCCCATTATTTATTACTAAAGTAATTTGCATGAAAACAAGATCTTTGTTCCTGAAGAGTTAATGTATTCCTGTTGCTTTCTGAATACCTAAGGTCATAATGCCCTGCTTCTGACATCATAGTTACTCCCATGGCAACAGATTCTACTGTCACAACAGAGCATTATGACTTGAAGTAGGGAGTAAGCCACACAAGCAGATAAACTAAGGGAAATCTAAGAGATAAAAATCATGTACTCATGCAACTTTACTCAGTAAATAAATAATGAGGAAGAAAAATATTCGTAATACCTATGGAATGCAAGCTGAATTGTACCTAATTATTACGTTTTTCAGAGTTTTCTTTTTGGCGTCAGCAGTTTTTTAATATTGAGGAGGATACAGAAGATGAAGAAAGGGAAAATGTTCCATATAAAGAGGTTTACCCCCTAGCTCCACCCACTCCTCTTGCAATGAGGACTCAGTAATTTATAAAACTCTTGTCTCAACCTGATGATGCCTCTTTTCAGGTATTATTGAGGCATGGAACCCATGCACATTCTCCATTCCACCTCCTCAGTCTAATGTTGGTCAAGCTGCATTATCCTACCTCCTTCATCTCCTTTGGAATCACTTCGCTCATCACCATAGAAATACCACCTCTTTTTAAACCCTTGAAAGTCTTATTAAACTTCTTCCTGTCCCCTTCCTTCTAGCCCCCTCTTCCATGCTTCCCCCTTTCCCCTTGAGCCTCACCTGACTTTACTGGCACTATCCCCAGCAAATTTAATGTCTCTTGTAACTATCATTTTATTTGCTTGTTGATATGTGTGCTTCTCTAAGTCTAAGACATTGTCTGTAACTTATTTTTAAACTCTGATATGAGTTGTGATAGTTAATCCATATTGTATTTTTTTTTGCATTTCATTGCCTTTATTGCTCCTCCTGTATATTCTGTGCTCTTTTATCTCACCTGTTTGTACCTGTACCCTTGTTTACCCAGGTCGCACTTTGAAACAAGCCTTGGCTTAATGTGCCTTTCCCGGTTATCACAAGTTTAAATAAATTAATATATAAAATGCAATTAAACCTGTTGCTGAGGAGGAAGACTTTACCAAAAGGATGTTGTTGGAGTTTGGAGGGCCCTACCACTCCATCCATTATTATACCTCCAGTATATCCTGCCTTAGAGGATGCTACTTTGGCCTAAGACCTTGCCTGCTGTGCCCAGGAAGGCTGTTAAACAGTACCTTCCTCACTCAGCTAGGCCTTATTGTGCCTCCCAATCTGAAACGGATTATGTGGTTAACATGGCTATTCATGATCATTCTAGTGCTGTTAGACATATGAGCTTTCTGCCTCCAAATTTCAAGAGTATTGATTCGGAAACAACCTTTGAGCTGGAAGCTCATTTACAATGGTTCCACGTCTAGACCAGGCATACAATACAGAAAAAATAGCAATGTCACAAGAATCAACTACAAGATCACTTGGAAAGGTTCTAAATAATAATTTCACTCAGTTACAGACTTTAGAGTTGTTTATACAATCAAGTGTAAAGAGCGGAGACATAATACGCATAGAGTTTAGACTACTATATGATCTTAAAGGAGAGTGGGAAAGAATAGAAAGGATTATAGAGATGGAAAGAGAAACCCTTTTCTGCCAGAGGAAGGCTTTGTCAGAGCTTAGTTAGTGATATAGCTAAGCGGAATGGGGGAGGGGAGTCAGCAGTGTGATGGGAGGGGAAGTGTCCTTGAAAAAATAGGGTGAATTGGAGAGAGAGGGTGGTGGGAGGAGCAGCCTCACAGGCATTGGTAGTGAGGCCATTGGATGTACTGTGGAGGTCCTCAGATACATGAAGGAATGGGGGTGGGGGGATTAGAGACTCACAAGGCAAGTGCTGTGAGTAAGAGTTGGTACTATAGGTAGGGGTGGCTGGGGTGAGACGCTAAGGGAAGGGATGGATTTCCAATAGGGAAGCAGGTATTACTTGAAGCAGTTGCATGTGGATACATTAATGATGTGATGTTTAAGTTGTGTTTTAAAGAACCTCAGGCTCTGTAAGCCAATTGTGTGGACTGGGAGATCATTCAACCATTGCGGAGTCTTGTAGGAGAAGGAGCATTGCCCCAGGGATGTTCTACTGAAAGGTACCTTGAAAGCGCAATGTGAAGTCTCTCAGTTATTGTGCTGGGAACTATTTGTCTGGAACTTTTGTTGGATGCAAGGTGGTTCAAGAGCTAAAGTAGCAGTGCTTTTTTTGCCTAGGATGCAGGTCTGGAATGTTATCCTGTCCATAAAGTTGATCCAGTTTGTGTGATTATATAGAAAAATCCACAAGACTGGATGTTATGGACAAAAAGACTTAAACCTCTGCTTCTTTAGGTCTCAAAATAGCTAATTATCAAGCCTATATAATTAAATATCAGCATAGCCTGTGGAAGTCTGCCATGTCCTCTATTCAGTCTTTGCTTGATAATCCTAGCATGGATGATTTGTTCAAAGCTGCTTCAGCTGGTATGTATACTGGCAAACATCTATTACGTCCTGCATATGATGCCTCCAATGCTTCAGCCATGGCTGCTGTCTCTGCAGTTTGCCTTAGTAGATAACCTTGGCTTCTTTTTCTATAATTAAAATTGTTGTTGAGTTTTCATTCATTTATAGTTCATTAAATCATTGTTATTTAACATTACTGCAGGGTGTTAATGTCAAAATCTTCCTACAGTAGAGGTAAACAAAAATAATACATAAAGAAATTTAGTTATATAGATAGACCTATCCTAAAGTGATGATTGGGATCCAATAAGGCCTATACTGTATATCAGTAAACTGATAGCAATTGTGAAAGGGGCTTAGATGTAGAGTAACCCTCCCCTTCCCCATCTTGTGTTTCCTGAATACAGGGAGGACTCTATTGTAGTAGTCCAGCCCTTAAACCAGTGGTGTCTGGTTCATTTATGTTTATTCAAGAGGCAGCTTTAACAGTATCTGTGCTTTTGGAGTGTTGTTTCTTTTTCTAAAATCTGTTGCAACAGTGCCTTTTTCTTACTTTAGCCTGTCCTTGTTCATTTTGCTCTCTCTGTCATCTCCCTACCCACATTGTGGCCACTTGTGGGTATTCTTCCTATCCCTCTCCTTTTCATTTCAGCATCACTCCTGAAGCCTAGAATAAAACTGCCTGAAAAAGCTAAAGAACTGTAAATAAGCCCTAGAACTGGAGAAACCCTGCAAGAAATAAAAGCAGTGCCCAAAGAAGCAAAGGGGACTCCTTTTCTGGCTTGCAAGTATCCCTTTTATTGGCAATAAAGGAGTCAATAGTGCAGCAGAGCTTGTGCTAGCTTGTGCAGGGACACACCTTACTAATTAGGCTAAACAGCATGGTGTATGGGACCTGCTTTTACAAAAGACAGATAAATGGAGAAAAATAGCTGCAATAAAACTTATTTTAAGGAATACAGAACATAGAAGGGCTTCTATCATGGTTTTCTACTGTATGGAAACCTTAGGTGAATAAAAAGAAGCAAGAACATATGTACCTGTGTTCTAGGTAGCAAACTGTTTGTTGAACCTCAGGACCTCACTGCAGAATGACTGTTACTTAGGGCCGACTGGCCATGTTTTCATCCTATTTATAACAGTCACTGCTGGGAGGAGCCTGACTCCCTGGCATATTCTTTGTTTTTCTTTTAATAAGCCTTATTATTTGTACTGATGTGTTCCTATCTTTGTAAAACAGTATAATATGAAATGTTTATGTGTTGAGATATAATTTTGTAGCCTTTAAAGTTATCTTTTTGATTCAAACTATAAAGTGGGAGGTGTTTAGTGGATCATGAGACCTGCAACTAGTATAGATGTGCTTGTGCTTGTAGAGCAAGTCAATTGTTGGTAGGAGCTCTATCCTACCTGTTCCCTAGCTTGCTACTAGGTGAATGTTGGAAGCTGTTTGAGAAGTTAATATTAGACCTCTTTTTATTTTGTTATTACTTTATTTTCCATGCTCAGTCTGCTTATTTTTGTCTGCTGAATAATAAATTTAAGTTGAAGTTTTTGTATCCTGAACATTGACTGGAGTCTATTTGTACCCACGTTCACAGAAGTGTGTAAGTGTAATAATAATAATGTTATGTAGTGCAACATGCATAGTAGAGTTTTACTTAAGTATATTTATTGCTTTCTGAACCATGTATTACTTCCAGTAAAATATATGTCAAATATAAATATTCCACCCAATATTTATTTCCATATAGTGTACATATAAAACATTTCTATATAATAGTCATAGAACATCACTATTAGTATTCATATCCAACCTCTCATAATGGTTTATTTTATTTTGAAACTATTATTTTATTAATAACTTCATACTGTTGGTTATGAATTTAAGTGCTGTGTGCCCTTATTTTATTTTGTGTTCCTTTTAAATCATTTCATTCCATTTATTTGTTTTACTAGGAAAACTTTCCATTGTGCACTGCATATTTGCAAAGATGCCCCAGTTAGGACAGTCAGATAATAGAAAGTAAGCAGTCAGAATATCATCTTATATACCTACAGTACATGTGTAGATATGGATATAATATACATCAGAACCAGGGGTGGGTAGATACCCGATCTGATAAATGGATCCAGTTGGATCTTCCCCATTTTTAGCAGAACCACTCCAATCAGATATTACACCCTTCAGTGCATGGATTAACTATCTTGTATAGCCATTGTGTACCATTGTATATCCATTAGCTAGAAACCCCACCAATAACCACCATTAGCCATACACAGTTAACAACACATTAATTAATTAAGCACATGTTAATTGAGCATCGGGTTGCTAAGTGGCACTTAATGGGTGGTCAAGGAACAGAGAGTCAGTCACATGCAGTTAATTCATTCAGAGGGATAACGTGCTAAGTGCGAGTTGGCTTTGCTACTGCTTTATTCATTCAAGCTTATCTGTAACTGTCCGAGGAGAGAGGGAGGCCAGAAAGTCAGAGAGAGTAGCCACCTAAGAGAGAGAGAGAGAGAGCTTTTGCTTCATTCATTCAGTAATTCATGTAAGCTTATACAGCAGTGGGAAAAGTGTCTTGCAAAAGCCTGGTATGGCCATACTTTATGATTGATACTGACTCTGATTCCAAAGCTAAATGCAAACTGTGCCATACATCAAATTAAATTATTTGGGGATCTTTGGTAAAAAGTTATGGTACATCTGGTATGGTAAATCATTTGCTCAACAAACATCATTCAGAATATGATGAGATGCTGACTGAAAAAGCTAAGAATGAATTAAAAAGGCAAACTGGTTCTTTATGTGAACCGCCAGCAAAAAAATTAAAAATAAAAGGGAGTTACAGACAGTTGAGTCATGCTTAGCTCGCACACACCCCTTTCCTAGTGACCACCTGAGAGCTGTAGAAATAACAAATGCAGTGGCTGAGATGATTGCACTAGATGAGCAGTACTTCTCTATTGTAGAAAATTATAGCTTTAAATGACTGCTTGCAGTTTTGGGGCACAGATATACTTTGCCTTCAAGGGGTCATTTTTCCAAAGTTATCATCCAAGCAATGTATGATAAATTGAGGTCCATGATGCAGAGTGATTTGTGAGATGTAAACTCATTTGGTTTTATTCCATAATGTCTTACTTTCTTGTAACAGCACGCTGGATTGAAAATACCTTAAATAGATGTTCTGCTCTACTTTACTTAAAGCACCTTACAGACTGACATACTGGGGATAATCTTGCTAAAGACTTCCTTAAAGTGCTTGACAACTGGGGGATTAAGCCTAATCAGAGGCACTTGGTAATTAGAGACAATGGCCCTAATATCTCAAAAGCCTTGAAACTGAGTGTTGTATCAAGTGCTGGATGTGTTGCTCACACACTGCAGCTAATAATTAATGATGCCATTTTGCTGTTTTTCATTAAACATAACTTGAACAACTTCTAGAGCTGAGACATCAGCTGCAAATATTAGATTTTTAACTTTTTAACTTCTTTAAAAATAAAGAATTGCTGTCGAACTGCCTTTAGTATAAATATATTTTTTTTTACTGGAAGCCGATTTAAGTGTCTTTGTTATATTATTAAAATTCATGGTAGTGTTAGTGTGTAATAATGTTTGTTGTATTCAAACCAATAAATATCTGATTTGATTGGCTATGGCAAGACAAATATCTGGATCAGAAATCTGGCAAAAATAGTGATTCACCCATCCCTAATCAGAACAATCTGAAAAGTATAAATAATACAACTCTTATAGAAGAGTTAAGAGGTAATGAATAAGTACAAATGCAAGCACAGATAATCCAGTAGTCAAAACAACATATTATTAATTTTATTTAAATCAAATTCTTAAATCAGATACTTTTTTATAATAGTAAACGTTCATGTAATTTATATCATTAACTACTTCTTCCATTTCTTCCTGGGTTGTTTCATCAGACTCAAATGAAATCTCTGTTTCCAGAATATTTTCAGTTTCTTTCTTTCTTTCTTTCCTCTCTTGATTTTTAAGGAAGATAACAAATCTCTTCTGGTCTGAAAAAAAAGGAACCTGGAACCTTGATCGTTAACTTTTGCTGAAAAGTGAAAAGTGCAAGTCACTACAAGTTCAAGTAAATCTCTGCACATCAGCATTTTTATTTTTGCACTCTTGAGTGAACAGGGCTATATCAGGAAACAGGCACAGTCTGTGGTTTCTGAATGTGAGTATTCCCTTGCTCCTTGCAGCATGGATGATCATATTGCTATCAGTTTTGAAGGAAAAAGTGAGCATTACAGTTATTTTAATCTCATTAGTTTCAGGGTTCATATGTGAAGCATTCTGCTATATGGCTACATTTGCCACTTAAATTGTTTGCATTGTTCCTGAATGTAATCTAAAAATCCCTGAACTAAAAGGAGAGTTTTTCTTACATACAACAGGGTAATTACACTGCAGTTACACAGTTGTTGCATGCCACTTCATTGCAGTTGCAACGCAGTTACAGTGTACTTATACTATAACTTCAGTGTAATTAAGTCACAGTTAGGGCTAGATATTCAAAACTTTGTCATGGGGCTAAATTAGCACTGCCCAGTGAGCAAATTTAGCCCAGAGCACAAAGCAAGCCATATTCAAAAGGAATAGCCCAGGGCAAACAGCTTCTGAATATAGCATGGGAATGAGGCCAGGCAAACTGGGCTGGGAGTGCAGGACAAACTTAGCCCTGGAATAAGATAGCTCTGAATATGGCAACCAGGAAGTGCAAACCGCAACAGCAACACAGTGCACAGCAATGTGAAGGTAGGTAGAGGTGAACTATGTAGCCAATGTGTGTGCCAGCAAATGCGTGGACCCAGTACAGCTGCAGGCAGCAGTGTATGTGAAAGTACAGTGTACAAAACTGTAAAATATTCCCTGAACTGTTTGTGCAGTGCTAACACATTTGCGTAGACTTAGCGCAGGGCTACATCGTTAGCCCGGTGCAAACACGTTTGCCCGGCTCTAAACTTTGCCATATTCAAAAGTGATATGCAAATGAGCCTACTTAGGTAATCTCTGGGAAAACATCCAAATTAGCATCGCATTATGCCCTAATTTGCATGTAGTTAACACCAGGCTAACAGTTTAGCCCTGCGCTAAACCCGAGCAAATGTGTTGGCGCTGCGCAGTTTGGGGAATATTATACAGTTTTGAACACTGTACTTTCACATTTGCTGCTGCCTGCAGCTGTACTGGGACAACATGGCATAGGCACAGATGGTGGTGGTGCTGCATGCAACTGTCACACTGGAGGTCATGCTACAGTGCACAGCAGATACTACAGTAGCAAGGGGGCCAGTAGTGTGTGGACACAGCAATGCCTATGGTGTGTAGGGCAGTGATGATGGCTGCACTATACACAGTGAGAGGCCAAACCTGCAGGTGTTTACTGACAGTGGACATTACTGTTATGCTGTTGTGTGACCCACAGATGCTGCACCTCGGGCATGGGATGCTCACAGTGACATATACATGTCCAGCTTTGTGTGTTGTGGCAGTTGTACAGCTGTGCGGTATGTGGCCGGGGGGGCATATATTATCAGAAAGGCACACTGGTGTTGGGGTATTCCCAGTACTGACCCATGTGCACTGCATGATGTGTCCCAGCCTTGTGGCAACACCTGGTCTGTGGCACAGCCTGGCCACTCATACACTCTCCCTTCAACATCCTCCATGCCCACAGTGCTGCATGTGTGTGCTGGCATCTGTTGGTGTCCACAGAAGACTGGTCCGCAGGTGTGTGCTGTATGGCCACACTGCCATGCTGTCCACTGGCAGCAGGGTCACCACTTACTGCCTGGCATGGCTGGGACTGGTGGCAGATGATTGCATCATTGTGATTCCATCAGTCAGCAGCATTTTCCTCTATGTTTGGCTTTGTCTATGTGTCATATTTATATGATAGGGTTGCGCAAAGCCGCGCAAAGCTGATTGCCCAGGGTTAAGACAAGCTTTTCCTGGGCGATAATGTGCACCACGCTAAGTGTCGCACTAAGTCGTGCAAAACCACTTAGCATGGTGCTAGTCACTGAATATAACATTGCGCCTGTATTCATGTCAGTTTGCCCCTTGCATACATTATGATTTTGGCCAGCGCTAATGCAGTTTGCCTGTGCTATTTGGCCTTTTGAATGTAGCAGACCCGTGCTAATCCCGCGCTAAACCTGCTCAGACGGTTTTTGCCCGGCGCAAAGTTTTGAATATCTGTCCCCTAAAGTGTAAATGATTTAAAGCCTCCTTCTTCACAACTGTGGCCATTTCTCTCTCCAGTTTTGAAACAATTTATTTACTTTTAATAAGGGCCCCACTACTCTCAGGTTCTTCAATCAATCAATCAATCAAACTTTATTTTTAAGAAGGCACTTTTCTTGAAACCAAAGCGCCTGTACAATTCAATAGAATAATAAATAAACGAATCTAAAACTATTATAAATCAATAAAAGCTATGTTAAAAAGATGGGTCTTCAAGGCTCCTTTAAAACTCAGGACAGTCGGACTATTTCTCACCTGACGAGGTGGAGAATTCCACAGGGTCGGGCCATAAAACTAAATGATCTAGCCCCAGGCGTTTTCAAACGGACCCTGGGAATCTCCAGAAATCCCTCGTCAGTGGATCGAGAGGGGCGGGAAGGACAGTAGGGGCAAAGGCTCTTTCAGGTAAGTGGGTCCCTGGTCATGTAGGGGCTTTATGGTCAGCAAACTGACCTTGAAGGCGGTCGCCAAAATACTGGCAGCCAGTGCAGTCCATGGAGCACAGGCATTATATGACTGGATCTAGAAGAACCAGTCAATAACCTGGCCACCGTGATTCTGCACTAGCTGCAGACCACTTAAGCTCAACCCCCAATAGCCCTAGGTACAGGGAGTTGCAAGAAGTCAAGGCAAGAGGTAACGACGCGTGGATCAATGTTGGAAGATCTTCTGGAGGAACCAGATGCTTCACCCTGGCGATATTCCTCAGATGGAAAAAGGAAGTTTTGACCACCGCTGACACCTGAGCTTTAAGTGTCAAGCGGTCATCAATTATTACGCCAAGATTCCGCACCTGATCTGAGGTCATCAGATGAACGCCTGCAAGCCTTAAGCCTGAGTGCGATCCAGCCAGCCAACCTGCCTCACAGCGACCTTTATCCACGACCAGCACCTCAGTTTTCTCCGGGTTTAACCTCAACCAACTCCCATTCATCCAATCTTGGATTTCTGCAAGGCAGTTATTAAATACCGACAAGGCAGCATCCTGGCCGGGCACGAAAGACATATACAGCTGGGTATCATCGGCATATCAATGGAAGCCCAGACTGTATCGTCTTATAATCACTCCTAATGGCAGCATATACACTGCAAATAACATAGGCGCTAGAATAGAGCCCTGCGGTACCCCACAAGATAGGGAGACTGATGCAGAGGAAAAAATTCCTGACACCACCCTCTGAGTTCCTACCTTCAAGGTAAGATCTAAACCACCTAAGGACCATACCAAATAATCCACAGATGGACCGCAGATGCTCTAACAGCACACCATGATCAACAGTGTCAAATGCTGCTGAGAGATCAAGAAGTACCAAAATAGAACAGGTCTTATGATCTCTCGCTATTAGAGGTCATTTAGTACACTGAACAAGTGCTGTCTCGGTACTATGCCTCTTCCTAAATCTAGATTGGAGAGAATCGTAGGTATTGTTGTTGGTCAAATGATCCTCCAATTGTGCCTTATGACCACCTTCTCAATAACCTTACCCACAAAGGGTAGGTTAGAGACTGGTCTATAATTTGCTAGACAATCTGGGTCTAAGGTGGATTTCTTTAAAAGAGGCTTAACTATAGCCTCCTTAAGGGGATCTGGAAAGATCCCCCTCTCCAAAGACTTCCAGACTATCAAAGCCAGGACTAGGCCGATTTTATCCACACATTCCACTAAAAGGCGTGTGGGGCCAGGGTCCAAATCACAGCTGGTTGGTCGCAATGCTCGGATGATCATCACAATATCATCGATTTTGGGGAGGCTGAAGTCAGACCATACCAACTGGGTGTTCGACATCTCCAGCTGACCATCACCGCTCCCATTGGAGATGGAAGAACGGACATCTGATCTGATTTTGGCAACCTTATCTGCAAAGAAGAGAGCAAACTCCTCACACTGTTCTGTGGAAAAGGCCCTTCCGGGCTGAAGACAGACTGGATTGCACAGTCTGTCCACAGTCTGAAAGAGCTGAGCTGGTCTATTCTGTCTTCAATTGACATGTATTTTCTAGCATTTTATTTTTTCTATTAAATGATACAGCACTTTGATTATTTGTTTGGAATAATGCTTCAGCCATTAATAGTTACAGATTAAATTCTTTAATTTGTTTCTGAGAAGCCATTTGTTGCTCATTTAATTTAGAAACGTTTTTTTTTTTACTTTCATTTGAAACCCTATTAAGTTCCTGATTTAAAAGAGATGTTCTTTCAATAAATATATTCATTTTATTCTCTAACCTCTGCCAATTTTCAAATAATCCACCTGTTACACCATATAGTTCCTTGAATTTTTAAATGCATGTTTTATCTTTCTTTATTGTTAGTGTATTATTTAAAACAACAAAATGTGCAGGTTCAAGCTGAGATTTTGAGGTCAAATGTTCCTTTTGCTGTTCAACTTGGGTAGAATTCCAGGTCTGCAAGTGGGGTCCTTCTTTTTTTTTTAATTGTAGCATGTTCAGCTTTCTGAGGATTTGGTATTGCATCATTAGACAGCACAGGATTGTAGAAAAGTAGCCTATAGATGATTTTTTCTCAGTATTTGCTTCTGGGATATTAAAGCAGCTTTCAGTGTTTTTTTTTTTTGCAACTAAGTTTATTTTATTGGACGAAAAGAATACATACAAAGATCAAACAATATACATAACAGTGTCATCTTTTAATAGGTAGATCAGGAACAATAACAAGTAGGATTGCCACTATAAGGCAACCTGAATTGTCTGGGGGGTTTCCTTGGGAATGTAGCAGTGGTGGCTTATGGGCAAGCTGGGACTTCCAAGTAAAGGCAGGGGGGAGGAAAAGGGAAAAGGACTGGAAGCACAGGGGTGGGGCCAGGTGAGGTCACAGTGATTCACCAGGGGAGGGGATGAGGTATGGGCAGTTAGGGCTAGGATTGGCCTGGGATCAGGCAGTGGGTGGGGGACATACAAGGGGGGCCAGGAGCTATAAGAATAGAGGAAGAGAGCCTGCTCATCCTCTTTTTGCTAAGATTTTGCATGTACCAAGACTTAACACAATGACTGGCAAGAGATTCTGGTGTGGACGCTCGGTAAGGTAAGGCTGAGGTTTTGATAGCAAGCTAGGCAGGATCGAGGGAAACAAGAGTGGAAACATAAAAAATCCGGCTGACTGGAGGCAGGTATGTAGAAACTTGGCTTCTTTGCTGAAGGATCCACCTACACGTGGTGCCTGGTCCAGTATGGGGGTCAAAGATCACCGGATGGCTGATCAATGTGGAGGGCCTCTGCTAGAGCTCCTGGCTGCTGGGTTTAACACTGTGAAGTGATTTCAGGCAGCAGATGTGGGTACTTTTGTGGTGCATAAAAAATATATCCCAAGGCAGGCCAAGAGGTGGTCTTCATGGCATGGCATGGGGTCTTTGATAGAATTCAGGCTGGGGTAAAGAAGTGGGCAGTGGATCGGAGCTTTTGACGTGTGTGGACGAGTGATGCCATGGCTGGCTCCCCCCTTCTATGAGACCAAGCATTCATGGCAGATTTTCAACAAGGCTGGGGCATTCCCAGCCCCCCAATGGGGTGAGGGGGTTCTGCTGGCAGGAGGCTACTCTGGTCAGGAGTTGGCCGTGGGTCTGGGACCCGGAAGAACATGGAGAACAGTGGGCAGGTGGAATACAAAAAAAACAAAATGAAAAGGAATGTAACAAATAAAAAACCAAACAATAATAGCAAAATCCAGCAGGGAAAGGGGGTAAACAGCAATGAGCGAGCCACAGGCAGGACTGGTGGGGCTGGCGCAGTGGTAACCCAGAAAGCCTGCAATGGTGCCATGTGGTGTAACCTGGGGGGGAGAGAAAAAATCTATTTGTTCACCCTGATCCATGGAAGAGGAATCATTAACTATGGGATGTTTTTTCCTCTTTTCTGCACACTCATACATCCAGGGTGATCAGGTGAAACTAGGCTAGCAAAGAGGCGGTGTCGCAACTATCCCGATCATGCCTAGGCCTAGGGTATTGAGGGATGCAAACAGGGAATAGGGTGTAGGTAATCAGTCAGTCATGTGGCCTCAGGGACTGCCAGCCCATGGGCCACATGGTGGGGTGAGGGGGCCTTCTCTGTACTGATGGGCCGAGGCAATGGAGCAGGAAATGGGATTCCAAAAGAAAAGAAAAACAAAACAGGGCATTACATAATTGCAATATCCACATTCATTATGAAGACTGTACCAAAGATATTGACTGCTTTGACTGCGGGGGGTGGGGGCTCTGATATACCTATTTATAGCAAAGGTTTAGAAAACAGCAGTCATGAGTAAATAATTTACCTAATTTACAATGGAAGGTTGTTCTAAAGATAGCATATTATGGGAGCTTGCGCTTGAAACTTTAGATGAGGACTGGCATAATAGCCCCCTGGTTGAGGTGTTCCCACAATTTATATCTATTACATATTTTTCTTGCCAACACTGAGTGGTGAAAATTCAGTGTGAATTTTGAACATTTAAGCGGGAGTACTGCAGCTAATTTGATTAATTGTCTGTCAGCATCCTGGGGGAATGTATGTATGATGACTATATGGGCTATTTCACATGCTAGTACTCATTTCCACAGGGATAAAGTTCAGGAATAGTACTGTGAGCTTGCATTTAATTTGCTTTTCTGGTTGTCTGGTTCCTTTTATCATAGCCATTGCCTACTGGGGTCAGTCAGAGGGCCAAGCATGGTGGGTTTGCATGCTATTATGTGCAGCGCTGTAGTGGACCATAGGGTCACAGGAGTTATTCGACAGCTGGATGGTCTGTTAAAAAAAAGAAGGGTGCACTGGAGGAGGGAAGAAAGGGTACTGAAGTAAAAAAAAATAACAAATAAAAGGGGGGAGGTGTGAGAACGTGCAGCTCTTATGTTTAACTTATGTCCCCATGTTCCCCAAGAGACAGGATCACACCAAAGAAGAACACTACCCCAGCCACCTATGCCCAACTGAGGGAAGAAGCGACAGCCCTCATGGGAAAGATGATGGAGCTGATCAATGCAGCAGAGAGAAGGGAGAGAGAGTAGGAGGAGTGACAGAAGAGGAAGAATCCCCCTGTACCCACCAGAAGAGGCAAGGAGAAGAGACCGCCCCCATCCACTCCCCAACCTGTTCCTGTGCTAGACCCACTACCTGCCCCAGATCCTGCCCCAGAGCTGAAGATGCCAGATGCTGGTCAGGGTAAGGGCAAGGTGGATTTGTCCACAGAAGGTGATTTAAAAGACTATCTAGAGGGGATTGTCAGTGATATGGGAGAGAATGGGCTGGATACATTAGAGAAGGTTGTGAAGGAGATCAGGGGTTGGAAAGATGAAGGGCCAAAAGTTTGGGCAGGGGGAGAGGAGTGGGGGGGAGACAGGAGACAACACCGGCATTCCTGGGTTCACCCTAGGTGACCATGTGCCACTTTCCATTAAGGAGAAGTTTCGTAGAAGGAATATGTGGATATCTTCACCTTAGTTGACAAAGAATCTGCCAAGAAGTATGAGCAAAGGGAGACAGTGGGAAAATCCGAGATGGCAGTGGAGTTAGCTCCGTTAGGTAATAAGACAGGGGAGGAGACCAACTACAAGGGAAAAGACATAAATACATGTCAGGAAGGTTTCACAGTCTTCAGTGTCATATTATTGGAAAAGCAGCCTGAGTTGTCAGTCCCCCTTTTGGCCTATTCGGCCATCATAAGGGATGCGTACAAGGTGAAAATAGGGTACAGGTGGTTGTGCTATGATGAGACCTTTAGGCAGCATATGGCAGCTCATGGGGACCTCCAGTGGGATTGTACCCATTCAGAGCTATGGGTGTGTACCCTGTCAGGTCAGGTGACAGGGGGCAGGGAAGGGGGCAGAAAGGAGTCCTCACAGCAGGGGGTGAAGACATAAGGCAGCATGCACCTGATCTAACTGCAAGTTAAAGTACGTCTGCTCCAGGTGCGTGAGCCAGCATCTCATTTCTCACTGTAATTGGTAGGTGAAAAGGGGGTTCCCAAGCAAATTAGAAGCAGCCCTTTCATGGGGGCTATTGGGGGGGCCCGAGGGGGAGGGATCTACCAAGGTGGTATGGGTAGGGAGAACAGTGGGAGTGGTGGTTTTAGAATAGGTTTTCATAGGTACTAGAGGTACAGACAATTTTGGGGACTGCTGAGTCTTCCCCATGGCCAGGACACTCATTAGGGAGGACTTGATTTGGGAGTGTACTGAGAGGTACCCTGGCAAAGATGGGCGGGAAATGCTAAGAGATGGTATCAGAAAAGGTTCCAGTTTGGGTTTTAGGGAGGCAAAGAGGGGGATGTTGACCAAGAATCTGAGCTCATTGAAGGGTCAGGAAGACATAGTAGCAAGGACAATTGACGAAGTTGTGGCAGGCAGGGTGGAGGGCCCTTTCACTGTGCCCCCTTTCAAGAATTTCAGGGTGTCCCTACTAGGGGTGGTGCCGAAGAAGCGGCCTGGGAAATTTCACCTAATCCATCATCTCTCATACCCTGAGGGGGCCTCGGCGAATGACAGAATACCTGAGGAGCTGTGCACGGTGTCATATGCCATGATGGACCAGGCGGTGGACATGATACGAGCAATGGAAGGGTGTGTTTGGCTAAGACGGACATTGAGTTGGCCTTCCAGCTACTGCTAGTCAGGCCAGATGATTGGGCCCTCTTGGGGTTCCAATTCCAAGGAAGGTTCTATTTTGACAAGGCCATGCCGATGGGTTGCTCAACCGCATGTGTGGTCTTTGAGGCCTTTAGCATGTGGCTACAATGGATATTCAGAGAACACTACAGCCACAAGGCAGTGGTACACTACCTTGATGACTTCCTTCTGATAGGTCAGTGAAGGCAGGAGACCACGAGTATGCTAGAGGACGTCCAGGAGCTATGTGGAAAGCTGGGTGTACATCTGGTTAGGGACAAGACAGAGGGACCAGCCCATACTCTGGAGTTTCTGGGCATTGAGGTAGATACAGAGGATGAAAGTTTTTGGCTACCAGCGGACAAAGTGGATAAGCTTAAGGAACTGCTGAGGGAAATAAGAGGAAGTGCAGGATCCCACTGGGAAGGCTGCAACAATTGTTAGGCCACCTCAGCTTTGCATGCAAGGCTATTGTCCTGGGAAGAGCCTTCACAAAGAGGCTGGCAAGGCTAAGCTGCCACATCATTGGGCAGATATCTCGGCTGAGGTGAGATGAGACTTGGAAGTGTGGGAGGAGTTTTTAGCAGGGTACAATGGCACCATGTTCTGGAAGGACATTTGGCTCTTCAATACTGACCTGGAGCTATACACTGATGCAGCAGGTGTATTTGGTATGGGGGCATATTTTGAGAAGGACTGGATATTGGAGGCATGGCTGGAGGAGTGGCTCCAGCTTGGCCTGCTGAAAGACATCACATTCCTGGAGATATTCCCCATTTGGTTAGTGATGCTAGTCTGGGGGAATAAACTGTGCAACAGATGAATACAACTGTGGTGTGACAACAGGGTGGTGTTGGAAGTAATCAACAGGCAGAGAGGGTCCTTGGAGACAGTGACAAGGGTGCTACACCAGCTAGTTCTGGTGGGCTTCAAGATCAACCTTTCCTTCAAAGCTAGGCATAGTGAAAGGATCCAGAATGAGATAGCTGACAGCCTTTCTCATCTTCAGTTGGACAGGTTCAGGTCCTTGGTTCCACATGCCTCTGCCTGGAAGACAGAAGTGCCGCTGCAGCTATGGGAGAGTGGTTGGAAGGAGCCCAACTGCTGTATCAGAGCTCCTGGTCCTCAAACACACTGACGGTATATCAGGGGTGCAGGAGGCCTTCCAGGTGTTTCAGCAGCAGGAGGGCTATGAGGTGAGTAAACCTGTGACCGAAGAGCAGATTTTGATTTGATTTGATTTATATACGTGTTAGCACACTGGGATACAATCCCTTTTACAGGTATGACCCGTGGTCGATCAAATACATACAAAATAACAACAGACAGAATTATACGTAATACAAAACATATGAATAGGAATAAATATTTCATGTCTAAATAAAAATGCCAGTTAAACATAAAGTTAAAAGAGAAACCCTAATACAATTTGAATTGTCCTGTACAAATTTATGTCACAAGAACTGTACTTTAACCAATGTGGACAATTATTAAAGATCACTGTCTAAAAAGCAGCTACACTTACACAAATCCCTAAATCGTACTTTCAAAGCTGCTGTAAACAATTCATAACTGCCCATGTCTCTAATATGTGCTGGAATATTGTTCCATATTGTTGGAGCACAATGTGCTAAAGATCGATGACTGCTTAAAGTGTGCATAAATGGGATTTTTAACATAGTTGAATCCCCTGAAGATCTAGTATGTAATTTAGGACTAACAGTCTCAAGTTGATTTTTTAATCTTAAAGGTATGCCTGTTTGTTGTATTTTGTAAATGAATTTAGACATGACAAACTTATGATGTTGTTTAACTGATAGCCACCCAAGATTTTCCAATATAGTACACTGATGTACATTTTTAAGTATCAATAGAGCAAATCCACCAATTTTGTGCAACTGCAGTGATTTCCATCTTACAATGACATCAGGAGCATTATCCACCACAATGGAGGCATAATTCAAAATGGGCAACAAACACTGATTTGCAATTGCTATACACACCTCATCTGTCAAGAAGCTACACAACCTGTATAGCAAAGCAATTTTAGAATGAATCTTAGCTGTAATAGCGTGTATATGTGATTCATATGTTAATGTGGGGTTTAAAACTACCCTTAAGTACTTATAATTAATAACAGTTTCATACAGAATTCCATCCAATGTCTCAACTTGCAGGCTGTTACCAATGGCTTTCAACTTAGCTGAAGTGCCAGATAACATAATTTTAGTTTTTTGCTTATTTAATACTAATTTGTTATTTATCAACCAGTTTTGCATAGCTTTGAGTTACTTAGTCAGAGTTATGCTAAGCTCAGACAATACTCCTCCCTGACAACAAAAAAACAACAGCATCATCTGCGTACATAACTTAATGCGCATCTTTGACAGATGTGATGACAGAGTCAAAAAAAAAGAAAAGAAAAGTGGTCCTAGTATGGAGCCCTGTGGGACTCCACACTTGACCAATGCCCTGTTGGATATACTGCTTTCAATCTTTACCATTTGAAACCTGTTTAAAAGATAATTTGATACCCAAACCAGCACTGGTGCCCCCACCCCAATATACTTGAGTCTCTCAACAAGAAGGGAATGGTTCACTAAGTCGAATGCCTTGGTCAAGTCCACGAAACAACCCAGTCAGGCACCCCCTCTACATACTGTCATGGACCACGCTCGTGAACTCAATCAAGGCATTCTCAACTCCCCTACCCTTCCTGAAACCATGCTGACATTGTGATAGTAAACAATATATTTCTATATAATCAGTTAATTGCCCAAAAACAATCTTCTCTTGTAGTTTAGACAGAGCCAGCAGAATAGAAATTGGTCTATAATTTGTAAATTCACTAGTTGAACCTGTTTTGTGAATCGGGATCACATATGAATGTTTCCATAAATCAGGCACTTCTCCCAAGCAGAAAGACAAGTTATAAATAAAACTGACAGGATATGCTAACTCTGCTGCAGCTAAGTGTAACAATTTAGGAGACAAACCATCAAACCCACAAGATTTATCTGTTTTAAGTTGTTTCACGAGTTTATACACCTCAAAGTATGTAATTGCCTTTATGTAAAATTTGGGATTTTCTGTACAGCCTACCACATTACCACTAACTAAATTAGGTACACATTGCACTCTATAATAATCCAATTTTGTAAGTAGTGTATTAAATTCATTTGCCACTATCAAAGGATCAATTAATTTTTCATTACCCTTATTCATAAGGAACTCTGGTTCAGACTGAGGATCAATCATATTGTTAATTGTATTCCAAAATTTAACACTATTTGTCTGTCCGCCTGTCTGTTGTTGCCTTAGGTATTGGGCCTTTGCTTTTTTAATCTCAACCTTATACCTGTTTCTTAAACACCTGTAGTTATATAGGTTTACAGCTGTTTGGTTCTTCCTATAAAATTTCCATAATTTGTCCCATTCCTTCATTAATTTAAATAAAGATGATGTTAACCATTTGGACTTTGTACCTCTGACATGTCTTCTAATGAAAGAAACATACAAATCCAACACCCTAGTAAACTCTGTTGTGAAATAATGCAATGCACAATTCACATCAGGTATGATTTCAAGAAAAGGCCAATTTATTTTCTATAGGCTATCTGTAAAACTATGGGCATCAAATCCTGAGCAATTTCTGAACTCAGAAACCATAGGTTCAGCTGTTGTTCCATATGAGTGTTTCCAGAGGCAAAATATAGGGTGATGATCGCTAAGTGAATCTGAAATTAAGCCACATTTTAAAATGTGGTTTACTTTATTTGCAAGAAGCCAATCAAGCACTGTGTGCTTCTTTGTTTTTAGATTTAGTCTTGTGGGGATATTGATTAGTTGCTGAAAACCAGTATGTGACAGAGCATCAACCAGCCCAGGTAGTCCATTTCCAGACCAGTTCGAATTAAAATCTCCCAGCACAATGGTTTCACCCATAGTGCTGACTGACAACTACTCAAAAAACTCATGTAGACCCTCTGTACTTACTTTTGGAAGTATATACACACAGCATACAGTCAATTTCTTAACTTTACCAATATCAATCTGAATAGACAGCAGTTCACAATACTTAGGAGGGCTAGTTACAATATTTATCTCATGTACAATGTAACCATTCTTGACATAAAACTAGACACCACCAGCCCTTCCTGTCAGTCTGTCTTTCCTGTGAATTGTAAACCCAGATATATTGATTTGTTTATTGGTTACTGAGTCCTGTAGCCACATTTCACTAATTGCCAGGACATCAGGCTGGTAATTTGCAATCCGTGCCTCAACTTCATGAAATTTAGAGACAAGGCTGTGAGCATTAAAATGCATAATTCGCATACGTTTAGTAACTTTAGCAAAATAATCTAAATCTGCTAAATCATTACCCATTGGACCAAGATTACATTCTATATCACCAGCCCTGAGTAACAAATTAACCTTAATAACCTCCACCATAAGGAGTAGCATCGCCAGCAACTCCTTAGATGATCTCATTGCAAACCCAATGTTATGACCTACATACTTATAACAAGCACCCTTTGAATGACTTTGTTGCATACTATAATCACTTAGCATATACAATTGACCTACAACACTCTGATTATGTGTATTCACATGCTGATGATAATTACCATTAACAATAATAACATCAATCCCTAGTACACACAGTGCTTATATAATCCCCACTGTAATTTCCATATTAGCCATGGTACAACTCACAAACCTAAGCACCTTACTGAAACAGTCTTATTGCACACAGTCCTTATATTTGGTATTACCCAGTATGACTCCGGTATGACGCCAGCATTTGCACTTTCCCTCAGCACTTCACGGCTGCCACTTCAAATCTGGATGCAAATTTAAACTTCAGGCTCCCCAAATCACACAGTGCTGCCACCACTGTGCTTGGCCCCTGGAGTAAATGACTAAACAACTCAGGTGTGTATGGTTCAGATAGTGATTACAGCCCCTTCAACTGAGGCTTACAGCAGGGCTGGTTACTTAGCAACAGAACAAACAGTCTCGACGGACAGACTTCAATTAAAGTGCATTACAAACAGCATGAACACAGTCTCCCACAGTTATTCGAAGACACTTTCATAAGCAGTTGCAGCATAATAATTTCAGTCAGGCGAGGTAGTTGATGTTTCACTTACTAGGTGTAAAGTTCCTTGGAGCCTGCCACACTCTGGTACAACTCCAGCGTTTATACTTTCCCTCAGCACTTCATCGCTGCAGCTTTATCACAGATTATGCAGTTCATGGTGAAAAGGGGGAATGAGGGCACAGAGCATTTCACCATGGGAGTGCAGCTCGCCGGCATTGGTTGGGCTTGCAGCACCAGGGAGTGGAATGAGCCAAACAACTTTAAGGTAGTCCAGTGTATGATAATAGGGTAACAGGATTCAAGGGAGGCCCATTGACAACCAGAGGCCCATGGCGGGGCCAGCTCTGGTGGCTCTGTTGGGAGTCTTAAGGCAGGTTTGCTTGTTGGGATATGAGGCTCACCTATTTCGGGCTATATTTATGGTTATGGTGGGGGGATGGATTCTGGGTTACCGAGATGATGTCAAAGAACCAGAAGGAAGCCAGTGGGGGTCTCCTCTGGCATGACGTACATTGGGGGCCCAGAAAGGTTCTCATCTGGCCTCACCGGTCCAAGACAGACCAGGCAGGGTTGGGGCAGAGGTAGTGCTAGCGAGTCAGGAGGGTTCAGGATAGTGTGCAGTGATGGATCCCCAGGAATATAGGGCTGTCTGCCCCAGTGGAGGAGGTAAGTTGTACATCCATGGGAATGGGGCCCCAGTTACTTGCTCTCAAGTTGCAGGGGTTTTTAAGAAGGGCATGGCATTCCTAAGGGAAGGGCAACAGTCTATACTCTCTCCACTCACTCAGAATCCAGGCAGCCTCCACTGCAGCAGCCCAGGGTGGATCAGAGAAAGATATTAAGTGAGGAGGCAGATGAAGCTCTAATTGCTACTTGAAGTATGCCGGGGAGCTGCTTTAATGGTATCTTGTGTTCTTTTTCAACAGGGGGTTGGATACTGAAACAAGTTTGGATCATCACTGGACACTCTTTTGTTTTTTGGGCAGATAGGTTTTCAGCAACCAGGCTGTGCAGGAGCCAGCTAAGAAGGGCAGCAGATGGCATCAGATTGTGGTGGAAAGGGGTCCTGGGCATGAGGTGGGCTCAGATCCTGAGAACCCTGCAGTAACTGAAGGTACAATGGCCAGAACCAGACGTCTTAATAATACACTTTGGCAGGATAATGATCTAGGGGATTGACCTTGGGGAGCCTTATGGCAGGAGATCTGGAGATACCTGGAGACTGTTAAGGTTTGGTGGCCACAGGTGACTATAGGGTGATCAGAGGTGATTTCAAGGAGGATTTGGAGGCATGTGAAAGATATAAAGGCTGTGGAAAAGGCTAGGAAGAGGTTAACAACAGTACATTTGCCACCTGGTAAGCACACTACTGGCCTCGAGCAGTTCATAGGCAACCAAGAGCAGTATAGGCAAAACTTGAAACAGATCATTGTTGGAGACATTAACATTAACTGGATATCCCAAGATGCCTCAGCAGCCAGAGACAAGATATCAGGCCTTTACCTCACACAGATGGCAACACAAACCACTAGTCATAACTACTGAACCGGCACTAGCACACTCATTGACTGACTCCTCACTACTTGCCCAGAACATATCTCTGAGGTATCTGTCCCACCAGACTCCCTCAGTGACCATTCCCAGTCTCCTGCACCTGGTCTATTCATTTCACTAATTGAACTTCCCAGGTCTCAAGAAATAGCTCTCTAAGAACTGGACAATTAGATTTGTTTAAACAGTAACTGACTCTATCCGACTGGTCACTGCTTGACAGAGCCATGGATGGGAACCAGGCTCTAGATTACTTGCTAATGACTTTTACAAAAGCCTGTGACATCGGTGCCCCTTACAAGACCAAAAAAGTAAGAGGAACTGCAAATTTGTGGCTCTCCAGCTCCCTCATCGAGCTCATGCACCTTAGAGACAACCTATGGCACAAGGCCAAGGTGACAGGAACTCAGGCTAACCTCATTGCCTACAAGGTAGCCAGCAATACATACATGAAACTCATTTGTCTAGCCAAAGCTGCTTACTATAATGAACCGCTAAGTAACAGCTGGGCCCATGGTAGGGAGTTCTGGAACTCCCTAAAAGCACTTACAGGTAAGTCCTCCAAAGCACCCCCTGACCTGATAATAGCTGAGGCTGGAACTCTCCAGCAACCCATGATATTACAAAAATGCATTCAACCATGCATTTATAGATCTTAGCAGAGTGCTACCCAGTGACTACCTCACCCTCATGCCGCCTTGTCAGACCACCGATTTGAATCCACAAGCACAGCCTGATAGCAGGACATCACCATTCTACTTCAGGCACATTACCAGGTCTGATACCATAAGATATGTCAAACGGGTCCCAGGGAAGACTAGGATGGGGAGTTGACATGATGTTGGGAGTCCTTACATTAAATGAGCTTGACATCCCTCTCACTAAAGTATTTAATGCCTCATTAAGATCGGGCATGTTCCCTGATAAATGGAAAACAGCACTTGTCCCCCCCCAACCTGTCAAACTACAGGCCAATCTCTATACTATCCCCATTCCAAAGCCTTGGAGTGAGTGGTTTCTGATCAGCTCACCGACTACCTGGAAAAGAGCAACCTATTCTGTGAACAGCAACACAAATTCCCGAAAAATCATTCCACCATTACTGCTTTGGTTGATTACACCTCCCAGCTGTACAATGCCTTAGATAACAATATTGCAGTGGGGTTTACCTTTATAGACCTCACTAAGGCATTTGACACCATAAACCATCAACTCATACTAAGCTGTCTACTTACTACAGGCCTGTCCGCTGACACTGTAGCCTGGTTTCACACTTACCTTTCCCACAGGACACAATGTGTGAAAATAAATGGTAAACACTCTGAACCAAGGGAGGTGAGCCTCAGAGTCCCCCAAGGGTCAATTCTTGGACTACTCCTTTTCAGTCTTTTATGAACTCCCTGCCAACTGTCTGCCTGGCACAAATTGTGCTCTATGCTGATGATGCCGTCATCTCAGTATCACGCAGACAACAGTCCTCAGTCTCTTCAGGCCTTCAAGCCAACTTCCAGAGACTTGAATCATGGTTCTCACAGAACAAACTGATGCTCAATTATAAAAAAAACTAGAGCATGCTCTTCACCATACCACAGAATAAAAAGAAATTCTGCTGGTGTGCCAAAGACAAGGGCATGCAATACTCGTTAACATCTATGTTAGTGACCTAGCGGAGAGTCTGGAGGGATGGGTGTGCCTGTTCGCAGACGATACAAAGGTCTGCAATAGGATGGAGTCACTTAGTGGGGTGCAAGCCATGAGGCGGGACCTGGAGAGGCTGGAGAGGTGGTCTGACACCTGGAAATTGAAGTTTAATACACAAAAGTGCTTGCTGATGCACCTGTGGAGGAAGAATAGGAGGGAAACTTACTCCCTTGGGGAGTTGGTGATTAAGGAGAAGAAAACAGGAAGGGACCTGGGGATTATGGTATCGCGTGACCTCAAGTTAGGCAGCCAGTGTAGCTGGGCAGTGGGAAAGGCAAATGGAAAGTTGGCCTGCATTGCGAGGGGTTTTAATAGCAGTAAGAGTGAGGTGCTAATGCCATTATACAGAACCATGGTTAGGCCGCATCTGGAGTATAGGGTGCAGTTCTGGAGGCCTCACCTACGAAGAGATGTTGAGCAGATGGAGAGGGTGCAGAGAAGGGCAACCAAAATGGTACAAGGGATGCAGGATGTACCCTAAGAGAGAAGATTGAGAGGGCTGAATTTGTACCCTCTGGAGACTAGGAGGGAGAATGGGGACATGATTGAGACCTTTAAGTATCTGAAGGGAATAAATAAGGTAGAGGGTAACAGCTTGTTCAAATTGAAGAAGGGAGTGAACATGAGGGGACATAGCCTCAAATTGGAAGGTGGGAAATACAGAGGTAATGTCAGGGGGCAGTTTTTCACAGAGAGGGTGGTGGAGGCCTGGAACAAACTGCCGCAGGAGGTAGTAGCAGCTGAAATGGTGGAGGGGTTCAAGAGGGCTTGGGATAGATTTAAGGGTTTAGGAAAAGAGGGTGGAAGAATAACAGAAGGGGGTAGGTAGGGTATTGGGCAGACTAGATGGGCTGTGGTGCCTTTCTCTGCCATCACATTTCTGTGTATCTGTGTATCTGTGATATGGAGCAACAAAGGTGACATACTAGAACAAGAGAACAAGTTTACACTTTCAGATATCTAGGTGTACACCTAGATGACACATTCACCTTCTCTACACACATAGACAATGTCATCAAATCTGCAAATGCAGAACTGGGAGTCCTCTACCGCGGTATGCCCCCCACCGTACAGCAACACCAGCACAGCGAACTATGCTCCTGTCAGCAAAATCAACACTTTGGCGACAGGTCACTGTGTTGGTGTGCTCTAGACAAGGGTACGCTGTCTCCAGGGTCCTGCACTCCCCTTACCTGAGTTAACTCCATTGAGTTAACAACTTTAGTCAAGGGGTGTGGGGTGGAGCCCCCCAGCATGAGGGGTTCTGGGGGAAAAGCCCCCAGATAGAAAAACAGGACCGAGAGTCTGCAAGGAATCATGCCGACCATGATTTGTAGTCGACATGATTCCTGTCGCTGTAACACTGGTCGACATTAGAGATGTCAAACTGGCATGGTAGAGCCCTCTACCACCACTGACACTCCATGACCCCAACGCCCTAAAACCTGTCACGTGTTGCTCAGTCCAATCCATCATTGATTATGGCCTTGTTATCTATGGGGCTGGCTCTGAGACAGACCTCAAAAAGTGTCAAAACCCTCCTCAATAAGGCCTGTCAACTGGACCTGGGGGCCAACCATATGACCCTTACATGTGCCCTTTATGAGGAGACCGGACGGCTTCCCTCCACCTCAGGACATAGTACCAGACTTGCCTATTGGCAAAAAAAGCAATGTTGGGTTTCATGCCAGATTTAACCTACTGTCTATTTAAAGTCGCACAACCTACACTCAGCACCAGAAGTGCAACCAAAGGGGGGCTTCTGGTGCCTTTCAAGTACACAACATTGGCCCAGAGATCCTTTTCATACTGGGGCTCTAAATGGATCAATGATCTACCTCCTGCACTAATTGAATGTAAGAAGCTCAGCCAGTTTAAAGCTGGGCTCTGTTCCCACTGTATCTATGAGAATGTTTGTGGGTGCCATACCTAGTCCTGACAAGTCCTTAATCTACCCTTGTTACTTTCCCCTCCTATCACAGCCACCTTATCTCCACCCTTAACCTCGCTCCTTCCACTACCTCATCTCCCCTCCCCACCACCCCTCCCCCTCTGCCTTCATCACCACCTCCAGCACAACTCCCTAGCCTCATCCCTGACAAAGCCACCTTAGGCTGCCCAACACACTACTCTACCGTAGCCCGATATCTTCTGACTCTTTACTGTTCCATGCATTTACCAGGTGTTGTACCACACTCAAGTAGTGTTGGTGGTGTTGAAACTCTTCATTTAAACCAAAGCGCTATACCATATTGAAGCAGTGCTGTTAGTGTTGAAACCTCCTTAGTTACATTTTGTACCACACTCTAGTAGTGTTGTATCTGCGGTTACCCTGAATAGTGAATATGTTTTCCTGGATCTACTGCATATACTAATATACCTGTGTACTGTAAGTGAATGTCTTGTTTTTGTATTCATCTGACTTGGAACCTTTCTAAATGAGCCCCTAGCTCAAAGGTGTTAATCTTAAACTGAAATAAATCAATAAAATAAAAAAATAAAAATAAACAAGAGGGTGTCGGCAGCAATCAGGGCTATCACAGAGATCTATATCTCCCTCAGGGCCATCTCCTATGATGTGCCAGCATACTACAGGGGGTATCAGGTACACTTGTCAGAAGCAGGCATGTTGTTCTTTATTTTGCACCTGATAGGGGTGCTGGAGGACTGGGAGAGCCAGGTGGAGGGAAGGAAGAGGCCCACCAGGGGAACTGGGGGGGATGCCCATCTTCCATCATTAGAACTGGAGATGGGCTAATGGAAGGGTCAAAGGTAAGAGGAGGGAAAACAGACATGGGCGAGGGGGTAGGAACAGGTAGGAAACTGGGGGTTGGGTTAAAGGCATCCGACCCCAGGAGGAAAAAGGAGAACGGCCAGAGAACCAAAAGGTGATGTCAGGTTTTCATGCATCCGGACCCCAAGAAGAACCAAGGAAAATGGTGGATGAATGCATGAAGGGAAGATGCCAAAATAATGATTGACTGGGTTTTGATGTACATAGTTGTAAATGATTTTGAACATTGATACGAGTTTGAAGGTGATGTGACTTGAAAATGTGTTATGTACAGAGGTTATTGGTATTAATTAAAGCTTTGCCAATTGAGCACCCAATATTCGTGGACTATGTGGGTCATTTCCAGGAGAACCTCCCTCTGACAAGTAGAGTTGCCACTATAAGGTGACCTGAACTGTTGGGGGGGGTTCCCTAGGAATGTGGAAGGGGTGGCTCATGGGCAAGCTGGGACTTCCAGGTAAGGGTAGGAGGGAGGGAAGGGAAAAGGATTGGAAGGGCAGAGGTTGTGCCAGGTGAGCTCACAGTGATTCATCAGGGGAGGGGATGAGGTATAGCAGGTAGGGCTAGGATTGGCCTGGGATAGGGTAGGGGTGGGAAACATGCAAGGGGAGCCAGGGGGGTATAAGAATAGAGGCAGTGGGCTTGCTCTCCCTCTTTTTGCTAAGTTTTTGCATGTTCCTCCCACCCACCCAGATGTATGCCAAATGGGCTGGAAAGGGGGGGCATTACAATCAGGGGCAATCCTGGGTCATTGAGTGGGGGCAGCAGGGGTCTCGAGGGCACAAAGGTGGCCTATCAGGGACATAAGAGAGATGTGCTGGTCAATATTGGGCTGCCGAGGAAAAGGCAGCAGGACCATGGTATGAGCAAGGTGGATCCTGATGGCAGGGAAGGATAGATAGGGGATAGTTTTGGGGAGAAGGATCCAGAATGGGGGGGCTAAGGGTCAAAGATAGGGGAGGGAGAACAGACACAGGCTGGGGACAGGACCTCTGGTCATGGCTACAGCATGGGGGGAGGAGGTAGGAAGCTGGGAGTTGGGTTAAGGGCATCCATCCCAGGAAGAAAAAGGAGAAGGGCCAAAGAACCAAAAGGGGGTGTCAGGTTTTCATGCATCTGGACCCCGAGAAGAACCAAGGAAAATGGTGGATGAATGCCTGAAAGGAAGACACCAAGATAATGATGGACTGGGTTTTGATCTACATAGTTGTACATGATTTTAAACATTGATATGAGTTTGAAGGTGATGTGACTTGAAAATGTGTTATGTACAGAGGCTATTGGTATTAATAAAAGCTTTGCCAAATGAGCACCCAACATTAGTTGTCTGTGTGGGTCATTTCCAGGGGAACCTCCTTCTGACAAAGAGTAGTTATCCAGACTTAGGACAATAGTAACACTGAATAGAACATGTTATATTAGGCAGTCTGAGACCTAAAATGAGGCCTCTAAGTATCTATGTCTCACATGTATAAGTAATAAGAAGGAGAGGGTAAGGTATTTACCAGAATTCAAAAAGAAGGTCTATAAACTACGACATACCTGTAACATGGTATACCTGGGAAAACTGTAGGAGTTCCTGGGATTTGTAACCATCAGCTGAGCTAGCATTAGATGGGTGTGTAACTTCTCCCATTGCTTTCAACAATTTTTCAAGGAGTGTCAGAAGCTGGGCAGTGATTTTTGCTTATTTAATGCAGAAAGAATTTCATTTTGCCACTTCCTGCAAGGAGTATAGTTTGGTCAATCCAGTGGCACAGGATAACCAACTTAGAAATGGCCATGATAATATCAATATGGTGCCATTGAGCAGCAAGTAAGGTATCAGTATCTATTCCCAGCAAACATAAATCAGGTGTGAAAGAATTGTCAAGTCCCAACAGTGGGTTTAATTGAGCTTTTGTTTGCTGTCATAAGGGCTGGGACTTAATACAGTCACATAACACATGTTTCAGAGATCTAATTTGGTTATTACATTGTATACATGTGGAACAAGGGAGCATATTCAGTTTGTGAGGCTTCTGAGGGTAAAGTATACATTATTAGCAAACTTGTACTGCATGAGATGAGATTTATCTATCTTGACATATCTATGAGCATAGTTCCATAGTGAAGGGAGCTCAATATAATCTCCAAAAGTGGGAAATTCTTTCACCCAGTAAGAACACCTGGGGTTTGAGTTTATCCCCCATGAGATACCACAGGATCTTGTATAAGCTGGAAATTGTCTGATCACATATAACTAGGCCACCAAGAGTCTAGTAGTTTGTACCATCAGAAAAAGTCCAGAGTAGGAGCCAAGTGCTGCTTGTAGCATATGGGTTAACTGCAAGAAGGGAGAGATACTAGTGTGGCTTAAACCATCATCGCATTTAAAGTGATCACATGTTACTAGTTGGTCATTCTGAATCAGGCAAGCTAGTTCATTAAAGTTTATTTGAGTCAAAAAGGATGCTGGAATAGGTTTATGTCCTAATTTAAAGTTGGGATTAGGTCAGAAAGGCTGGGTTAGATCCTTATGAGGTGTGCAACCTACGAGTTTGCAGAGTTGTAGATTAATTTTAACAGACCAGCCAATGGGGGTGTTTTGAAGTGTAGGTAGAAGTTTTGTCCAGGTTATATGGGGCAGGGCTGTACAATCAAAACCAGTGGCTTGACAGAGATACATCTCAATATCTTTCCATTGTAAGTAATATGTAGTGGGGGATATCCTCATGTCTTGAGTGCTCCAGGTAAGGAATTTGCTGACTTTGGCCTCAATGTAGTACCAGTGGAATTTCAGGAGTTGTAGTCCACCATGGTGCTTCACCAGAGTTAGTTTAGGGTATGCTATACATGTGGTTTCTCTTTCCATAGGAAGTCTGAAAGAAGCCACTGTAATTTGGTAAGTCACGTATTTGGTGAAGGAATACCCCTCATGCTGACAATATAGAGTATCCAGGGGAGGACATTCATCCATATATTGGAGATCCTACCCCACAGTGAGATTGGTAGTGATTACCAGCATTAGAGATCCACTTGGAGAGTTTAAAGTAAGGAGGAAAGGTTTCAGGTTAATAGCGAGGAGACATCTGTAGTTAACTTGCTGACCAAATATGTGAGGCAATTAGGGGGCCAGATTCCAACACTTTTGGATAGGAGATCCCATTTGAGGGCTTTGGGATTAAGGGTCATTATTACTATTTTAGACAAAATACGTTTGTAGATCGAGAGCTTAACTTGAAGTGCTATGGGTAAGGACTGGGCAGGCTGCATTAGGTGGAGCAGGTTATTGTCTGCGTATGTTGAGATTCTGAATGAGTAGAGGCCTATCCTGAGACCTCTGATCTTTGCTTGCTATATGACATACTGTATCTTGTAAGGGGCTCAATATATAAATCAAAGAGATAAGAGGAGAGGGGGCAACCTTGTCTAGTACCGTTTAATAAGGGGAAGGTTTCAAATAGTACTCTATTACAGAATTTCTGGGCAGCGAGATGAGAATATAGGAGTTGGATCCATTTGATGAAGTCAACAGGGAAGCCAAATTCTGAAATGGTTTGGAAAATAAATATCCATGATACTCTGTCAAAGGCTTTCTTGACATCGAAGTACACAAAGCTACCACTTCTTTTAAGTACTTGGACACTGAGATAAGATGAAAGATTTTATGCATGAGATCTGAGGCAAGTTGGCCTTACAAGCCAACTTGTTCTTGGCCCGTCAAGGGTTGCCATATTTTACTGATTCTATGGGCTAGGAATTTAGCTAGGATTTTATTGTCAATATTTTGGAGAGAAATGGGTCTGTATTTACCCACTTCAGAGTGGTCTATCCCAGGTTTGGGAATAAGGCTAATATGCTCATCTACTGTAGTAATAGTGGACACAGATGACCTGACTACTGTAACAATGATTGTAAAGGTCAGCCAATTCTGGGGCTAGTACTAATTTAAGTGAGATACAAGTTAGGTGAAAACTCATCAGAACTAGGTGCTTTCTAAGTGGTAAAAGAGGAGATGGTTGCCTCTACTTCTGCTATGAAAATAAGAGCTTTGAGTGATTCTGCTTGGGGTCTAGTTTTGGGAAGGTGGCCCTAGTTAGATAATCTTACATTTTGGTGTGGATGTTGATGGGTTTTGCTTCAACATCATGCAGCCATTTGGAAAAGCCTTGAACTCAGCTGCTATATACCTTGGGGCTGTTAAGATATCAGACCCATTTGCTGTTAAATTGTTTTATAAGACAGGCATTCTCATGGTGTTTAAGGCACATAGCTAATAGTCTTCCTGCTTTTTCTCAATTCATTTCTTAGTCACATTTAGTCTTAAAAAGTGTATACTCTGTATGCTGTCTGTTGAGTTTGGAATATTTGGCTCTCTCTTGTCCCAGTTTTATCCAGTCTTGTTCTGGAAAGGTAGGGTTAAGATTTTTTCAAGAGCACGGATAGAGGCAAGACACTCTTAGGCTTGTCTTTCTCTCTGCCTTTTTACGGCTGCAGTAGGCAGAGCCTGCAGATGTTTTGCATGTACAAAAGGAGTGATGTCATGTTTTCTGTCCGTGGAACTGACTGAAGATGTAAATAGTCTCCTCCACCTTACCCTCCTCCAGAAATGTTTTCTGCCCTCAAATAAATACTCTTTCATGTTAGTCAATGGTTGCAAGGTACTATTTTCTTTCTTAAATGAGTGGTACAAGAACTGGAACCTGAGTAGTGGGAGGCAGCATTATTTTTTTTTTGAGGGGTAAGATCCACCCCACCTCCACCCGAGAAGCTCCTAAAGATCCACCCCACCTTCTTTTTGATTCATGTGGGAGGGGCATGAGGTGGATCTATTATGTTGAAACAAGAGTCACTAGTTTGGGATCTGGACCAAGAAACAGAACAAGCCTGTGGAGTCCCTGCATTAGGTTAAGGACTAGAAGAACAGAACATACTTAATACCTTCAAACTGACTTAAAAACCCTTGGAACAAATGAGTATCAGAGCCACCTGGTGTCTCAAAAAGAAGGAGTAAGTAAGAAGTGTCTGAAACTACAGCTTCCTGGTTGAAAGAGCCACAGGTATTTCTTAAACATTTATATACTAAGAACAAAGTTCAGCTTTTGGGATTAACAGTATTTGTTTACCATATTTAATATATATATATATATATATATATATATATATATATAGTCTTTTTAGTAGTTTCAAAACTTTGAAAGCATTGGTGTTAGTAATGCATTTAATAATAGATTTTTTAATTGCCTTTACAGTTAGTCATGCAGGTTCATGTGAGGGCACATTTTTTGGTGGAGGGGGTTCAAATCATTTTAATCATGGACACAGTACTTGGCAAACATAGCCTTTGATGAAGTGTATTTTTTCTTTTAAGTTTGAGAAGTGGAGTTGCCTTGCACATGTTAAAAATACCAGCTGCAATTAACAACTACTTGTAGAAACAAAAGGTTTTTTATTTGTTTGTTTTTGTTTGTTTTCCTACTTACTTTTTTCCTGGCTCAGTTTATATCAGTGAAAAGAAAGACCAGAACAGCTGTCAGAACTGCCATCCCACTGGACATGCCATGTATCACTCATTTAAAATAACACAAATGTAGTTTCACATTTTTACCTTGAGGGAAGCAAGAAGATAAACCAGCATGGTTAACAAATGCATTCATTGACACCTGTGAATGAAGGAGGGGTAATTTTTTCTAACATGTCTGGTGAGTTTATACTTCTTGGAACATGTTTTTCAGTTTTTTTTTATTGCATCTTGTTCCAGGCAATCTTCCCAGAGTGCAGTTTGCTCTATTGTTTAATATCTCCAATGGAGGCTAGTGTCTTGTTACATTTTTTGTTTCAAATTAACCACAGACATCATGGCAGCCAAAGGAGACTCACTTTGAGTCTTAGGGTATGTACAGCATAATTAATAAGTTTTCATATGCATAGTTGTTCCATTCATGTTATTGCTAGACATACTGTAGCTAGCTTGGCTTGAGGAAGGGTGAACATGGTCATGACCCCTTAGCAGCTGAGATGCATATGCAGCAAATAAGTCCAGATGTGCTAACTGCCTGCTGAATAAGGAAGGATTACAGGAACCCAGGGAATGATTACAGGGTGGGGGGGTGCTGATGGTCATCAAAATAGAAAGGGATTTTGGGGTAATCTTATTGGATGACCTAAAGGTGGCTAAACAATGTACCAAAACTGTGAGGAGAGCCCGTGAAATGCTGTGGTGCATAGGAAGAAGCATTACCAGCAGAAGGAAGGAGGTAGTGATGTCACTGTGTAGATCACTGGTGAGGTCTCATTTAGAATATGGTGTCCAGTTTTGGAAGTTGCATTTCTGTCATGCAACTGTGAATCACAAATCGGTTCAATGGTTCTATTTTAGATTTCTGTCCCTTTCCCCTACTTCTCCCACTGGCAAGCCTTATGGAATGCATCCAGAACATATCTTGGCTAGCATGATGAATTCACCTACACAAGCTGCTCCTCCGTCTACAGCACTGTGTTTTTAAAATGCTAACTTCCTGTTGAAAATATGGCATAATTTTTCCATCCATGTTATTGTTAGACATACTATAGCTATCTTGGCTTGAGGAATGGACAACATGGTCAGGATACCTTAGCAATTTAGATGCATATGCAGCAAATAAGTTCAGATGTCCTAACTTAACCTGTAACTATTAAGTGTCACAGTTTGCATTTTCTTCTTGAAATGGTTACTTTTGCATTTGTGTTTATTTTAAAATATTTAATATTTTGACCATGTGGTTATGTCATAGACCATAAATGATCTCCATCATTACCCCTCCCCATGCTCCAACTTGCATAGAAAATAATGCTTGTAGACAAATCTAATCATGTTGCTGCTGTGTTCTGGCATGTTCGTGTGTGTGTGTGTGTGTGTGTGTGTGTGTGTGTGTGTGTGTGTGTTGTTTGTTTGTGTTACTGAAGCAAGAAATGTACAGCTGTCATTTTTTGCATCCTGTTCAGAAAGTGTTTTTGCACCTGTGGCTAAACAATGTACCAAAGCTGTGAAGAAAGCCAGTGGAATGCTGTGGTGCATTAGCAAGAGATATTGCCAGCAGAAGGAAGGAGGTGGTGATGCCACTGTGTAGATCACTGGTGATGCCTTATTTGGAAAATAGTGTCCAGTTCTGGAAGCCACATTTCTGTCATGCAACTTTAAATCACAAATGGGTTCAATGGTTCTATGTTAGATTTGTGTCCCTTTCCCCTACTTCTCCCACTGGTTATGCATAATCTTTCCATTCATGTTATTGCTAGACATACTGCAGCTAGCTTGGCTTGAGTAAGGGTGAACATGGTCAGGACCTCATAGCAGCTGAGATGCATATGCAGCAAATAAGTCCAGATGCACTAACTGCCTGCTGAATAAGGAAGGGTTGCAGGAACCCAGGGACTGATTAAGGGGGAAGGGGCTGATGGTCATCAAAATGGAAAGGGATTTTGGGGTAATCATATTGGATGACCTAAAGGTGGCTAAATAATGTACCAAAGCTGTGAGGAGAGCCTGTGAAATGCTGTGGTGCATAGGGAGAGGTATTACCAGCATAAGGATGGAGGTAGTGATGTCACTGTGTAGATCACTGGTGAGGTCTCATTTGGAATATGGTGTGCAGTTCCGGAAGTCACATTTCTGTCATGCAACTTTAAATCACAAATGGGTTAAGTGGTTCTATTTTAGATTTCTGTCCCTTCCCCTACTTCTTCCACTGGTTAGCCTTATGGAACACAACCAGAACATATCTTGGTTAGCATGATAAATGCACCTACACAAGCTGCTTCTCAGTCTACAGCACTGTGTTTTTAAAATGCTAACTTCTTGCTAAAAATATGGCATCATTTTTCCATCCATGTTATAGTTAGACATACTGTAGCTATCTTGGCTTGAGGAAGGGTGAACATGGTCAGGACCCCTTAGCAACTGAGATGCATATGCAGCAAATAAGTCCAGATGTCCTAACTTACCCTATAACTGTTAAGTGTCACAGTTCACATTGTCTTCTTGAAATGGTTACTTTTGCATTAATGTTTATTTTAAAATATTTAATATTTTAACCATGTGGTTATGTCATGGACCATAACTGATCTCCAGCCTTAACACTGCCCCGTGCTCCAACTTGCATAGAAAGAAATGCTTGTAGACAAATCTAATTATTTTGCCGCTGTCTTTTGGCATGTTCTTGTGTGTGTGTGTGTGTGAGAGTGTGTGTGTGTTTGTGTTACTGAAACAAGAAATGTACAGCTGTCATTTTTTACATCCTGTTCAAAAAGTGTTCTCGCACCTGTGGTGCCAAATGGCACAGTCGCAGTGCAAAATCTCTTTTCGGCTAATGAACTGATAGTGTCACTGTTCATGCAGTGGGGTCACAAAAAGCACATGCTGAACACTTGGAGTGAAAATACCAAGAAACACCCAGGGCATTAGGGTTTCTGACCATACCACCCTGCACTGTAGGGACTGACAGGCATCACGGGTGTGACTTGGGATTGTCAACAGTACTGCTCACACCATTCCACCCCCATCCCCACCCTGCAGCCAGTGACAGGCATCAAGGTGTGCCTTTGACTCTTCAGCCCCAAAGTTCACGCCATTCTCTTATACTGTACCTATATCAGCATATTTCCTTATGGAATGGGGTGAGTGTAAAGTTTGAAAACCCCAAGGCACACCTCGACTCTTGTTTGTGTCTGCAGGGTAGGGAGCAGTGAAATGGTGTGAGCGTTATGGGCAAGGACCCAAAGGCACATCCCAATGCCTGTCCATTTCTGTGGGGTGGGGTAGGGTTGGCATCACTTCAGCACTTCACTGCAATTCCTATTCTGCCTGTCTGTCTGTGTGTGTGTCTCTCTCTCTCTCTATATATATATGTCTATGTAATTATCTATCTACCTATTAATTTCATGTATAGCTATTTTTACCTATTTCTAAAACAACCTGCATATCACATTTGCCAGCACTCTGAGCACATACTTATGAAACTGTGCATATTTGTACTTCACTTCTGCATAGATCTCATATTTTCCTAATATTTCCATTACCACAAGCATAACTACCTTGCCCTTATCAAAAGTGACCCCCTCTGAAAGTTAATATCACATTTTCTCTAACAGTCCATCATCATTACACCTGACTTCCTGACATCAACACATTGCTTAAATATAACTTACATCAACTCATGGACAAAAACCCCGTTTCTCTTAAAAAAATAAAATAAATAAATAAATAAATAAATGTGTAAATAATCCCAAGGCTGAACATATGCCAGCCATTACTTTTTCATGTACTGCCACCTTCTGTACCATCATGGGGATTTGCATGTTTCCCTTGATGAGTTGCATTATTGGGATGTGTACAATTATGTTTTCTTTAAAATTTGGCTGCCTGGCCAATATCATCTGGGATAACACGTACATCAGTGGCATTTGCTCTGGGGTTCTTTTGTAAGTTTCCTATTCCTTCCATTAAAATGTATACCTCCATATATTTTCCTAATAATGTGTATGCCTTCCTTAGAACAGAAACTAAAACAAATCTTATTACTTACAAATCATTGTGTTGTTTCTCCATATCTCCTTAACAATTCCACACAACTTCACTAGCTTCATTATGAAGCCGTGGTGGATCTGACCAGAGTTTTTTCTGTTAGTTGCCGTCCTTATTAATTCACCTCTCATGGTGCATTTGTATGCATTCCATCTGGTTTCAGCACTTATAGCATTTGTTTTATTAGTCTTAAGAAATTCAGCTATGTGTTGCTTTAGTTTGGAGATGTATCACTCATCTATAAGGAGGTGATTGTTTAGTTTCCAGTTTCTATCTACTTCTGCAATATTAATTAGGAGGAGAGAAAGAGAGACTGGGGCATGGTCAGATATGACCAAGCTCTGGATTTCACAAGTCAGTACCTCTGACAAATCAGTAACTCTGGGAAGAGCTGATCAGGGCATAATCAGTCCTAGACTGTGTACTATGGATAGGGGAATGGAATGTATATTCCCTTCTGGTGGGGTGCAGGACCCATCATATGTCTAACAAGCCACAGCAAACCAGCAATTCCCTGAGGGCCCATTGGACAAGGGAAAGCCATTATAATTTCTAGCAGACCTATCTAGGGTATCATCCATTGCAAGAGTCCAGTCCCCCATGAATATTTATTTTAGGTAATGAGTTATAAGAAGAGATTATATTAAGGAGTTGGGTGAAGAAACCTGGGGAGTCAGAATTGTGGACATAAATACAGACTAGTAACATTTCCTGTAGCCCCAACATAGCCCTAGAATGATATAACAGTCCTCAGGGTCAGTATATTCTTGAAGTTCCTGAAAGGGAAGGAATCTTTTGATTAAGATGGTGACCCCTGCTCTACCATTACTGTTGCCTGCTACAAGGACAGCCCTGGCCCACATTCTATGAAACACATGCACATCCTTAGTTAGAGTATGTGTCTCACGGAGCATTGCCACCTCTAGGGTTTTAAGGTAGTGTACAACGTGCACCCTTTTGTCTTTTGAGTGGCCCACTTTAATGTTCCAAGTAATGCATTTAACATGTGTTAAAGCCATATAAAACAAAATCTAGTCAGAGCCAATACGGCTATGGAGAGCATTTAGGAGCAGCATGAATGCTGAAAAGAATATGCAGTGCTCTCACCACTCCAGAGTCAGCAGTAACTAATGCTGCAGCAATTACAGGACTGCGCATGTGTGATACTCGTACATGCACAGTTTGCCCCGGAGTCAGCCATGTGCAACATAGCAGTGATAACATGATGATGTATGTGTGATACTTGCACATGCACAGTGTGTTTGTGTCACAAATACCCCACCAGCATGCCTCTTGCACCTGGCTGCCACAGACCCTTCTTTGTGTTTGCCCCTCAGCCTTTTCTGTGCCCACACCCAGCCCTCTCAGCTGCCACAAACCATTCTCTGTGTTTGCCACTTACCATTTCCTGCACCCACACCCAGCAGTCTTGGCAAAAGTGGCATGCCCAGGACTCATGGATAGTTGAAGCCCAGTCATCAGTCCACTGCATCAAGCAGAGGCTGACTGCTAAAACCCCGGAAGTAATGGGGATTTGGTTTTATAAAATTTTAATCCACTCACTTCCTATATCAGGCGGGATTAACTTTTCTCTGGTTAATTAAAATTAAGTAACATGTTTCTTTTGGAATGCAGACACTTCCTAAGAGTTGCAATAATCATTGTTCAACAGAAAGCAATTGAACGTGATGAACCTAGAGTCCTTTACAACATTAAATTACTATAGTACAGTGAGGGGTTGGACAAGATGGACCTCAAGTACCTTACAACATTAAATTACTATATTACAGTGAAGGGCAGGACATGATGGACCTAGAATCCCTTACAAAATTTCATTAATATGTTACAGTGATGGGTTGGACCTGATGGACCTAAAATCCCTTACCACATTAAAGTGATAAGTTTTAGTAAGGGGTTGGACATCATGGACCTAGAGACCCTTACAAAATTAAATTACTATATTACAGTGAGGGGTTGGACATGATGGACCTAGAATCCCTTACAACATTAAATTACTATATTACAGTGACAGGCTGGACATGATGAACCTAGAGTCCCTTACAAAATTAAATTATTATGTTACAGTGAGGGGTTGGACATGATGGACCAAGTGTCACTTACAACACTAAATGACTATAGCACACTGAGGGGATGGACAAGATGGACCTCAAGTCCTTGACAACATTAAATTACTATGTTACAGTGAGGGGCTGGACATGATGGACCTAGAGTCCTTTACAACATTAAATTACTACAGTATATTACAGTGAAGGGCTGGACATGATGGACCTAGTGTCCTGACAACAATAACTTACAATATTACAGTGAGGGGTTGGACATGATGGGCCTAGCGTTCTTTACAACATTAAATTACTATATTACAGTGAGAGGCCTGACATAATGGACCTAGAATCCCTTACAATATTAAACTACTATGTTACAGTGAGGGGTTGGACTTGATGGACCTAGAGTCATTTGCAACATTAAATTAATATGTTACAGAGAGGGGTTGGAAATGATGGACCTCAAGTCACTTACAACATTAAGTTACTATATTACAGTGAGGGACTGGACATGATGGACCTAGAGTCCCTGACAACATTAAATGACTATGTTACAGTGAGGGGTTGGACATGATAGACCTAGCATCACTTACAACATTAAATTACTATAATTGCAGTGAGGGGTTAGACATGATGGAACTTGAGTCCCTGACAACCTTAAATTACTCTGTTACATTGAGAGACTGGACAAGATAGACATTAACGGCCAGATATTCAAAGCTTTGCCCCGGGCAAAAAATGTTTGCACAGGGTTAGCGCGGGATCAGCGCGGGTCTGCTATATTCAAAAGGCTGAATAGTGCAGGCAAACTGCATTAGCGCAAGGCAAACAATAATTATATGCAAGGGGCCAAGTGAACATGAATACATGTGCAATGAGATATTCAGCGACTAGCACTGCGCTAAGTTGTTTAGCGTGACTTAATGCAACCCATAGGGCGGTACAAATTACCGCCCAGGAAAAGCTGGTCTTAACCCTGGGCAAACAGCTTTTCACGCTTTGCGTGGTGCTATCTCATCATTAGCACGGCTTGCTCGGCTGTAACATATCAGTATGACACTTAGATACTGCCAGACATGGAGGACATGTGCTGCTCACTGATGGCACCACCATGATGCCATCAGCTACCACCAGTCCGAGCCAAGCACAGACAGTGATGGGTGATCTGACCCACAGGGGACAGCATGGTAGTGTGGCCATATAGCACACACCTGCAGACCATACGTCTGTGGTGTGTAACAGATGCCAGCACACAGGCAGCACATGCAGCACTGTGGGCATGGTGGCCAGTGAGGGGAGGGTGTATGGGTGGCCAGACCTCACCACAGCCCACGTGTGGCCACAAGGCTGGGACACATCGCTCAGTGCACATGGGCCAGTAGTGGGATTACACCACCACCTGTGTGCCTGTCAGATCCCACATGCCCCCCGAGCCACCTACCACACAACTGTACAGATGTCACAGCACACACTGCCAGCCATGTACATGACACTGTGTGCATCCCATGTCACAGGTGCAGCATCTGCGGATCACACAACAGCGTGATAGTACTGTCCACTGTCAGTAATTACCTGCAAGCTGTGTTTGGCACTGTGTACAGTGCAGTGGTCATCACTGCACTACATACCATAGGCAGTGTCATGTCCCTCACACTACCAGCCCTCTTGCTACTGTAGTGTCTGCTGTGTACTGTAGCATGACTTACAGTGTGAAGGTTGCATGCAGCACTACCACCACCTGTGCCTATGCTGTGTTGTCCCCTGGGGTATGATATGCTATGCTGTGCTGTACTGTTTACATGAAGCCTGCAGCTATCATCATGCACTGCCTGACTGACCTACAGGTGGAGCTGAGGTTGGACCTGGCCAGCCCCAGTACCTCCAGACTGACCTACAGTAACGCTGTGCAAACTGCATGCAAATCAGGGCATAATGAGATGCTAATGTGGCTGTTTGCCCACAGACTATCTAAGTAGGCTCATTTGCATGTCACTTATGAATATGGCAAAGTTTAGCCCGGGGCTCATGTGTTTGCAACGGGCAAACCGCTTAGCTCTGCGCTAAAGCCATGCTAACGTGTTAGCGCAGCGTTAACGGTTCGGGGAATATTATACAGTTGTGATCACTGTTTTTTCATATGTGTTGCTGCCTGCAGCTGTACTGGGTCCCTGCACTTGCCAGAACACACATTGGCCACATAGTTCCTCTCTACCTAACCTCATGTCTCTGTGCACTGTGTTGTTGTGGTTTGCACTTCCTGGTTGCTGTATTCAGTGCTGTCTTATTCCAGGGCTACGTTTGCCCTGCACTCCCAGCCCAGTTTGCACGGTCTCATTCCCATGCTATATTCAGAAGCTGTTTGCCCTGGGCTATTCCTTTTGAATATAGCTTGCTTTGTGCTCCAGGCTAAGTTTGCCCGCCGGGCAGTGCTAATTTAGCCCAGGGGTCAACCTTTGAATATCTGGCCCTAAGACCCTTAAAACATTAAATTACTATATTACAGTAAGGAGCTGAACATGATGGACCTAGAACCACTTAAAACATTCAATTCTTATATTACAGTGAGTTTGGACATGATGGTTCTAGACTCCTTTACAACATTAAATTTCCATATTACAGTGAGGGACTGGCCATGATGGACTTAAAATCACTTGTAACATTGAATTACTATGTTACAGTGAAGGTTTGGACATGATGGACCTAGAGTCCTTAACAACATTGTTTGTTTGTTTGTTTGTTTATTCGCTTAACGGGTAAGCACACTGGAAACAAGTTTCTTTTACAGGTGCGACCCACATATATTGCATACAGACAATACATAATCAAACATACATATACAATGCAGCAAATTGCAGACAAAAATGTCTATTGTTACGTATAAAATTCATAAAAAAAAATTCATAAAAAACAGTTACAATTAAATTGAGATTCGAAATACATCCTTAATGCATCGGCAAACTTTTTGACAGAACACAACCACCTAATATCTTGAGGAATTTCATTCCAAATGAATGGAACAATATAGGCAAAGGATCTTTGTCACTTTTAGATTTCATAAAAGGAATCTCGAGAAACCTACTGTCTGACCTATGTCTAGAATAATGACCATCAATATATGGTCTCAAAAACTTTGAAATACTATGTGGAATTCCAGAGTCCATAACTTTATATATGAACTTGGCCACACAGTATTGGAAATTTAATGAAACCGGTAACCAGCCCATTTCTTTCAAAATCACACAATGATGAGATGACTTAGAACAATTTAAAGCAAACTTAGCTATCAAGTGAAGTAAAGTGGATTTCTTTGAAATCACTGTCAGAAAGCAGTGTCAGTAATCATAGCTGCATAGTTCACAATAGGAAGTAAGCAGCAATTTGAAATAACCAGCCTAGACTCAGGAATAAGAAATGAATGGATTCTGTACAAAGAACCTAATCTACAATGTATTCTTGAGGTAACCCTCAAAAATGAGATTCATAACTTAGATGAGAATCTAGTAATACCCAAGATATTGAAATATATCAACATAGTCAAACAGTAATCCATCAAGAGATTTAACTTCCAAAGTACCAACCTCAGATCTCAGTCTAGGTGGGGTACCAAAAACCATCACCTTTGTCTTAGATTTGTTTAAGAGTAATTTACAGGCCATAAGTGAAGACTGAAAATTGCACATTTCCTCTGTTAAAGAAACACCTAGATCTCCAAATGACAAACCCTGCATATAAATTACTGCATCGTCAGCGTAAAGTGTTAGAGAAGCATTATTAATCACACTTACTAGTTGATCAAAAAACAAAGAAAACAAAAGTGGCCCCAAAATAGAACCTTGTGGAACCCCACACTTAACCATTACAGAGTCTGATACAGCACCCTATATTTAACCCTTTGAAACCTATTTGTTAAATAATCCTCGTCCAGTCCAAGAAAGACTCACCAACTCCCAATGACCCAAGTCTAGAAATCAACAATTGGTGATCAACTGAGTGGAATGCCTTGGTCAAGTCCATGAACACGGCACCGTCAGACACCCTTTATCCATGCTATTAAGTACCGCTGTCGTGAACTTGACCAAGGCAGTCTCAGTACTCCTTCCCTTTCTAAAACCATATTGGTTCTGAGACAATAATCCAAAGCGATCCACATACCCAATCAACTGATTATAAACTATTCTTTCCTGAACTTTAGCTAAAGCAGACAAGATAGAAATAGGTCTGTAGTTACAAAACTCATGTTGTGAACCAGATTTAAATATAGGAGTGACCAAAGTATGTTTCCATATATTAGGTATAGTACCTGTAACAAAAGACAAGTTGAAAATAATACTAACTGGAAGTGCTATAACCGAGGCAGCATCCGCCAATAAACTAGGACATAAGCCATCAGAACCAGCTGAGCTGTCCTCTTAATACAAGCAACAACTTCTCTACCTCCTTCAGAGTAGTAGTCCTTAAGTACAGTTTAGGATTAACTGTAAAATCTTCAGTCAATCCCAAGTAGTTCACCTTGGACTGGTCACTAAAGGAATCAGGCAATGCAGTAAATTTCAAATTAAACTCGTTAGCTATCTTCAGTGGACAAGACAACAAGTCACCATTCAACCTCATTGAACCTGGTTGACAAACATTATGCCCTTACAAATTATTAATTGTTTTCCAAAAAGTAGTAGCGTTAGATAACCCTTCACATTGTTTATGACGAATATAGTCTGTTTTAGCCTTCCTTATCTTAACCTTACATTGGTTCCTTAAAGTCCTATCGCATGATAACCAGAAGCAGAATGGTTCATTTATACATTTCCAGGCCTTGTCTCGTTGTCTCATAAGTTTAATCAAAGGAGGTGTTAACCACCCATAAGTTTTCCTCGGACCCTTCCTTTAACAAGGGGAGCTAACTGGTCCAAAACATGTGTAAACTCAGTAATGAAAAAATGCAATGCAGAATCCACATCAGGGATAGAATATAAAAAAAAGACCAATCTATTTTACCCAACTCTGTACAAAAAGAATGTACATCAAATTTAGAAAAAGATCTCGAAATCCTTATAATTGGCTTAGACTTCTTCAGTCCCCCATGCTTCCAAATACAGAAGACTGGATGATGATCACTTAACGAATCAGAGGTCAAACCACATTTTATCATATTAATAGGTCTATTTGTTAATATCCAGTCCAGCAATGTGTGATTTCCTGATCTATTATTGTGTCGAGTGGGCAAAGTAATAATCTGTTGTAAACCAGACTGAGACAAGACCGTATTTAACTTTGTTATATCTGAACCCATCCAATTTAAATTAAAATCCCCCATTAAATTAATATGGTACAGTGATGGGTTGGACATGATGGACCTTGAGTACCTAACAACATTAAATAACTATATTACAGTGAGAGTCTGGACATGATGGACCTAGAATCCCTTACAACAATACATTGCTTTATTACAGCAAGGGGGTTGGAGATGATGGGCCTGGAGTACTTTAAAACATTAAAGGAATATGTTACGGTGATGGGTCCCTTACATTATTAAATTAATATGTTACAGTTAGGGGCTGGACATGATGGACCTAGAGGCTCTGACAATATTAAATGACTATGTTACAGTGAGAAGTAGGACATGATGGATCTAATATCACTTATAACATTAAATTACTATGTTGCAGTGAGGGGTTGCACTTGATGGATTTTGAGTCTGTGGCAACCTTAAATTACTATGTTACAGTGAGGAGTTGGACAAGATGGGCCTTGAGTCCCTGACAACATTAAATTAATATGTTACAGTGAGGGGTTCTACATGATAGAACTAGAGTCCCTTACAACATTAAATTACTACATTAGAGTGAGAGGTTGGACATGATGGACCTAGAATCCCTGACAACAATAAATTACAATGTTATAGTGAGGGTTTGGACATGATGAAACTAGGCTCCTTTACAAAATGTGATTACTATACTACAGTGAGGGGCTGGACATGATGGATCTAGAGTTCCTTACAACATTAAATTACTATGCTACAGTGAGGGGTTGGATATGATGGAACTAGTGTCACTTACATCATTAAATTACTATGTTACAGTGAGGGGCTAGACAAGATGGACCTTGGGTCCCTGACCACATTACATTGCTATTTTATACTGAGGGGTTTGGCATGATGGACAATGAGTACCTTACAATATTAAATTACTATATTACAGGGAGGGGCTGGACATGATGGACCTAGAATCCCTTACAACATTAAATTAATATGTTCCAGTGAGGGGTTGGTCATTATTGACTTAGAGTACCTTACAACATTAAATTACTATATTGCAGAGAGGGGTTGGACATAATGGATATCTAGTCCCTCACATCATTAAATTACTATATACAGTGAGAGGCTGGACATGATGAACATAGTCACTTTCAACATTACATTTCTATGTTACAGTGTGGGGTTAGACAAGAGTGACCTAGTGTCATTTACATTAAATTACTATGCTACAGTAAGCAGCTGGACAAGATGGACCTTGAGTCCCTGACAACATTAATTTACTGTGTTACAGTGAGGGGTTGAATATGAAGGACCTAGAGTCCTTTACAACATTAAATTACTATAGTATATTACAGTGAGGAGCTGGACATGATGGATCAAGTGTCCCTTACAACAATGAATTACAATATTATAGTGAGGGGTTGGACATGAAGGACATAAAGTATTTTACAACATCAAATTAATATGTTACAGTGCAGGGTTGGACATGATAGACCTCCAGTCACTTACAACATTAAATTACTAATTACAGAAAGGGCTGGTCATGATGGACATTGAGTCCCTTATAACATTGAATTACTATGTTGCAGTGAGGGGTTAGACATAATGGACCTAGAGTCATTTACAACATTAAATGCATATGTTACAGTGAGGGATTGGACATGATGGAACCTGAGTCCTTACAACTTAACATTACTATATTACAGTGAGGGGTTGGACATGATGGGCCTAGCATCCCTTAAAACATTAAAGTAATATGTTACAATAAAAGGTTGGACATGATGGACCTCATGTCACTAACAACATACTATATTACAATGAGGGTCTGGAAATGATGGACTTGAGTCCCTAACAACATTAAATTACTATATTAAAATGAGGGGCTGGATATGATGGTCTTGAGTCCCTAACAACATTAAATTACTATATTACAATGAGGGGCTGGACAAGATGGACTTGAATCCCTTACAACATTAAATAACTATGTTACAGTGAGGGGCTGGACATGATGGAACTAGTGTCACTTACAACATTAAATTACTATGTTACAGTGAGGGGTTGGACAAGATGGACCTTGGGTCCCTGACCACATTATATTACTACTTTACACTGAAGGGTTTGACATGATGGACAATGAGAACCTTACAATATTAAACTACTATATTACTGGGAGGGGCTGGACATGATGGACCTAGAATCCCTTACAACATTAAATTAATATGTTACAGTGAGGGGTTAGACATGATGAACTTAGAGTCCCTTACAACATTAAATTACTATATTACAGTGAGGGGCTGGACATAATGGATCTCTAGTCCCTTACATCATTATATTACTATATTACAGTGAGAGGCTGGACATGATGAACCTAGAGTCCCTTTCAGCATTACATTTCTATGTTACAGAGTGGGGTTGGGCATGGTGGACCTAGTGTCACTTACAATATTAAATTACTATGCTACACTAAGCAGCTGGACAAGATGGACCTCGAGTCCCTGACAACATTAATTTATTGTGTTATAGTGAGGGGTTGAAAATGAAGGACCTAGAGTCCTTTACAACATTAAATTACTACAGTATATTACAGTGAGGAGCAGGACATGATGGACCAAGTGTCCTTTACAACAATTAATTACAATATTACAGTGAGGGGTTTGACATGATTGGCATAGAGTACTTTACAAGATTAAATTGATATGTTACAGTGCAGGGTTGGACATGATAGACCTCAAGTCACTTACAACATTAAATTACTATATTACAGTAAGGGGCTGGTCATGATGGATCTCGGCTCCCTTATAACATTAAATTACTATGTTGCAATGAGGGTTGGCCATGATGGACCTCAAGTCCCTGACAACCATCCATTACTATGTTACAGAGGTGGGTTAGACAAGGTGGACCTCGAGTCCCTGACATCCTTAAATTATTATGTTACAGTGAGGGATTGGACAAGGTGGACCTTGAGTCCCTTACAAAATTAAATTACTATGTTACAGAGAGGGGCAGGACATGAAGAACCTAGAATCCCTTACAGCATTAAATTAATAATTTAGAGTGAGGGGATGGACATGATGGATTTAGAGTTCCTTACAACATTAAATTACTACACTATGGTGAGAGGTTGGATATGATAGACCTAGAGTCATTTACAACATTAAATTAATATGTTACAGTGAGGGATTGGTCATGATGGAGCCTAAGTGCCTTACAACATTAAATTACTATATTACATTGAGGGGTTGGACATGATGGGCCTAGCGTCCTTTAAAACATTAAAGTAATATGTTACAATGAGAGCTTGGACATGATGGACCTCAGGTTGGACATGATGGACTTAAGTCCCTAACAATATTAAATTACTATATTACAATGAGGGGCTGGATATGATGGAACTAGTGTCACTTACAACATTAAATTACTATGTTACAGTGAGGGGTTGGACAAGATGGACCTTGGGTCCCTGACAACATTACATTGCTATTTTAATAATAATAATAATAATAATAATTTTATTTAGTATAGGGCCTTTCAAAACATCAAGGCACTTCACAAATACAAACGTACATAATCAAGCAATAAATAAGAATAAAATCATTGAAAATCAGGAAATACCTTAACCCAAAGGAAGGTCTTCAATGCCTGCTTAAAACTCCCCACAGTCCTGCACTCCCATAGCTAACAAGGTAAAGAATTCCAGAGGGAAGGGGCAGTGAACATAAAAGCCCGAGCCCCAGATGACTTCAATCTAACCCTCAGAATCTCTAGCAACCCCTCATCAACCGAGCAGAGTTCTGGCACAGGGGTGTAAGGGATCAGAAGTTCTTTCAAGTAGTCATGACCCAGACTGTGTAGGGCCTTGTAGGTTAACAAGCCTACTTTAAAGGTGATCCACCACTGAACTGGCAGCCAGTGCAGATCGCACAGCACAGGGGTTATATGAGATCTTCTTGATACCTCAGTCAATAGATGTGCAGCCACATTCTGCACTAGATGCAAGTGGTGGATATCAACCCCAGGAAGCCCTAGGTACAGGGAGTTACAATAGTCAAGGCACGAGGTCACAAAGGCATGGACCAAAACTGGCAAGTCACTGGACAGAACGAGGTGCTTGATCCTGGCAATGTTCCTAAGATGGCAAAAGGCTAACTTGATGACAGCAGGCACCTGATGACGGTGGGGCAAACCATCGTCAAGTATCACTCAGAGGTCACGCACCCATTCAGAGATAGGGATCTGCTTGCCTCCCAGAAATAAACCAGAGGGCAAATTCATCCCCAGCCCCTCCTCTATCCTGTGACCAGGGTCCACCACCAAAACCTCATTCTTTCCCGCATTCAACTTTAACCCACTGGAGCTCATCCAGTCTTGGATTTCAATGAGGCAGCTATTAAATACTGAGAAGGCACACATCTTGTCGGGTGCAAAAGACAGGTAGAGCTGGGTGTCATCAGCATATCAATGAAACCTCAGTCCATACCATCTTACAATGTCTCCGAGGGGCAGCATATACAGTGCAAACAACATGGGGGACAGCACTGAGCCCTGGGGTACCCCACAAGGCAGAGAGAAGGACTCACAAGTAAATATTCCCAAGGCAACTCTCTGAGTTCAACCTGTGAGGAAAGATGAAAACCATCTGAAGGCTGTACCCATCAGCCCACAGATGCACCTCAGGCACTTGAGCAGAACCCCTTGGTCGACAGTGTTGAAAGTTGAGGAGAGATCAAGGAGTACCAAGATAGAACAGTTCCTCCAATCTCTCACCATCAAGAGATCATTGAGCACTCGAACCAGAGCCATCTCAGTACTATGCCTCTTACGAAAACCCGACTGGAGAGGTTCATATAAATTATGGATGGTTAGATGGTCCTCCAGTTGAATTGCCACCATTTCTCAATAACCTTTCCCATGAAAGGAAGGTTCGAGATAGGTCTGCAGTTTGCCAGAAACTCTGGATCCAAAGAAGCTTTCTTCAGAAGGGGTGTCACCACCGCATCCTTCAGGGAGCCAGGAAACTCACCCGATTCCAGGGAGCACCGGACAATCTGAACTAAGAGCAGGCCAATAACATCACTACAACTCAAAATTAGGGAAGTAGGGCCCGGGTCTAAACTACAGCATGTGGGGTGCATCCCCTGGACAATCCTCATAATATCAATGAAATCCGGTAGGTCAAAGGTACTCCAGGAAACACCGGGCATAGTGACCGAACACCAACCAACCATATCTCCCATAGAATGAGAAAGGCAGATCTTCTGACTCATATCGGCCACCTTATTCACAAAGAATCGAGTGATCTCATCACACTCAATTTGTGAAAAAGCTTGATGGAGCTGCAGAGAGGTTGGGTTGCATAGCCTGTCCACAGTTTGGAAGAGCTGATCCGGTCGGTTCCTAGCAACAGCGATTTCCCTGGACAGGAATTCTGTCTTTTTACAGGAAATCGCTGATTGATAGAGCTGGTAATGCTCTAACAAAATAAGATGGTCAATATCCAAGGTGGATTTATGCCAATGACATTCTAACCTGTGTCCCAACTTCTGCATCTGCCTCAGCGAATCATCAAACCATGGGGTCTGAGGGCGAAGTGGAAGGGGGCGAACATGGATCGGAGCAATCAGATCCAGAGCTAAAGTAATAGGCTTATTATAGGCCACCACTAAATGCTCTGGATCAGTGCTGGCCTCACTGAGTGCCGAGAGGTCAATCACCACTGCCAGATCTTCAGGGACCACATCCCGCAAAGGGCAGTAACTGACCATCTCCACAGGGGCAGACCTACTCAGGGGGGCACAGAAATTTGAACCCACAGTGTAGTGATCAGACCAACCGACAGGTTTCACCCCATGTTGGAGTCCTCAATCCCCAGGAGGAAGACCAAATCAAGAGAGTGACCACCATTATGGGTAGCTGAGGAAACAACCTGTGTGAAGCCCAGTGATGTCATCAGCTGGAGGAAGTGTTCACCAAAAAGTGAGGATTCATCATCAATCCAGGCAGTGAAGTCACCCAGAACCATCAATCTGGATGACTCCAATGCCGTGTCAGTGATGAAGTCAGATACTTCCTGCAGGAACAGCTTTTCATCCTCTAGTGGACAGTAAATGAGAGCTATCCTGCACCCCACACCAGTTACCACAGTGCACTCAAATGATTCCATCTCCTCAACTGGTACTCCAGTGAGGCCCAATTCAGTCTTAAAACAGACCGCTACCCCCCAACCCTGTGATCCAACCTCAGGCGATGTATCACCAAGTACCCGGGAGGAATAGCTGCCTCCAAAATTGGTGCAGCATTACCATCCAACCAGGTCTCGGTGATGCAAGTCAGATCCGATTTTCCAACAAAATCTGCAATCAATGCAGTTTTGTTCTTAATGGATCTGGCACTGCATAACAACGCCTGGGTTGGATGGTGCTCATAGGCCGTCCTGGCTACTTGCCCATCTAAAAAGGAGGTGCCCTTGGGTATGGGGACTAGACATGGATTACCATGTTCCAGGCTCCATTTTGCCCCAGGGTGTCTTCTGGACTTAACCACCCCATGGGAGAAGCCCGCTCATTCGAGCTCCAGTGTTCGGCACCCCAGCCCACCCCACCCACCCACCCACCCTCATGAAGGCAATTCCCAGCACCTGACAGTACTGGTAAATAAAAGCAGGAAGTGGGGGGAGGAGAACGGGAGGAGGGCATGGAAAGAGGAGATCGAATAGCTTAGGACTAGGGATGCAAGCAGGCACATTCTACAACATATCCCCAAATTGTGGTAAAACACCACAGACAGTCCTAATTTTTCAAATAAAACAAAAAATGCAGTTGAAGACTGTTAAAAAATATAAATCACCCCCCAATAAATCCCAAAACAGTAAACAAACTTAAAATAAATCAACCTATTAAAGAACAATAACAAGAACCCTGAAAAAAAAAAACGAACAACCAGTAGCTCTCAGTAACTGGGGCCACTAATTTAAACAAAGTAATAAACCAAAGTAAGTAATAAAAATAAAATAAAAACAAACAAAAAGCCCCCCCTGGACTACACAATACTCTCACTATGGTAGCTAGGTGAGACAGGTGGTACTCTCACTACCACATTTAAATAAATAAAGTAAAGTAATACAACAAACAAAATTAATACAAATATTGTGTTAAAGTCATTTAAAAAGCACGTCAGGAGGTCCCAGTCCTAAGCACTGTCACTGACAGATCTTCCCAAGGTGCCAGGATTCTCCAGACGCCAGATATGGATGGTAAAGAACAAAACTGAACAAGATTTAGTGCATGTCCTAAGGCCAATACCCAGAGAAACACTCTCACTGATTCAGGGGTATTTTAATCAGCCGAGCAGTTTGTCCACAAAAGACACAAGAAACTTCAGGACTGAGTATATCCCCCTAACTAAAACCCAACAGGTTATCCCCAGCTCACCACCTGGCCATAGTAGATTGCTATGCGACCCCAAAAGAGCCCACCCAGATGGTCACCCCAGGGTCCCTTGAGGAAGGGACCGTCATCCATTGATTCCCCAGTGAGGGAGACTCCCTCCCCCACACCACTATAGCCAGAGGGGCTGGGGCTCACCAAAAAGGGCAATAGAAACAGGGAAAGAAGCCTTAAGTCCCAGTCTAAACAAGGCCCACAAGATAGACAAAGTCCAAACTCAGAACCTCGATTCAGAAATATTCTGTCTTCATCCAGATGCAGAAAGTTTGTCCAGAACAAAAATGAAAACCATGCTGGGGTCCAATTAGACTCCAGCCACAGTACTCATGGACCAACCGGGTGTAGGAGTAAGTCTGACCAGGTTAATAGATCCAAGAGTTATAGCTGCTGAGAAACCATTCTCCGTACAGCCCATGAACTACAGTCAATTGAGACAATAGATCCTCAAGCTCCAATAAATCCTCAGGCACTGACAAGCTGTAGAGTGCTTCCAAAAATGAATGTTAAAAACTCTCAGCACTCAGCTCATAACGTCCAGCTCACAAGAGCTCACAAGAGCTAGTGTGATAAACCGCTCGCCGGAACGAATATTAAAAACTGGTAGCTTAATAATAAAAACACAATGGCAGCATAACTCCAAACAAAACAGGAGAAGGGATAGTACCCTTACTTGCATCTCCTGAATCCCCCAAAATCCAGCTCACAGGAGTTAGTGTGGTAAACCGCTCGCCCAACCGATCGTTGAAACCGGCAACTTGATTATAAAAAGTACGGCGGCAGCACAGCTCCGAACAAACAGGCAAGGGATAGTACCCTTTCTTGCATCTCCTGGATCCCCCAAAATACAAAGTCTCAGAGTAGGAAGGCCAACCAACTGGGAGCCAAACACAGTCCACAAAGTAATAATATAGAGCGAAAAGCAATAAAACAATAAAGCAAAAAATAAAATGTTAAACAGAACTGAAAAACTATATAAACTAAAAACACTGAAACTGCAGCATAAGAGCAAACAATTGCATGCCCAGCCTGGAGACCATCTTGGTTTAGTTCCTCTAAGGACTAAATGTTAAATTACTATATTACAGTGAGAGGCTGAGGGGTTTGACATGATTGACAATGAGTACCTTACAACATTATATTACTATATTACAGGGAGGGGCTGGATGTGATGGACCTAGAATCCCTTACAACATTAAATTAATATATTCCAGTGAGGGGTTGGACATGATGGACTTAGAGTCCCTTACAATATTAAATTACTGTATTACAGTGAGGGTCTGGACATGATGTATCTTGATTCCCTTACAACATTAAATTACTATGTTACAGTGAGAGGCTGGACATGATGAAACTAGAGTCCCTTACAACGTTAAATTTCTATGTTACAGTGTGGGGTTGGACATGATGGACCTAGTGTCACTTACAACATTAATTACTATGCTACAGTGAGCAGCTGGACAAGATGGATCTCAAGTCCCTGTCAACATTAATTTACTAAATTACAGAGATGGGCAGGACATGAAGAACCTAAAAGTCCTTAAAGCATTAAATTAATATTTTAGAGTGAAGGGATGGACATGATATACCTAGAGTCTCTTACAACATTAAATTACTATGCTACAGTGTGAGGTTGGACATGATAGACCTAGAGTCATTTACAACATTAAATTAATATGTTACAGTGAGGGATTGGACATGATGGAACCTGAGTGCCTTACAACATTAAATTACTATATTACAGTAAACCGGTTGGACATGATGGGCCTAGCATCCTTTAAAACATTAAAGTAATATGTTACAATGAGAGGTTGGACATGATGGACCTCATGTCCCTAACAACATTAAATTACTATACTACAATGAGGGTCTGGACATGATGGACTTGAGTCTCTAACAACAATAAATTCCTATATTGCAATGAGGGTCTGGACATGATTGACTTGAGTCCCTTACATCATTAAATAACTATGTTACAGTGAGGGGCTGGACATGATTGAACTAGTGTCACTTACAACATTAAATTACTATATTACAGTGAGGGGTTGGACAAGATGGACCTTGGGTTACTGACAACATTACATTGCTATTTTACACTGAGGGTTTGACATGATGGACAATGAGTGGCTTACAACATTAAATTACTATATTACAGTGAGGGGCTGGAAATGATGGACCTAGAATCCCTTACAACATTAAATTAATATGTTACAGTGAGGGGTTGGACATGATGGACTTAGAGTCCCTTGCAACATTAAATTACTGTATTACAATGAGGAGCTGGACATGCTGTATCTCGAGTCTCTTACAACATTAAATTACTATATTACAGTGAGAGGCTGGATATGATGAACCTAGAGTCCCTTATAACATTACATTTCTATGTTACAGTGTGAGGTTGGACATGATGGACCTAGTGTCACTTACAATATTAAATTATTATGCTACAGTGAGCAGCTGGACAAGATGGACCTTGAGTCCCTGACAACATTAATTTACTGTGTTACAGTGAGGGGTTGAATATGTTGGACCTAGAGTCCTTTACAACATTAAATTACTACAGTGAGTAGCTGGAGATGATGGACCATGTGTCTCTTACAACAATTAATTACAATATTAAAGTGAGGGAATGGACATGATGGGCATAGAATACTTTACAACATTAAATTAATATGTTACAGTGCAGTGTTGGACATGATAGACCTCAAGTCGCTTACAACATTAAATTACTATATTACAGTAAGGGGCTGGCCATGATGGACCTTGAGTCCCTTATAATATTAAATTACTATGTTGCAGTGAGGGGTTAGACATGATGTACCTCCAATCCCTAACAACCTTAAATTATTATGCTGCAGTGAGGGGTTGGACAAGATGAACCTCAAGTCCCTTACAACCTGAAATTACTATATTACAGAGAGAGACAGGACATGAAGAACCTAGAATCCCTTACAGCATTCAATTAATATTTTAGAGTGAGGGGATGGGTGTAATAGACCTAGAGTCCCTTACAACATTAAATTACTATGCTACAGTTAGAGGTTGGACATGATGGACCTAGAGTCATTTATAACATTAAATTAATATGTTACAGTGAGGGATTGATCATGATGGAACCTGAGTGCCTTACAACATAAAATTACTATATTACAGTGAGGGGTTGTACATGATGGGCCTCGCATCCTTTAAAACATTAAAGTAATATGTTACAATGAGAGGTTGGACATAATGGGCATCATGTCCCTAACAACATTAAATTATGATATTGCAATGAGGGTCTGGACATGATGGACTTGAGTCCCTTACAGCACTGAGTAACTATGTTACAATGAAGGTCTGGACATGATGGACCTAGAGTCATTTACATCATTAAATAAATATGTTATAGTGAGGGGTTTGACATGATGGACCTCGGTAGGGGCTGGACATTATGGACTTACAGTCCCTGACAACATTAAATGACTATGTTACTGTTAGGAATTGAACATGATAGCCCTAATATCACTTACAACATTAAATTACTATGTTGCAGTGAGGGGTTGGACATGATGGACCTCGAGTCACTGACAACCTTAAATTACTATGTTAATGTGAGGGGTTGGATAAGCCTTTGTGTGAAGCAAATAAACAAAACAAAACAATGTAAGAAACCACTGTGGTTCTCAAAGGAGGTGGCAGTGAAGGTTCAAGAGAAAAAGAAAGCATTCAGAAAGTACAAGGAATCACAGAAGAAGCAAGATAGAGAATTGTGTCAGTTAAAGCAAAAGGAAGCTGGGAAGGCAGTCAGAACAGCAAAGGCCCGAACTGAGGAAAAGATAGCCAACTCAGTTAAGAAGGGGGATAAAACCTTTTTTAGGTACATCAGGGAGCAAAGGAAGACAAAGGGAGGGACAGTGAGGCTTAATAAAGGGATGGAGTCGGCAGAGGGTGACAATAAAAAGGCAGAGATACTAAACCAATATTTTTGCTCAGTATGTACAAATGAAGAGAGGGAGGTACCTAAAACAAACAATGGAAACACTCTGAATACAGAAGTTGATACCAACCCATTTACAGAAGAAAGGGTTCTGAAAGAACTCTTAAAACTGAAGGTGGACAAAGCAATGGGGCCTGATGGGATTCATCCCAGAATTCTAAAAGAACTAAGGTTAGAACTAGTGACACCATTGACTACCCTCTTTAACAAATCATGGGAGGATGGGGTGGTACCTGAGGACTGGAGGAGGGCAGATGTGATTCCCCTTCGCAAAAGTGGGAGCAGGGCAGAAGCAGGAAACTACAGACCTGTTAGTTTAACCTCAGTGATAGGGAAAATGATGGAATCATTTCTGAATGAAAGAACTGTTGAGTACCTAGAGGCCAGAGGGGCACAGGACCCAAGGCAGCATGGATTCACAGTGGGGAGGTCATGCCAGACAAATCTAATAGAGTTCTTTGACTGGGTGACCAAAGTAGTAGATCAGGGAGGGGCTGTGGACATGGCCTACCTAGACTTCAGCAAGGCATTTGACACAGTCCCACACAAAAGATTAATATACAAGTTAGCCAGCCTGGGACTGGGTCCCAAGATGATAGCCTGGGAAAAGAATTGGCTGGAGAATAGGACACAGAGGGTAATAGTAAATGGAGTCCATGCTGAAGAAAGGGGGGTTACTAGTGGGGTACCGCAGGGTTTAGTATTAGGACTGGTCTTCTTCATTGTCTTTATAAGTGACATTGCAGAGGGACTGGAAGGAAAAGTATGTTTCTTTGCAGATGACACAAAGATCTGCAACAGAGTTGATGCACAAGGTGGGGTGGAAAGAATGAGAAGGGACTTGGCAAGGTTAGAGAAATGGTCAAATGTATGGCAGCTTAGATTCAATGCTAAGAAGTGCAAGGTAATGCACCTGGGAAACAAAAACCCAGGGGAAGAGTACACAATGGGGGGGTGAGATACTAACAACAACAAAAATGGAAAGGGACCTGGGGGTAGTCATATCAGATGACTTAAAGGTGGGCAAGCAATGTGAGAGGACAGTAAGGAGGGCTGGGAGGATACTGGGATGCAGAGGGAGAGGCATCACCAGTAGAAAACAGGAAGTTGTTATCCCTCTGTACAGACAGCTGGTGAGACCCCATCTGGAGTACTGTGTGCGGTTCTGGAGACCCCATCTCTGCAAGGACATAGACAGGATAGAAGCTGTCCAGAGGAGGGCAACTAAAATGGTGCAGGGTCTGCACCAGAAGACATATGAATAGAGACTAAAGGAGCTTAATATGTATAGCCTCGAGGAAAGGAGGGAGAGGGGGGACATGATAGAAACTTTCAAGTACCTCAAGGGAATCAACAAAGTCCAAGAGGGTAGCATCTTTCAAAAAAAGAGGTGTGCAAGAACAAGAGTACACAATTTGAAGATGGGGGGCAGCTCAGAGGTAATGTTAGGAAGTATTTTTTTCCCAGAGAGGGTTGTGGATGCATGGAATGGCCTTCCAGAGGAGGTTGTGGAGTCAAAAACAGTGGTTGAATTCAAGCATGCATGGGACAGTCATAAGGCAATTCTAGGGGGTGGGGGTAGGAAGAAGTAGGCTGCTGGTTAACTAGGATCTGTAGCTTGTCCATTAGATAGGGAAATGGGCAGACTGGGTGGGCCAAGCGGTCCTTATCTGCCATAAAATTCTATGTTTCTATGTTACACAGGTGTACAATAACACATAGACCAGGAGTTACAAATACAATAAGATACTACATTTCAACTGGCAGCACAACTTGTGTGCGGTCTAAGTTCTTGGAGGTGCTGGCTACAGTCTATGAGTGAGAGTCCTGTTTAAACAGTGAAAAGAGCTGAAGACGGTAATATACCTTAGTGAGGTAACATGAGGTCAGGGGTGTGGGGGAGAAGCAGCCAGATACAGGTTTGTTGTTAGTTAGTAGCATAGATAATGCTATAAAATGTAACCAGAGGGACTTAGTAAAAGTAAAGTATTAAGAAGGAGGAGTGAGCTCATGTGGGTAGGGTGGGAAGCGGTGGTGGGGTTGAAGAGATAAAGGGGTGTGAGGTAGTACCTATGTGTAGGAAAGCAGTGGGGGAGGGAGGGGGTTGAGGGTGTTGGTGGGGGGAAGCAGGGCTGAGGAGGTTGAAGGGTTGCCACCAAAGGGTTGGTTGGAGAGCGAAAGGGTGGGGTAGAAACCAGGAGTGCACATTACAGTATATAAAATGTCACCTCCTATGTACCTAACACAAGAAGACTGAAGAATTAACTATCAAGATAATCAAGGGTTAAGACTCAAATGTTTTGTGAGGTAATTTGAGAGCAGGCAGCAGTGGAATGCAGAACATCTTGCAGACTGAGAAGTGCCTTTGAAAGAAAATCATCTTTTAATTGTTTATGGAAGTTAGCTAGCCGTTCCAGAGCTATTTATCTTATATGCTCTTAAGATGATGAGTGCCTACTTCAAGACACTAGCTGACAGGTCACTTAAATGAGACATGACTAGAGAAACAAGCTGGAAAAATAGTGTTGTAACTGGTTTACTCAACAGACAGAAGGGAGTATTTCATTCAACTGGCATAGTGATTTGCTGTTGTGGGAGTATACACTGAAAACCCCCAAAATATTTGCTTCGGTATCCCAATTTCCCAGCTACATCAAGACAGCTACAGGATCCATGCACAGCCATAAAAATTGATATATAGCATCAATTTCTATGGGATGACTGACATATGGTAAAACAAACACCCTTTCATACAACTATGATGGATGCATGCGTAAAATCCTAGTGAGGCATACTAGGTCTATGTGCTTTTTTAACAAATAGAAAACATTAAACAGCTGTAATAGGTAAGCTAGAATGAACAGCAGGAACATGTGACAAAGCATTCTAGAAACTAGTAATACTACAACAGGAAGAAAGTATGTGAAGAACCCCTATTTTCTCCAATCTGCAGAAGATGGAGGGGTAGCTAAAAGACCCCGAGTGCCAGGTTTCACAAGAAGAACCATGGTGGTGTAGAGGACTCTATGCACGATCTATGGTGAACGTGTCTCAGCTAAACTAACCCCTGTTGGAGGTTACCAGACAGAGATGACAAGTGGTGGAATGGAAGTAATCAGGGAATAACTATGGGGTATAGGGAAGGGGTAGGGGCATATTCATCTGAGCCCACCAATAAAGGTGAGGGTTTCAGAGGGAGTGCAGAATATGTGTAAATGTGCCACTCAGAAGTGGTGTTGTAACAAAATGCACTGCTAGTAGATCCTAGGGTTAAAAGAGTATGGGGGCTCTATAGAAAAATAACTGCTTAAAGAAACTAGCAGGTATTGAGCTTAATGTTCCATATAGAAATCTTCTGGAACCAGTATTATGGTTTAAGGTCAGTTAGTCTCTCCATAGAGAAATCCATAATTGCACTTATGGTAGTAATGTCCAAAAAATGTTTAGTAAGAAAACAATAAGGATATCCTGCACAGGTGAGAGGAAAGTAACATTATTAGTCTAATGATTGATTACTTCAGATAACTGACAAAATGCTGGTCCAGATGAGTGGTCCAGGAAATAGTACTGTGAAGAGATGATCAGGTGGAAATGTAGAATAACTACATGGGGAGGTACATACCAGTTTTATGTTTCCCCTGCATTTTGCAATTGGAAAGGGTTCTTGGTTACTTGTATGTTTAGTGTCCAGGTGACATAATGGTGTAATTTGTGCCATATATTGTTCCTATGTCTGTGCCTTCCTTTTACATTAGAGGGTGTATTTAGCTGGTGCAGTACATTAGGGGACTGTGGAGCTTTAAAGGGGTACTGATGATATACACATGGCAGGGGTCCTGAAAGTTATTTCTTACAATGTAAAGGGCATTAACACCCCATTAAGAGAGACAGACTTTTGTAAGAACTTAATCAGAAGCAACCAATGGTAGCATTGCTACAGGAGACACATCTTACCCCTGCAAAGCATGCTAAATTGGTATGAGCCTGGGTGGGACAGTGTCACTCTGCTTCTTTTGAAAGTCATCCATATAGATGAGGGGTTGATATCTTGGTAGAACGGGATGCCCCACTGTTTATCACTAGCACTATCGCAGATCCCAAGGTCACTATATGGCTACTGAAGGGAATTACAGGGATACTGGCATTTACATCTTAAATAATTATGCTCCTAATATTGAAGCCGAGCGAGTAGCTTTCCTCTGGTCAGTCCTCTTAATCCTGTCCATTGATCCTGACATACTTAGTATCATTGGAGGGGATTTTAAAGCAGTCCTGTATGAAAGTAAGGACAATAAGCAGCAGAGAGGGTAGGGTGGAGACCCACTGTAAACATACATTGTGTTTAGGAGACTGCTTAGGGAGCAGGGTTTAGTTGATATTATAAAGCCTTCAGGGAGCTTCTAATCCCCGAGCTCTCCCAAATCTTTCAGTCAATACTTGGAGGGGACAGTATTCCACAAACAAGGATCAGGACACAGCTGTCAGTAACCGTAAAACCTAGAATGTGCCCCACAGACTTTATTCTAATGGCAAAAAAAAGTCTTCCAGGTGGTCAAGGTGCTTAAGCAAGCAGAGCACCAAGCGTTTTTAGATTACCCTGCCAAACTTAGGTTCCAAACAGAGAATGGCCCGAGTCACTTTACAGATTTACAAGCCGTGTCCACCTTTTTAAAAGAGCTGGGGATCAAGATTCAAGAGTACCACACTGACAGTAGGGGTAGAGCTTTACAAAACAACTTCTGGTAGAGAGTAGAAACTAAAAGTGCTCAGAAGCAAGCAGCAGCTGTTACTTCCTCTCTGTGGGACGAGGTCACTTCTAACTCATCCCCCAGAAACAAATAATGGCATCAATCCAAAAAACTCTGAGACAGACACTGGGCACCCAGCCTCTGCTTCTTCATCGACAGACACTTAAAACGTAATATGGGACTGAAGTAGGAATCTAAATAGTAACCATAATTGTGTTTTGATGGCTATTTGAGTACTGACAGTTAATACTGGACAGACTGATGGGTCATTATGGCATGGCCCTGGTGGAACAGTGTTGGGGGGGGGGAGTGGACTGAGTGCTTTAGGCACCTAGCTTCACCTGAGCTCTTTTCTTCTAGGTTTGCTTGTAAGGACAGAGCAAGGAACAACATTATCAGAGCAAGGAAAAAGATTAAGGCTTCTTTTTGCTAGGCAGATTTACTGTGTGTTACTATTTTTTTTTGCGTTCACAAGGTTAAATACTGCTTTTTGCTTGCATTTTACTGCTGTAATCTTCTCTGATTCAAATTGCTGTTGCAGGGTATACTTTCTGCTGCATTATTACTGGGTGTGCTTACAGATTTGTTACTGTTTTGTGCTTACAGATTACTGCTGTGATCTTCTCTGATTCAAATTGTTTTTTGCAAGGTATATATTCTGTTACTGATTTATTTTTCTCTGTAGCAAAGTGTTTTTTTGCAGGGTATATCTTCTGTGAAATTGTTACAGGTGGTGCTTACAGGGTTTATAGTTTTATCTATCATCAGGCTAAGCATTCAGGGCTACTGCACTTGTTGTTGGTTGATCGTTTCTGCTCTTGCCTCGTTTCTTTTGTCCGTGATTCTTCCTTTTTGGCAAGGGAAACTTTTGCTTTCATTTTCCTCATTCTAATTACTCTGACCAGGTTATAAACTCAGCAACTCAATTGGAATGGATATTATTAACTGCAGGCACTGCGGGACACTTTTCAAAAGGGCAGTTATACAGGATTTAGGATGCTGTCCTACATGCTGGACCATTGCAGATCTAAGGGCTCAGCTCCAGGCAGCATGGGCAGAGATTGAGCACCTCAAATCTCATATTCAGGAGGAAATATATAATAAGAACAGCCTGCCATTTCCCCAACATCCAGCTGAACCACCTCAACCGCAGAGGATAGTTAGTCCGGGAGGTTGGCAGGTGGTTAGGAGGGGCAAATTGGGTGCCCCATCACTCAGTGCTCTCCAACGTATCACCTCCACAAACCATATAAAGACTAAAAACAGGTATCTGCTTCTATCTCCAAAATCAAACAAAGGGGTAGAGGATGCTGCAGAGCAGGACACTGCTGCACAGGAACCAGTGCTACAAAACTCACCCAAAACAAGGACCAAAACCGAAACAAAAAAGCAAAAGGGAAATCAAAAACACTTCTGATTATAGGAGACTCCATGATTCGGTGAGTTGATACCTACCTCCAGCCGGGGGTAATTGTCAGATGTCTCCTAGGTACCTGTACTTCAGCATGGAGAGACACTGACTGCATTGCTAAAATCATGCAGGAAGCAGGAGGAAACATCAATGTCCTGGTACACATAGGGAATAACGATTTCACCAGCCGGTCAGTTGTGGAGACCAAGGAACACCTAACCAGGCTGGGAGACAAACTGTCATCCATTTCATCTGGCATCTCCTTCTCTGAGATCCTGCCAGTCTGTGAGAAGGGGGAAGATGGATGGAATATCAGAGAAGGGGAGATAGGGGAGCTAAACATGTGGCTCAAGGGCTGGTGCCAGGAAAAAGGACACAAATTTGTAGATAACTGGCAACAGTTTTGGGAGCGAAAGTTATTTAAATTTGATGGACTGCATCTGACTAAGGAGGGAGTCAGTGCATTGGCGCAGAAGTTTGACATCTTTGCAGAATATTTAAACTAGCCAATGGGGAGAGGGGTGCAGCACCTGATACATTGAACGGGAAGAACCCCCCCCCCCGCAGCTAGTGACCAAACAGGAGTTCAGCATGTTTGTAGTTCATTTGCATCACCAGGTAAGGAAAAAGGTCCAGCTCCCCATACAACACACAGGGGAAACACCAGACCTCACCCAACAACTAATGCACCAAAATGTGGCAAATGGAAAATCATGTACATAAATGCGCGCAGTCTGGAAAACAAGATTCCAGACCTGCAGGCAAAAATGACAGAGGCTAAACTGGACATAGTAGGCATTAACGAGACATGGTTTACCAGTAGCCATACTTGGGAGACTTCAGTACCCATCTATGTACTGTTCAGAAGAGACCGAGGTACAAAAAGGGGGAGGGGGGAGTAGCCCTATATGTCAATGAAAATATCTAAGCTACAGAAATTCAGAATACACATAAGGAAGCAGAAGAACTGTGGGTCACCCTGGAAACAGGAAATGGGACAGCCATACAAACTGGGGTTGTCTACAGGCCTCCAGTACAGGGGGCAGATATAGACACATCACTGTTTGAAGATATACAAAACATGACAGCTAAAGGGGAGGTTCTGATAATGGAGACTTCAACATGCCAGATACAAATTGTCAATACCAGCAGGAACATCAGCCAGAACTAGACACATAGTGGATTCCCTGCAGGGGAAGGGCCCCAGACAACTGATACAGCAACCCTCAAGAGACAGGACTATCCTAGATCTAGCACTGACTAACGGGTAAAGGATCACAGATCTCCAGGTAGAAGGTCACTTGGGGGCCAGTGACCATCACATGGTATGGTTCAATTTTGCCACTAGAAGTAAACCATCCCACTCCAAGGCAAAAATATGGGACTTCAGAGGAACTGACTTTGATAATATGGCCAATGACAAGAAGAAATACAGGTGATGGGGTACAGGCAAAATGGGCAAGCATTAAGGATGCAATACTTGAAGCAGCATTCCATTGTGTTAGGAAGAAATGCAAGAGCAAAAGGAGGAAATCACTTTGGTTCTCTGAAATAGTGGCAGAAAAGGTAAAAGCCAAAAGGTTGGCCTTCAGGAAATATAAGGGAATGCAGCGGGATGGAGATAGGGAGGCATACCAAATTCCCCAAGGGAAACAGGAAAAGCAGTAAGGCAGGCAAAGGCCCAAACCGAGGAAACAACAGCAGGAACAGTAAAAGAAGGGGACACGACTTAGGGGGTATTGCTAAGATCAAAGTTTCTAAGGGGGACTGTGTAGACAAGGATCTAGGAAAAGCATCTGTCCTAAATAGATACTTCTGCTCAGTATTTACTGAGGAAAAGATAGGGCAGGGCCCACAGCTCAGCACCATGGACACGGGGGAAGGAGGTGTGCACAAGTCCCTTCACAAAAGAAATGGTCCTACAGCAGCTCACTAAGCTCATGGTGGACAAGGCAATGGGACCGGATGGCATACATCTCAGGGTACTAAAGGAGGTAAGGGTGGAACTAGCAGAGCCATTATCAGAATTATTTAGTGAGTTTCTGAGCACAGGAGAAATCCCAGAAGACTGAAGAAGGGCTCATGTGATCCTGCTCCACAAGACTGGTAGCAGGGAGGAGGCAGGGAACTACAGACCAGTCAGTCTCATCTCAGTAGTGGGCTAGATTATGGAGGCACTACTTAAGGAAAGGATAGTGCAACACCTGGAATCCTTAGGAGCACAGGATTCAAGACAGCATAGGTTTACAACAGGACGGTCCTGTCAAACTAATCTCATAGATTTCTTCGACTGGGTAACCAGATTGGTGGACCAAGGGGGTGCAGTTGATGTCGCCCACCTTGACTTCAGCAAAGCTTTCGATACTGTTCCACATAGAAGATTGATTAATAAGCTGGGTAGGCTCAGGGTTAGTTGATCAACTGGGTGGCAAACTGGTTGGCGGGCAGAACACAGAGAGTGGTGGTAAACGGTATACAGTCAGAAGAGATGCAAGTCACAAGTGGGGTACCTCAGGGATTAGTCCTGTGGCCAGTCCTCTTCATTATCTTCATCAGTGACATTGCAGATGGACTGGAGGATAAGGTTTGTCTGTTTGCAGATGACACCAAGATCTGCAACAGAGTAGATGATCCAGATGGGATGGACAGAATGAGAAGAGATCTGAATAACTGGCAAAATGGTCAGAAGAGTGGCAACTGGGGTTTAACGCAAAGAAGTGCAAAATCATGCACATAGGGAAGAGAAATTCTGAAGCCACCTATAGGTTGGGAGGGGAGTTGCTGGCAATCACAAGGGAAGAAAGAAACTTGGGCATCCTCATCACAGATGAGCTGAAATCAACCACTAAAGCAGTAGGTAAGGCTAGGGGGATGTGGGGTGTATTAGTGGGACGTCACAAGTCATAAGAGGGAGGTAATAATCCCTCTTTGCAAGACACTGGTTAGGCCCCATCTGGAGTACTGCTTGCAGTACTGGAGGCCACATCTGCACAAGACATTAACAAAATAGAGGCAGTCCAGAGAAGGGCAACCAAAATGGTGTAGGGACTGCATCAGAAAACATATGAAGACAGATTAATGGAGCTCAATATGTATACCCTAGAGTAAAGGAGGGAGAGAGGTGCTATGATCAAAACATTCAAACACCTTAAGGGCATTAACAAGGGGAAAGGGTCTAACATGCTTCAGTATAAGAAAAATAGCAGGACAAGAGAACACAGCATGAGATTAGAGGGAGGCCGATTAAGTGGTAATGTGAGGAAGATCTTTTTCATAGAAAGGGTGGCAGATGCATGGAATGGCCTACCTCAGAAAGTGGTGGATATGAACACAGTACAGAGCTTCAAACAGGTGTGTGATAGGCATAAGGGAGCAATACAGATGAGTATGAATAGATAGGCCATTGACAGTGTAAAAGGTCTATGGCACATTCATAAGGTAGAAAAAATGGAAAGACTAGATTGGCCTTGCGGTCCTTATCTGCCATCAATTCTATGTTTCTATGTTCACCCCATTCTTATCCACTATTGGGCATACCATTCCTTTTTGCTACACTTTGCATAGCTGCTTAAAATTATCTAATACGTAACTGATTCTCAGATGCAGAATTTGCCTAGCTTGGTGGGGGGGTGAACGGTGTGCTTAGGGGACTTTTAAGTGGGGCCCAGAAAAGCAGGGCATCCTCCATATGGCAGACTTGGGGGGCATTTTGAGAGGGGGGTGGGGACAGGGGACTCACCACTTACTGTCACATAAGAGAGCCAGAGAGTTAAATGGAGCATGAGACAGTAGATTACATACACAGATGATGACCTGTTAGAATCCACGGAGGAAGAATGGCTAGCACTTATAAGTGCACCAATACCAGTGATATTGCACTGAGCAAGGCAACTTGGACCAGTTCTCAATACCCCCGGTGATAGGGGTAACATTTTCTAATTTAATCAGAGATATTACCCTGTTCTACAGTTTTACTACACTGGCCTAGGTGGCAGGATGAGGGGACCTCTAGGGGCCCTCCCCCAGCAGATGGCTTAAAGTGCAAGTCTAAAAGCAAGAATTTGGAGCCATGAGGCTTCTTGGACTCTGGACTGCTCATCAGCTCTGGTCACTGGAGCCAGGTCTTTAAGTGGTGGTGCAGGGTGGGTTGGGGTCTGGAAGAGGGTGCTCCTAGAGTTTTCTGTGCTGTCGGCTCTGTGAGACTTTAAACCATAGTACTGAATGAGATTTGGCCAGGGTGGGATGTGCTGGGGTGTTTTTCAGATCCCTGGGATGAATTTTGTTGTCTTTCCCCTCTCTTGCTGCCTCATAAGTTTGCTTGCTCTGGGAGGCCATCAAGAATAAGCCTACATGGCATGGGAACCAGGAAGCTGGGCCTTCACCTACAGTAAATCTTTTTAACTTCCCCTGACATACTAGTGTCCCCTTTATTATTATATTAAGATCCTTTGCTTGTTCATGTTGGGCTTGGCTCAGGGTATCCTCCCACCCCATGGGCTATAGCTATTAAACAACAATCAATGGCTGACATCTTTACTTGCCAGCTGGAGAGGAAGATTTCAGGTCCTCCTTTGATAGGGAAGGAGACAGCTGGTTCTGTGTGGCTGCATCTTAGCTTGGTCTCTCTCTTTGTTTGATGACCACTTTACCAATCTGTTCTCCCACTCTTAAACAGTTTGGGAGTACTGGTAGAGGTGCCACTGTTTGTGGCCCCTCACCTTGTCCCACAGAATACCTGTACGTGGATGAGGACTGGGTTTAATTTACCTTGAAGCACACTTTTGTTGACATGGTCTTATTTTTTGAACTTGATGTATATTATTAGAAACAGTTGATGTTTTTTTTATACAGTTACCAAATATTATTTCATTAGAGTCGGTTGTGCACACCTTCCTCATGGGCCCCAACTGCTTTTTTTTCTCAAGGTATATGATGGTGGATCTTATAGTCTCATCCTTTAATGTTAGGGGGATAAGCAATCCTGTGAAAAGGGCCCGTGTTCTACAAGAACTCCAATGTCAGCGAACTACAGTGGCCTGTCTCCAAGAGACCCAACTTAATGACCAGGAGCATCTTAAGCTGCAGCTGGGTTGGGTGGGGGAGGTTTATGCTTCACATTACATGAAGCACCCTCATCGTAGGTGGGTGGCTATTCTGGTTTGGTGCAATGCCCCATTTAACATCTTTTGGGTGGACACTAACCCAGAGGAGAGGTTTTATTAGACTCTATGGAGAATATAAAGGACAAAAGTGTATTTTACTTAACTTATATGCCCCCAACAAAGACTCTGAGCATATTCCCTCTCTGATTAAAGTGCTTGGTGACACGGTCATAGACACTCAGAGTTTAATAACTGTTGGTGGTGACTTTAATGCCATCATGGATCTCACCTCGGACTGTATAGGGAATGGGTCAAAAGGGCCCTCTAAGACGGGGAAGGTGTTGCCTAGACTTTGCTCTGAGTTGGCTTTGGTGGATGGTTGGCAGTTTTTGTATCCACCAGGTCAAGACTACACGTATTACTCCCCAAAATACAATATGTATTCCAGTATTGATTTTATTCTGGTCTCGCCAGCCTGGGTTCCAAAGTTGTGTGGTGCTTCGATAGGATCTTTCACCCTGTGTAGACCATGCCCCAATCCAAATTCAGTTGGACATGGCCCCTAGGCAGCCAGAAACATCATGGCTTCTAAAAGTTAGTCTTTTAACACAGCCTGAATTTCAGGATCTGGTCGAGGAAGCCGCTAAAACTTTTTTGCAGATGAACTGTGTGGGGGATAAGGGAACAGGGGTCTGTTGGGATGCGTTGAAATGTTACTTACATGGGGAGATTATTAAATATTCATCCCAGGTCAAAAGAGCCCACACAAGCAGCACTTAGACCTGGAGAGCATAGTTGCAGACCTAGAATGCCAACACCAATTAACTTTGGATGAGACAGTGAAACTTCAGCTTGAACAGGAAAAACTTAAACTAAATAAGTTGGTAAATACTCAAATAGAGGGTAATTTAAGGTATTCTAAACAGAAATATTTTGAGCATGGTAATCGAGCGAGCAAGCTTTTGGCCTGGCAACCTAGGAAGGAGGCTACTAACAGAGCAGTTCTCAGACTCTGCAATCCTGATGGTGGGTTCACTACAATATTTCTGCCCCAAACTATTAAGTTCTTTGGGAAATTTTATACATCCCTATATGTGGTCGAAAGAGAGCCTGATCATTTTGAGTGCGCTTTTCAATATTTAAATAATCTGCAGGTCCCTACACTCAATGTGGAACAAAGGGAACTCCTTGGTGCTCTGATCTTGGCGTCGGAGATACTGGGGAAGATCAAGCAATTGAAAAATGGAAAGTCACCAGGTACAGATGGATTTATGTCAGAATTCTATAAACAGTTTGCTCCTACACTAGTAGAGCCACTTTTGGCCGTGTTCAATGAGGTGATGTGGGGAGGGGAAAGTCCCTGCATCCTGGAACCTAGCCCAGATCTCCATTATTCCTAAGCCAAATAAGGACCCAGAAGAAGGTGGGTCACACTGCCCTATTTCTCTCCTTCTGGTAGACCTCAATATTTTTACGGGTGTCTTGGTGGACTGCCTTCAATTGGTTATATTTTCCCTAGTACATAGAGAGCAAACAGGTTTCATTGTGTGGCATTTCCTCCAGGACAATATCTGTACATTTCTCAATATTATAACTGCCCAAAGAAATAATAAATCTTTTCAGTTGGCTATAAGTATGGATGCTGAGACGATGTTTGATAGAGTTGATTGGTCATTTATGCAGCTCAACTTGCAGAGATTTGGGTTGTGGGAGAAGTTTATAATGGCTATAAATGCATAGTACTCCACTCCAGAGGCCCAGGTTAAAGTGAACGGATTCCTATCAGAATAGTTTCCCTTGCGGTGGGGTACTCAACAGGGCTGCCCTCTCTCCCCGCTACTCTTCGCCTTTTTGCTGGAGCCCATAGCCATTTCTATTAGATCTAATAAAAGAATTAAAGGGATGATGGCTGGAGGTCAGGAACAGAAATTAGCCCTTTATGTGGATGATGCACTCTTTGTTTTAGCAGATCCATCTGCCTCCCTGCCCCATCTCTTACACTCTTCAAAGGAGCATGGCTCCCTGGCAGGTTATAAACTCAATTTTCAAAAATCGGAAGCTTTAATTTTAAGGGGATGTCCACCACCCGCCTTTAAACAGTCTTCCCTTTTGTGTGGGCTTTGAGGAATACCCTTCTGTATTTAAGTATCAGAGTCTCAGTGGACTTATCCCAACTTTTTAAGAATAATTATATGAAACTTTTTCAGGAAATACAGGCAGCTATAGCCAGTTTGAATTTACTACTGCTTACATTGTACACTAGAATCGAAACTCTTAAAATGAACATTTTACCACGTTTGTTATTCCTGTTTCAGACTCTTCCTATTCCAATACCAAAATTCTTTTGGAATCACCTCCATAAAGAAACTCAGTGGTTCATATGTTCGAATACCCTTCCCCACCTTGGTAAAACCTTGCTTCAGGCCCCCGTAAGGAGGGTGGTTTGGCCCTCCCAAATTTTTATCATTATTACCTAGTGGCACAGGGGGCCCAGCTGTGTACTTGGTCCAAGAGATACATAAATTCTGGCTGGTATCAAATAAAAGAGGCTTCTTTGAAGGGGTGGATTCTCTGGACTTTACCAACAAATAGCTTTCCCATGCTGGTATGAACCAGCACAGATAGTCCGTGGGTCAAACAGTCACTGCATACCCTTCTCCAGCTTTGTAAACTCACTAATACCGTCAAAGGTTTAGGAACCCTGTCTCTCATTCACCATGAGGACTCTTTTTGTCCCCCAAGATTAGACTTAGGCTACATTTATTGAGCATATAGTAAGTTGACCACATTTCTGCAATGTACCAATGACCGGGGCTGTCTTACATTTGCTCAATTGCAAGCTAAGTATTCCCTTCGAAGAGAAGATCATTGCAGGTTTTTGCAAGTCCAACATTTTCTGCTGACAATGTTTTTTTTTCTCAGATCCATAGTGAGCGTATTGATTTTGAGTCCTTTTTTAATCATGCCACCATCATCAAAGACAACTTTCACTACCTCTCAGAGCTTTACTCAGTATTATCTTGTTCTACAGACCCACCACTGGAAATTCAGAGGAAGGGATGGGAACAGGAAGCAGGTTGTCAGATAGACCCAGAGCAGTGGGCTACAAGGTTAAAATGGTGGTGGCAGGTGACTGCATCTCCCTCATGGTGGGAGTTCAATTGGAAAGTGCTAGTCTGGTTCTTTTCTACCACAGTAATAACTGAGCACTTTAACACCACCCACACAGATCTATGTTGGAGAGACTGTGGTGGTAGAGGAACCCACTACCATATTTTCTGAGTCTGCCCCAAATTAGTGGGGTTTTGGCTGACAATGGACTCGGAATTTCAACATTTAATGGGCTGAGCATGCCTTTCACTTCCACTGATTTGGTGCTAGGATTTCCAGCTTTGCTGTCCTGTCCCAATAATGTTAGAAAAGTGGGTCAAATATTATGGGTAGCTGCTCTTAAATGTATTACCTCTCGGTGGCTCTCCCCACCCCACCCACCCTGGGCTGTTGGAAGGCCTGAGTAGCAGAATTGGAGAGGATGGAAAACATTATGAGTCAGGTTAGGTTGCAGCAGGACAAGTTTTTGGAGATATGTCACCCTTGGCATCAAAACATATTTACAACCAGATCCCCAGTGAGACTGGATTCTCATTTGTTTTGGGGGCCCAGGGAGGAGTGGGAGGGAGTGTGCACACATGGCTTTCAGTTTATGTTTAAATATATGTAGTTTAAACTGAACTATGCGGCAGCCACTACTGCTTAGTAAATGGGGAACCGATAACAGTATGGAAAATAATCTCAGGTGGTTTATAGTAGGCCATAGCTTTATAACTTGCCCTAGATTTATCTTCATTACATGAGAAGATGTTATTACTTTGTAAAGCCAGACTCCAGCACATTAATGAAAAAACTGTACTAAGCGACCTTCAGAGACTATTGAATTCAGGGAGTTTAAAATATACGAATGGGATCATGGGTGCCCGAGATCTGGAGCCACATATTGATTTACTATTTTTATTTTTCTTCTCATTTCACTTTTTATATTATTTCTTGTCTTTAGTCTGGCGTGAATTACATCAATGGTAGTGTAGATAAGGTCTTGTGAACTGTAACCTGGATATAATGACTGTCTATGGCTGTACAATTTTTGACATTGTTACTTTGATATTTATCAATAAAATCTATACTGAAGTTAAAAAAAATAAAAAAAACCTGGAAAGAATCCCATGGCCTGCAAATCCTATCACCCAATCTCTCTACTCCAGGTAGACCTCAAGATTTTCTTTCTTTTATTTAATGTACTTTATTGATATTATAAAGATCATACAGAAGGGAAAATTAACAGACCAATAGGTTGAATGCTTCCCAAATCTGTGGGGCATCATAGTACAAAGTAATTTGTATAAATGGGAGATTGAGTGAGGTTCCGCCGTACCCTTCAGTAGAGCAGAGGAGTATTAGGAGTTAACATCTTTTGGAGGCTGAGTGCCTATGGCTTTAGTAATGGCATGCTGAAGCTGCATGAAAAAGTAATCATCCCTCATGGGCACCTGATATATCTCCTGAAGTGGAAGAAAAATAAACCATCGTCCATCATGTACTAGGTGATATAAATCAGTAATGCCCTTTGCCTTCCACTCTGGCCTTTTAATAGTTTTGCCAGCAATTTGACTATTAATGTTTCACCACAATGCTTGATCAAGTAGAGCCATTATTGAAGATTTCGTAATTTGTCACATTTGAGTGAGAACTGTTAAGGAGGTACACATAGACGTATCTTTCAATGACGTTGGCAAAACTGCAGCCTTTATGTAAAGTAAGGAAGCTAAATCAATATCCTCTTGTGAACACAGTTCTGTCTGGGGATGGAGGGAGAGTTCCAGTGAAAATATTTTACTCCTTGAGTTGCATGATAATAAAGTAAAAAGTCCGGGAGAACCAAACTGCCAGTAACCCTGGGGGCTGACAGCTTCACATAAGCTTCTAGGGCACTTCCCCTGCCATAAAAAAGAAGAAAGGAGACTATGCAAGTTATGAAACCATTTCAGGGAAAGACATACTGTCAACATAAGGAGCTGGTACAATAGACAGGGTAACATACTCATGTTTATAATACTGGCCCTACCCGATAGTGAGGCCCAGCATTGAAGATACTGCTTAATAATGATAACCAAAAAAGTGATATTATTGGTTATCATTTTCCTTCTAGAGATAGAAATATACTGTATATGCTCAAATATATTAAGGATGTGACTGATCAAGATAGTCCCAGAGATAATATATCCTGTCTTCACACCTGATGGTTTAGGGGGTAAATTAGTGATTTGGAGGCATTTAGGTCGATTCTCAAAGCCTTCAGCATGACACAAGGTGCTTGCATCGAAAATGAATGATGCAAGTAGCACCTTGCAGCAACAATTGTGCCCAGAACCATTCCCAAAAGCAGCCTGCGGCAAATGCAGGCTGCTCGACTGAAAGGGGATATGCACCACCCTTGCAACCTACATTGGGCTGTGCCAGGCCACAAGGGGGATTTGCATCAGGGCAGGGCTGCCACATCCCCTTTACTGGGATTTTAAAAGACTCACCAAGGCCACAGGACAAAGTGCAACTTAGACCAGCCAGGAGGTAGTCTAAGTGGCCTATACCACTGGGACTGGGTGGCAATGGGACTGCCAGGGGCATTTCGGCTGGGAGGTGGAAGAGAATGAGTTTTGGTGGACAGATGTGACTGTAGAAATGGGAAATGGCACCCAGCTGGGTGTGTCTACAGCAAATAACAACAATTACAAGCCACTGTGTCCACATACTGTACTGTAATGTACAGTTGTGCAGTCAGCTATATGATGGTGCAATATGCTGCTGCACTGTGCTCAGTTATGGCTGTGTCCACCTGTACTGTGCCACATTAGACCTCACTTGTCCATTCTGTATAGCTAGTAGGCACTGTACCATACAGTACAGCACAGTATGTGTACATAGGGGCATTTAAATGCTGTAGTATGCTGTAGATGCACCCTGCTGGGTGTCAATTCCCATTCCTACTGACACGTCTTTCCTCCACAACACGTCCTCTAACATCCCCACCATCCATGTTGCCCCTGTCCCCCTCCTGGCAATCACCCCCCCATCCATCTTGGCCCTAGTAGAGTTGCACTGGCCGGGAGAGGGTGAGCCGGATCTCCGTGTCCAGTTCCTATTTGCTCTGATGGTTTTGTGCATTGGCCAATGCATGCAAACCTGGGAACTTTGGCACTGGGGCCCTTTTTTTTCTAGAATCGGGTACAGAGTCCCTGGAGCACCTGGGATCTGATGCATCCCTAGATCACTGAAAATTGTTGTAATCTAAAGGGACTTTTGATAATCAGCCCCTTTAATTTATAGTTCAACAATCTGACAAAACCAGAGATCTCATAGAGGGTTCCCAGTAAGGATTCAGCTGGATCCTGTATATGTAGCAGGATATCATTGGCATAGAAGGAAGCTTTCAATGGCTTCCCACCCTCCATGATACCTTTAATACTCCCAATCTAGGTTAACCAAACTATGAAGGGTTCTAGGTATAGGTTAAAAAGGAAAGTGGAGAGAGGACAGCCCTGTCGAGTACCATTAGCTAACAAAAATTGTGAAGAAAAGACCTTGTTACAGTAAACCTTCACTGAGGAATGAGAACAAAGAAGATGGATCGATTGAATAAAGCTCTCCAGGAAACCAAATCTCTGAAGGACCGGAAAGAGGAAGACCCATGAGACATGATCAAACACCTTCTCAGCATGTAGGGAGGCTAAAACTGCAGGGATTTGTGAGTCCTTAGATGTTGAGAGAAGGTGGAAGAGTTTGCACATGTGGTCAGAGGAGAGTCTACCGCTAACAAAGACAACTTGCTCTGGGATAAGGTGACCTAGCCAGACTTGTTTTAGCCATGTTGCCAATACCTTCACAAACATTTTAAAATCTGTTGTAACTTGGTAATAAACTACCTTCTCAGATTCTTGGTGGAACAGCAAAAAAGGAATAGACAACAGACAAGTCATACCCATGTAATAAATAGAATTTATTACAGATCAATAATACAGGCTTACTACCAACAGTGTAATCACTGGGAGAACTATCAGTTTTCCTTACCTAGGTAATGAGGTCTCTCTTCTCAGAGAAGCAACATGATACAGAGGTTCTTATACCTTGATAATCACTATAGTAATGGCTAAAGATACATAAAATTCATATAATTGGCCAAAAATAGGTGGTTTGAGTAACTATCCTAACTAGAACAAGACGTTGCATAGCTTGCAGAAGATAACATAATACAATGGGACCACTTATTATCTCAAGGTCAGTTGCACTTGTAATAGTGCACAATCACTAAAGATGGCACTGTTGCCTTGACTTATAGAGAAAATAGTAAACATTGAGTAAAAAGCATCTCCCATAGCTAAAATATATCAGTAAAACATAATAGAGCATAATATGCTTTAGTAGAACACGGATCCTGACACATGCTTATATGATAAGTGTCTTCTCCCTAAGGTTAGTACATGTACCTACATATAGGTTGCTATCCGTAAGGTGGGTGTAAAATCAGGGGTGCTGAACCATGGATAACACTGTCTTAATTAAGGATATTGGATGATAATTTTGATCATACAAGGAGTCTTTACCAGATTTAGTTATAACTTAGATAGTGGTTTATTGCAAAGTGGGGTGTAGCCGATGTGTATGAAACTCATTTAGGTACATATATAGAAGAGGGCCTGCAATCTCATTATTGAATGTTTTATAAAAATTTGAGGAAAACCTGTCTGGGCATTGTCCAGAGCAAGAGACTGTATAGCCTGTTTAATCTCCATGACTGTTACAGGGCAAGAAAGGTAGTCTTGATCAGCAGAGGAAAGAGAGGGAAGTGGGGTATCAGCCAGATATTGAGCAACTTCCTTCTCAGAATCAAGGAGTCTAACAAGTTATAAAGGTAGGCATAATAGTGTTTAAAGGTCTGGGCTATTCGCCTTGGGTCAGTGACAACTTTGCCATTATATGGATCAATAATAGAAGAGATAAGGCGGTGTTCTTCCTGACACCGAAGCCTGGACACAAGAAGCTTGATAGGCTTGTCACCTTGCATAATGTACTGTAGTATGCTTTAGTATGGTAGAATGCTAATTTGGCCCAGTCCCGGTTAAGCTTGCGATATTGCTCATGCAACACTGCAAGTTTTTCCAGGTCTTTTCAGGAGTGGTAATGGATAACGATTTTTCAGTATCCTGTTCGCTGGTGAGTAGTTCTTCAGACTGATGCCTACATTGTTTCTTCTGCTTTGAAGTGATCCAGATTATCTCACCTCGCACCACACATTTACAAGCATTCTAAAGTGCTGAAGCTGAAGGAACTGTACCTGAGTTTTCAAGAAAAAAAAGGTTTCTGTAAATTTTTTTAGGGAGGCAACCACTTTAGGATCCTTCAAAATATAATTAAGTTTTCAGGTAGAGTTATTTTCCATTTGTGCAGTCAGAAACAATGACAGGGCCACTGCAGAGTGATCAGAAATAAGCTGTGGGAGAATATCTGCAGCCAAGGTATATTGCAACAAAGTTGAGTTTATGAAAAAATAATCTAATCTGGACCTTGTACCATGTGGGGTAGAATGGAATGTGTAATCTCTCTGGGCCAGAAAAAGTGACCCCTATGGGTTGAGACAGTCAGGAGTATCCAATAAATCTCAGAGGGTTCTTTGCTCAGCCAAAAGTCCTTTCTGCAAGGCAGGAGAATGATTTAGCTCTCTATTCAGAGCAACATTCCAGTCACCACCTATAATCAGCGGATGTGGCTGCCAATTAATCAGATGGGCTAATAGGGTAGAAAAGAAGAGGGGGTCTGTGTGGCTGGCACCATATATATTTGCTAAGACCCCAGTAGTGTGGTCCAGACCTTAAGATTTTCAATGCTATTATGGCAGCCAGGGTGCAGGAGATGGTACAACGCCTAATTGACCTAGACCAAACATGATTTATTAAGGGGAGAAATTTTCATAATAACATCAGGGGCTTTCTCGATATCCTTACAGTGCAGCGCTTAATCAGTTCAGTCCTACTGGCCATATCACTGGATGCTGAAAAGGCATTTGAATGGGTTGACTGGGCCAGGCTCCTCTGCACCCTGCAGGCAATAGGATTTGGTCCTAAATTAATTGGTAGCACTGCAGTTTTGTACTCCTCACCGGAGGCTATTGTTAGAGTGAATAGGGTCGTATCATCTAGATTTCCTCTGCATAGAGGCACATGCTAAGGTTGTCCCCTCTCCCTCCTACTGCTTATGCTCTTTATAGAGCCCATGGAAGAGGCAGTATGGGCAAATGCAAATATTTGGGGTGAGAGAGTGGTGCAACTGCAACAAAAAATGTCATTATATGCAGACGACTGTTCATTTGTCATCAGTGACTCCCAAAGCTGTGTCTCAGCCCTCCTGGTGGAATTGCAGGCATTCAGCCTAATCTTGGGCTGTAAAATTAATTATAAAAAATCCATGGCTATGATTATATGAGGAGCCTGTCCTCCAGATATTAGAGAAATCTTTCCTTTTAAATGGGCCACCAGAAACACATTCAGGTATTTAGGCATAAAAATCACTCCCCAGTTGACCAAACATTATGTACTAAACTTTTCACCACTGCTGGAAGAGATCACAAAGGATCTGCAAGCATGGGGTAGTCTTCCATTATCACTGGGGCAGGATAGAAGTCCTAAAAATGAATATCTTACCCCCCTGATGTTTCTTTTTCAGGCCCTTCCACTATGACTCCCATGCACCTTCTGGTTAGGTCTTAAGAAAATGACAAGGAAGATATTGTGGCAGTGTCATAGAGTTCAGGTAGGCATGAATACACTTTGCCTCCCCAAGGAGAAGGGCGGATGGGGTATGCCCAACTTTGAACACTATTATCTGCCTGCTCAGGTGGTGCAAGTGGTTTCTATGATAAAACAGAAAATAGACAAGGGAGGCAGTATAGTACAGTGGTTTAACGCTCTGAGCTGCAAATCTGGTGACATCCAGCAGACGAGAGCTGGGTTTGAATCCCACAGCTTCCACTTGCATACTGTGCGACCCTGAGCAAGCCATTTAACTTTCCTGTGCTCCCAGGTTTCACCTGCAAAAAAGCTTTCAGCTTAGTGTGCTACTCCTGGTTAAACAACTACTGTAAATAAAAAAAAGACTCCAGATGGTAAGCAATAGAGAACAGGGTGGGACTGCCTGCTCTGCTGTTTGACTTACCGGTGGCTATGCTTTCCCTCACCTTTTTGAGGACCATCGCCAATCCCTAGAACAGTCATTCAATCAGAGTAGTTAAAAGAATTAAGCAGATTACTAATACCCTTAATAGAATAGATCTGCTTAATGTGATCATTGGGGACCCAGAGTTTGACCTAATTAATTTTGTATAGTAAGGCCACAGGCAAACTGTTTACTTTGTTAGATGTATTTTTACTGTTAATCACAAGAATGTTTGTAGATCATTTTATTTTTATACTGATTAGAGACATGGTGAGACACAGTTTCTATGTCCACACAGTGAATGTTAGACTGATATTACCCAATAATTTGCATCAATTTACTTAGTAGAACTATCAGACATTTTTGTAATGGTACATCCTATAATGATATATGTGTACTTTGCCTCTTGCAATTTTTAATACACTTGAAGTTTCAAAAAAAAAAGGAACTGTAGAGTGTCTGTCCCACCAAGAGTAAGAAAGAGATGGCATGTGGTTGCACCTCACCAAAATTGGTTGCTTCCATGATCCCATGCTGTCAGTTAAATTCTATGGCTTGGAAGGTGTACACATGACTGAGAGATACACTGAAGCTCTGGCAGAAAAAGAAGAGATCTGTTGCAGGGATTAAGTCATTGAATTCCCACCAGGATTACTGCTCCCTGTAAACTAACAGTGTGAAAGAAACAGTCTGGAGGGAGTGTTGGAAGGTATTGTGAGCAGGAATTTTATGAATGGCACTCAGGAGACTGTTATGGTGCGATAGCTGGGTCTGCCATAATGGAGGCTGTAGTGGGTTTGCAAGCGACCGGCGCCATACTGGAATAATAAGTACCATAGCATCTGGGATTCAAAAAAATGGGCAACAGCTATGTGGAGGCAGATCTTGATCCACAGTGGTTGAGGCAGGTGGCTAGTCTCCAAAATCCAAACCTGCTGATCTTAATGAGTGCTATGACTCATGAAGGGAGCTACTGGTAATGGTCTATGTGCTTACAAAAAGAAAGGAAGACTCAAATTTCTTAAATCAATATAAGGATAAGTCATAAAGGTCTGACTAACTGTCCATAATACTGGTCACAGGTGATTTGAAGTTGAGTAATGCTCAGCAAGTACAATTTAGGGGATGTTGGGGGGGGGGAATGAGGCAAGTGCCTTGGAAGCTCTTGACTGCCTTGCTTTACAGAAGAAAATTCATGACAGCCAGTTGCTGTAGTAATTATCAGTTGTGCTGGGTACAATATCCTGCATTTTATTCCAATTTTGTGGAGCTCTGCCTTGATGGATTTATGGGCCAGTTGCTTATCCCATACGTGTGGGGTGACATTGCTAAAAATGTGATAGCAGTGGCCTTTCCTAATACAAATTTGTTTTTCACAAGCCTTTTTCTGTATGAAGAGCTTATTCTTGTAGTTTAGGCACCAGAGGATAATCACTCTAGGTTTGCTGTGTGGGGATCACTTAGGCCAGAGTAATGGTGGGCCCACTCAATGTAGTATACTGGGCCTGCGACATCCTGTAGTAAGTATTAGGCAAATGCTAGCATGTTGATACCTTCAGATTGTACTGGAATGATGACCAGGACTAAATGGTTCCTACAGTTTCATCCCCCCTGGTCTTCCACTCGATCTTCAAGCTTGGCCAGTTTCTTTTTTTTTTTTTTTTTTTTTGCTATATAGGTGTTTATCCTCCTTTGCCAGGTACAGGTGGCTACATCAGCCCATCCCTGTCAGCCACAGCCTTCCCAAATCTCCTCTGGTGCCCTGAACCATTAATCCCCCATGGATCCCCCACCAACAGGACTGGGAAGGGAAGGAAGGCCATCCTCCCCCAGCTGGAACATAAATCCAGACTGTCCTTGACCCAAAGAGTTCAGGTGGGCCAACTGCATGACAGGCAAGACTTTATGACACTCTTCCTCCATTTTTCCTCCTAGTTTTCTCCCATTGGCTCCACAGGATGTGCAATGAGCACACTGTGAGAGCTCCACCTCTGCGGAGCCTCTGAATGTGGGCCCCCCCACTGGTGACTCACACACACTACCACCTGAATTCCTCCAGGGAACAGTCAGTTGGTGAGTCATGAAATCCCTCCTCCCTGAGGGATGAAAGCAGTCCTATGGACACTCAATCCTCCCTCTCCCAGCTGTACTCAGAGTGACCAGTGTCCATTCCTGAACCTGGGTCACTGGGGTGGGAAAAGGTAAGGCACCTATCTTAGGCCAGTTTCTTTTTTAAGTCTTGCAGATCTCACTAATCTCATGTTTGGGCATCTTCAATGGAGCTGATGCAGGCCTCAGTATATCCAAGATATGGTTGAAGATATCCAATGCCAGCTTAAGTAGCTGGAGGTTGTCAACGGCTTTGGTTAGAGTCTTTTTTTTTTCAATTTAATATATGTTATTGATTTTCCATTTTTACAGCATGAACAAAACCAAAAAAAAAAGTAAAACAAATATCATCATAAACACTGGTAGGTACTCCCTGGGATGTTGGAAGGTAAAAGAGGAAACATGCAACAATGGTAGCTGAAGGTTAGGGAGTTGTCTATTAAAGCCCTTTAAAAATCTAAAGAACACAGTCATGACAGTGTAAGGTCCAATGGTAAAAAGTGAAACCTATCTAAAAAAATTAGGCTAATCCCCCAGTCCCCCAACCCTCCCACCCTGGATCGTGTACTGAGTAAACAGATGGATATGCTGGTGAGTATTAACTGTGCTACTAAGTGAATGAGGGTTGGGGCAAACTCGTCTGCTGTGGGGCTATGTTAAACAAGTAGGTGAGTCCTCCTTCCTGGGGAGCTAGGAGCTCCCCAACCTGCCAGGAGCTACCTGACCAAAATGCATGATGGGTATCAGTGCTAGTAATAGGCCCCATCAAGCTCTGCAGGCCAAATCCCGATTATTCTGCTGGGCTATGTGTTTCTACAGCTACAAAGCCTGGAGTAGTTCTGCATGCCATTCTTGAAGAGGTAGGCTATCCTGTTCCACCCAATGGCGTGCTATAACCAGTTTCACTAGTGCAGAAATAAGAGCCATGTGTGCTATACGAACTTCTGGCATATCATTAGGTAAGAGGCCTAAGAGGGAAATTTGTGGGGTAAAATAGGGCTCTAACTCAATCATGGGATTGAGAGATATTCTGATTTTCTGCCAAAAGGAGAAAGCCCCATCACACTCCCAGAAAAATTGCTTGGTCGTCCCAACCACTTTCCTACAGATAGTACAGAGGCACGAGACTAATCTCCCTATCCAATAAAGGCGGGTGGGAGAATATTATATGTTATGGAAGATACGAAATTGAAGGTACCTCAGTCAATCTTGCAAGATGTATTTATATAATCTCTGGCAGACTCTTTTCCGCTCTTTGTTTTCAACAGATAGGTTAAGTTCCTGCTGCCAATAAAAGCAGATTCCTCTGGGTAAATGAGGGTCCTATGCCTGCAGGATTTGAAGAAAAGGGAGATTGTGGGGGACTTCATGGTAGCATCCCAGAGTGAATGTTTCAGAGGGTTTACAGAGTGTTGAAAAGGAAGTGAACTCAGAAAGGCTACGAGTACCCCTCTTAGCTGAAGGTGTTTGAAAGTATGCAGAGTGGGCAGCGAGAATCTCGACTGAAGTTCAGGAGCTGAACAAATGTTGCCGTTTGCTAGAAGGGCAGAGACAGGTACCCCCCATAGATTGAGGCTGAAGGCTGACGAGATGGCACGGACTGTGATTTTGAAATGGGGATTGCCCAGAAGTGACTGGTCCAGATCTTTATGTGGGGATATAGATAGAAGAGAGCAGATTTGGCGCAGCAGCCTTTACGGACCATCACAAGGGGGCATCCTCAAAGAAAAGGGAAGCTCCACCGGTTTAGGATAAAGAAGGGATTAAAGGTCAATGCTTTGGGCCTTACAAAGTTGCTGTTCCGAAGGTAGCCAGTGGGGAATGTAGTCATGTACGGTGTCACCGGTTTGGTATGAGCTCCATTTGAAGATCTTACCGCAGTGGATTGCACAATAGTATAAGAAGAGGTTAGGAAGATGTAGACCTCCCACATCTTTTGGATATGTTAGTTTAGAGTATGCTTGTCATATTGCTTTCCCTTGAATTAAAAATTCAGATAGAAGAGATTGTAGTCTAGAGAACCATTGCTTAGTGAGGTAAGGGCATTTCATACTAAGTGGGTATAATAAGCATGGTAGAACATTCATTTTGAGTACATTTATGTGACCCCAAAGGGAGAGCGGGATATATCTCCACCTTTGTAGATCTGCTTTAATGTTTAGACAGATTGGTGAGAGGTTGAGTTTAACCATGTGCGTCAAAGTGTGAAGTAGTTTGATTCCTGGGTATGTAAGAACTGTGGACTCCAAGGCTAGGCCCAGGTCTGTAATCCAATGTTTCTGGACAAGGTGGTTAAGGGGCATAATGCAGGATTTTCCTAGATTAAGTTTGTATCCCGAGATATGCGAGAAGTGATGTATAATATTAAGTTCTGCGGGTATGGAAGATTGTGGGTGCTCAAGGTACAATAGGAGGTCATCGGCATATGCAGATAAAGGAAAGGAAATCTGTCCCACACAAATGGACTTCCATACTTAATTGAAAGGAATGGATGAGGGGTTCCAAGTAAAGGTTAAAGAGAAAGGGGGAGAGAGGGCAGCCCTGTCTGGTGCCCCAGGTGAGAGGAAGTGGGTCAGAGAGAACCCTATTGCAACGGACTCTGGCTATAGGACTCGAGTATAACTCCTGGAGCCTATCGCAGAAAGAAGAGGGGAAAACAAACTGTACAAGGACAGTGAATAGAAAAGGTCAAGAAACTCGATTAAATGCCTTCTCAGCATCAAGGGATACCAAAACCAAGGGAATGGATCTGTCACCTGCCAAAGCTATAAGGTGAAGTATTTTGCGTGTGTGGTCTGAGGAGACCCTACCCTCTACAAAACCCAGCTGCGAATGGCTTAGTAGACCCTGCCAAATCTGGTGCAGCTGGTTTGCTAAGATTTTTGACATGATTTGTATGTCCGAGTTCAGTAATGATATGGGATGCTAATTTCCGAGTAAAAGGGGAGATTTGCCTGATTTTGGAAGTACTGAGATTCAAGCTTGAGTGAATGAGCAGTCAGAAAGGCCAGAAGTTTGTAAGGAGTTGAAAAGCTGGGAGAGAAGAGGGGCTAGATCATCCAAAAAGGCTACATAGAAGGAGACATTGAAACCATCTGGCCCGGAGCTTTGTCTTTAGGTAATTGTCTTATCACCTACTTGACCTCAGAAACTGAGATTGGGGCCTTTAAGAATGTTTGCTGCACCTGGGAGAGGTTTGGCAGGGGTTCCGAATCCAGAAACTGATCCGTAAGAGTAGCGTCAAATGGATGTTCTTTCTCCGGCGTATAAAGATTTTCGTAGTATTGTTTAAAGATTTCTGCTATTTCTCTAGGCTTGGTAAGAGTACGTCCAGGCGACACTGGCTGGAGGCCCTGGATCATGTTCTGAGTCTCAAGCTGTCTAAGCCATAGGGCCAGCAATTTCCTTGCTTTCACCCCCGATTCCAGATAATGAAATTTGATGCTTAGCAATGCTAGGTCAGCCTTTTCAGCCAGCAGCCCAAAGTATTGAACCTTAAGGGTGTTTAGCTTGACCCAGGTATTTGCACTGGATGAAGAGGAGAGTTCTTGTTCCAATACCCTAATTTGTTGGAGTAGTTGCTTAGTTGATTTTTCCCTTAGTTTTTTAGCTTTAGTGGCTAATCTTATGCACTCACCTCTTATCGCACATTTTGCTGCACCCCACAACATTTCGAGAGAAGTTATTGATCCCAAATTGTCCTTAAAGAACTTCTGGAAGAAAACTGTGAGGGATTGTATTGCTTGTCTGTCCCATAAGATCCCTGGACTGAAGTGCCAAGATCTATCCCGAATATCCATCCCGGGTGTGCTCCATGTATATCAGGGCATGATCAGAGAGTACGGTAGGTAGAATATCACAGGTAACTTACCCCAGAAGAATAGATGTAGATGTCAAGAAATAATTGATACTGGAGAAGGAGTTATGGGGAAGGGGGTGGAAAGTGTATTGCTTGTCTGTAGGATGAAGAATTCACCAAGGGTCCTGCAAGCCCAAGGTATCCATCAATTCTCTGAGTTCCCTTTGAGCAAGTGAAAGACCCTGCCTGTGCCCTCCAGACCTATCACAATTGTTGTGATATACCAGATTCCAGTCTCCACCTAACATTATTGGGGAGCTAGGGAATGCGGAGATATGGGATAGAAGTTTCAAGAAGAAGCTGGGAAAGTCCACAATAGGACCATAGATGCCACCTAGTAGTACCTCTGTGAGCCCAAGATGCCCATGCAGTAAGAGAAACTGGCCATCTGGATCTCTGAATGTGTCTATCAACTGAAAGAGAGTACCCCTATTGATTAGGATGCCCACCCCTCCCCTTTTACTGCTGGCTTCTGCCCTGTAGGCTTGACCAACCCTTTCTCTGCAGAACAGCAGGATGTCTTCCTGCTTGAGGTGAGTTTCTTGCAGGATAACCACATCAGGGTGATATTTTTTGAGATGGTGGAGTATCATATAACATTTGCACTTAATGTTTTCCCCATTTATGTTCCAAGACAATAATTTATATATTGTCCCCATGTTGACCCATACAGAAATCAGTTGCCCAGACATCAATCAGTGGAAGAATTACCCTTTTATATGCTCCAGTCCCGTCAACCTTCCCAACTCCATGCATACCCCCACCACACCCCACAAACAACAATGTCCTTGAAAATGGATGAGACAGTAACATGAACAGTGAGCAACCCCAACCCCTCTCATTCCTCTCACCACCCTGGGTATGCCCATACGATATATAAGGTGTAGGACACGCTTATGATCCATTTTCATTCTCCAAACTCCCCCCCAACCCTCCAAACTATGTACAGACTTCAAACCCCTGGTCCTAGTGGCCACACTACCTCTCTATTTTCGAACGTGATATCCTCCCCCTCAGAGCAGGCCCTCCACCCTCCCTCCCTGGCTCCCCAAAAGTCACAGAACTTAACAGTAGGTATAAGCCTAATTGATTATGATCAAAAACAGTTGCCATCAAGTCAGAAATGTCCCAGCTGGCCCATCCCCACCTCAGATGCCGGTTTAGCATTGGCCATATGAGAGGACTCCACTTCCAATTGCAATAATGAGGTTGCATTCTGACAAGAACTGCGAAAGCAAACAAGTTAGCCTGCCCTGGGGGGGCGAGGACTGGAATCTGCCACACTGTCAGGGCACCTGCAGCCTATATTAGTGCAAGTGTGCTGGGCCTCTGAGAGATGAACACTGAAGACCAAGCACCTCAGAGCCGGGCCAGCCCCCCCCCCCAGCAAGGCACACCAATACAGCACAACCCCCCTAAGAGGACGCAGCCATACTTGAAGCCCGCACAGTTGCAGTGACTTAGCCACCCTGACAACCCCTCTGTAAGCAGCACATTAGAGTGAGAAAGTTTGGGGCTGCCTTAGCAAACATTAGGAGAGAACCCTTTGCATGTGGCAAATGGCCCCCCAGGCATAAGCCCTATACCTCAATAATATTAAGCTTAAAGCAATACAGAACTCACGGGGAGAGAAGAGGGAGTATCCACAACCCCATCCTCGAGATCAGTCGCACTACGCCAGGATACCTATCACTGCTGGGGGGTGAGGGTGACTGTTGAAACAATCGGCTGCTGGATCTAAGATTGGCCATGAGACCCCTGCCTTTCCTCTGAGCCATCCATCTAGGGTTAATTGAATGTTGATCGGGGGGATATAGTCCTCCCTGAGCAACCTAGGGACCTGACAGGGGGTATATTGCTGGGAGGAGTGCCATATCAAGAGAGAGAAGAGATCCCATCCACCCTGAGAGCCAAGCCCCCAATAAGTCAATAATCAGAGGTTCTACCTTCCATTCTCCACAAGGCCCGGTGCACCGAGGCAAAGAATCTCCAGGCCGGAATTCCCATGAACAGGACCAGCCGCTGCTTGTAGCTGTAGAAAGGCATGTCTGTAATGTTGGATGAGCAATTCCAGAAGTGGGGCCCCAGAGTAAAGTCCCTTACTGGCACATTCCGGTAAATCCTGACCAATGACCAGAGTTCAAGGCAAAGTCCCAGCCCTTGAAGGTTTGTGGTAGTCGCCAGGTTAGAGAACAAGGAAGTAGAGATCTGAGGACCAGCCAGTTCAAATAAAAGTACACTTTGTACAAGCGTTGCATGAACACCCGCTAGTGATAGCATAGAACCCATCAACCTTCTACCAAGTGGCGGTTCACTTAGGGGCCTGGAACAAGTCCGGGAATAAGGCTGGAAGTTCAGACTTGGCTTGCTCTACAGCTTCAAAGGACTTAAGGGACCCTTGGTGCATTGTCTGTAGTTTGGCTGGGTAGAGTATTTTGAAGTTGAAGCCAGCTGCAATTATCTTCAATATGATGGAATTGAAATCAGCCCTTTTCAATCTTACAGAACATGGCAAATATTGAGATAACCTTATCTTGTGCTCTTCCCATGTCAGCTCCTTCGTCTCCTGGAGCTTAGCCAAAATATGCATCTTATCAAGGTAATTCAGGAGCTTGAATATCAGTGGGTGAGGTGGAGCATTCGGGGGTGGCATCGGCCTCAGAGCTCTATGGCCTTTTTCAATAATGTAGCTTGGACCATTAGGAGAAGGCCCTGTGACCTTGCCACAAAACTTCTGTATGAACAGCACTGGATTCTGCACCTCTTCACCTTCTGGCAGCACAAGAAGGAGGAAGTTATTCCTCCTGCTGTACCCCTCAAGATCCTCCACTTTCTCCTCTAATTTGGCTAGCTTCCAACGGGTGGCTGTAGCATCGCGCTCCTGTCAGTTCCACCAGTCAACCAGGGAGATGAACCATACTGTCGCTTTGCCCATTATACGATACAGTGATTCAGAAATGGCCTGCAAGCTGGTGAGTTGGGAGGTAATGCCCAGTAGTGCTTCCTTTAGGAGGGAGAGCTCCAGTAAGAACTTCTCCTCAGAAAGTGAGGTGAGGGCTACGGGAGACTTTGTGCTGGTTACCGCCTTGGTTTTGGGCTTTTTAGCCACTTCGTTTTTCTATGGCGTGTTTGGTGGGGTATGACTGGGCCCCACAGGCTGCATCTCCACCGCCACCTCCATACCCTGTGCAAAGAGAAAGCTTGCTGTAGAATCACAATCAAAGGGCAAAGCAGGCCGATAAAGGTATTGGACAATTGTATGTCAAAACTGAGTGAGTTGTTGAGTTTAGCTAGGGTAATGAGGCTTAAAAAAGCTTAATTTATGGAGTCGAGGAGCAGAGCCGAAAAACGAATGCCCTACCTGCTCTGACACATCACGTGACCTCCTCTGGTTAGAGTCATTTTGATGTTTGCAAGCTCAATAAATAATTTATCCAGTTTGCCCAAATCAGCCTCTGTATCAAGTGGGGAGTCGAGATGTGGGTCTCTCTTCAGTGGTTGTGGTCTGGGAGGCAACGGGGGAACCCCAAAGAGTCCATGGCTTGACTTCCCTCCAAATCAGCCATTATATTGTTATTTATTGAAGGAGTCAAGATAGTGATAAACAGGTTAGTACAATGTTTGAAGGGACTGTTAATGGGTAAAAGTATAAAAATATGAAAGCTGTGTTTATTAGCCAAAGATCACAGAGTCATTGGAGATCTGACCAGTCAGCCTGTGCACATCATGTGACATCAGTTTTCAATTTTCTGCACATCAGGACTTGACTTCACCATTGGTTTCTCTTGTCCATACTCAGGTAAGGCTTTGACCGTTAGGTCAGTTGTTGGAAGTGATTCAGCCCTCATGGACTATGCCTTCAAACCACCCACCAGCTTGGGGTTCCTTTCTTGTGTGGCAAGTCCCAGGCCTGACAGAACTGTATTAAGAACATTTGTTAAGAGGGCCTCATTTACCCTTAGGTGCACTTGGCTCAGAGGAGGAAGAATAAGTTTTTCCTTTAGATTTCATTTTCTACATTTTTTTGCTGCTTATTACCCCTCCTTCTGGGAGAAGGGGGGCAGCTGTAACTTGCTAAACTGAGTGCTGCACACTAGATCAGATTTAATAAACTGTAAGGCCTTTTTCTGATGGCAAGTAAGTACGTTCCTCATGTCCACAAATTCAAATTCAAAGGCAAAAGGGCTGTAGAGCTAGCTGTGTGTAGGACTTCTACATATTAGCCATACTAGATTTTGATTACCATCTACTCTCAACGTCATGTGGCTGATTTTGCTACTGTCATACAGCAGTCTGTTCTGAATGCCCATTTTAAAGGATCCAGACAGTTTGGTGTCGATGCTGAGAATGCTATGTGTGAGCTACAGACATCAATGATGACTTCAAAGTTCTGGATGCCCCTGGCCCCTCAGCCTTCCAGGGGTAGGGTAAGGGCTCTTTTCTCCAACCTGCTGCCTGTGGTGGTCAAGCCTTTCATCAGCAACCCCATGGGGGTGCCTGTGCTAAGATACCCAAAAATATCAGTCAAGGAGGCCCCACTACCCAGATACCTTCTATTGCTGCACCTTCTCCACCTCTTCTGCTACCTCTGGGGGTACAGATGGGGGAATGGATCTCCCTTCATCTTCAAAAGTGGAGGGAGATCATGATGGATGAGTGATTCATGGAAATAGTGGATAAAAGGAATTCTCTAGAGATGCTGTCTACCCCTCCAGTGCATCCGATGCTGCTATGCCATTATCCTCCAGGCTACTAATCCCATTTGTTAACAGAAGTTCAGACACTTATACAAAAACATGCTACTGAGCACGTTTTCCCCGAAGAAAAAAGACAAAGGGTTCTACTCCCAGTACATCCTGGTTCCCAAACGGACAGGGTACTTGCATCTTATATTGGACCACAGAGACCTAAATCTGTTCATCAAAGACAAAATGTTTTCAATGGTGAGTCTTCAAACTCTAATCCCCCATTACAAAATGGGTGTTGGCTCTGTTCCCCTGGATATAATGGTTGCACACACCTTATACAGAACAAGACAGTTACTGGAGGAACTTAGTGTCACAGTGAATGGAATATAATGAAATCCATGCCTGTTCTAGTTCAGTGTCTCCAATATACTGGTGCAGTGCTGGACATGCTGGTGGGCAGTAACTTCCTGCAGACAGAGTGGAGGCACTTGTTGCCCAGACTCATCTGTTACACAGAAGCCATTATGTGTCAGCACTATCTATGTTGTGTCTACTGAGGCTGATGGCTGTGGACATCATTATGGTCCCTTTTGCCCACCTCCACATGCACATCCTGCATTGGACTCTTTAGGAAGTTGGACCAACTGAGTCAGGACTTGAAACAAAAGGTACTTGCCATGTCCCCTGTCTGCCATGCACTGGTATGCTGGATGGACCATGTCAATCTATTACAGGGCATTCCATTCTTTTCCCCAACCCCCATGCAGATTCTGACAAAGGATGTCTCAGGGTCCAGCTGGGGTGCTCCTCTGTCTTGTATACCTTCAGGTGTATGGTTCCTGGAACAAAATGAATTCTCCATATCAATATTTTTAGAGATGAGGGCTATTCTATTGGCCTACTGGAATTTCAGTCATATCTTATCCCTGGTCCATTGCTGATTTGAAAAGATAATGGCAGTTTCACACACCATATAAACAAGCAAGGAGACACTCACTCAACCACTCTGCAGGGAAGCAATGAGAATATGGTACGGGCCATGTCTCTTGGCCTTCAGCTGTTGTCCATGTTTCTCCCAGGTGTCCAAAACACCTTGGCAGACAGGCTAAGCAGGTATCAGTTCCTGGTACAAAAATTGGAGCTGCTGACCTTATGGTAAATGACTTCTTTGCAAGATGGGGTGTTCCAGAGTTGGATCTTTTTACAACTCCTCATAATGCATAACTGCTACATTTTTGCTTGCTCACTCCAGAGTCTGGGTCATTTTGAAAAGATGCATTGTCCCTTTCTTGGAAAGGGAGGTTCCTTAACATTTTTTGATACCTCTCATACAGAGGGTTATATTAAAACTGAGGGTGGAACATGCTACTGTAATATTGTCAACACCCTTCTGGCCTCACCATATCTAGTTTCCATTTTTGCAGCATCTGGTAATCGAGCCTCTGGTTCAGCTTCCTTTGTACAAAGATCTGCTGTTTCAGGATCATGGGTCACTGATCCATCCAGACCATGATCTCTTCATCTACATGATAGGCTCCTGAAGATGTAGTCATTGCCCCTTTTGGGGTTTTACTCCTGGTGGCTGCTGTCTTGTTTGTTACTAGAAAGCCTTCTACAAGACTCACCTGTTTTTTTAAATGGAAGCACTTCTCAATATGGTATACTTCCCATTTAGTTGACCCCTTTACATGTTCTGTGACTACTATACTGAACTATATTCTGTCTCTGTGTTATTCTGGTCTCCAGTACTCTTCTAATTAAGTGCATATGGCAGCCATTTAAGCTTTCCACGTTTGTTTTGATGTGTGCATAGTGGCACAACTGAAAATGTCCTGTACTTTTCTTAAGCACATTCTGCATGTGTCCCCTGATTCTGTCCTGGGACCTTAATATTTTCCTTGAGAAATTGACTGTTAATCCATTTGAGATTGCTGCAACCCTTGAGAAGCATTTCCTTCCAGTGAAAGGGCTATTTCTGGTCACCATGATTTCTGTTCATAGAATGTCTCAGCTTCAGGCTCTCATGCATACACCTCTGTATTTGGTTTTCCACAAGAACTGAGTGTCCTTGTGAACCAATCCTCATTTGTTGCCTTTGGTTGTTCCTGATTTCACAATGAATAAGGCCGTCCACCTTCTTGTGTATTACCCTGAGCATGCTAACAAGAGTTAGACATTGCTCCATTATACTGTACTTGAAGTACATAGAACACTACTGCACTGTGTATTTCTAACTAGATCGCACTAAAGACTGCAGAAAGTTCTCTCAGCTGTTTGCATCAACACCTTCTGACAAAGAGGGTGGTCCTGTGTCTGAACATTGGCTGTCCAAGTGGCTGGACAACTGTATTACATTTTGTTATAAGATGTACAGTAAGGGGCTTCCTGGTGCTGTCCATGGCCACTTTACATATGGTATGGCCATTTCTGTTGATTGATTTTAGAATGTTTCTGCAGCTGAGATAAATGCTGCTGTCACATAGAGCACTGTGTATACTTTCACTAAACCTTACAATTTGGACATTGGGCTGGATTCTGGAAAGGGCTGCGATTGCCGCGGGGACTTGCGGCAGGGTGTTTGACACAAGTGGTGACTTGCACCAAACAGGGGAATTTGCTATTCCAGAAAGCAGCTGCCACAATTCCCACATAGAGCATAGTTAGACCAGCCCCCCTCACTCTAACTTTTTATCGGTAGGAATACCCTTTTTATGGGACTTGTGTCAAATCTGTGGTGCAAGCTGCAGTAAAATGGGAAAAATGTTTCAACTGCACCAGCCCTTCTAGATTCAGACTGAGTTGTGTCCGAGGGCTTTGGCACAGCTGCATCAAACTTTGTGGTGAATGCAGGGCTTGGTGCAAGCCCTGCATCCACCTTCTAGAATCGGCCCCATTGTCTCTCGTAGATGTGCTGATTTTGACCTTGAGCTATTGCAAGGCCCTTATCATGATGTCATATCAGACTTTGCCATTCTCCCTGGGTATTTTGCATACTGCTTGGGAATCATTCAAAGGTGTGGTCAAATAGTGGATATATCCTCAATGAAAACAGAAAAATTAATTATTGTAGCAGTAGATATTTTAGATAATCTCCTCCATTGGGCTACATTGCACCCACCTTTCTTTCCCCTTTCTGAGGTATTAGCTGGCAGGATTATCCCCTACCTTATTAGAGGTTTCCATAAGTGCCTTATGTGTACTATGTCTCATGCTTCTCTCTGTGTGGCTGGTCCTTGTTTGGCCTCCTGGTTCATCCTGGTAAGATACCCACCAATCTTGCCTCTCTTGGGGAACTGAGGAGTGATGGGGATACCCATGTTTTATAGGCATCAATGTTGCACATCATCATGGGAGGGTCCTGGCTTACAAAAGTTTTTTGACTGGAGCTGATACCAACAGCTTACAGTTCCAAAGATGTGACTAATGAAGGAGATTCTCCTGAAGAGCTACTGATATGGTAAGTAACTGTTCTTTACTGCACCACTAACAGGAGCTGTGGATGATGGTGATACATCCAATGTGTACCTTTCCCTGACTGAACTGCTGGGCTTGATAAACTAGTTTCCGTAGGTGAAACTAAACTATCACTGCACTGCAGCTCTCCTCTTGTTTACCAGTGGACGTTTACTGCATGTCCATTTTGCTGAATGTGGGGCTAATGCAAGATTTTTTATTCATTGGTTCCCACCACAGCAGACATCCTCAAAAAGTGTTTTATCTTAATTTACTTTCCTGAGATAGCCCAGATGAGGTGCAACATCTTGTGTCCACTAGAGTCCTAACTCAACACATTTCCAAAGTTGGGTGTAGTGGAGCAGTGGGAGGTTATGCAACTTGCTCAGGGTCACACAGTGAGAATCTGTCTCAAGTGTGGTTTAAACCTGCAGTCTCCTCATTCTTAAGGTGAAGGGCTGCCTCCAACCAAAAAGCCACATTGCCTCCTGTTACTTTGCTGAGTAGGTTAAGACTTTCTTAGACCAAGTAGCAGAGCCACTGGGATACTGGACTAACTGCAAGATTGTTCTCATTCCCACAATTTCTACAAGTAGACAAAAGTATGACACTTACCCCCCATCAATGTGTGTGTTTCTGCTGAGAAGATGACTGCCACAGGTAAAGATGCAGTGGAGTCTCAGCAATCAGTAACCATAACTAGGCAACAGCAGGTCCTGCAACTTGTGCTTTGACACTCACTTGGGACCAAATATGCACTCTATGAACATGTATACAAAAAAACACAACCTTATCCTGATGTTGGTGTGTAAGCAATTAGGGGACCTCACTGACTCATCCTCTCTCTTGGGAGTCATATGGGACATTTTCTATCCTGTGTCAGCTATTACACTTTTGACCCACACAAGGAATCTCAGATTCTAACTCTGCAACATTTAGTTTAGCAAACATGCTGCTGTAGCCCACCAGAGTACCTGGGAATGTCATTGTCACAACTACTGCTACTGGCATCCATTGTTGCCATTGTGTCAGTGACCTGGCAACATCTGTCATCCTGTCCCTGTACCCATAAGGCAAGTGTCTCCTCTCAGATGTTGGTGAGAAGAAACACTCACTATGGTCCAAATACTACCTCTGGACTTAAAACACCCCATCTTGGCCTTCAGTCCTTTTGTGACCCAGAAGAGTATTTGTCTGACTGTTGCTCTCCTTTGGTGGTCATATGGCACAATTCCTGCATTATACTACTGTAAAACTACTTATTTTCATGCAAGTAATTTTAAAGCAAACACAAGTGCAACCATAATTGCATAAATTTAATTAATGCTAAATCATTAGTACCGCATTCACTGTAATGGAAAAACTGCTAATTAGTGCAAATTAATTTTAGTGCAAATAACAGCTTCAGTGAAAATAGTGAAAATTATTGGAGAGAGAAAATTTCAAGTTCTACAGTATATACTGCACTTGTGCCCCCTCACCAAAAAAAAAACAAAAAAAACAGGAAACCTCAAAGCTAAGACACAAGCTACATTGGCAGCAGCAAGGTTGGTACAGAGACCCATGAAAGTAATTGAGAAGGTGAGTCCCACAGACACCGGGGATGGGTTTGTTTGTCAAACTGTGAGGTGGAGCTACCTCTTCCATCGCTACTGCCCCCACTGTTGGTGTCAGGACCACATATTCCCCTGTTGATCATACAGTATATGTGTCTTCTACTCAATTAGTAGAAGGAGCTGTGCATATCTTGATTTGAATATCTCCCAACAACATTTAGAAAAATTCCATCTATGTCTATAGTTTATTGGTTCTGAGGAAGTTTGTTGATGATACTGGACATCTCCAGAATTTATCTCACATCCTGGTTTTGTCTATGTAAGCGATATTGGCCTCCCGTACAAATATATTAAATTGATGAGTAGTGAGCTAAATGATGGCAAGTGGCTGAAGGATGCAATAAGTAAGCAATAAGGCATGAAGGGGGTTGTGCAAAACATATTTTACAGCACAGCCAGGGTTGTAGTAAAGCATGAGGCTAAAGGCACACGCGTAGCTCAGTCAACCAACTCTTCTCTATCCCAAGATGCCAAACTACACAAGGGCAAAGATCGTTTGCATATAGAGCACCACTATGGTTTAATGCGTTGCCCAGAGATACCGATTTCTTACCAAAATCGGGACCATTTAAAGGCATCCTTCATCAGCATCTTACAGCTAACAGTTCCTGTGACTGTTTCAACTGACATGGCACTACTTCAGCAGTATTGACACATCCTTGTGTACAGTACCTGCTTCTCCCCCTTTCTCTGTGAATGACCACTTTCACCCTAACTGCTCTGCCCTATTTCCTGCCTCCATCCCCAATCCTTCTTTCACCTCATCCTTCCCACCCTCCACCTTCTTTCCACTGTTTATCTTCACTTACCCAAACTTTTGTTCGCCTAAATCTACCTATACCTATTTGACAAAGCACCTTGGGCTGTCTCCTTTTATTAGATTATTTTTGATTTCCTACTGATTCATAGTTTAAATTTTAGTTGCAATGTTAATGTCATTTTAAATATTTTCTTGTCAAAATTTTATGTAATATCATCCTTTGTATGTCTGTCACCCTTCCTACTGATGTGGAACCTTTGTAAAAGAACTATTATGTGCTCAAAGGTATTGTAATGTGAGAATGAATAAATAAACTTCAGCCGCTGGATGTGCTGGAAAAAATGTTTTATGCATATTCCCGAGTGCCTTATTGTGCTTATAAAATTGGCTTTTTTTTTTTTTACTTTTTACTGTTGGGAAAAACATGCTTATATATAGAAACAACAGATTTACTTGTGTGCATTTGTAATAAAATAGTCCTTCAGCCCACTGCAACTGATGTCTCTGATGATGTAATTGTATTATTGCTTACTTTCTTCCTCCTGTTTTTTTTTTTCTCTATTTTTCTCCACATTCAAGATATGGAATGTTTATCATGGAATGTTTACCGTGGAATACATGGAGTCAAAATTCTGATCAGTTCCACTGGCAGAATGTTTCTCTTCTAACACACTGTACACACAGACAACTAAAGGCCTTTGTTACAGCCAGAGATTCAATTATCTCACTGCCAGGGTATGAAGAAGAGAGTTCCATGATGAGAATGTAAAGATAGAATGGGGATATTTCACTGTCAGCAAAGAAACGGTTGTAGTGAAAACTATAAACAATGCCTGTTTCTAATTTGTTTATGAACATAAGAAGAGTGTGATAATCAGGGAAACAACATTTAATTAATTTATTTTTTATTTAAGGTAGCTTTATTTTTAGGACCCAGTTGACTTTTTTTTTTTTTTGCAGTATAAAGGTAGCAGCCATGTTTGTGGTGGAAGATCAGTTCTGGCTGTAGGGGGCTAACCGAAATGCCTGTGTTCCAAATGCCCTTTGATCTGTGATCCAGGCTCTTCACTGCTGAGCAGTCCTTTTTTTAACCATGTGTAAACTACTGTATATTTTACACATAAATAAGAGCTAATCAGATTACTGGATTTTACCCTGCCATTTTATTTATTTGCTTTTGATGACTGGGTCAGTACACTAGGCAAAGACCTTGCCTATTTTCAGGAACGACCCTGGAGAGTACAAATACAGGCATTAACAGTCAGGTAACATAAAATCAAAGACATTACAGTAATAAGCAGTTTCCACACATGAACATGCCTAGATAATTATAAATCTACACAACCCTTTCCTCAGGGATGAGGAGTTGACTGATGGCAGCACATGAAGAAACCTGAGTACTGAGAGAAAGCGGTACAATAAGGAAGAGCAGGAGAAGTGAATCAGGCAGGTATATAGCAGTCACAAATATCAAGTGCTTGGAGGTGAGAAAAAAGTGCAGTTTTAAAGGAGGCGTGAGATGAGGAGCACTTAAGGTGAGGAGGCAGGGAATTCCAGTATTTAGGACCAAAGTGAGAGAAGGCTTTTTCCCCCATTTTGGTGGAACAGAAAGGGGCAGAAAGTAGTTGAACATCAGAACACCTCACAGAGTGGGGGCAATGCACAGGGGAAAGCACAGATGCAAGAGAGTCAGGCTAGGGATACCTTGACAAGGAGTCAATGAAACATCCTAGATAGTATGTGCAATGGGCACTGGATGACAGCCAATGCAAGGCGGAGTAGAGCAAGCAATGGTTCGTAGGACGAGGGGCCAAGAGGTCATATCTGCACACATTCTTATAAGTGATATCCCACTTACAGAGAACACCGACATTAGCCTGGGAGAGAAGAGGAAGAGTGTATAGCAGACTTGGGAGCAATACCCCTCTTGCTACAGATATCCTGGCCTCAGGGGTTAAGGAGTGGCGAACACAGTAAGCAGTGCCAATCTTGGTATTTACCAATTTGCATATGTCTCTTATATGGAGGGAGAATTCAAGAGAGGATTCTAACCTTACTCCCAGGTATTTAAATGAGTTGGTAGCAGAGACTGAAGACCCATCATGGCAGAGCACACATTTTATAATGGGACAGGGATCCAGTGAAATATGATAAGCAAGACATGAGTTGCAATCCAGTGAATAAGTCTGAATGTTTGATGACAGCTGGAGTAAGAATGCAATAATGGGGCAGAGGCCCATAGAGATACAGTAAGCAAGACTTAACCTGGGGTGTGGTGAATATTTTGGAACTATGTTACAATATTACTAAATAAATAAAACTACAGTACATCTGTGATTATAGTGGTGACATATGCATATCAAATGGTTACGGTCCACTAGCCACACCAAAATGTAACCCATCCTGAAGATCATAAGAAACTGCACTATCAGACGAAAACACTTGACTAGATAGTCAAATAATAAGCATGGTGGTAACAGGATTAGCATCACTCTAATTGGATATTGCATGGCCAAATGCCTGTTAACAAAGCTGTTGCTATATTCAGGAACTCAATTACTGTAATGCTAATCTGTAAGCTTCAATTCATCATCTGGAACCAGCAGTCTTTGCAAATGTTGCTGTCCTCACTGCATACTGTTCATACAAATTTATTTAATGGTTTCTGAAAGCACTAACATGCTATGAGTGCAATGCTAGTTAACTCTTGAAACCATGGGCCAGATTCACAAAATTATTTGAGACTAAGTCCCATTCTGCAACTCCAGTTGCAGACCGAAACCTCCATAGCTGTGGAGATTAGTATTCAGTCTCCCATAGCTGCGGAGATGTTTTGTCAGGTCCCACCCATTTTAACATTTTTATGCAGCTTTGGGGACTTCCACGGCAACACCACCTGCAAGCTGCCATAAATCATGGAGCCGGTCATAATCCGGCTCCACCTTTATGAATACTGCAGCTATAGGAAAAACTGTGGATCTGCAAGTGGTAACCCACTTGCGTCGGGTTTTTCCCACAGCTCTGGGAATTTCATGAGCTTTGTGAATCTGACCCCATGTTTTAACACTGTGGTGTTAATAGCACAGTGTTAAAACATGTCCCATAATGCTGATGCCCATTGTGTCAGGCACAATATATCCCTGATACTCTGGTGGTCCCCTTCCCTCACACAGCCAAAGAAGGTTTTAAAAACTGTATCCCAGGTTCTTTAATTGTCCTCCCACTCTCATCTGGTTCTGGCAGAATAAAAAATTGTGTCCTAGTTGTCAAGGAGCCCCCTCCCTCACCTGGTCCTGGTAGAACTAATAAATATATCCCGGATTGTCTTGTGCCCCTGTAACCTAATCCCAGTAGAAATGATACATTCAAACCTTAAGCAGCTGGTACCTGTTGAAATAAAGATAAAGTAAAAATAGGTACTGTACTTGTTCCCAACCCCTTACAGCTACTGAAAATATAAGCAACTCAGCAACTGTACTCAAAACTCAGTTTATTTTTTTTTTTCTTCTTTTCAACAGATCTGGAATATGCAGACTCCAATGTTTCATTGGATAAGCTCCAACTTCCTCAAGGAGGTATACACAGATCTACAGTAATAAATATTACATGCGATTTACATTTGACCAGGGGACCAAAACTGTAAATTTCATAGTAAAATAAAATTAGATAGCATGAGCCATTTGCCTGTGTTTCACATTATTTTCTGCTTATTTCCTCAATCAGTATTGTTTTAATGCCTTTTCGTGTCTATGGACATGAACATATGACATATAGTACTGTATATTAAAACGATATTAAGCAAACTAATGAATTTTTGTTTTTAGTAATACAGTATAGTTACTTATTTAGAATGTTAAATCTATTTTTAAAACAGTCATGTTGCTCTGTACTTCTATTTTCTCTGTTAAAAATAAAAATAACTATAACAGCTTTTAAATGTTTCTGGCATCTCAGTTCTATTTGATTTATGTAGTGACACAAACCTGTATTTCGTCAAAACCACAAGTTGCCTACCTTGGCTGTCTGCATCACTGACCAGCCATGCTGTCTAAGCTCAGATATACTGCAGCTCCATCTTTTATGTGAATATGAATATTTTTCCCTCACTGCTCAAACTGCTATTCACAGCACAGAGGAATGGTACAGCCTGTTTAACATCCCAAACGCACAAAAAGGGATCAGTCTAAAGTATAATTAAAACATACTTTAAAACACCAATGGAAAAAGTCTAAAAATTGCCTTCAAAGGTACAGTATATGAGCAAAATGTCCCCAGTTTGATTCTCTTTAATGGAGGTTATGTATCAGTACTTATAGTATGTCTCACATTGAAAGCCTGTGAATATAACAGTTAGAAGCCTGAAAGAAACTGTCATAAAATATAAAAATCTGCACTTTAACATTATCTGCACAAATATTACTACACGAAGTGCTTCTGAGATACTAGCACATTTCTTACTACACAGGCCACACACAGTGGCAGTCACAGAAGACCAGGCACATCTGTAAAAAACAGTACTAAAACCCAAATGCACTGCATGCACTTTAATGTATTCCAATCATACCTGAATATGATATTTTTGCACCTTTTTTTCTCAGAATGTGTTTATCCACAGTAGAAAATGTGTGTAACATGCAATAGACAGTAAAAAAAACAGTCACAAAATATCATAATCTGCACTACAATAATCACCAATAAAGTGTTTTAAACTCAGTGGCAAGATTTTCAAATATTGGACCAAGTACTGTGGTTACCGGTGCAGCCATGGACTTTGGTGCAGCTGGCAAACCTAAAATATTTGACACACTTGCACCATATTTTAAATCACTGGATGACTTTGCAGCACATGGATGTGTTTTATGGCAGCTTGTATTAAACTGTATGTGCAAGAAACTTTGAAGATGCATGCAAGAGGCTCTAAATGTAGTGCACAGTAGATCACAGAAATGTGATCTATCAAGATGTCTCCAAGTCACAGTGATGGAAAATCACAATTGTTTCACACAAGTCCCTTGCACCAAATTTTGACACAGTGGGTACTTGCTTCAAATATACTGGTTGGAAAATCCTATCTTGACACTTGGGGCCCAATTCCAGAATGCATGGTGCAACTCGTGGGCATATGTGAGTTGTACCATGCACCGCTATGCTGGGGACCCTGCGCCCTATTCCAGGACAGGCAGGGTCCCCGGCACCCTCAACCCACGACTTGTGGCAGCCGCAGGAATGTGCCATGGGAATGTCGCAATGGAACTGGGTGCCACAAGTCACAGACTGCATGTAACTGTCCCCCCTGGAGCCCCCGACCCCCATAACACACCTACAATCCTCTGGGGGCCTTGAAGGGGTAGGCTGGGTGGCACAGACGCAATGAGTGGCACGGTGTATAACAGACCCAGGTGGCATCCTGAGATTTGAGGGGTTGGGAGCATCACTGTGCTGGGGGGTCTGTGGGGCACAGAAATGTGCTTTCTCCTGCACTGTGGGATGGGTATCAATTGTTTTGCCAGGAGAGATGTTCCTCAGACCACCTCAATGCTGGTCTAACCCACAGCACCATTGCAGGACCTGGAATGGTGTATCCAGGTTATGGCAGATGCCCTTTCAGAATAGGTTGCAAGTGCTGCCATAACCCACCCTTGCACCATGCTGCAGTTGGTTGCAGGCGTAGTGGGTGGCATAGCCCACCTTTGGCGCAACCCGCATGTGGCATGGTGCAAGTCGAAACTCAGAATCGCAACCTGCATAGCACATGGTGCAAGATGCGATTTGCGCCATAGGGAATGGTGTACATCACCTTGCGCCATGCGTAAGGTGTCCTGGAATCAGGCCCCTACTGTAGACCTCTGACTAAAAAAAATAGAAGAAGAAACACATAGGACACATACCTTTTTTTTCATTCATTTTTTTGGCCCCTGATCTGCCACCTTACACCTGCTATCAGGGAATCATCCAGACTCCAGTCCCTACTGTTATGGCCCCAGCTATTCCATGAGAGAGATCCACATAGGACAGGAACTGGGGCACTGGTGCCATCATGCAGGCAGATCAGGGTATGTAGAGTTTATATATTTCCACCCAGGTTCCTTAAGCCCTCACACTTCCCTGGTGTCAACCAAACCTCTGCAACCTTGGCTGCTGCAGAATATTTTGTGCATGTGCCACCCCTTGCAGGAGCACGTTCTCTGGCCCACCACATGAGGCTTATGCTGCACCAAATGTCAGACACTTCCCTTCTTGGGCTGGCTTGTGCTGCTCCTACAGCACACCACATATCCAACTCCTATATAGGTGCTAGCAGAGATCAATAATTTCTAACTGAGGTGGTGCTGGAGATTGGGATGGCTAAACCCTCACAAAAAACATCTTTTCCCTTCAGAAAATATCCAGCACTCTCTATATATAGGCTGTATAAACTTCACAACAAGAAGCAGAAGCATTGTGGCTATGCCATTAAAGGAGAAATACCTAAATATTTGGTTAGCTTTAACAGCAAAAGTGTTTGGGCCACCTGACAAAGGTTGGGATGAGTGGAAGGTCAGGGTACGGAGAAGTAGCATCTTGCACTGACTTTTAGGAGAAATGTAAAAGCTTGTGTAATAGCTCTTTGACTCACTTTGGCTTCTCTGGGGCCCTCAGGGTAGTTTGGAACACACCTCTGAGGTGGCCAGCCTGGGTTTCGCAGTGACAGCTCGTGTGGTGAGGTGCCTCCACCTGGGGTAATGGCAAGGGAAACCTGTGGATAAAGAACAGGTTACCACCCCCCAGGGATAGTACCCTGCCCCAACAATACATTCCCCACACAAATTAGTTTCCACACTATTGCCCCACACCCCCCAGCAGCACTCTTTCAATACAATAACACAGGGACAGTGAATAAATTGCAAACAGTAACCTCATTTATTGGGGACAGGGAAAAAATAGGAGAATATCAAATCAGTTCACTCTAGGCACAATACCTTCCCCAGTACTGACCCTTCTCACCACCCCCAGGGTGCACCCAGATTGTCCCTGTGCAGTGGTGCAAGCCTGGGATCTTTCATCGAGGCCCAGTTGAGCACAACACACATTGAATTGATTATTCTATATCTGCAGACTTGCATGTCTCTAAATAGAGGTGGAAAGATTTACCCCCACACTCCTAAATGACTAACTAAAAGACTCCCCAGAACCACAGCTTGGGGTACTCAAGGTGTACAGTCCCCTCTGGGGGTTCACAGCCAGCTGTGTTGCACAGTTCCGTGGAGGTTCTGACATAGGTGGTGTACCACCAGTGGGGAAAACAAAACTGGATGGCTCCAGGGATAATGATCTTCACCTGCCCAGTCTTGCAACTTCGCCTGTGGGCCTTTATATACAGACTTCACAGAGGCAGGCCTGTCTCATCCTTCAACCCGGTGTGTCAGTGTCTTCAGTTCAGGAAGCCAAGATTGCTTATATTCCCCAAACCCTTTCCAAAACACACAGGCCCACCCTCCGGACCAACACAGGGCAGTAGTGCTTCCAGAGTCTCAATATCTATAGCCCCTCATCTTTAGGATACTTTCACCAGCAGGCTGGGTCCTGTCGCAGTAGCTTGGATCAATGCTTGCAGACTCTCCCGTGGCTGAAATGTCCACTTCACTTAATGTTTCTGCACCATGGGGAGCCGGGGTTATTGTTCAAAGTCCACAGCCCAGCTCTTATTTTCTCAATTAAGCTGAAGTCCAAACTAGCTGGGCTGCTATAAACTCTGCTTTTCTCTACCCTTACAAAAATTTCTTTGGAATACCATTGTAATACCTTTTCTTTACCACTGCACTTCCACTGAGATTTCCAGTGTATTACCATTGTGGGTTTCATAAATGGTAAAACAGTGGATTTGTTTCAGTTCCATTGTGATACCATTGTAACCATTGTGATACCATGCAGACAGTGGTAGTTCACTGGTAATACCACCTCTGCTGGTACCACAGCGGTAACAATGTGCACCATTGTGATACCATAGTTTGTTGGTATCACAGTGATTTTGTTTCAATTCCAGTGTGATACCATTGTGTCCACTGTGATACCATCGACACACAGTGATAGCACAATGGAAAATACCACTGTGATACCATTGCAAGTGGTATCACAATGGATTTGTTTCAATTCCATTGCGCTACCATTGTAACCACTGTGGTACCATGTGTCAGTGGTAATACAATGGTCTCAGTCCATGCCTTTTGCTGGTGGTAACACAATGGTCATGCAGCATGGTATCACAATGGCCTGCGTGCATCATTGGTAGCACACTGACCACATTGTAGAGGAAAATCTGCAGGCAGAGTGATCCAAAAAAAAAAAAAAAATAAGATACATCCAACAAGATCAGACTCAAACCCCCTAATGTTTTTATTTGTGTACTTCATACGCTTTGCATTCTTGCACCCTAATGTCTGCAGCAGTGTAGTTTTTGTGCAGTAAAACTCCTTCCTTTTGTGATAGTGGAATTGTAACAGCATAGTGGAGATATTTCAAACCCTACATCACCAACCACTCAACAAGTGAAAGCCTAGTATCATAATACTTGGGGTTGAACTTTTACAGGTTAACATCCTAGCACAGATAAGAGATCTCTTACTTGGTTCCTGTGGAGCCAGGGATAAGGGGATCTCAAAAGAATGGAATGTTGTACCTGTAAACCAAGGACAGCAAATGGGGTTACAAAGGATCTACAGCTCCTTACAAACCAACTACTGCAAACAAGGAAGGGTAAACAAAAAACAATACTTACCTATATGTATGGTCAGTGTCCTCTTACACTTGGTCAATGTCCTGGCAGAGCTGTAAATATAAAACAGGGAAATGGACCAGTATGAAGAATAAAAATAATGATCAGCTAGGTCAGTTGGGAAGTACTTGTAGAGGTTGAAAAAATGAAGTGGGTTGTGTGGATGGGTGGCAGGATACTGCAATGGTATAACACCAATGACTTTGGTGTTAGAATGGACTGGTCACTCAGGGACCTTCATGGTAGGGAGGATTCAGTGTCCCTAGGGCTGATATCTGTCTGGGGTGGGGGCCATGTTGCCCATGGACCAACACAGGACAGAATGAAGACACCAGAGGCCCAATATTCAAAAATGCCCAAAGTGGAGCGAGAACATTTGCACTGTGCTTTGCGATACCACAGGTGTGCAAAACTGCTACTGTATATTCAGAGGGATAGCGCATGATACTATCCCTCTGAATATAGGGACACTGTGTCTAGGCACTAAGCCACTGAGTGCTGCCCAAGAGCACCTGTGAAACTGGGCCCTGCAATGGCTTGCACCTGGGAAAAATCTGCACTTTTCAAAGGTCCCCATGCAAATGAGTCTAATGGGCATGCAAGGCACTAATGGGTCATTTGCATTCCCATTATGAGCTCATTTGTATGGGGATTGAGACTGCTTTGCCCAGCACAGCCCCCAACTGCCCCAACCCAGTGAGCTGTCTCTGAGAATAGTGACATTCCCCCTCCCTTCAAAGCCAGTCCTGTTAAAGATGGATATATCCCTGGTGTCCAATGGTCTCTCCCCCACCCAATCACAGTCCCATTCAAGAAAGATATATCCTGGCATCCAGTGATCCCTCCCTCTCCCAATCCCAGTCCATGTAGGAAAACAAGTTCCCTGGTGTCCAGTGATCCCTCCCCACACCCAATTCCATCCTGGGAACCACCCACCCCCGGTTTACCAATGAACTCTCCTGACAGACACACTGCCCTTGGCATGACAGGAGCCAATAAGTTCTGATGCCCCAACAAAGCCCTGTCCTGAACAGTGAGCAACCCCCCCAACCTACAGTATATTCAGTTGTTGGCTAGTGGCCCCCCTCCAACCTTTGACACTGACACCCATCCCCTGGTCTCCCTACCTGTCCATTGATGCCACAGTTCAATGATGGCAAGTGACACAGTCCACCTTACATGACCACGGCTACCCATTGTCTATCTGTACCAGGGAGGGCAACCTATGAATAGGGCAAGGCACATTACCATGCCTTATAAATAAGTCATACTCCCTTGTACAGATAGGTTCCGGTGGCTGCAGTTGTGTGAGGTGGGCTGTGCCACTCTCAGTCGTTGGACCATGGTACTGATGGACTGGTAGGGGGATTGGAGGGTGGGTGTAGGTGCTGTGAGTGGGAGGGAGGACACTAGCTACTCAGTGGGTATGGGCTGGGGGGGGAGGCACTGCTCTCGGAATGGGGCTTTCTTAAGGGAGCAGTACTTGTTTGCTATTGCCATACTAAGGGCAATGTGGCTGTCAAGGTGGGGCATTGGAAAACTGAGGGTCATTCCTGGGATAGGGATCATATGTGGGGGAGGGACCACTGGACACCATGGTAACTGTGTTCCTACACTGATAGTGATCAGGTTGGGGGGAAGTTTCCACTGGATGTCAGGGATATATCCTCCCTTTACAGGACTGGGTTCGGAGGGAGATGGGGCACCACTGGTTGACAGGGATATATCTTCCTATAATGGGACTGGGATCAGGTGGAAGGGAAGGACCACTGAATGGCAGGGTTATAGCCTTCATTAACAAGACTGGGTTCAGAGGAAGGGGGCAGTACTTTTCAAAACAATTTTACATAACTTTGAAGTACCTTTGGATAAAAATGAAAGCCACCACTCAACTAATTGGGACACTATTAGTTGAGCGGCGGCTTTCATTTTTAATAAAAGGTACTTTAAAGTTATGAAAAATTGTTCTGAAAATCAGCCCCATAGACTTATATGGGGCACATTCCCACACTCTCTCTCTGATACCACATCACAAAACGGGGGAGTGCGAGGGCAGAGCAGGTGGACAAGGAAGTGGGAAGGGATCAGCTGGCTGGCAGTTCACCACTATTACAATCCCTTCCCAAATTGTATAAGCTGCATTAAAAAAATTATTTTGGCACAGAGCGGCTATCGTGGCCCCAAGATAGCGAGCTATGATGCCCAAATAGTTTTTTAATTACATCACACGTTTTTTGTTTTTTTTAAAAAGCCTGTTGTGGGTAGATATGAAAGGAGTCAGAGTCTGCATGGCAGGCATACACCATCACGTGGGTGTGGGACTTGGGGTGAAGGAATGTAGGCAAGGCACTACGGGCGAATGTAATGTGTGTGACTGAGACTTCGGTCTTGCGGTGACTGTAGGTGGACAAGAACCTGGGACCCTAACGAGGTCCTCCCCCTCCCCTTGTGTGCAGGCTGAGGGATGTTTACATATCTTTAAAGGGGGGTGCAGGATCAACCGCCCCCACCTGACAATGGGGCCAACATGCAGATCTACCAGCAAGGTGTGTAACGCAATTGCCGGTCACGCATCATGCTGTGGACAATTTTCCTCATGCACTCACCATCGACCAATTTGTTTTTGCATATGGAAGGTACAACTCAGCACTATGGCAAGCAGCACTTCACTTCCCCCACACACATATACACACACACTCTGCATAGGATATACTGACGTCATTGTGCTCACTGCTTCCAACCTCCCAGCAGATCAATGCTGATTCACGCTACCCCACCAACCTCCAAACACATGACTGCAGTTTAGCCAAACATGCCTAAGTCTCAACACCCTGGTACTCTGCTGCTTCAGAGAAGTGATGGACAGGCCCCATTAAAATGTTTTATTGTCCTAAGCTATCACCAGCATGACCTGGAGAAATACAGCCACTTGATCAGATAGTCACTACATCAGTGCATCAATGCATCGTGAAATAGTATTATCTCCAATAGTGACTACAGTTGTTAGGAGATGGGAAGGCTGAAAATGCAGAGATATTAGTATTCTCAAGCAGCACAAGGTAACTGGGAGGGTAGGCAAGTCCCTGCAGATACTCATGTTGTTCAAGAGCACTGCTTGGGACTACTCGTGCACCGCTTAGATACCCATGTACTAGATTAGACAATAAGGGTGAGTGGCAGAGCATGTTTAAGCAGATATGTTCATTTTGCATAGTGGGTAGGGTAGTGGATTGTAGGCAGGCAGGTAGGTAGGATTATAATGGGAACAGGGGGCTCAGTTCTCACAGCCTTCCACATTTGGCAGTTTTGAATAAATAAAATCTCTGTGATCGCAACTGCACAGTAAATGCCCGCTTGACATTTTTTCCCCAAAATACTGTGCGACTTCCAAGTAGGTTATATTTATTTAAGGGGTGTGGGGGGTGCAGCCCTCACAAATAAAAAAAATCTAATCTCATACTAAACTTTTGTGAGGGTCAGAAAAAAAAGTCTGAATTACTGGTAACGTTTTGTGAGGGACATAAAATTAAAGTCGAAATTATTGGTAAGGGACATAGCACAAAAAGAAAATGAAGTGTTGGTACACTTGTGTGAGGAACATATAGTTATGGTACTAGCAGTGTTCGCAATTGCAATAGTATTCCCACTGGCCAAACAGTTTCCCATTTGCCATGACACCTGCAGCATAAACTGCAACCACTCACCAGACAGTACATGGTGGTAGGACCCACAGGATAGAATCTAGAGTACCTGAAAGTGTTAACATCAGCACAAGTTACAAACTTTCCATCAGCCCCCCCAACCAGTCAGCACCCAATAATCAAGCACTTGCTGTATCTCCAACTCAAAAATCAGCCCTAACAGTCCTACAGGCACACAGAAACACCAGCACCTACAGACAACACTCAATATGTAGCATAGAGAGTGCCGCCTAATACTAATAAGAGTTACCCCCCCATACCAGACATTTCTAGTCTAACAAATCAGGGACTTTAGACTTAAAAACTCTTAATCTTCAAAGTAATTTTTAACTTAAAAAAACTGCAACATTTTTGCTTTGGGAGAAAAGCATTTTCTGAAGGAGACTTAGACTGTATTACAGCATCTGTGCAGCATTATTTTGTTTCAAATCTCCAATCCTTTGTGACAGACATGTCACTTTTGAGAGGGACTGAAGAAAGAGAAACAATAGGGGCAAAGAAGTAAGCAGACAGTACACAGAAAGCCCTCACAGCACCTCCACCAACTGCTCCAACAAACAAATCTCATTTACAATACCACTTTTCAAATACTTCCCTCCCACAATCTGAACCTGTTTGTGCTTCTGGATATCCCATTTCAGCTTGCTGATGTTCTGAAATCAATCTGTAATTTCCTCCCATGCTGCATACAAAGGCTGCAAAAGTAAGAAGAATGAGCAAAGTACATCTAACAAAACAGCCATTCTAGTCTCATGAAGAGGATACACAGCCCAGCCGTTTGTAGCTGTGACCTCTTTCTTCCACTTCCTGGGGCACATTGCAGGAACTGACTACTGCAGAGTAGGGGTAGGGGTTTGTTAATATTTAATAGAAATAAAAAAAATGTACACCAACGCAGATGCCTTCTATTCAGGTCTGTAAGTTTGTTTAGAAGCAAGGCATTTACATTTTTTTGTGCATGATTTCTTTATTTTTATCAAAGGGGGCTTTTTGGAGTATAACCTATTGACCCCTGCCCTAGCTCTGCAATGCTATGTCCCAGCTTTGCATGAGTTTGCCCTAGGGAATGAGCAGCTTGCAGCTGGTATATTTACATGCTGGATGGAAAGTTTTATTACATTCCAAGCTAACTTGGAGAGGTGAGTTTTGTGCCTTATTCTAACCTTTTTTAAAGCCGCATCAAATCCACTAGTAACATTTAGCTTTACAGTATTAAGTCTGTTTACTGTTGCCCTCCTATTCTTTAAGTGGGGGTATGGGACTTTTTTTTACTTTTTATACCTTGTAGCAATAGATAAAACAGAGAAAAAAAATGGTTTGGAGACATATCCTCCAACTGTACTGTTTTGGCCACTACAATACTGACTTTCTTACAGTGGTACCAGATCCTGACTAGTTGTCAGTGTGTACAATATTCGACCACCCATAAGATTTAATTTGTTTGTGAGTGTGCATTCCCACTTACGGTCCTTGTTCCTGGCCACCTGGCCCTCTAGTACACACTGCACAGCTGCTGATGTCCTGTGTACGAAACCATGTGCAGATATTTGAGAGGGTGGCAGCCCAGACAGCAATGAGTGAGAGAATCACTCCAGGAGTGGAGCATCTGTTTTTTTGGCACCAGTAGTAAATTCATGGCAATCGAGATCGACAAGGAGTAGGAGCAGGTCTGGGTCTGGGTCGATGAATGACGATGGCAGCATGGGAGAGGTGGTGGTTGCTTTAGCCAAGAAGAGGGAGAGCTGTATTAATTGGAATGCCTGGCATGTTGAGGTTGTGGCCCTGTGTGCATTGAAGCCTGTGAGTGGGACCCCAGTTCAGTAAGGCATTCGCAATTTAAATCCGGTCAGAATATGTGGCACTTTACTTACTGAGATTCAGGCAAATTTTGATGGAGTGGAGCGGGTTTTAAAGTGTGGGGGGGGAGCAACATGACCCCCCCTCCCCATAAGACACTCCTTTCCCCACTGTATTTATTTTCATCCATCAAATTTTGGAGGGTCTGTGGAGAGACGCTCCAAAAAAAGGTATTTGCCCTAGCTGGCTCAGAGGCACCATTGGAGCACACACACATATGGGCAACCAATGAGCAATGTCTGTCTTAACCTGCAAACCACAGTGAGCTGGTGAAACCATAGTGCTGTAGAGCTGTCTCAGACTCTGGGAGGGGTCAGTTTTCTCCCACTGCAGCAGTGACTCCATTAGGGTTGACTGGTCAGACCTTTCAACATTGGGGCCCCCTACACAGGCTGAAGCACTGCAGCATCAGTGTACTCCTACCTAAGGGAGGGAGAGACATGAAGTATTTTTTGGGTGGGACAAGGGCCACCAATGGCAGCAAATCAGCCCTAACCTGCTCCATTGGTAGCGCTTCACATCCACCTTGGTAGCTGACATTCTTGTGGACCCAGTTCTTGGGCCAACCCCACGCCCAACTAGTTGAACCACACCGGAAGGGGGCTGCCGAGGGAGTAGGAGCATAAACCTTAAATTAAAAAAAAAAAAAGAGAATACCTAGTCTCTGCAGTAGCTGTTGTGAGCTAGAGTAGTGGCATGGCAAGAGTAATGGGGCAGCAGCGGGCTGCCTCAGTGGAACAATACACAGTTCTCAGGTAGGGAGAATGAATATAAAAGAAAAGGAGAGGGAATAGATACTAAGAAGTGAACCCTTGATGTGTCATGGACTGATATATTCTGAATTCCTATACATTGTAATTCTGTTGGCAGCCTGGTTGTTGTTGAAAATCAGAATGTACTCAAAATTAAATGGCCTCTCTTCCCTAATCTGAATACCACTGCTGTAAATGTTCCATTCTAGTAGTAACATTCAGTAAGGGGAGTATTCCTGTGCAGGCATTTACTAAAGCATGAGAGTTACAGCTAGGACATTATTTGTTCCAAATTTGGGGTGTATCTGTTTTTGAGTTACTTCCAGTTTGAATCTAAAATCTAGTGCACATCTGGGGCCCAATGTGCAAACATTTTCCCTTGTGCAGATGCTGGTTTGTGCACACAGACTGGGCTTTGAGCAGATTTCCTATGTTCAAAATCCTGGTTTGCATGTGAAAACAGAGTCTGCGGCTGAGAAAACTGTGGAGGGGGATGCAATGCAAATGTACGTACGGGGACCTGAATACTTTTGTCCATTGGACCCTAGCCTCCTTACCTCCTCCAACTCTTCCTCTGTTACACTTTCACTGCCATCTCCCTGATCTGTTTAGTCGACTCCCCCCACGTTTTTTTTCTTTCTTACCTCCACCTTTTTCTCTATATCTTATCTCCTCCACTTCACCCTCTTTTACACTTTCACTACCTTCCCCTGTTCTGCTTAGATTATTCCCTCACCCTTTTTCTCTCATTTTCTCCTTTTTTACTGCTCTTCCATTTTTCTCTTTCACCCTGCACCAGCCTAGTATCCCGCTTTAACTTCCCCTGTTATCCCTTCCTTGCCCACTCTCATCCTCACCTTTCTTTTTTCTCTCCTCTCTATCTGGGCCCCCAGGCTACTTTGCACTTATTTTTATGCCTTTTGTTTTAAGATGTTGGCTGTCTGTTTCTCTTTATTCTGCTGCTTGCAGATAGTATTGCCTTAAAAACGCTGTCACTGTTATGTAATTAGAACACATTTTTGTATCCAATGTAACACCTCTTGATTTATGAATGTATTCCACCTTGATGTTTATCTGTGCTTGTTCCTGTTAAATGTTATCAGGACCTCCTTGTGAATGAGCCTGCTCAAGAGAGTTATTCCTACAATAATCTTAAACTTGAATAACAAGTCTGCAGCCAGTACCTGTAGTAGTGCCTTAATCTCCCAAGAACCACCCCCAACCCCACCCCAGCCAATGATCCCTGGTCCCTGTTTCAGCAGCCTGCAACCAGCGCCTTCTATGGACCAGTGACTGGTCTGGTGACACACAGTGGAGAATTCAGTTACCAGTCATAAGAAATCTTACCCACATGTACCACAGGCTGTGGTCCAGGTCCCTGGTGTCTAGAGCCACCACCATCCTCAGCGTGGCACCAAACATCCAGCACCTCTCTCCCACCCGATCCTCCCACACCTAGTTGTCCCATGTCACACACACTAGCCTCCCCTAATAATGTCTTGTTTGTCTGCAGTGTCCACCCAGCCCAGCCCTGGGACCCCCAGACTTGTCTCTCCCACCTAAGGGCCCAATTGTCTTCCACTCAGACCATCCCTGAGGCCCCTTGACTAGCATCCCCTAACTATATCACCCGTCTCTGTCCACCCTGACTAGCAATTGGATCCCAGACCAGCTTTCCACACCTAATTCTCTCTGTACCCACCCTGAACCAGCCCTGGGACTGCTGGGCTTGACTGCCTCACCTATGCCCCATGGTAATTCCAAAGGGACCAGTCCTGGGATGACTGGAATGGCCTCCCATGTCTATGTTTACATTGTACACCCACTTGGACCAGCACTGGGAGCACTGGATCTGCCTCTACCACCTACATTCTCCATGTCCCTCAATTTGGATCATCATTGGGATCCAAGGACTAGCTTTTCCTAGCAACCTCTCCCCTTTTTGTCCACCTAGACTATCCCAGGGAAACCCACATAATCCTTTGGACCACCATACTAGTCTTCCACATCTATGACTTCCCTTCCTACCCACCCAGCACTGCCCCTTTCCCGTCAATGTCCCCATGTCCCTCCACCTGCATCAGCCCTATGACCACTATATGGGACTTCTCCATTTAAATCCCTCTTGTCTTCCCACCCAGACTAGTTACATGTTCAAAGGTTTAATGCCACCAAGTTGGTTTACTGAGTCTGGAAAAGCCACATTGCTAGCCCCAGCACTTCGCGTCTGAAAATGTGATGGATCATTGGGGGGGGGGGGAGTTATAGAGCTCATACCGTGAATTTGTTTAGAAGACTTAAAGAAACAAGTAAAAAAAATCACCCTAGTGAAGCAATAGTTAAACATCAAACTACAAATGCAGATACATGTGGCTATATATAAAATACAAAAGGTGCTCTCCCACCTACCCAAGATATGCAAAAAGCAATACATCCCAGATCAATTGCCAGTTCTATAGTAAATAACAAACAGTGGCAGAAGGGGGGAAGGGTGTATTTTGTCGTGCACAGTGAGCCATTTGATGGCACCAGTATTTATAAGTTGTGTTTGGGTTGCTGTCAATCGCTATCACTGGGCCATACTGTATACGTTATGTGTTCATTGAGAGCTTAGTCGGTAGCCAGTTGCACTGGTGAGAGGAGGGCTGTGCTGCTCACCAACTGGGGGAGAATAAGGTGGAGTGTCACAACATTACCAGATGGGGGGACCGTTAAACTACCAGGGATTCTGATTTTTACAATGGGATCAACCCTTGGACAAGGGGAGGAGGGAAGAACCATTAGACCACCAGGAATAGTTTTATATTATAACTGGGATGTAGATCAGACAACAGGGAGGGGGTGGGTACACAGCACTACTGGGGATCATTGTGTTTTTTATCACGGGGATGGCTCTCAGACAATGGTGATGGGGAGGGAGCACTAGACAAACAGTAATCTCTTTTGTCACCGCAGGGATGGCAGTGTGGCAACAGGGAGGGAGAGGGAACACTGGACTAACGGGGATCTCTTTTTGTCACCATGCAGATGGCGATTGGAGACTGGGGAGGGAGAAAGGCCACTGCACTATGGAAAAGATCACTATTACTACACTAGTAGCGCTGAATTTATCAAGCAATTTTGTGAGATTCTCTATTTATCATTCACAAAATTTAGGGAAAAAAAATCCTCTAAAACTCTTTTTGTTATACCTACAGAAAGAGGCCAGTTCCTATTATAGTACTTAAGTACCATCTGGTAGATTTTCAACTCCACTATCAGATGAGACAACCCTCTTTGGGTATCAGTGAACACACTAACAAACAAAACAAAATCTCTAACTAAAGGTTTCACAGTGCTCAATAAGGATTTTTAAAAATTCTTAAAAATCCTTTGACTAATTCGATGCTACTACTGTAATACAGGGCCAGTGATCGGGGACCAGGTAGGATCACTACACTATGGAAAAGATCACTTTTATTAATACAGGGTCGGTGATCGGAGACTGAGTAGAGGGGAGGGACACTACACTATGGAAAAGATCACAATTAATAATACAGGGTCAACAATCAGAGACCAGGGAGTGGGAGGGACACTACATTATGGAAAAGATCTCTATTATTAATACAAGGTCGACAATCAGAGACCAGGGAGGGCCACTAAGTTATGGAAAAGATCACTATTATTAATACAGGGTTGGGAATCGGTGACCGAGGGGACACTACACTATGGAAAAGATCACTATTATTAATACAAAGTTGGCAACTGGAGACAGGAGAAGAGACAGGGCACTACACTATGGAAAAACATTTAATTTCTACACCGGGACAGTGATCAGAGTAAGGTGGCAGTACACCATGGGGGACTACGGATGTGTGGAGCTTGGGCAGGTGGAGGGGGGCTGAACTAAGTCACCCACAGTCCATGCAAATGGTCTCATAATAGGTATGCTAATGGGCACTAGTGTCTTGCAGGCCCAATGGGCACATTTGCATGTCTCCTTTCGTGAATGAGGAACATAACATGTAGCACTATTGCTGGAAGCCCATTCTCATGGCTGACTGTGGGGTGCAGTGCTACTGAGGTGCACAGTGTTTTTGGGGTGGCACTGCCACCAGCTGCACCTATTTACATTCAAATAAGGTGGAGCACTATCCAATTGTGAATATCAATTTTTGGTCCCTGCACAGTGGCAAGGTATGGTGCTGCAGTTTGCCCTTTTTTGTGAATCCTGCCCAAGATTTTTAATCACTGAGATTAAAGATCATTAAAATAAGGAAAATATACAATGAAATAAGCTTGTGTTCCTTGACAAGATAAAACAAGATACTTTGTCTTGATATAAGCCTTGATATAACATGGATTCTCAGCAAGTAGGTCATGTCAAATGAATCTGATAGATTTTTTTTTGATTGGGTGACTAAGAAAGTAATTCAGGGATGGGCAGTCACCTACTACCTAGATTTCAGCAAAGGCTTTGATACCATCCCATGTAAAAGGTTGGTTAACAAGAACAGTAGTCTGGACATGGGAGACAAGGTGGTGAACTAGGTTAGGAACTGGTTAACAGACATAAGACAGAGGATGGTGGTAAATGGGGGACACTCTGGGGAGAGGGGGGTGACCAGTGGGGTATGTATGCAGGGATCAGTACAGGGACCAGTCCTGTTCAATGTCTTCATTAGTGACATTGCAGAGAGGCTTGAAGGAAAGGTCTGCTTCTTTGCAGATGACGCCAAGATCAACAACATGGTGGATACTCTAGAAGGGGTGCAGAAAATGAAAAGGGACCTGGAGAAGCTTGTTAGATGGTCAGAGAGGTGACAACTGAGGTTCAATGCAAAAAAGTGCAAAATAGTGCACCTGGGTAGAGGGAACCCTGGGGAGAGTTACAGGTTGGTGGGGGAGGACCTGACTGTCACTAAGGAGGAAAGGTACCTAAGGGTTATCATCTCTGAAGATCTTACGGTATCAAATCAGTGTGCAAAGGCAGCAGGGAGGGCCAGTGGTATGCTAGGGTGCATAGGCAGGGGTTTCATTAGAGGGAGGTGATTATGTCATTGTATAAAACATTGGTAAGGCCTCACCTCTCTTTGGATGAGAAACCGGTCCACTCTGGAGTCCCCCAGGGGTCTATTCTGGGCCCTCTACTCTTCTCCCTCTTCATCAACAATCTCCCCAGTGCCTGCCACCAAAAAATATTACTTTACGCAGATGATGCAGTCCTGTTTTCCAGCCACCATAACATTACAGTCCTTGAATCCCAGCTGCAGCTCAACTTCAAGTGCATCAAAGACTGGTTCAATTCTCATAAACTTGTCCTGAACTGCAGCAAGACCAAAGCCAAGTCCTTCTGTAACCGACGGTGCAGACACAACTCTCTGTCCCTCACCATCAAGAACCATGCTGGGAACCCACTCGAACATGTCAAGGAGTTCAAGTACCTTGGTATTACCCTGGATAGTACCCTCTTCTACACTCGGCATATTGACACTGTTGCCAAGACCTCCAATATACGGATTGGACTACTACACAAACACAAGCACTGTATGCCTGAGAATGCCCTTGAACTAGCCATCTACAGATCTGTCACCTCTATCATTGACTATGGCCTTGCCATCTATGGCTCTGCCTCAACAAGTGCCCTCCTCAGGATCTCAGTTTCTCTCAACAAAGCCTGTAGACTACTAATGGGTGTGGCCTGACAAACTCACACCTGTGACCTCTATGCACAGGCCAGCTGGCTACCCCAACTCAGCAGAATCCAATACCAGACCTGCTTACTTACCAAAAAGATTCTCCTCGGTCTCATGCCATGTGATGTTAGCTCACTCCTTACTACCTACAGTGGCACTCAACAAACACGTGGTGCCCAGTCTCTAACCTTTCAGGTTCCTAGATGTCGTACCTCCATGGGTCAGTGGTCCTTTATCTATAGAGGCCGCTCAATGGTTCAATTCCCTCAATAAGAAGCACTTTCCTCTACTACACTTGGACCCTTCAAAGAATCTCAAACTTCCTCTCACCTCTACCACGCAATGTGACTGCTTCTCTGAACAGAGATCTCTCCAAACCTCCCAGCTCACTCATGTCTCACAGCCGCCCTTTCCCAGTCTCATTCCCTCTGGCACTGAGCCTTCCTTGTGACTCCTCTCCTGCTTCGCATCTCCACTGGAACAAGACATTTTCCACCAGCATCTGACAGTGGCCCATTAGCCTGCCAACTTCCTCTCCCAGTCGCACGCCTGCAATACTAACTGCCTATTGTGCCCTCTATCTCTTATTGTCACCGCAGCCAGCTGCCTACTCAAGCTGCTCATTATATGAATATTATCTCAAAGTATGTTATAACTGAATAGCTTTATTTTTTCTTTTAGTTGTTTTGGTTGTTTATTGTGCATTCTTTTACTACCTCTGTATGTATGTTGACCCTCATCCTTTGACATGGAACCTTTGTAAATGAGCAGTTTCTGCTCAAAGGTATTTGTAATCCAAGAATTTAATAAAATAAAATAAAAAATGCAGTTCTGGAGGTGATACCTGCTCAAGGACTTAATGTGGAGACTATTCAGAGAAGGGTGACAAAGACGGCGCAGGGCTTGCACCACAAAACGAAGGAGAGACTAAGGGACATCAATATATACTCACTGGAGGAGAGAGGAGAGTGAAGTGACATGATTGATACTTTCAAGTACCTGAAGGGCATAAACAAGGTGCAGGTGGGGGACCTTTTTCAATGTTGAAAAAGTACTTCAACAAGGGGGCATGATATGAACTAGGAGGGGGTTAGATTAAAAGGTAATGTGAGGCAGTTTTGCTACACAGGAAGAGTAGTTGATGCTTGGAATAGTCTGCCACAGGAGGTAGTGGGGGCAAGCACAATGGAGGGATTTAAGCATGCCTAGGACAGGCACAAGGGAACCTTGAGAGGGGTGGGAGTGACTAAAAGCCATTGATCACATAGGGTCTGTGGCAACATACAATGTATAGGGCCTGTGGCAGACTGGATGGGCCTGGCAGTCCTTATCTGCCGACAATTTCTATGTTTCTGTATAAGCAATTTTTTCTTAATTAGTAAGAAAAAACTTTAGAGATAATCTTGGGGTTAAACATGTAAGATTTTTAGTTAGTGAAATAAGATGATTAAGCTTGTCAAGATATTATTTTTTGCAGTGTAAGGACTAGTGTCTTCTGCTTTCTATAAAGCACTTTAAGCACACTAGTCAGTAGTAATCCTATGATCCACAGACTCCATGTGCTCTGCCCTGCTCTACGATCTACTGTTGTTTGATACAGAATCCCTTAGTTCTCCAGGAGTCACATGGGGGTGTCTAACTTAATCAAAACATTGGATGCATGTTCTACCAGACACAAAAGGAGTTTGGCAGTGCCTGCTCCCAGGGCTCTGCATAGATCAGACACTTACTGATTGACTCGGGGGTAACCGATGACTTCTGTGTCAAATAGTGGCAGGTTGCAGACTGGAGAGAATGTGCAGAGTCTGGGGAACACTTCCTAGCTGTCTTCCATGAGTTGATAATGTAATTTATCTTAACAATGCATTACAGTACTGAGTATAATGAGATTAAGAGCGATGCCACAGTGCTACCACATGAGTCCAGGGTTGCTGTGAGAGATGCCAAATACTGAGATGTCAAAATAATGTACTACCATGGTGCTACCAGTGTGTGTGAGTGAGAGAGAGAAATGGGTAAAAAAAGGTCATAGGGATACCATTGTGCCAGTGAACTACCAGTGTACCAAAGAAGATCAAAATGTTGCCTACCACTGTGATACCGGAGTACCACTGGGTAGTAACATTGTGAATTTTTCTGCTTACCAAGGTATTGCCATTGTTATACCACTGTATTGCCATTGTGACGAATTCGGTAAGGGTACCCTGTGTCAGTGTCACAAACAGCTACTTTTCCTCCTGTACTCAGCTTGGCAGATGGAGGTAGGCAGGGTTTTCATAGCCAGGCAGACTATATTGAGGAAAGCAGTCTCTCTTCTCACATCCACCCTGCAGTCCTTTTTGACCTCCAACCTCTTTTCGGCACCAAAAAACAGTCTTTTATTTCCCTTGAGCAGCCTCCCTATCATTGACTGCAGCTCCCCAGGTGATCTCCAGGCTGCCTCTTGGTATTTTCCCAGCAGCCAGTTTGTAGTTCTTTAGGGAGCTGCTGTTTTGTCTCCATGGCAGGCTCCCTGAAGTTGGGTCCCATATTATTTAGTTTTAGCTAGTTAGCAGGGCTATTTTGTAAAATGATTTGTGACTGGAATCCTTCTGGTCACTAAGTGCAGCTACCCCCCGGCTCCTCAGCTTATTTCAGGACGGGGATATACCTTTTTTTCAAATGGCCGCATGGCCAGGTAGACAACAGGAGCACAGCTCTTTTAAATCCTCTCCCCCATGGCTGCACATGTGCATTGGCACATGGCCACCATGTTTGTAGTTCCTTCGAGCTGCCTGCTTTTGTAAATCATCAGGGATATTCCAATCTCCCAGTTGCACCTGGAGGCACGAGAACACCACTTGGACCTCGGCCCTACCCAGAATCTGGGTCAAGGTCCTGAATTTAGTTTGCCAGCAACCCCGGGACATGGAAGGGCATCCAGGCTCGAGCCCCCACCACAGTTGCTCAGAGGACACCTGGTGGAGGGTCAGAGGGCCATAGGCCTGCCAGGTAAGCCTGAATTAGGGGGCTTAGACTTGGGTATATTTTCTTTAAACTTTACTGCTTATATTTACACTTTGTACATGCACAACAAACACTTTTGCTGCTCAAGCTAGCCAAAGATTTGAATAGGTCTCATTTAGTGGCATAGTCACAATGCCACTGTTTCTTGTTATGAAGTTTGCACAGCCAATGTACTGCATTATCAAAGCTGTTAAAGACAGAACTAACTACATGGGGAAAACAGTTGGGATATCAACTAATGGAAGATGACTGGGTCTGTTGGTGGTCTAGTACATATGTACACTCTTGGGCTGTGGGAGGGAGACCTATGCAACTGAAGATACTGCATTTTCATTACAGAACACCTGACCAACTAAAAAGGATTAATTTGGTAACTACATTCAACTGCTGGAGATGCCACCAGTCAGAGGGTACATTGTTACATATCCTTTGGAGTGGTCCTAAATTGGCAGGTCGGTGGATTCAGTTGCAGGTCCAAATATCGGATGTTATACAGTGTCTGGTATCTATGGACACCTCCTCACTGGTGATAGGTAATACTAATAAACTACCAATTCAGCATAAACCCCTCCATCTATTTGTCATGTCAGCCATTACAGAGGCAAAGTGCTTGGTATATCGGAAATGGAGGTCTGAAGAAACCCCTACCATAGATGAATGGGTAAACAGCATGCATAAATTAGCTGGCCTAGAGCACCTTTCATATATATATATATATATATATATATATATATATAGTATATCTGGAGGTAAATGGGCACTCTATGATACAGTTTGGGGACCTCATGTTTCTGACCTATCTACCACTTCAACATTTAATCGTGGGGATATTTCTTTGTGTGATTTGGACCATCTTGAATGGTTTCTACTTTGTGAATGGGTGATATTCTTTCCCTTACCCCCAGTTCGGCATGATGATAACTGGCAGGCATTTTAAGTCTAGTGTTTATTCCAGCAAGGTCGGCACTTTCATTATCCAGCACTCTGCCATATAAATAAATATCTCCTATGTTTAAATTCTTAGGTGAGTTCCCAGTTACATGTTTTTTATGTTTGCATAGTTACTCTGTACTTTGGTGTTATTGTGTATCTTTTTGGCTATTTAGGACTAGGAATACTGCATGGCTGCAACACTACATTCTGTTCAAATGGAAGGGGTTCAAGGTCTATATTTGGTTGTATAAGCAGAATAATTAATGACCCTTACTACCTGAGGATGTATTCTTCTGCTCTGGCTTTAGTCTGTAGTTCATGAAACTTGTGTTACAGCTAGGTTAAGTGAGGTCTAATGGTATCACAGTTGTTGAAAGATCATATGTATTACAGTATAAAATGCTCAATAACATATTAATTAAAAAGAAGACAGAACTAACTAATGAAATTGTTCTAAATATCCTATTAATCTTGCAAGCAGAGAAATGTCTTTGTACGTCCTTTATTACTGTGCAGCAGACCTGTGCAGAGACAAGTGGTGTATCTGCATTATTTAAAAACAGTAACACATGTGAGAGTGGATGGATATTTCTGATGGGAAATGATGTTTCCTACAGCACGCCACAGCCCTGGACTGCTCCAGTTGTGACTCAGCAGAGTCACTTCTGAAACTGAGTTGTCAGCACAGAAACACAATGCACTTCTGCTGGTCCATCAATCAGACAACTGGACAAATAACTTTCTAAAGAAAAAAAGAAACACACTACCACAAATTCTACTCTTGTGCACCATAAAGGGTGCATTTTTCTGAACAACCCATCACCAATTGAGTGTTTTCAGAATGCATTTGGCAGTAACTTAGATCTCTGACTTTTACAGAACATACACCATCCCAGTTCCTCTAACCTATGCTCAAGCAAGTGCTACAATCACAATCTTGTTGCAATGGCTTCCTCCAATCACCTCTAACCTGCCAAAAAGCTCCTCTGAGATTTTGAACTCTTACTAACTATTCCTCCAAGACTACCACAGAGTACTGGAAATTATTCATTTCTTAGACCCAAGTTCTATGTACCCTTAGTATTTCTTTTTTTTGGTATTCAGAAATTAATATTCAGAGTGTGCAAACTTCTACATATGCTTTCTATTGATACAGTATGTGGATATTTACCATATATTTTAGTGGAACATTTGCAATTGAAATGTATAGCATCATCATCATCATCATCATCATAATATATAGAATAAACTGTGGGTCAGAGTGTGTAAAGAGAAGTTTACACACACCGAGAGTTAAATTCAAATAAATCCGAGGCGAAGCTTGAGGGGTTTATCATAACATCTAACCCGAGGTATGTAAACTTCAAGTTTACACCCCACCCATATTTTATTTTATATATTTGCTGGTTTTTCCTTTTTTTGCCACAGCAATTTTATAAAATAAAAAAGGCGTTCTTGGGTGACCGTGGTCCAGTTAGGTGTGAGTGTGTGGTTCACAGTCACTTTTATTTAAACTTTTTAAATTAATTTTTGTGTGGTGCCAACATTTGTAGGGTTTTTTATTTATCAGTTCAATTTGTTTCTGCCTACTGGCACCTATTGCTGAGTCTGGGTAGTGGTTCCATTTAAGGGGAAACACAAGACTGCCAGTGATGTAGGATGAAGAGCTTTGGTGGGGGCACCTGCACAGTGTGAGGGAAACCAGGTGCATGTTCACTGTTATAAAAGCTCCTTTATAATGGCGAATTATGCTACAGTTTCCCTGTGGGAAAAAGGAAGACCCAGTAATAATAATAATAATAATAATATAAAAAAGTAAAATGGAATGAAAGTGCATCTCAACTCTATTTTTATGCATATTTTATTGGGAGGGGTACTATCAAAACAAACAGTAAAAGATATACACATTCCACATCCAATGTTCTAAAAAAATTTGACAGGCCATTATATGATAGCTTGTTCTCATGCATATGAAGCACAACATAAAAAAGGTTTCAGAAGGTATTAAAAACAGAAAAAGGTACAGTCCTAAATCAAAGCAAACTTCACTACATATTTTGAAATACGTCTCAAAAAACATAGAAATATTCACTACTGTAGGGATTAACTTAACACAGAATAAGGTCAAGGTGCTTCCATCAGATGTATCGGGTTATACAGCATATTCTGAGACTCATCACTCTCCAGCTCAAAGTCTAGCTCAGTCACTGGTGAAAGTGGATCTAGAAAAAGCTTCTGTCTTAAAACAAAATAACACTTCCCCTCATTGTGTGATTTTTACACATACAGGGTAACACACTGCAGTGAAAAACACTCACTTCATTTTAGATCAATTTTTCTCTGATTTCCCTATTCCTTTTCAGTAACTAGCTAAGGGGGGGCACCGGAAAGGAGCAGGAAAATCCTACCCCACCCAAAAAAATAAATCAGGTAGTTAGTGAGGTAAACACCAAGATAGAGAAGTTGATAGGGAGAAGGGCAGGGGTAAATAGCGAAAAAGGCAAAGGCAGTATTTTATTTTTATTTATTTATTTATTTACTAGCGTTCAGAATTACAACCCTTTGAGTCGTAGACTCCTTTACGAAGGCTCCACATCAAACAACAGTAAGGACTTACACATAGTATTAAGCAGTATAGTGTTCAGGTAAGAGAAACGAGTGAAAACAAGGAATGGAAATTATGCGTGCAAAAATGACACACTATTATAAATACAGTGATCATGGAAGAAAGACAATACAAAAAAACGCACAGATGGGGGTTACAGAACAGTAGCCTTTGGAGAGGACAAGGAGTAAGGACAGGGATGTGGCAAAAAGTGGTAAGGCCATAAAAAATGGAAGGTAATGAGTACCAATGCCCACAGTCTAGGTAACAAGCTCCCTGAACTGGTGACCTTGATGGAAGAGGGATGCCTGGATATTGTGGCAGTCACAGAAACATGGTACACAGAGAACCATGTCTGGGATGTCAACATACCAGGGAACACAATCTACAGGAAGGACAGGGATGGTAGAAGAGAAGGAAGATTAGCTCTGTATGTAAGATAAGGGAAGGGATCAAAGCAACAGAACTAAAGGGTAAACAGGGAAGAGAGGAGGCACTGTGGGTCACCCTGGAGACCAGAAATGGCACCACAATCTGTGTGGGGGTTGTATACAGACCGCAGTCTAAGTGGGAGAAAATGGACAAGGAAATGATAGAAGGCATCCTTAGGATGGGACAAAAAAGGGGAGATATTGTTGATTGGGGACCTGAATATGGCAAATGTTAACTGGAGCACTGTCGTAGGGTTTTGAGGTGATGATCCACAGAGGCAGATTGCAGCAGATTAAAGCAAGTTTTTATTGTAAATAAAGCAGATTGAATGCGGCAAAATAACCAAAACAAACATAATATAATGGTTCAAATAAAAAAAATCAGGCATCTGCAAGAAGACTAGAAGAAGGCTAGCTCCAGAGATGTTTACAGCATGACATCCCTCTTATATCTGCTGGTCACCTTAGGAGAACTCTTTAAATACCCTACTAGATAACATGTGATCAACTAGCTCCACCTTCATTCATTACATGAGATACAACATTCTTTATTCAGTGAATACAATATATATTTTAAGTAATCAAACATTTTAAAAGCACAATATTATTTTAACACTGGTGCAGGGACTCATTTTTAAACTACTCCACCACTTTAAAGACTTAGTTGCATTTCAGAAGGGACCTCCCCCTTTAAATGGTATAAAAGAGATGGAAATGAGGCCAACTGACCCTTAGTGGCTATGGCAATGCAAGAGAAGTCCCATAGGCAACAGTCAAGCCAACAGGCACTCGCTACTCACTCGCTACCCAACAAACCTGAAAATAAACTAAAATGATTCAGAGTGCACTTCTTGGGGTGAGTATAAAGCTGTGCCATTGTTTAATCTGAAACAAACATCACAACAGCTAAGAGACGGGCTAAATATGCTACGCGACTGTGCACACATTCATGTAGGAGTTGCCATTACGGCACTCGCACAGTCGCGTTGATACTAGCGGCAAAGAAACGGGGAAAACAGTGCTAAAGTGCTTTCTGTTAGAAGCTGCAAGGCTCTCAGCTTCCTGGAGTTGGAATAGCTCTTGGCTTCTTCAAGCAGGCTACAAATAAGAATTCACATGGCGGGGGGTTTAAAGAGGGATTTTTACCTGGCAAACTAAAGACTGTCTGGGCATTACTTTAAAGGGGTACAATAGAAACTGACCGACATACAAGCTGAGTCCCCAGCAATTCTATACAATTATGCAATCTACTGCATGCAATTATTATACAGCAGTGCTGAAACAGAATCCATAGCACATATATAAATATAGCCCTCTCTAACACTGCAAAGAAATTGAAAGAAAAGAAATAAAAAACGCTCGCAGAAGGCAAAGATTCCAAATAGGATGTACAGCAAATGCCTAGTGTTATACTTGTTTTAAACCAACATTTCTACAAATGTTTCCATCATTATTCTGGATCTTTCATTTGTTTAGTGGGGCATATTATGGATTTTAGACACAAGAAAGAAAACATATAGGGAGGGGATTATTTTACTTTGAACAAAGAACAGGAACACCAACAAACAACGAAAAATAAACAAAGTGGGTGGCCAGCCCAACACACACAAGACAATATGAAGCATACAAAAACAGATATGACGATTTCCAAAATCCATAGAGTCCCAGAAATAAAGGAACAAGGGTGGGGGGGCTTTACTCTCTCACATTCCTCCCCCAACCAAAATCAAACTACAAGTTTTGGTTTTCAAGTCACATAGAACTTTTTGTCTGACTCTGCACAGATACCAGTCATCAGATCTCTCATAAAAGAGAGATGGAGCCTTAGCCCACCCTCACTTTAGGGCTCCACCTCAGGGTCCGTTTTTTTTACTAAACAAACAATATCATGAAGGTATCATAATATGCAGCACTGTATGTAGTGTGTGATGTTAATAAGGTATCCATTACCCTTTGGAAAGTAGCAGGAGCCCCATGAAGGCCAAATGGCAAAACAGTAAAATGAAATAAACCTAAAGGAGTACTGAAAGTGGTTTTATCTTTATCCAACGCATCTGATGGTATCTGCCTATAACCTTTTGTTAGCTCCAAGGTATTAATGTACTTGGCACTTCCTAGATGGTCCAGTATATCGTCGATGCAAGGCATCAGATAGCTATCAAATTGGGACACAGCATTCAGTATCCTGAAGTCTAGACATATACATATGCCTCCTTCTTTTTTTGCTTCTACAACCATAGGAAAACACCATTCACTATGTGATGGTTCTATGATACCCATTTCTTGCATCTTTTTTACCTCCTGGATTACATCTGAGCATACCCTTTCAGGAAGTCTATAGGGTTTCTGTATTATGGGTTGAACATTCGTAACTCTTATGTGATGAGTGGCCTGTTTGACTCTCCCTGGTGTACCTGTGAATGTATCTTTAAAGTTATCAGTAACCTTATCTAATTCTCTTCTCTGATTTTCTGTTAACTTATGATTGACCAGTAAATCAGTAATCTGGCCCCTAGTTTCTAAATGTCCATAAACTGTATCCAATTCATTATCAGTTTCAGGCATCACATAACCAGTAAGAGGTGCTGTTCTGTCTACCCATGCTTTTAATACATAGATACATAGACAGTGTCGGCAGATAAGGGCCTATGGCCCACCTAGTCTGCCCATTTGAGCTTGTAAGTTCAGTTTGTTTTCCTAGAAGTCTGTTTCCCCTTACCCCTGCCCTCTGGAATTCCTTTATGTCTATCCCATGCATTCTTAAATCCCGTGATTGTTTCAGCCCCCACCACTTCCTCTGGCAGCGTGTTCCACTTGTCCACCACCCGTTCTGTGAAGAAATTCTTTCTCATGTTTCCTCTGAATCGTCCTCCTCCAACTTCATCCCATGCCCTCTAGTCCTGAAACATCTTTTCGCTTAAAAATAGTGTTTTCCTGCACCCTGTTCCTCCCTGTAAGATACTTGTATGTCTCTATCATATCCCTCTCTCCTCCTCTCCTCCAGGAGTACATGTTCAGTTCCTTCAACCTGTCTTCATAGGACTTGTGATGCAACCCATGCACCATCTTTGTTGCCCTCCTCTGAACCTTCTCTACCCTGTCTATGTCCTTACGTAGGTATGGTCTCCAGAACTGTACACTGTACTCCAGGTGGGGCCTCACTAGTGTCTTGCATAGCGGAATTATGACCTCCTTCTCCTGCTGGTGATGCCCTGCCTATACATCCCAGCATCCCATTTGCTTTACCTGATGCCTTGTCACACTGTTTCCCTACCTTGGAGGTCATCAGAGATGACAACCCAAGATCCCTTTCCTGCTTGGTGCATGCTATATCCTCACCCCCAACTGATATATTGTGCCAGAGTTTTTGTGCCCCATATGCATTATCTTGCACTTCTTTGCATTAATTTCAACTGCCAAACCCTTGACCATTCTTCAAGTTTCTGCAGGTCCCTTCTCATTCTGTCTACACCCTCTGGTGTGTCTACTCTGTTACAGAGCTTTGTGTCATCAGCGAACAGTGAAATTCTGCCTTCTAGATCCTGTGCAATGTCACTGATGAAGATGTTGAATAGGACTGGTCCCAGCACTGATCCCTGTGGTACCCCACTGGTTACTCTTCCCTCTGTGGAGTGACAGCCATTTACCACCACCCTCTGTGTCCTGCCACCCAGCCAGTTACCTACCCACCACACTACTGTCCTGCCCACACCATATTCCCCAGTTTGTGTAATAGTCTTCTATGTGGCACAGTGTCAAAGGCCTTGCTGAAGTCCAGATAGGCCATGTCCACTGCCCTCCCCTGATCCACCTCCCTAGTCACCCAGTCAAAAAATTCAATGAGGTTGGTCTGACATGACCTCTCCCTGGTGAAACCATGCTGCCTTGGGTCCTGTAGTCCATTGACAACCAGATGTTCCACCAATCTCTCCTTCAGTAGTGCTTCCATGATCTTTCCCACTACCGAGGTGAGGCTGACTGGTCTGTAGTTCCCTGCTTCCTCTTTGTTCCCACTTTTGTATAAGGGACTACATCTGCTGTCCTCCAGTCTTTGGGTACCTCCCTGTTTCCAGTGATTGGCTGAACAGGATAGCCAGAGGTTCAGCCACCACCTCTCTTAGTTCTTTAAGGACCCTGGGGTGCACCCCATCTGGCCCATTGCTATCAGCTCTTATTACTTCCAGTTCCTTCAGGACCCTTTCTCGTGTAAAGGGACTTGTGTCCATTTCTGCACCATTCTCACCCTTATACTCCTTCAGACCCATTACCCCCTCTTCCTTAGTAAAGACTGAGCAGAAATACCTGTTCAATATGTCAGCTTTATTGTTGTCATCCTCCAAGCGGCTCCCATCCTCCCTCTTCAGTCTCACTATCCTCCCTTTGTCTTTCTTTTTCACTTATGTACCTGTAAAGGTTTTGTCCTTTACCCACTGTTTTTGCAATGTGTTCTTCTGTCTGAGCTTTGGCTTCCCTTACTGACTTCCCTGCCTCCCTTTGTTTCTCCTGGTACTCTCCTATCCCCTTCTGCCTGTGTCTTTTTGTATTGCCTGAATGCAATCTTTTTGGCTTTCACTTTCTTTGCTACCTCTTTGGAAAACCATAATGGTCTCCTCTTCCTTTTCCTCTTGCTGACCTGCTTAATGCATAATTCTGTTGTTCTTATAATCCCCATTTTAAATACTGCCCACTGTTCCTCAACCCCTGATTCCTGTCCCATTCCCCTTAATGCCTCTTTCAAGTATCTCCCCATTTTCCCAAAGTCTGCCCCCCTAAAATCCAGGATAAGTGTTTTGTGTGGTTTGGTTCTGCTCTTTCTGTGATTTCAAACCACAATGACTGGTGGTCACTGTGCCCAGGTGCTCCCCCTGTTACCTCCATCACACTGTCCCTGTTTGTGAGCACAAGGTCCTGTATTGCCTTCTGCTGAGTTGGTTCCATGACCAGTTGCTTGAGAATGCACCCTGAAGGAGTCCAGGATAAATCTGCTCCTAGTTGATGCTGCTGCTGGGATGCTCCAGTCCACGTCTGGTATATTGAAGTCTCCAACCAGTACTACCTCACCCTTGTCTGCCATCCTTTGGATGGCTAGCATCAGCTCCCTATCTGTTTCTTCCTCCTGGGCTGGTGGTCTATAGACCACACCTGTGCGGATGGCTGGCCCCATTTTCCTTTCCAGCTTAACCCACAGTATCTCTCCCCCATTTTGTTCCTCCTGGATCTGAGTGGCCCTTATGTCATTTTTCACATACAGTGCCACTCCTCCTCCCTTCCTGCCTGCTCTGTCTTATCTGAATATGTTGTAGCCAGGTATGGCCATCTCCCAGTCATGGTTATCATTACACCAGGTTTCAGTGATGGCCACAATGTCCAGGTCTGACTGTACCATGACAGCCTCCAGATCTTCCATCTTGTTGCTAAGGCTCCTGGCATTTGCACACATGGCTTTCCATGATTTGACCTCCCTAGACTGCTTCACTGTTCTCTCCAGCCCCTTCCTTGGTTGTCATTTATCCCTGGTTCTCCTTGCTGTTTGCCCTTCTGCTGAATTTTGCCCCTTTCTGCTTATCCACCTTTTGGACACTAATCTCCATCTTTTGCACTGCTTTGCAGAGATAGCCACTCCTCTGGTTCACTGGTTCCACTACTAGCTGTGGGGGTGAGCAAGTAGGTACCGTCCTTGCTGGCCTGCCACCCTACTAGTTTAAATGCTTGTCAATGTAGCATTTAAACTTATCATTGAGTGCTTGGATTCCCCTCCAGGATGGATGCAGGCCATCAGGCTTGAACAAACCTCCATCCCTCCAGGTGGGTCCCCAGTCACCAATGAATCCAAACCCTTCCTCACAGCACCAGTTCTTCAACCATGAGTTAAAGTTCCTGGTGCATGTGATAGATGCACTTTGTCTTTTTCTTGTCTGGCATCTCAATTTCATAAGTTAGTGGACCTGTTCTTTGGGTAATTATGTATGGCCCTTGCCATTTCATCAAAAGTTTTTGTTCAGAAGATGGTAACAGCACTAATATATTATCCCCCTCAATTAATTCTTTGGATCCAGTTCCCTTATCATAATATTCTTTCTGTTTGGTCTTATGTTGTAAGTTAGTGTTATGGGCTTTTTGTATATAAGATATTAAACGTTATCTTAATTGCTGCCAGTATTGTAGGGGCAACACTGCCTTAGTCTGTTTGTTCCCCTCCCATTCCTCCTTGACTATGTCTAGTGGCCCTCTTGGGTTTTGCCCATACAATAGTTCAAATGGGGAAAAGCCTGTGGATGCTTGTGGAACCTCTCGGTATGCGAACATGAGGTATGGTAGATGGATGTCCCAATTTCTACCTTCATCCACCACAAACTTTTTGAGCATCTGCTTCAAGGTTTGATTTAAGTGATCCACTAGTCCATCTGTTTGGGGATGGTATGATGTAGTGAAAAGTGCTTCAATACCTAAGGCTTGATACAACCTTTTCAGTAGTGCTGAACAAAAGTTTGTTCCTCTATCAGTTAAGATTTCCCTGGATATACCTACTCAGGCAAACACTTTAGTTAATTCCTCAGCTATTTTAAGGGCTGTAATGGTCCTCAAAGGTATAGTCTCTGGATATTTCATAGCGTAATCTACTATAACTAAAATGAACCTGTTCTCTTTTGAACTTTTAGGTAATGGGCCCACAATATCCATTGCTATAATGTTCAAATGGCATGGACACTAATGGTAAAGGTAACAGAGGTACTTTATCTTTGCGAGTGATCTTAGATACCTTCTGGCACTCCTCGCAACTTCTACAGTAATCTGTTACCTGTTCAGGAATGCCAGGCCAAAAGAAACGATGTAAGAAATGACTCAGTGTTTTGTCCCTACCCAAATGACGAGCCAGGGGAATATCATGGGCCAAATTAAATAACTGGAACCGGTATTTATGTGGTATCATTAACTGTTCTACTATCTCTCCGGTTCTAGAATTGGTGCAAACTCAGTACAACAATTTGTTTTGCAGTTCAAATATAGGCCCTCTTCCCTCATTACCCTTGCCAACCTGTGAAAAGAAAGGGGTTAAGGAATCGTCATTTCTCTGAGCTTTTTGAAAAATAGTATTATTATGAACATTCAGGTAATCAGAAATAGTCATTTTTAATGTCCAGTATATGGCCTGTCTTGTGTTGATTAGTCTATTGATTCTTTTCTTTCCTTCTTTGACTATTCAGCTTCCTGTCTTTTCCACCAGGCTGATATATGTCTTCCTGGAAAGGAAAGGTTTGTCCCAAAATTTATTCCTGTTTCAATTGGGCTCTGGTAGTGACTGCACTGATGTTAGATCTTAACAAATTTTCAAAGTGGGGAAAATCATGTCCTATAATGACGGGTACAGGAAGATGAGGAACCACACCCACAATCATCTCCTGAGTGTGTCCCTCTACTCTTAGTATAATGTCATTTAATGGATATTGATGTATATCCCCATGGACACATATAACTCCGGTAGTAGGACCCTTGTTATCTTTATGTGTGTTAAGCAGGAATCATGGTTTGTTTGCTTCCTGAATCTATCAGTCCTGATACCACATTTTGTCTGACTTGCACAGATACTACATATTGTCCCAAATTAGCTAAAGCTAAGTGCACCTCTTCAACTTTCTTCTTGGGACAGAACCTTGCAATATGACCCTTCCCACTGCAATGGTGAAAACTAATGTCTGTACTATACCCCTTACCAGTTCTTACATTCTGTTTGGTTCCAGGGCTATGAACAGGTTGAGGTAGGTGTATCAATATGGAATGTCTTACCAGGGAGGGCAGTGTACTGGGCCCCCCTGCAGTCCATTGTCTATGGGGTCATGCTGCTATGTAGTCTTCTGCCAACCTAATAGCCATATCTGATGTTTCAGGCCAATGTTCCTTGACCCACAACTGAACATCCTTAGGTAAAATCCTGATAAATTGTTCCAGAATGATGCTCTCCATTATCTGTGTAACTGTCCATGCTGTAGGTTGCAACTATTTGTTACACAAGTCTTTCAGTTGGGTATAGGCATCCTGTGGAGTGTCAGTCAAATTAAATTTAAAGGGCCAGAATTGTTGTCTATATGTCTCTGTACTGCTATCTTACCTTTTGAGGATTGCCTGTTTTACATGATCATAACTGTTAGCATGTATAATATCAACATGGCTATAGGCTAACTGGGCTTTGTCAGTTAAATATGGAGCTAACTGAATTACCCATTGATCCCTTGGCCAGGCACAGGTGGTTGCCACTCTTTCAAATGTTAATAGGAATGCTTCTATATCATCTGATGCTGCAAGCTTTACCAGTTTAATGTCTTTTTGTACATTTACTGGTGATGAAGGCCTGCTGGTACCCATAGCATGAATAGCCCTGATAGTATCTGTCCATCTGACCTGGTTTTCATCCCAATGAGCTTGATTCTCTCTCCTCTCTCTTTCTCTTTCTCCATCTATTTCCATTTGCCAGATACAGAGCCAGCGAAGTAAATCCTGGGGTTCTTCAGGTGGCAGCTCCACCACTGGTTCAGCTGCCCAGGCCCCTTCCATCAGCTTCTGGTCCTCTACAGGCAAATTCTCCATTGTCAGTCTTTTATCCATCTTCCTCCTTACCACAGGCTCCAATCTAGTCAGTAATGGTAACTGCAATTTCTTGACAATGGACCTTGTAGTGGCACCAATTACATCTGCTGCCTCCTCTTGCATGTGGGACTTCTCAGAATCTGAGCTCAAATTCCAGATCAATATCCCACTTCTCACACCATCTGTCGTAAGGTTTTGAGTTGATGAACTACAAAGGCAGATTGCAGCAGACTAAAGCAAGTTTTTATTGTAAATAAAGTGGACTGAATGTGGCAAAATAACCAAAACAAACATAATATAATGGTTCAAATAAAAAAAAATCAGGCATCTGCAAGAAGACTAGAAGAAGGCTAGCTCCAGAGATGTTTACAGCATCACATCCCTCTTACATCTGCTGATCACATTAGAAGAACTCTTTAAATACCCTACTGGGTAACATGTGATCAACTAGCTCCACCTTCATTCCTTACATGAGATATAACATTCTTTATTCAGTGAATATAATATATATTTTAAGTAATCAAATGTTTTAAAAGCACAATATCATGTTAACACTGGTGCAGGGGCTAATTTTTAAACTACTCCACCACTTTAAAGTCTTAGTTGCATTTCAGAAGGGACCTCCCCCTTTAAATGGTATAAAAGGGAAGGAAATTAGTCCAACTGACCCTTAGTGGCTATGGCAATGCAGAAGAAGTCCCATAGGCAACAATCAAGCCAACAGGCACTTGCTACACACTCGCTACCCAACAAACCTGAAAATAAACTAAAATGATTCAGAGTGCACTTCTTGGGGTGAGTATAAAGCTGTGCCAACATTTAATCTGAAACAAACATCATGGCAGCTAGGAAATAGGCTAAATATGCTATGTGACTGTGCGCACACTCATGTAGGAGTTGCCGTTATGGCATTCACATGGTCGTGTAGATACTGGGGGCAGAGAAACATGGAAAACAGCGCTAAAGCACTTTCTGTTAGAAGCTGCAAGGCTCTCAACTTCCTGGAGTTGGAATAGCTCTTGGCTTCTTCAAGCAGGCTACAAATAGGAATTCACATGGTGAGGGGGGGTTAAAGAGGAATTTTTACCTGGCAAACTAAAGACTGACTGGGCATTACTTTAAAGGCAAACAGTAGAAACTGACCGACATACAAGCTGAGTCCCCAGCAATTCTATACAATTATGCACTCTATGCAATTATTATACAGTAGCGCTGAAACAGAATCCATAATGCATATATATATATATATATATATATATATATATATAAATATATGTAGCCCTCTCTAACACTGCATAGAAATTGAAAGAAAAGAAATAAAAATGCTTGCAGAGGGCAAAGATTCCGAATAGGATGTACAGCAAATGCCTAGCGTTATACTTGTTTTAAACCAACATTTCTACAAATGTTTCCACCATTATTCTGGATCTTTCATTTGTTTAGTGGGGCATATTGTGGATTTTAGACACAAGACAGGAAACATATAGGGAGAGGATTATTTTACTTTGAACTAAGAACAGGAACACCAACAAACAATGAAAAATAAACAAAGTGGGTGGCCAGCCCAACACACACAAGACAATACGAAGCATACAAAAACAGATATGACAATTTCCAAAATCCGTAGAGTCCCAGAAACAAAGGAACAAAGGGGGGGGCCTTACTGTCTCACAAGCACCTTTGCTGTAGCCACATCCATGATCAGGGTGATTCTCAATGCCCAATAGGGGGCATGCCTCAGACAGCTAGTGCTGTAACCCACTCAGGAGGGAGCAATCTTAGACCTGGTACTCTCAAATGGGGACGGGAGAGGATCTCAGATCTAGAGGTGGGTAGCCATCTGAGAACAACTGACCACCAAAAAGTGTGGTTCACAATAAACACAGCCACAAAGCATGCCATGAAACAATGAGGGTACTGGACTTTAGGAGGGCTGACTTTTTCAAAATTGGAGAGTGCCTCAGAAAAGCACTAGCAAACAGACAAGAAGGAGGGGTGGAGAAACAATGGGGAAACATCAAAATTGCCATCACAGAGGCAACAAACCTTTGTGTGAAGCAAATAAACAAATCAAACTGAAAGAAAAAAACACTATGGTTCTCAAAAGAGATGGCAGGGAAGGTTAGGGAGAAAAAGATAGCATTTATGAAGTATAAGTAAACACAGAAGGAGCAGGACAGAGAACTGTACCAGTTACAGCAGAAGGAAATGGGGAAGGCAGTCAGAATAGCAAAGGCCCAAACCGAGGAAAATATATTCAGCTCAGTTGAGAAGGGGGATAATATCTTTTATAGGTATAATACAGAGCGAAGAAAGACCAAGAGAGCTAGTGAGGCTTAATAAAGGGGAGGTGGGTGGGCAGAGAAGGACAGTGAAAAAGCAGGGATACTGAATGAATACTTCTGCTCAGCAGTCACAAAAGAAGAGGAGGTTGAGGTACCTAATCCAATCAATAGAAGCACTCTAGATAAGGGGTTGATACCAGTTCTTTCACAGAAGAAAAGGTTCTGGAAGAACTCCTAAAACTGAAGGTGGACAATGCAATGGGGCCTGATGGGATTCACCCCCCGAATTCTAAAAGAGCTAAGAGGAGAACTAATGACACCACTGACTACCCTTTTTAACAAATCATGGGAGGATGATGTGGTGCCTAAGGACTGGAGAAGGGTGGATGTGATTCCCCTTCACAAAAGTGGGAGCAAAGCAGAGTGAGGAAACTATAGACCTGTTAGCTTGACCTCAGTGGCAGGGAAAATGATGGAATCAATTCTGAAAAAAGAATAATTGAGTATCTAGAGGCCAGCGGGACACAGGACCCAAGGCAGCATGGATTCACAGTGGGATGGTCATGTCAGATGAATTTAATATAATTCTTTGACTGGGTGACCAAAATAGTAGACCAGGGAGAGGCTGTTGACATGGCCTGCCTAGACTTTAGCAAGGCATTTGACACACTCCCACACAAAAGATTAATAAACAAATTAGCCAACCTGGGAGTGGGTCCCAGGATGGTAGCCTGGGTAAAACATTAGCTGGACAACAGGACACAGAGGGTAATAGTAAACAGAGTCTACTCTGAAGAAAGGGGGGTTACTAGTGGGGTACCGCAGGGTTCACTGCTAGGTCTGGTCCTTTTTAATGTCTTTATAAGTGACATTGCAGAGGGACTGGAAGGAAAAGTACGCCTCTTTGCAGATGACACAAAGATCTGAAACAGGGTTGATACATGGTGGGGTAGAAAGAATGAGAAGGGACTTGGCAAGGTTGGAGGCATGGTCAAAAGTATGGCAGCTTAGATTCAATGCAAAGAAGTGCAAAGTAATGCACCTGGGAAACAAAAAACCTGGGAAAGAGTATACAATATAGGGGTATTAACAACGACAAAAATGGAAAGGGACCTGGGGTAGTCATATCGGATGACTTAAAGGTAAGCAAGCAATGTGAGAAGGCAGTATGGATGGCTGGGGGGATTCTGGGATGTATAGGGAGAGGCATCACCAGTAGAAAACAGGAAGTTGTTATCCCTCTGTACACACAGTTGGTGAGATCTCATCTGGAATATTGCATACAGTTCTGAAGACCCCATCTCTGCAAGGACATAGACAGGATGGATGCAGTCCAGAGGAGGGCAACTAAAATGGTACAGGGTCTGCAACAGAAGCCATACAAAGAGAGACTAAAGGAGCTTAATATGTATACCCTTGAGGAAAGGAGGGAAAAGGGGGTCATGATAGAAACTTTCAAGTACTTTGAGGGAATCAACAAAGACCAAGAGGGTAGTATCTTTCAGAAAAAGAGATGTGCAAGAACATGGGAATACAATTCGAAGATAGAGGGGAGATGACTCAGGGGCAATGTGAGAAAGTATTTTTTCACAGAGCGGTTGGTGGACGCATGGAACAGCTTTCCTGAGGAAGTTGTGGGGTCAAACATAGTGGGGGAATTCAAGAATGCATGGGACAGGCATAAGGCAATTCTGGTTGGGGTTAGGAAGACGTAGGCTGTTGGTTAGCTAGGATCTGCAGCTTATTTAATAGGTAGGGAAATGGGCAGGCTAGGTGGTCCAAATGGTCTTTATCTACCGTTAAAGTCTATGTTTCTATGTTTAGCACCAAAAAATGCTTTCTAAGCTTGGTGTACAGGAATTACAGTATACACAATGGATGTACTGACACTAGGTAGTCAGTATCAAAGTTCATACATACTGTATAGCTCATTTAATTGCTGCAGTAAGGAAAAATAAAAGACTAACATAATTTCCAGATACATAAACACCCCTGGCATTTCACAACTTCTGTAGCTGGACGATGGAAGATTTTTCTTTTCTGCAGTTTTTTGTTATGAACTGCCATGGACTTGAGTAATATGTCCTCACATTACTTTGTCTTGAATTTATGGACTTTATTAATTTAAAGATTAGTAACCTGGTAGAACGATAAGTCAAAGCTCGCTTTCTGACATTGCTTCTGTGCAGTTACACTGACTTCTGGAAACTTATACAGTATCTCTCCATTGACAAAATGTGACTTTTTTTCCAATCCTGTTGTAGAATGTTGATACAGTCAGTCACTGAGCCAATGAAGATTATACTAACAAAAGTTGTGTTTTGTTAAGGGAAGGACTACAGCACTCACTGCTGGCTAATACCAGCAAATGTTGTCCTGGTATACCACTACAGTATATGAAGAGTTACATTTGCATTAATTAGAATCTTCCAAACTTGCTCCACAATGTTTTTAGTAGGGATGTTTACATAATGAGTATGACGTCCTGAATACCATGAGTGATAGACTATTTGCAATTCAGAAAAAAAATGAATAAAAAATATAAGCCCTAGTCAGGGTGTTCATAACTGGATAGATCTCCTCACCACTTCATAAAAATAAGATTATGCTCCTCTCCTCCTTAACAACTATGGTTCAACCCATTTTAGTGGCTACCCCAGCCAGCCCCATCAACCTCATGTCAAGCCCCATGTCTGGCCCTACATGGCAGGACTTGGGGTGGTATCCCCCACCAGGCTAATTATGCTAACCTCATGTGGGCCAGCCAAGGTATGGGATCTGAACAAGTGCTGGTCTTAATCCTTGAATCTGGGAAACTGCATTGTCCAAATGTCTTTTCCTCTGAGAGCTGACTTACATGGGATCCAGGCATGTACATTCATGTTGTATCACCAATGAATTCAGTCAGGCACAGGCAACCCTCTGCTGCAGTCACAGGTTCTTGATTGTGCCACCACCTGTGGTCAACTAAGTGGCAGTACTGCAGTGAGGCCTGACATCTCCATCCCTTGGAGGAGGAGAGCATTGACCAAAATGCTCAAGTCTCCTTAAGGTGACTCAAGCTGAGGGCATGAATCTGAGTCTGTATTCTTCAAGAGTGGTACCATTCCTGCTGCACCCTCGGGCCTCCTGAACTTTTTTATTTATTCATTTCTCCTCCCAAGGTGACCAAGACTAGTACAATGGCCAACTCCTCTCACTTAGTCATTTCTTGCTTCCACCCTCTGTTCCCCCCAAATGATAAATATATCTGACACATGCATGCCCCACCTGTTACCATTTTCTTATACCACCTCACCAACCTGTCTTTCCCAATCCCTTGAAAAACCAGGGCAACTAAGCTCCCTTTAATATATTCTCCTTCCTTGACTCCTCTATTCCAAGATGAGGGTGTCAGAGGGTTAGTTTTAAAATGTTTTTAAATGCACAGTGGGTATATAAAAGAGCCTGTGACACCTCTGGGAAAACACTGAAGAACATAATATTTTCACACGGTTCTTCTTAGTTCCGTGGTGTGGAGTGCTGAGGCTGGGTGCTTAATCTCCTGACATGCCAGCAACCTGTGTTCAGAAAAGGACTTGGGTCACTTAGGGGCTGGGTGGGGAGGGATGATTGAACATTATGAGGACAGTTCTCCTCCCTCATGGTGGGGAGGCAACACCTCTTGCTCAGCAGCTGCCACCTTGTGGTTCTCAGTTGCAATGCTGCATGTTGTGCATGGGTGGTGACCCACCCATAGACACCAGGGACTGCATCCATAGAGATAGAGAGTGGAGAATGCATCATTGCACTTGAAACAGGCCAAGGGAGAAAACCAAGGTGGAAAATCGTTGACCCTGGCAAGATGGTGGAAAGGTCCCTCACAGGCCCCACACCCACAATTGGGCTAGCCCAGCATCCTCTGGCTGAGGAAAACAGCCATCAGCAAGATAAGCCACAGGGAATCCAACTGATGAGGCTGGGGAAGGTGGTTCTGACAGGGTACATGTCGGCAGTGCAAGGACATAGCCTACTACATCTAAAAAAAAAATTTTTGTTTATCATGTAGTTTTGATATTTACGCACTGCTCTTTCTTTATTACTAAACAAAGTTGCTTGAAAACACTACCTTTTTCCCAGTAGACTTCATCTACATACAGTGCTGTCCCTCAGGATGAAACGCAATATCACGCCTTTAATGTGCGTTAAAAAATCTCCTTGCATTATGTCACAGAGATCTTCTTAAACTGTTGTTTTCTAAAGAATTTTCAGCAGGTGGCACCAATGCACCTTTCTGTCCTAGCATACCTGGTGGACCAGTGAATCAGAAAGACTCAATGACTAAATGACTTTCTGTTCCTTGTGAAAGACGTGCAATTAGAATTAGTTCTAAGAGTGGTGTGAATAACTCCTTAAATCAATTTGATTTTTTGTGTTTCATTTTATTCTGCTGTTCAAAAGACCTGCCACATTTCAGGTTTCATGTTGTTATAGCAGTCAGCATTTCAATCTGTTTAACACTATTTTAATTGAATTTCTCCAAAAACAAATAAACTGGTACCTGTTGTATGTTGTACTGTATGTTATTTGATCCCCAAACACAGTATTCAGTAACTATGGGACTAGATTTGGTTGATGGAGATCATATGGTCCAGTATATCATCATACAACAGGAAAGGGCAAATGTGCAATTTGTGGGGTTGGGGGGGTTGCAGTAGTAACTTTATCTGATGTAAAAAAAATACCTTCTTATTATCCCCTGTGCTATCGGGAACAGCAGTGCTGGTAACTAGTAAAAGGAGCTACCAGCTGTCTCGCAGAAGATGCAGTTTTTTCTTCTACTTACGTTTTACAACACAGCCTGCTCATACAAGGAGAAAGGGCAAAGATGCAATTTGTGGGGTTGGGGGGGAGTTTGCAGTAGTAACTTTATCTGATGTAAAAAACATACCTTATCATTATCCCATTTGCTATCTGGAACAGCAGTGTGACACTGAAATTCAGACATCTTTATGCTTGATTAGTGGTCGGGATTGTGGGTTCAGAGGAATGTCAATGAAACAGAAGAGACAATCCTGTTTATGCATCTGTTATTTTATGCTTTATACCATGCACTGAGTGTGAGAATGGTTACAGTACAGGAGCAACAAATTTCACTTCAAATACAGTATGTGTAGTAGCTTCAGTTTTGTATCCTCAGTAATAAAAATTACAATACTGACAGTTGTGGGGTTGGGGGGGTCACAGTAGTAACTTTATCTGATGTAAGGAAATGCAGTACCTTCTCATTATCCCTGGTGCTATCGGGAACGGCAGTGTGACACTGCAGTCCTAAGGAATAATTGCAGTTGCTAGATTGTCAGAGAGAGCTGTAGGCTCAAGGCACTGGATGCTAGCCATTAAAGCAGAAAGTGATGGTTTTGATCCCAGGAGACTTTTTATTAAAACAGAGCAGCCCAATTTTGATTATGTACAGTAGTTCCATCTGATCGAATGCCCGATTACTGCCCTTTCTGATTTGATGACAGTCAATAACAGTCCATGGATCTGAGGGTGTGTGGTATCGTGGATGCATACAGTAAGGATAAGGATAAAAAAACAGCAGCCACCAGCCCCTGAGGAGCTCTCATGCTAATGGGTCCAAAGGAGTTCATTCTGCTTGTAGTTATTTTTGGGGCCCATTCCTGTTGTGGAAATGTCTTGTTGGGTCTGGGATTGGTGCAGTACAGCTCCCCTTGGATGGGAGGTTCCGAAAAAGCCTGGTTGTGGGGGGGGGTGATGTGAGTTGAGCACTTCAGTTTGTGCTCCTGGATTAGGCTTGGAGGGGTAGTCATTGTTGTATTCACAAACACTGTACCTTGGCAGCTCCCATGAAAAAGTAGAGAAATTGTAAGAACGACAACCCATAAAAGAAAAATAAAAATAAAAATACTGTACACTACTTCACTAACCACAAAAACAGATCATAAGCTGTTACCACAGATCCCCTGGCACTGCTAATTCTCATTTTAGTGCCAGAACTATTGGACCCTCCACACACACACACACACACACACACACACACACACACGACAGCTCAGAAAGCAAACACAAAGGGGAGACACTGCCTAAAACAACAAATCCATTCACCGGAGCGCTAAAAATAAAACATCAATGTGAGAATTGATGGACCCTCTACTGAACCTAGCTCTAAGCCACCATGGACTCGTGCCATTCTGCAGAGCAGCAGGGACCCTCTGCAGTAATACTCTGCTGGTGTAACCTCCACACTGCGATCCTCTAGGGGGAATTGCAGGTTAGCTGTAGGAAAGTCTGATGTGATCCGGTTTAAAAGTCAAAATACTTACAGTTGCTAGATTATCAGCAAGAGCTGTTGACTGAAGGTGTGAGATGGTAGCAATTAAAGCAGAGGGTGCTGAGTTTGATCCCAGGATAGGGTAAATTTTTTTTATTAAATTGAAACAAAACAGAGCAGCTTTCGTGCTAACGTGTCCAAATGATGGTGATCTCATCACATAATCAGTCACTGAATGGACACCACTCCACCCTGCTGTGGGAATTCATTATGGCATTACATGTTTGTACTGTAGGAAGTATCCTCTGTCAGTTGTTCAATGACAAAACCTGGAGCACACCTGTGATTCCTAGGCTGTCTGGTCATATGTAATTACTGGGGGACTGCAGAATTACAGCAAAACTGCACCAGCACTCCGTGTACAGTACCTTGTTTTTTGGCTAATATCCCTCTAGCACCTTGCACCATCCTGTCAGTGGCCAAAACTGGGGGAAGAGAAGAGTATCTAGAGTTGATTGCCTAGAATATGTATTAAGATAGGTAAAAATGAGGCATAGTAAACTGTACAGTTGCTGCTCACTGTTTTAATTCCACGGTCTGAAATAATAAAAAAACAGTGAAAACGCATACTGCACAGTACAGTGCATCAATCTTACTGTCACAGCACTATTGACACATGGACAGGTTTTGTGCCCACCAGTACAGTGTCTGAATAATAGCAATGCACCCTAGTGATATTGCAGGTTCGGAATTATTATGATGTCATTGCCTCCCTTCCCTCATTGGTGTACAATGCAATAGTTGTTTTTTTTTTAAGCTTTAAATTCAGTTCAAGGCACTGTACTGAACTTTATTCAAGGTTGGGAAGGTTTTTTCAACTTTTTTACATGTTTTAGCCAGATTGTCTCGCCATTAACTAAAGAATGTGGTCATGGCAGTGTTGCATTTTTTTGCTTGGGTATGCGGTCCACATCCAATCTTGTGTCTTGCAAAATGAAGCCACAGAACAGGCTGCTCTCCATCCACAGTACTCTAGTACTGCACATCCCCTGCTGTCCTCAGTGCATTGTCATTTGGGAGGACTGCATCCCCAACCAGTTATGCACAATTGTCCTGCCGTCATCCATAGTGTTAAAAAAATGTGGCCTGCTTTTGTTCAAACCAGTTAATAGACCTTTCAACCTTGGAAAAAAGACTGTGCCATTGAATTGAAATGAAATCCAGAATAAACACACAAGAAAACACTGGGAGCAAATTAAGTAGGGGTTGTCCATTGATGAAAATGTTCTGACTGGCACAGGTGAGGTGGCATGCTGCAGCTGGTTATACTGTACCAGGTGCAGTAGTTTGGCTCAGCTTAAAATGAACAGGGTACATTGTGCGCAAACTGCAAGCTGCCTTTAATGGTAGAAACACTGGCAATACAGTAAGGTGGCAACCTCTGAAAAAGGAGAGAAAACCTAAGAATTTGCAAGTGCATGGGACGCCCCCTCCTGTGCACAACTTTCCTGCCACATGTGTACATTTTGGCAATCCTTGGGAAATCATCTTCTAGGGAACCAGGGTTCCAATTGCACTATAGCTGCAGTCATTTCCCATTGAATTACTTTTAGCAGGTTAGTTGACCTCCTTGTGCTACAGTGGTCCTACCAGTCAAATTGTGTGGAAACAGGACCACACAATTCATAACATCTTTCTGAATATCTGCATTGTGTTTTTTTCCTGACAAATTTTTATTTATTTTTTTTATTTAACTTTTGTTGACTGGGTAAGTGCACTAGACAAATCCTGCCTATTTTCAGGCATGACCCAGGGAGGGGGATACATATGAATGCCAACTGACCTTGAACCAGATTAAGCTGTTAGTGATATTTTTACTGAATGAGGGAAATTTGGTCAAGACACTGGGGAAATTCCCCTACTCTCCTGTAGGTGGATGGGCCGTCAGTCTGCATGATGGCCACTTTGGGAGAGAAGTCAGAGGAGGAGGACGTGTGTTTGGTGGGAGGACAGGCTCTCCTTCCACTGATTTGTTGTCAGAGGCTAATCAGGCTGAAGGTCTGGAAATGGACGCTGATTTAGAATAAACATTTCATGAAACGTCTGTGTCTTTGGAGGAGTTGGGATTTAATAGTGAGCACCAGATTCAAGGTATGAAATTGAACTTTAATTCATTGGATGCTTTATGCTTAGAATCCCAAGAGAATGTTTCAATACCAATAAACCACATGCAAGATCTGATTCCTCAGCCCTCTGAGTCCTCAGCTGTGAGATTTGACAGGCCAGAAGAGAAGCCTGACAACAGGGAGAATGATTCAGTACATCTGGCTAGCGTGAATCGTGAGGGTGAGTCATTTCTTACTTCTGGATCGGCTGGCAGGATTAGCGTGAGTGACAGCGAGTGCCAAAAGCCATCCTTATTGAGTAAAGAATCAGAAGATAATGAGGTTAACAATTTGTTCGTTGCTCACGAAAGGGGAGTAGTGCACCCATTCACAAGTAATCTCTGTTTGGATAAAGAAACAGGGTTTGTTTTCAAGTTGCCAGTTTCCCATGAAAAATCAGCTGACAAACCTAATTCAGTGACTTATCAAAAGACAGTATGCTACAAAAGGGGGTTACAGAGTTTACATTTGCTAGTAAAGCAGCTAAAGTTCCAGTAGGGGCTCATTTGGCAAAGTGTTGTGAAATCCCCCCTTGTAACCTGGAAAATGAAGCAGGTAAACAGTCTAAAGAGAAAGTCTCGATGCTACAGGATCAACATGATGAGAAATGGTCTCTACATAAAGTGCTCCTAGAGGTGGGCCAGGAAAAAATATTGTTACAGGATCCTGGAAGCCTGATCCACTATGGGATCCTTCGTTTGATTTTCAATCAGGTTCTCCAACTTGGAAACCAAAAATTACTGTGACTGCTCAGTCAGAGGCTGTGTTTGCTTCCCAGTCAGTTCTGGACAAAAATATAGAAAAGACTGTAGTCATTAATATAAAAGTCGATTGTATTAATGTGATAGCAGTTGATTCTGTGCAACCTGCATCTCCTAAACTGGAGGAAGTTAATGAAGGGGCTATTGGGTCATTGTTAGAGAATAAAAAACCTCTGATGTCTGAATTATTTGCACATGCTAAGAGAGCTGCACCAAGACAGAATGCAGTTTGCATTCAGTACAAATGGGGTTTAGCTGATCGTCCAGACAGGTACTATGTAGGCAAATGCTTGATAGAAGATTCACTGCATTTTTCCCCAAGAGATGTATTTGCATTTATTAATATCTCAGGGGAGGATAATTTTGACATCAGTTTTAGAACATCATATGCTTTGGATTTATTTTGAGAGCATTATGGACAAGTTAAGTTTTCCCCCACATGGAATCCCTTTTTGGTAATTCCGCTGGCAAAACCTTTGATTAAATATGTAACAGTGATGTTTAGGAATGAGGGAGTTCATGTGGAGGACATAACTTACTGGCTTGCACAAAAATGTGAGGTATTGAGTGAACCTGAACCTATCCTAGACTCTGAACAATTTTAGACAGGGGGGTGCAAATATAAAGTTAAATTGCGTCAATCTGAATCTCTGAGTTGAACATATTCCAATTCTTTTCTGTTAGGAAGAGACAGGGGAGTATGTTTTTACGGGGGTCAGCCTTGGGCTTGTTACAAATGTGGGGCAAAAACCCACCTGTCCAGTGTTTGTGATCAACCCAGGTGTGATAATTGTGGGGAAATTGGACATGTAACCATGCAATGTGCAAACCTTTCTAGGTGTGATCTATGTGACTGGTATGGTCACATGTTCCAGGAATGCCCCATGGCAGCTAAAAACAAGGCATCATGCATCAGCCCTGACTTGCTGATCCAAAATGCTCAAGATTCTTCTTTAGAGAAGTCCGAAAAACTACCTGACAATACCTCCCTCCCCCTGCAGCAAGTGGATAAGACTGAGCAACTTCCTCTGAGCACCCCCCCCCTTGAAACAGGAACCTGAAGTTAAGAGTTCCATAATGAATGAAGTCATGTTAATAGTTAAAAGAGAATTACATGACAGTCAGGTTAATCCTGAGTCCTTTGAGTCAGTATGTTACAGAGATCCAGAGCTTTTGGACAAAAAGCCTGATGATATCTCAGCCCTATCTCCCTTACCCCCAAGGAGATCATCTAGGAATACTAAAGCAAAAGCTTCACCCTCCACTGTCAGCATTGAAACCCCAAATTCTTATGCAGCCTTGTTTACTAATTGGGGGACTCCGAAATGGACACTGGGGACTCTGAGTCCCAAAAATTTGTTTAGGAGAACATAGGAGTGTCTGCAGATGATTATAAAGAAAAAAAAAAAGAAAAAAGGAAGAAGTAATGCTGGGTCTTTACTATCAATTTCAGAATGGAGGTGCATAAATGGGGTTCTTTGAACACTCATGGTTTATTAAATAATATTAAAAGGCAAGCCTTGTTCCAGACACTTCTTGAATTTAACATTTCAGTTTGTATTTTGCAAGAAACCTGGAAGTTCACTTTAGAACAAATCTCTTCATTTAAAAGAGACTGGCCATGGGGACCCTCTTATTGGACTTTCAGAAGAGATTGTGCATATGGTGGTGGCATCCTGTTTAGTGATTTTCACTTTTTTGCTTTATAAATTGATTGATTTAATTCTGGGAAGGGTCTTAATTCTGGATGGGAAATAGAACTCAATGGAATATAGACTCATTAATACCTATAACCCTCAAAATAAAGCTGATCGTATTAAGTGTATGGAGGCTATTCAACCATATTTAGTTACTTCAAGTAAAATCTTTTGGGGAGGTGATTTTCATTGTAGTTTATTGTCTACAGGAGAATCAAGGAAAACAATTTACTGTGACTCACACTCTTTAGAAACAATAGTTAAAGTGGCTGGTCTGATTAATTTTTTTTCAATACCTGAAATCTGGGCCTAAATACACCTTTATAAAGGGTAGATTGTATTCAACAATTGATTATTTATTTTTATCACCATTAGTACCAAATGGGATTTTTCAGACTATTTCAGTGGAATATTCTGACCACATGCTTTTAATATATACTTTTGGTGAATTAACTTTGGTCCCACAAAAACACTTAGATGGAAACTGAACACTACTATTCTCCAGAATTCTTATGTTAAACATACAATCACTACCATATTAAATTCTCGATTATCTGTTGCCTTTCTCTATCCAGAATTAGGAGTTTGGTGGATGGAGACCAAAGCAGACCTATGTAATTGTTTCAAAAAATGTGGAACCTACCAGAAGAACTCAAAGTGTTTTACCATCTAAAATTAAGAAGGCATTTGCAACTATTAATTTCAAGTGCAAACACTACCAAAGGTGACTATACTAATCAGATTGAAGCTGTCAAAAGTGAAATGAGAAAGGAACAATATGATCAAGCTAAAACTTTGCATGCAGTGCTTACAAACCAAATGCAAAAATCAAAACTAGGGGATCCTTATGAAATTTGTAAAAACTTGAAAGATTCCACAACAATGGATTATTTAGTTTATAAAGAAAGACAGGTTGTCAAGGAGATGGAAATCTGCTCCATCATTAAATCTCATTACGAATCCTTGTATCCAAAATCTCCAGTATTGGAATTAAATATTGATTCCTATCTAGATGCTTCCCCATGTCCACTTTTGTCAGACAATTCATTACGGTTAGTGGATCCTGCCACTTCAATAGAAATTGAGTTAATTATAAAAAATTTAAAGGTTGGAATTTCCCCAGGATTGGATGGGCTTCCAAATTTATTTTATAAAACATTTTCTTCTACTATAATGGCTTGCTTACTCTTAATCTTTCAATCTATAATAAGGGGCCAGGTTATGCCACCCTCCTTTATGGATGGGCTAATTATTCATATTTTTAAATCTGGAGATAAAGGTGACATTAAAAATTGGAGGCCTATTACAATATTAAATTATGATAACAAAATTTCTTCGATGCTTTTGAATAACAGATTGAAAACTTACGTAGAGAAAGTAATTTCACCTTTCAATATTGTGGGTTACCAAGTAGGCATATTCAATCTGCCCTTATGATCATTAGAGATGTCATAGAGCGTCTATAATTAGAAGGTAAAATTGGATATTTGATTTCTGCTGACTTTGAAAAGGCATTTGATAGAGTAGATCATACTTACTTGTTTCAGGTTTTAAAATATTTTGTAATTCCACAGTTAGTTATTAACATAATTGGATCCCTTTATACATCAGTCAGGGTGTTCCCACTTATCAAAGGTAGGATTACGTCTGGGTTTGGCTTAAAAACAGGAATACGTCAGGGTTGCCCATTAAGTCCGCTCTTGTACATTTTGTCTTTGGAACCCCTATTACGTAGCTTATCATTGTCTCCTAAATGGAAAGGAATCAGAGGTACCCAAATGCATTCCCTAATACATATCCAAGCTTTTGCCGATGATGTTTGTCTATTTTTTAATAAGTGTGAACATCTGCAACATTTTCTTGAGGAATTTAATTTATTTTCAAAATTTCAAATACTAAGCTTAATATGGATAAAACAAAGGGTTTAATCATAGGAGCAGGTTGTAATTCAGAGATGCATTTCAAAAATATTTATATATCCTCAGAGCCTATAAGTATACTACGTGTATCTTTTGGTTCACAGAATATTCCTGAGGTCAATTGGGATCAGGTACTAAAAAAAGCTGAATTCAAAGTTGCCCGTTGGAGACAATATAAATTTTCAAAAATAAAAACAATTCAAATTCTCAAACAATTCATAATTCCGGGTCTCCAATATATAACCACACTTTTTCCCCTACCATCCCAGTTTGAGACTAGATTGTATAGTGTTTTTTTTTTCAGATGTTGTGGGCAATAGGCTGAATCCAGTCAAGAGGTGTTTTACCTATCTAGATACTAAGGGGGGGGGGTCTGGCTATGATCGGTCCTATTGTTTTTTTTTTCACTCCCTTTTCTTTTCACAATCAATTAAAAAAAATGCTTTTCTTTTCTCATAGTAGAGAAGGTATTTGGATGAGTATAGTGTTACATAGATATTTCCAAGCCTGGCATAACTTGGCCCCAAACTAAATCCACATATTCATGTCCCTGTGTATTTTAGGCCTGTAGTACAAAAGTTATTTAAATGGCAAATAACTAAACAAATTATAGTCTCTTCTATGGTTAAAGTTTTATATGAAGAAATTATGAATCATATTCACGCTGTAGAGCCCAGTTTTAAGAATTGCACTGAGGCACAGAATTGCTATATATTGAAGCAGTTAAATAATTCTAGAATCCCAATTTTTATGTGGGAACCACACTGGCTGAGAATGTATGGTAAACTGAATGTGAGGGAAAATGCCAAATATAAAGCAAAAAGTGAAAGGAACTGTCCCTACTCTGCTTGTGTCAACCAAGAAGAATCAATGGAACATTTATTTTTTCTTACATTGCTCAATTGTAAAACAATTATGGGCTTAAGCAGCTAAGAAATGGATGTTTCCCTTGGTTCAAAACTTAGATTATGAAACATTGGTCCTATGTAAGTTTCCTCCAAGTTTAAGAGCTTTTAGCAAAAGTACTCTTGTTATTTTCTTTGGCTGTCTGCGTTTTTACTTATGGCAGATTAGGTGTCAATGGGTTATCTATCAAAAAAAAGGTTCTAACGAGGAGTATTGTTTGCAAGTTACTAATGAATTACAGAAAGTCTATTTCAAAGATGCCCAATTATATAATTCTTCTAAAGTAGCGAATTGGTGAAAGGATTTTTGCACATTATTAAATACAAATAATTATGTAAGATTTGCTGAGGAATTACTTGATTGTAAAAATGTACATGACTACATTGCAGTTTTCTTTTCTGTTATTGACCTTTTGAACTTTGTGTTGTGAATTAAGTTTATTTATCAATAAAAACTCCCATACTCTTTTCGATATACAACATGGGATCTTTAACATCCACCTGAACTATCACAAATCCAGGCAGACGGGACCTTGGTTTAACGTCTCATCCGAAAGATGGCACCTCAGAAGTGCAGCACCCCTCTCATGCTACACTACAGTGTCAGTACTGGGATATTAACCCAAGTGCCAGATGTGGGAACTGAACCCACAGCCCTCTGGTCTCCTGGCCTCAGAGGCAAGTGTGCTACCTAGTGAGCCACTGACATTGATAAATTAAAGCTGATGATCGATACCATGTTTCTGTCCATCACAATTGTGCTTTTTCTTGCAAAATTAATAGAAGCTGATAATTGACATGGTACAGTACCCATTGTGCACTAATGTGTGTGTGTTCCTGTTACTTTCTAAAAGCAACAAATTAAAAAGACTGCCTTTGAAATTGATAGGATTCAGACATTGATCATGGAGAATGAATGTTGTAAACATTATTCTAAAAATTCCTTTCATTAGAGGGTGGTAGGTGCCTGAATAATTCAAGACTATGTTAGCTTGTCCATTAACTGATGCAATATTTATGTTATTGGCTTTTATGCTGTAGCATTTAGAATGTATGCACATAGTATGTCATTCTTCTTCCTTCTTCTTTGTCCTTTCTTTCTTTCCCATATTCACTCTTCCTTAATTAATTGTCTTATCTATTTGTTTTGGCATACTATTGTTTTTGTGCACAGGTTGGGTTGAATATGGCCAACTCAGATCACTGTACCTAATTTTCTAGTTTATGTATTCTTATACCTGCCTTTGCTGTTATGTGATGTCATTATAGTGTTATGTTTTCTTTTCTCTTGTTTTTTTTCTCTGATTGTTTATAAAAGAAATAATAAAAAGTATAATTTCAAAAACAAATTCCTTTTGTTAAACAGCAGCAGTTAGAGTGTTGTCAGGTGAACATGCACGCATTACTTGGGTGCATGCATTGGCAGAAAAAAGCAATGCCAAATATTATATACAATATGCATTTCATTATTTTTCATGCCTGGTTGCTTAAACAACTGAGTGGTTTGAGGGATGAGAGTTGTACTCAACCAGGTATAGCCAGAGGAAATTGTGACATTTTGCAGAGTGGCATGGACCCTTTGCTTTGCTACAATGCTGGCCCAACTTCCATCTTGCGATACTCTGTAGGGAATTGGACACCTGGTTATTCAAAAATACTCCCCAAACCCAATGTGCAATACTTTAGATCTGATCCCCCCACTCTCCCACTGAAGGGAGTAGTACTGTGCCTCTTACTAATGTACTGTATGTTAATTTGTTTATTTTTTTATTTGTTTGTTGATACCTAAAATAAAGTAGGAGAGAAAGAGCAAAAAAAAAAGATACAATTTCCATATACTGCACATTAAATGGATCTGTGATATATATCTTGTAGAAATTATTCAATTGCTGTAAAAATAAAACCTAGTATAAAATACATAAAATGATATGCTGTGATATCACAGTATTTATTGAAATGTTTCCCCATGAAGGCGAACTGAGCAACACGTTTCTGGTTTCATGGTGTGACCTGGGGGGGATGGGTGACTTACTCTGAAGATGGAAAATACAGAAGTAACAATAGTACAGGGAACAAAAGATTACAATTCTTATAAAAAGTTGCAATATTCATTACCGCAAATAAAATAAGAGACACCACAATTGATTAGAACTGCAATACAGGTTGTACAGACCATACAATAATAAAACTATACTTGGTAGTGCAATGTGGTTACAAGTGCTGAAAAGGCTTAGAGGCAAACAGTTACAGTAAGTGCGATTGAAAGGGGGAAGGGCAAGTGTAATTTGTCATACTATGGCTTCTCAGATACTATGGATTCTCAAAGTTAACAATGCATTACTTCCTAGCACATTTTGCAAACAAACACAAACAACTCTGGATATACAATATGCTTACTTTAATTATTTTTCATTTCTTGCTGCTCAAACACCTCTGTTGGTCAAGGGATAAGTATGTTTCTGAAGCAGGCATACAACCAGATGGAATCCCACTATTCTGCAGTGTGACATGGACCCTCTGCTGTGCTACACTGCTGGCCCGACCTCCATGCTACAATCATCTGTGTGGAAATGTGAGGTCAGCTGGCCTATCACATCACCCTGAATGTCCCTCACTTCATCCTGGATGAGCTATTCAATTGCAACTGGGAGAAAAAAAATCAACTCATGATTTAATATACTTTGTGCATTTCATTATTTTTCATTTCCTGCTGCTTAAACAACTCTATGGTTTAAGGGATGAGAGTTGTACTCAGCCAGCTATAGCCAGAGGGAATTGCACAATTTTGCAGAGTGGCAGGGACCCTCTTCTGCTTTGCTGCAATGATGGCCCGACCTCCATACTGTGATCCTCTGCAGGGAATTACCTGTGTGGTCAGCTAGTCCTTCATATGATCCAAGAGATGCTGTACTGTACAGAGTTGGAAAACAAAAATCTCAACTCTTTCCCCAAAATCATTCTCCCACTTGCCTATACAGTGTTTCCCTTAACTCTAATGGAAAAAAAGAAATCTCTTTTAATAATCGGCTGCAAAGGTTATGAATACTGTACGGAAACTAACAATAATAAAAAAAGCAAAAAAACAACTCTGAATGTACAGTATGCTTATTTTAATTATTTTTCATTTAAAAAAGGTTGGGAAGGTTTTCTCAACCATTTTTATATGTTTTGGCAAGAATTTCTCTCCATTGACTAAAGAATATGGACATGGCAGTGTTGCATTTTTTTACTTGGGGATGCCATCCATATCCTCTCTTGTGTCCTGCAGCATGAAGCCACATAACAGGCTGTTCTCCATCCACAATACCCTAGTACTGCACATGCCCTTCTGTCTTCAGTGCATTGCCATTTGGGAGGACTGCATTCCCAACCATTAATGCCCAATTGCCCTGTCGCCATCCATAGTGTTAAAAAAATGTGGCCTGCTTTTGTTCAAACCAGCTGACACAGCTGCCAACCTTGAAAAAAAGGACTGTGCCTCTGAATTGAAATGAAATCCAGAATAAGCACACAAGGAAACACTGGGAGCAAATTAAGCAGAGGTTTTCCATTGATGGAAATGTTCTGACTGGCACTGGTGAGGTGGTATACTGCAGCTGGTTATACTGTACCAGGTGCAGTAATTTGGCTCAGCTTAAAATATACAGGGTATAGTACATTCTGTGCAAGCTGCAAGCTGCCTTTAATAGCAGGAACACTGGCAATACAGTAAGGCAGCAACTTCTTAAACGGAGACAATGGCTAAGAATTTGCAGGTGCACCCCTCCACCTGTACAACTTTCCTGCCACATTTGTACATTTTGGGGATCCTTGGGAAATCATCTTCTAGGGAACCAGGTTTTCAATTGCACCACAGCTGCAGTAATTTCCCATTGAATGACCTTTAGCAGTCTGTTGACCTCCTTGTGCTACAGTGCTCCTACCAGTCAAATTGTGTGGAAACAGGATCACACAATCAATAATGTGTTTCTGAACATCTCATTTGTACTTTTTCCTGACAAATAAATTAAAGCTGATTCAATGTTTGTGGAATAGCAATGGGGAGAGATGGGGTATATAGTGCTTTTGTAACTTGTAGTACTTTTTGTGGCTTTACTCTATTTCCACCCTTGAATAATAGCTATATAGGTAGCAATTTGTAGGGAATAGAAGGCCCCAAAAGATACCTACTCCAATTCATGGAAAGTATGACACCCTGGCACTCAGGATAGGAAAACTCCCAAGTGGAGGAAACCGCTGAGGACCCATGGCCAGAGGTCTACCCATCCTCTGGCCATACTAAAATGAGAAGGACCTAGATTCTAGTAACCATAGATAATTTGAGGTTGGTGAGCTGCTTGTAGAGTCGATGATCTGTCCTAAATCCATGGATGATGCAGACTGAACAATGCTCCTGAGGTTGAAGAGTAGGTCTTTTCTGAATGAGCAATAGAATCCAGAGTGTGAAGTAAATCCAGGTGAAGGAGGGCAAAGGAAGTCCAAGTTTCCAAGATGATGATTGATGTTTGTCCCATGGAATTGTAAGGGTGCAATGAGCACGGGAAGCATAACTTGATCAATAAGTTACTAAATAAGGAATGGTGAAAATGCTATGGTACAAGAAGTCATCAGTGAATGATCCAACTTGTGACAGGTTTGAATGTCAAGGTATGGTCTGTAGACAAGGAATTCAGAAATGAAAGAGGAGTCACTGAAGAAGTATCTATGAAGTAGAAATGAATAGAAGAGAGAATTTGGGTGCCCTGTAGATGATGGTTCATTCTCAATCCAAGGATGATGCAGACTGAATTATGATCATCAGTATGAAGGGTACTTCTTCTCCATAAGGATGGTAGAATCATATGTGTAGAGCAGATCCAATTGAAGAAGGGGTAATGTAATACATATTTCCAAGGTGACGAAAGATGCATGTCCAGAGGGATTGTAGAGGCATAATGATTTGGGAGAGCATTATTTGACTGATATAAAACCAAACAGTACAATGAGGGATTTGAGATGATTTGCAAAGTTATGGGTGACTGATGCAATTCATGTAAGGTTTAACATTCAAAGTAGTCTGGAGGTAAAGAATTGATTAGTGAGTGACAAGTCACTCTGTAAGCATCCCAGAGTAAAAACGAGTAGAGGAGAGTTTGAGTGACTGATGAAAGTAATGCCACAAGTGATTAGTAAATGCATAGAAGAAGATTTGTGAAGTGGTCCAGGTGATATCCTAATATATATGGGAAATGATTGGAAATTCGGTATAAGGGATGGATGGCTTCTTTGGTCATGATGTTCATGACTTTATATGTAAATACTCTGCCGGTATGCTGCCTGAAGTAAGTTCGAGTATTTCTGTGGTGTGATTATCCAGAATATACACTATGGTGGAATAGGTTGGTTAAGTTTACAGGTAATCTAGATGCTGATGTACTTGAGAGAAGCTTGGGGGCAGATATAAGGAAGAGTCTGTAGGCTGGGTTGGTAGTGAGATCGATTAGTGTAAGGATGCCATAGGATCTTGGTGCTATGGCTGATTAATGCCAATTGGGAGGCAGACTGAATTGGTGATTTTGTCTTAACTGTTATGGATTGCTGGATAGAATTCAGGAGAGCCAGTTCTAGGTGATGGTCTTTACAGCAGAGATTAATTAAGGTAATTTGAGAATGGTCCACTGGAAGAGTCCTTACCTAGCTAAAGGTACTTAGAGAAAAGGTGCGGATCACTGTATAAGGATTGGTGATGTCCAGGAGCAAAAACAATTGTTTGGATGGTGTGGAGTTAGTAATCAGCTAGGTAGTGGAGACCCAATGATGAATATTCTGGAAGACATTTGCGAAATTCTTAAAACAAGCAATGACTGTTGAGTAGTAGGAGTCGAGTAACATGGGCAACAGAGTCGGTGGTAGTATAAGGAGCTGCAGAAAGTAAGACAGATGATGTTCATAGTTGAATGGGTTACAATGCGATTCCAGGTATCCATAGAAGGGATACTAATTACAAAGTGAGGGCATAGCAGAGGGATTTTATATCCTTTCCGTGTAGGAGGATAGCCAGTGAGATGAAGTAGACAGGGGAATCACAGTAATGGAAAGGAGAGGAGTCAGAGGGTATATCCATTAGAGACTGAGAAGATCTTCCTATGTCAAGGTGAATGGGATTTCATGAATGATCCTGAACAGCTGATTGGGCAGCATATAAAACTCCATGATGACAAAAGAGCATGTAAGGCATGTTAACCAAGGGATGTTTGCTGACAGTAGTATTTCTCCAGTGTAATGAACAAGTGATCCAATGAGAAGTGGAAGGGTGGAGTCACGTGATGCGGTGCACGGGGTTGCAGCATTCCGGGGGAGCTCCGTCTGCCTCCTCCCAATTTTGCTGTTTTGTGGGCACACTTTTGGGATTCCGGACCAGATTTCCTCGCCTAACAGCCTCAGGAGCCTGCCGACTGTTGTTTGGTGCCGTATGGAGGAGGAGATGCCGAAAAACCCCCCGAGGCACACACCTCCTGTCTCACCGGAAAAGGCCCCGAAAAAAGCAAGGGCCTCAGGTGCGAAACACCCACAGGGATCGGCGAAGGAGGAGTTGGAGTATGAGGCATTGACTTTGGCTAGATTTTTAGAAGAGTTCAGACCATTTCAACTGGAGATCAAGGAATTGGCCATGGACATAAAACGTTTGTCCACCACGATGGAGGATATCGCTAAAAGAGTATCTGATAATGAAGTGAGAATTAAATCTTTAGAAGGGCACACGGAAAGGGTGGAAGAGAGGTCTGTTTTATCTCGGCAAAGGCTTGCTAAGCTAGAAACAAAGGTCGAGGACCTTGAAGGGAGGTCTCGCCGTAACAATGCTGTCATTTTAGGGCTGCCCGAAAAAGAAGAAGGCCCTGATCCTGTGAAGTTCGTGCAGAAGTTTGTAGAGAAGATAGTGGGCCCTTCCCCTTATGGCCAGGCATACGTAATTGAGAGGGCTCATCGGGCCTTAAGGCCTATCCCCCCGCCTAACTCTCCACCTCGGCCCTTAATCTTCCGTTTTCTTAATTACTTGGAGCGTCAGCTTTTTCTCACTAAAGCAAGGGAGAACAAGGATCTTTATTGGGAAGGTACTAAAATAAGAGTCAAGCAAGACATCCCGGTGACGGTCAGACAGAGAAGAGCCACTTTCAATTCCTTGATTAACAGGCTGATTGCGGCCGGGGCCCATTTTAGAATGATTTATCCAGCCAAACTCCAAGTTATAATTAAGGGGGAATGGATGCAGTTTGATCTGGCGAGAGACTGTCAGTGTGGCATTAAAGGCTGTGTTACCTAACCTTTTAAGGATCCATGAAAGGGAATGGAAGGATCCTGGTGTGTGGTCACTTTGCTGTGGACTGCGGTTTGTGAAGGACGCTATGCTGTGATGACATCTCGTGTACTATCTGGCTCTGGTTTATTACTATCTCAGTGGGAAAATTAAAATGACTATCATGTTGGATGGACTGGTGCTGGTTGACTCTTTGTGTTAATCATTGGAATCCTAAGATGGGCTGCAACGCGGATTTTACTTTGGATTTTATTCTGGACTATGCTCTCTGGATTATGGCAATTGGGGACCTACTAAAGGAGCAGAGTGGAGGTGGGTTTTAGACCCACTCTCTCTTCTCTCATTTCCTTTCTCCCCTTCCCCCTTCCCCCCCTTTTCCCTCCTTTTTTTTTTTTTTTTTATATATCGCAGAATGATGGTGGTACTCTGAATTGTGTAACTTCCTTGTTTACTACCTTGTATTGCTAGCTGTAGTGAGGATGATGATTAGTTATGTTTGGGGGGGTGGGGACTGGTGGGCTTTTTTTTTGGTTGGTTAAATCTGGCCCTATACTCAATGCTGAGCCTGATACTCTAGGGGGGTGTTAACTTTAACTTTGTTTCTCTGTTTAAATGGTACAGGTCTGCTTATCGAGTCTGGACTTTTAGGGGTTTTGGTGAATTGATTTCAATGTCCGGTACTATCGGAGAGAATGCCTGTGGGGACATCTTATGGAATGGGGATATTGATGATTGCAAGGAGGCGGGGAGCGAGGTTGAGCAAAGCTATGATGTGCGGTGTTCACGGGCCAATGGAGTGGGGTGGGGTGGTGGTGTTGGGGGCTGGGTGGGAGATAGTTGGTATGTTCGGATCGGGTGTAGGGGAGTGGTGGTTGGGGTGGCTGTGGGGGAGGGGTTATAGTAAGATCTATCTATCAGATGTTTGTTTTGACAAGTGGGCCGGAGGAGGGGAGGGGTGGTGCGGGGGATTTGGCAGATCAGAGGTTGTATGTTTTCTCTGGCTTTTGAGGGATGGGGGGGCACAAGTCTGCTTTATAGGGGATGGGGTGTATCACGCTACTGTGCATACCTTATTTTATATGATAGTGGTGTATGACATTGTTGGGGGCCTTTAAGGTCACTACATGGAATGTAAAGGGTGCACGCCAGAAACATAAACAGTACTGTCTCTTGAAACACCTGGAGATTCTCAGAGCAAATATCGTATTCCTACAGGAGACGCATTTACTACATTCGGAAGCTAATACTATGAGGCGTAGACAGTTCGGGTCAGTTTTTCCTTCACAGGGTAACACTCAGAGTAAGGGAGTAATGATATTGGTGGGTAGAGCTGTACCTTTTGTTCCACTGCAAGTTGCTCAGGATGATGATCGGAGAATTGTATTGGTAAGGGGAAAACTTCAAAATATAGATGTCTTACTTGAAGCGATCTATGCCCGAATATGGAATACTAGGAATTTTGTTAAACTTTCTGGAATGCTTGCCCCTTTGTGAGGGTACCCATGATATTAGGTGGAGATTTAAACTTGGTGTTAGATCCTTATGGATAAATCTAGGGTGAGAGGCTTAGGTCATCGCCTGCTCGTGGCCTTCCATGAGGTGCTGGAACAATATGGTCTGGTTGATGTGTGGAAGTCCTTCATCCCAAGATAGACAGTTTACTTTTACTTCCACAGTGCATGGATCCCAATCTCGTTTGGATTATATCTTAGTTTCTAAGGACCTCCTTCCTGGGGTATTGGATGCAGAAATTATGCCGGGTCCTCCTTCTGACCATGCAGCAGTTGTTTGTTTCCATCTTGGTGTCAGCTCTGCCTAAAAAGGAAGAAGATGGAGAATCAACAATCAGCTGCTTCGTAACCCACGGGTCACCAAGTCCCTTTCAGATCAGATATCTGAGTTTATAGCCAATAATGCTGGGGCTGAGGCTAGGCCGGATATGGTATGGGGGGCATTTAAGGCCTATATTAGGGGAATGTTGATTGCACAGGTGTCCTATTGTAAGAGGGAGCGAACGCGGGTTTTCACTGAACTGCTAGAACGGATTAAGGATTTAGAAGGCAAGATAGAGGAGTTGGGGGATGAGAAGGACGAGACGGAGTTGATAGGGGTGAGGGACCTTTATCTTAAGCTGCTGGGGAACAGGCGGAGCTGGCTGAGTAAAACCAAGGCAAAATATCAGGATCAAGGGAAAAAGCGGGTCCCTACTGGCCAGGAGGTTAAGCAAATAGAGTCATCACGGATTGTCTCAGGGATTCAGTCTGGGGTGGATGGGACGATCAAGACTTCTCCAGGGAAATAGTTTTGGGTTTAGAAACTACTTTAAGTCTTTATATAACAAATGGCTTCTTCCCTTCTAGACAGGAGATTCTTACCTTTCTTGATGGGATTGATATTCCCCATCTTGGAGATTCAGCAAGAATTGTTGCTGGGGAGATTACTCAAAGTGAAATTGAAAGGGTGATAGAAAGTCTCCCTTTAGATAAAATGCCAGGTCGGATGGACTTTCAGCTAATTTTACAAGAAAATTTGTTAGGCTGATATCCCCTTGCTCTTGAGTCTCTTCCAATATATTCTGTCCCAGCAGGCCCAAGATCAGTCCATATTTGAGGCATTGATTGTATTGATCCTAAACAGGGCAAACCTCCGGAACACCCCTCGAGTTACAGACCTATTTCGTTGCTAAATTATGACATTAAAATACTGGCCAAGTTACTGGCAGAGAGGATAAGTGTGGTCCTTCCATACCTCATTGGTCCAGAGCAAGTGGGTTTTATGAGGGGAAGATCCTCTGTGGACCATGTCCGGACTTTGGCCCATGCTTTCTCAGTTTCTGAGGACAGCGGGGCGCCTATGGCCCTGCTGTCCTTGGACGCTGAGAAGGCTTTTGATAGGGTACACTGAGAGTTTTTACTTATGGTGATGGAGAGATTCGGGTTTCCGGAGTTGTTCAGGACCTGGATTCGCTCCCTTTACTCTTGCCCTACTGCAAGGATTGGTTGTAATGGTGCAATTTCCAAACCCTTCGCTTTATATGTTGGCACTAGGCAAGGATGCCCCTTATCTCCTCTCCTCTTTAATCTATACTTGGAGCCTTTTATAAGATCTGTGGTAGCCAATCAAGCAATACAAGGTATTACTATTAAGGACCATACTATTAAGGTCACAGCTTATGCGGATGATCTGTTGATCTATTTAACTAACCCAGGTACTTCTATACGAGCACTGTTGGAAGTTATTAAACAGTTCGGGAAACTGGCTAACTATAGACTAAATTTGGATAAATCGGTGGTATTTCCCCTTAATAATTTGGCCTTCAGACATGAAGTGGCGGATTTAGGTCTCTCCTGGAAGCTGAATTTTATTAGGTACTTGGGCCTCAACATAGCTGGGGGGACCTCAAGACTTTTCAATTGAATTTTGATCCGTTACTAAGGAATATTGCCTTGGACTTGGATCAATGGGTGAAACTCCCAATTTCCCTATGGGGAAGAGTCAATCTTGTTAAAATGAATATATTTCCTAGATTGTTTTACCCCCTGAGTATGTTGAATGTTGTTATACCATCCAAATGGTTTAAGAAAGTACATAATATGATTGCCAATTTCGTATGGGGTCAGAAGAAATCGCGAATGGCCTATGTGAAACTGGTGCTACCCAAGGAGCTGGGGGGACTTAGACTTCCACCTTTTGCCTTATATTTCTGGGCAGCCCAAACCAGTAAATATGTGAGATGGGCAAAGAGCAGCAAGGATTTGATTAACCAGAGTTATATACCACTTTGGTTGCGGATTGAATTAGCCTTGATTAAGGAAGCCGGTCTAAGACCGGATGCCCTATATTATATTAAGCCTAAATGGTTGCCCCGTGGGTTACTCAATTCCCCCATTGGTGTTGCAGTGAAGAATCATACCCAGCTTGCTGGTTTTCTAAGATATGATCATCTAAGAGATTGGGATCCCGTTTTGTTTTGGGTGGTAAAACATTGGAGCACACATGGTTACCCTTACCCGAGATATGACTCATAAGGGATCTGCTCTCTGCAGAAGGTGTGGTATTACCCTCGAATATTATGATGGGTAAATTTGGGTTACCCAACAGGGCTATTTTTAAGATCTATCAGGTCAGGCATCTCTTAATTGCGTAACTGGGAAAGGTGGTAGTGCAGAAACCGAGTCTGGAGTTTTTGGATGGCTTATCCCTTTAGTGGGGCTAAGACATGCGATCTCTAAAATTTACCAGGTATTGATTGCTTGGGCCTATGCCTCTGACCCGGTGCAAGGGTTATACTGGAATTCAGTTTTCCCGAATTCGAAGTTTAACTGGAAGGAGCTGTGGAGGAATTGTCATAGATTTCTATTGCAGGACAGATTGAGGCTCATGCAATTCAAAATTCTTCACAATATTTTTTATTCCCCATGGAAGTTAGAGAAAATTAGGTTGGCTAGAGATTCAAGGTGTTTCAGATGTCAGTGGGAGGAAGGAGACTTGGTACACATTTTCTGGAAATGTCCGAAGGTAGCCCCGTTATGGGAGGACATTAGGAAGAGGGTTAACCCTCTGTTGGGTCTCGAAGACCTGTTTATGCCAGAGATATGCCTTTTGGGAGATATCTCGAGCATTCCTGTGCTGAATAGGAGGTTTTATATGGCTCTGATTGCTGCCACGCTTAAGAGGGTGGTAATTAGGCACTGGAAAGACCCGGTGGTCTTAGGATATAAGGAGTGGTTGGAGGAATTACTTGCTTGTTTGAGAACTGAAAGGATGTCGGCTATCCTTCAGAATAAGCTCTCCAGGTTTGACAAAATCTGGGGCCTCTTTTCACTTGCTATTCTATTCGTGAGAATTAATGCTGTTTCTATTGATATCACCCTATCTCCTCAGACTTGTGCCAGGTGGGTGGGAGAGGGATGGGGAGGGCTGGGGAGGGGTGGGGGAGGGTCTGTTACAGGGCCATGATTGTGGAATGTGCAAACTTTATATATAAGGCCGACTGTATGGCTGCATGTACCCTGTAACTTAAAATGAATAAAATGTTAATTGAAAAAAAGAGAAGTGGAAGGGTACTGTTAAAATGGCCAGAGTAGGAGTATGAAATGAAAAATATGGAAGACCAGTTGACCTGGTAGGAGTATATTCAGAGATAATGTATTATAGTAGGACCAAAAGAGCCACAGCAAACAGCACAAAGCCCTGAGCCTGCAAGACAAGTGGAGAGGCAGCCAGCCAATCGAAAGGAATGCTAGATTGAGTCCCAAGGAACTGTAGGAACTATCGAAGGAATGTGATGAGCTAGGCGAAGCCAGATGGCAAACTGTGCAGGAAGGAACTGAACTGGGTCAGCCCCATGTGAACAACAGCATGATGCAGGAAGGCTGTAGCAGTCACTAAAAGATCATCCATGGAGGTCAAAAAGTGAAGCCCAGAACACAGATCATTGGGGCTGAGGTACAGTAGTCCCACATCCAATGATGAAGTTGACTAACCAGAGAAGGGATGAAGGGAGTTGGAGCAAAGAAGGAGAAGGTCCCACATCTGAAAGAGAAATTAAAGATGGCCATCGACTGGAAGGGTGACCTATAGCAACAAAGTCCCAGAGGTAGGTGAACTGGATTGAAAGAGATGCCAGACCAGCTGGCAAGAACCAAATCATGATGGACTGGAGGCCAAGGGGTTGGGTATGATGGTCCATTGTAGAGCAGAATGGTGAGTGGTGAGGAAGGATGGAAGTCATTCAGAGCAGATGGCTCCTGTGAATGGAGGGAAGTGGTGAACTGACAGGGAAGGAAAATGCAGAAGGAGGGATCCAGAGGTGGAGACGCAAGCTCCCAATCCGGTTGATGAGGTGAGATGACCAGGACATGACAATCCAGATAAGTCTGAGGGAGAAGGCACAGTTGACACACAGTGTAGTTCAAGGAGTAGGCAGCAAGCATTGGTCCAGTAGAGAGTGAATACATCAAAACAATTGATTGGAGAAACAAGCTTCCAGGCTTGGTAATGGAAGAAAGAGAACTAGTAACCAATACCACTTGGCAGGCATAGGAGGATGGAGGCAGACGAGTTGCTGAGGTCCAGATTCAGAAAGGATTCGGCAACCAGGCATGAGCCAGGAGATGTATCGAACATGCAGTTCCATGAACGGGCCACCTTGCCAAGTAGATGTTGAGAAGATCCACTGGTGATGTTGACAGGCAGAGCTGAGAGATGGAAGGCAGAGGAGTGAAAGGGCCCCATTCTCGAAGAGAAGCAGCAACCTGCATTAGATAGAGTGTCCAGAAAGTAGAGCAGGGAAGCAGCTCAAGCTCCTGACCAGGGGATAGTGCGATATGACCTGAGGGGAGCCTGCAGGCAAAGAAGATTGAAGGAGCAAGGAGGATAAGTGCCATATCCAGAAGGGTAGCGGCATCTGAAAGTAGGATGAGAATTGAAACATATGAATCAATGGAATGTAAGTACAGGAAACCTTCCATGACGGTTGAGGCAAGATGATCCTACTAGATGTGGGAAGGAGTTAGGATGATGAGAGCACACAGTTGAAGAAGGTCCAGTCCAGGTGGGATGCGGCAACCCGGAGTGGTTTCTGGATGTAGACAATGGTCACAGTCGAATACAGGTGTCATGCTCTGAACAATGGACATCTGCTAGATAGGACTGAGGATAGAAGCTGTCAACCAGGTAGTAAGGAGAGGCAAGTAGGTAATGTCAGGTTCCAGAAGGGAAGCCTCATCCAGAATTTAGGCCAAAAAATACATGAGGTGAAGCAGTAGACAGTATACTCAGACACCTGATGGGGAGGTTGCATCAGTATGATGGTGATGTGAGGCAGCAAGGCAGAGGCAGAATGATAAGGCTCACTGGGCGAAGTTCCATTCCTGAAGAGAAGTGGCAACTGGTAAGAAGCAGAGAAGGAACAGTGTCCTGTAGAAGATTGTAGACATGGCTCCCTTCCCTGGTAGTTGGGGTGAGCTAACCTTCACTCAGTGCTGACAGCAGAGTTAGGTACAGAGGATGTCAGTTTGGTAAGTAGCAGGAAGTAGTGAATGAAATGGAATCCCATCCCCGGTAGACAGGGGAAGCCTACCTTCGCTCAGCACCTCAGAAAGTGCGAGTTAGGGATGGAGTCCTGAAATACTGCTGCTATGGGACGGCTGAGGTGCAACACTGTTGCAGAGAGAAAGGGGAAGTAGTAAACATAGTAGGTATAGTACAGAAATATAGACTAGTATTCAAACTGTAGGTATGGCAATGCTAAGTTGTAGGAGTAAGAGACATATATTGTGAAGGGTAAGAGAAGACACAAATAGCAGTAGTGTATAGGGAAGTGCTCCGAAGCAAACATGAGGTAGGAAACTGGAAAATAAGGAAGGAATGATGTGCAGTGGAAATGAGGAGGGCTCCATACCTTAAGGGAAATCATAACTGGGGTAAATACCCATGAACCAGGGTATAGGGAGCCTAATCCCTGACATGTCCTTCTTTGAAATCCAAGGACAGGGCCTAGTAGGTATAGTGGAGTAATGTGAGGGCTAAGGCCAGAGCTTTGCTTCTCACTGCTGGCAGCATAGGACTGACAGTACAGCTGATCTGTGTTCATGCATCGGGGAACATCCAAGGAGCATGATATCTTCTGGACATGATATAAGTAAGACCCCCACATATGGCTCGGAACACCTTCTATGAATGTGTACCTGGGGGAAAAATAAATAGCATAGCAGGTCAGTAGTAGGCGAGGCTGGTAGAGAATTCTAACTGCATCAATTAGTGGAGCCATCCTTTAGTGCGAAGTGTCAGCCGGAATCAAGCTGTAGTGAGGAGAGAGAGTGGGAAGTAAAAAGGAAGCAGAGATCCAACTAACACTATGAGCAGAGAGGAAACTGAATATAACTGTACTTACTGGGAGGCATTGGAATGCAGCAGTAGAGTCCAGCATTCTCCATAGAGAGGCAGGGGAAGGAGTGAATGTGAGTCCTGAGTACCTGGAATTTCACAGCAGAAAAGGAGCTACAGGTATGGCAGGACTGTCAAAGGCAGGTCAAATGAAAGGGCTAAACTACATTGTGGTAAAATCCAGGGTATCTGGAGATGTGTGCATATAGGTCTGTGAGATGGTAGGTGAGCCTGGTAGCAATGATCCTGCACTGCTGGCAACTGACATGCAATATTTACTAGAAACAGGAAGGGGAGCTAACATGGGATGAAATCGGACAGGGCAGGGGAGGAGAGTGGGGATGCTCGTAAGCGGCATTGGGGAGCTAAGAAAAGTGTCAAAAAGGAAACGGGGAAAAAAGGAAAGGGGGACCCCTAAATAGGACAGGACAGGAGGAGGAGGAAAGAAGAGGTGAGGGGGCTGGGGTGGCCAGGGAGACAAACCAGAACACAGGACAAGGGGAGGCACAGAATTGAGGGAGGGGAGGGAGAAGAGAGGGGATAAAAAGAGAAATGAGGCAGCAGGAAAGTACAGAGAACACAACCACACAAGTCATGCAGGGAGCTCAGAGAAAAACACTCCCTAAGCAAGGGAGATGCCTTAGTGGAGGGCTTAAATAGAGGTTGTAGGAGGAGCTATTCCCCACATTGAACCTCGGGCCAAGCCCTCCAATAATTGATACAATGTTTCTGTCCATCAAAATTGTGCATTTCCCCCACAAAATAAATAGAAGCTGATAACTGACACAGTGCAGTATCTACTGTGCACTAATGTGTATGTGTTCCTCTTAACTTGTTAAAGTAACAAATTAAAAAGTCTGTATTTGAAATTGATAGGATTCAGGCATCCGTCATGGAGAATGAATGTTGTAAACACTGTTCTAAAAACTCCTTTTGTTAAACAGCAGCAGTTAGAAAGTATTCAGTTGACCACGAACGCATTGCTTGGGTGCATGTGTTGGAAGAAACAAAGCAATGCCAAATATGTATGCATTTCATTATTTGTATGTCTGGCTGCTTAAACAACTCAGTGGTTTGAGGGATGAGAATTGTACTCAACCAGCTATAGCTAGAGGGAATTGTTACATTTTGTAGAGTGAAATGGACCCTCTGCTTTGCTATAATGCTGCCTGACCTCCATCCTGTGATCCTCTGCAGGGAATTGAGTGCCTGGTAATTAAAAAATCCTCCACACACCCTATGTGCAGTACTTTAGATCTGATACCCCACACTCCCACTGAAGGGACTAGTACTGTGCCTCTTATTAATGCACTATATGTTAATGTTATTATTTTTTAAATTTGTTTGTTGATACCTGAAATCAAATAGGAAAGAAGGAGCAAAAAAGATACAATTTCCATATACTACACATTAAATGGACCTGTGACGTTGGTAGTATCTTGTAGAAACTATTCAATTGCTGTAAAAGTAAAAACTGATATAAAATACATAAAATTATATGCTGTGATATTGGAGTATTTATTGAAATGTTTCACCAGGAAGGTGCATTGAGCAACAAGTTGCTCATCTCATGGTGCAACCTGGGAGGATGGGGTACTCTGAGGATGGAAAATACAGAGTTAACAATAGGGCAGGGAATAACAGTTACAACTGTTATAAAAAGTTACAACAGACATTACCGCTAATAAAATAAGATACACCACAATTGATCAGAACTGGAATACAGGTTGTACAGACCATACAATGATAAAACAATACTTGTTAGTGTAATGTAGTTTCAAGTGCTAAAAAGGCTTATAGGCAAACAGTTAAGTTCGATTGATAGGGGAGGGTGCAAGTGTTGTTTGTCGTACTATGGCTCCTCAGATACTATGGCTCCTCAGAGTTAAAAATGCATTATGTGCTAGCATATTTTGCAAAGAAAACAAAACAACTCTGGATATACAATATGCTTATTTTAATTATTTTTGATTTCTTGCTGCTCAAACACCTCTGTTGGTCAAGGGATGAGTGTGTTTCTGAAGCAGGCATACAACCAGATGGAATTGCACCATTCTGCAGTGTGACATGGACCCTCTGCTGTGCTACACTGCTGGCCCGACCTCCATACTGCAATCGTCTGCAGGGAAATGTGAGGTCAGCATCACATCACCCCGGATGTCTCTCACATCATCCTGGATGAGCCATTCAGTTGCAACTGGGAGAAAAAAAATCAACTCATGATATAATGTGCTTCATGAATTTCATTTTTTTTCATTTCTTGCTGCATAAACAACTCTGTGGTTTAAGGGATGACAGTTGTACTCAACCAGCTATAGACAGAGGGAATCACACCATTTTGCAGAGTGACAGGGACCCTCTGCTTTGCTACAATGCTTACCCATACTCCATGCTGTGATCCTCTGCAGAGAATTGCCTGTGTGGCCAGCTAGCCCTTCATATCATCCAGGAGATATTGTTCTGTATGCAATTGGAAAACAAAAATCGCAACTCTTCCCTCAAAACATTCTCCCAAATTGCCTGTACAGTGCTCCCCTAAACTCTAAATAAAAATAAGAAATCTCTTTTAATAATTGGCTGCAAAGGTTGTGAGTACTGTATGGAAGCTAACAATAATAAAAAGAAATCCCAAAAGCCATCCTTTGTATCTCCCATCCCCCAGCTGCCCCATGGAGGGGAACAGCACCTCTTAATAATCTGCTGAAATGTTGGAATGTGAAAACATCCCTAAATAAACTGTACGGTATATGAATATGGATGTACTGTAAAGTACTTTCTTTATTATTATTTTTTATGTTTATGTTTTTTTCCCAGAAACATGCCTCCTTCCAGCATCAAAGATGGTTGGGTGCAAGGTCTCCAGGATGCTGTACAGTACTGCATGCAGGCTGCTGAACCCTCAAGTTCCTGCAGAGAATGGCAGTAGGAACCTTGGGTCAGCAGTGTATCATAGCAGAGGGTGCCGGCCATATTGCACAATGGTTTATTCCCTATATGGCAAATCATGGTAATGTATTCCCAAAGGCTAATTCTGTATACAGGATGCAATGTGGGAAAACTGCCCTTAATCATAGAAATACTAGAAATAAAGCAGATACCTTGGAAAAGGAGAGCACACAGCACCCTAGAATTTGCTGTTGCAACGTGAACACCACCCACCAAGTCCCACTTTCCTGCCAGATTTGTGCAATTTGAGGATCCTTTTAAACTCATATCCTATGGGCCAAGGTTCAAATTTCAGAAGTATCGAATCCAGATACTGAAACTCAGATTTAGGGTGAGTGCTCTACTGATCCTGGCATGGCAATGTTCTGCAGTGCAGCAGGAATTTTCTGCTGTGATACACTGCCGGTCTCACCTTCATGCTGCAAACCTACAGTACTGTATGTAGAGAATTGAGAGTGAGCTGTATCTAGTGGAACATATTCAGTAAAAACTACTATATGAGCTGCAAATCAATTAAATCAAATGAAGTACAAAGAGAAAAAGGAACTACTATATCCATATACAGTACAATAAATGGAACTGTGGCATGGTTTGTATCTTGTAGAAAGTAATCTATAAAAACTAAATGAAACTGAAATCCACACAAAATGAAGATAAATCAGACTATAACTTCAATTACAGGATGTCATCAATAAATCAAGATGAAACCAGCCAAGGGGCCGTTTAACTGTGTTGCTTAATGATTGGCAGAGACCAGTGCTAAACTACATGAAACAAGGGTCAATGACATTTCAGAGAGCAATCAGGAGCTGTTAAGTACAGTAGTTTTGAATCAATGTCCATAAAGCACTGAGATTAGCCACTGCTCTTTTGCCAACAATTACCATTTTGGCATCTCAAGTCTGTCACTACATTCTCTGCTCACCTAGCCCAAATTGTTTCTGGTCCTCTGTAATTTTGCTGTCTGCAGTCTCCGCCATTATCATTGATCATCTGTGGACAGCACGTCACATTGTCAAAATATGCTACACTCCTGAGGTGTTGTCTTTCCCATGAGACCTTGAACTGAGGTCTGGTCTGCAAGTTCTTGTGCTTGCTCAGGGGCCTTAAAGATCCCATGGCATTTCTCAAAGAGCTGGGGAATTTCCCCCATTCATTGAAAATAACACCAACAGCTGAATCTAGTTCAATTTCAATTGTTTACAATTTGCTCCCACCCCCCTTGAGAAAGGGACATCTAGTCTCAGTGGGTCTCCCGGGTAAAAAAATAAATAAATAAAATAATTTATTAATTAAAAAAATGAGGCTTGTTTCCAGGCTCTGGGGGCAGGGAGGATAAAGAAATGGAGCTTTTTACTCTGGGTCACATACTATGCAAGTGGAAGCTGTGAGATTCAAACCGAGGTTTCCAACTTTGGTGCGTATTGCTCTTAATCAATCTTAAACACTACATTACTGTATACTGCCTCCAGCCCAACCCTTTGGGTTACAAAAAATATGACAAAAAGTCACTAAAGATACTGTATGGTCCTAATAATAGTTAACAGCAAATGTTATTAAAATTCATGTTGTGTAAATTTACAGTAGGTTGCTCATGGGTGCCCATTTGGGATGGTTCAAGGAGCCCCCATCTTGATAATACCACCTACAGCAATTTGCCAACACACTAGGACTGGGTGATACAAAATATAGTTAGTTTATGGCTTTGTAAGGTGACAATGCAGTCCTAGCTAATGAGTGACATGCTCTGTAAAAAATACTGTTTTTAATTTACCAAAGAAAAAATCTACTCGATGCATAAAAGCAGCACAGAACAGATGTTGAATTGTTTTTTATTTGTTTGTTTCAGCTTGTCTGTCTCCCTTGCATGCTATGGCAAAATTAAATATCTTGGGACAGGGCACCACAAGAAATGAGGAAGCATCATCCTTACTGCACTGTATATTACAGTACAGTAGTGTGTACTGGGAATAGGAATGAGTCTCAGCTGCTGAACAGTCTAATAAGTTTGAGAATACCTGTGGTGCAGAGGCATTTAGAAGCATGGAGCTTGCAGGACACTCAATGCGCTATTTATATTTCAGCAGTGGTGGCTGTTTGAAAGTGTTTTAAACTGACTTGCAGATTGAGTTAAATAGTTAGGAACCACAGGTAAAAGCAAATCAAGTACAGGGTAGGACTGTATGATAGTCTGATGCGATCCCGTTTATCTTAAACTTCCATGCTGCTCTAACTATAATATTTTGCTCTCACTCTCTAGCTTCCTGGCTTTCTGTAGTTTGCTATGGTGTTATTGAGGCAGTGATGAAATAAGCTGAAGTGCAAACATTATTTTGCAGTACTATGTTTAGAAAGCTGTTACCTTGTTTAACATGCATGAATGCATGGTTCAAACCCCACTAGAGCCACTTACACTTTATGGTCCTGGAGCACTTGCATTAGATCGGGAGTATTTTTGTCCTCTTCAGTGCTACTGTTGAAAGACAGCATGAGCTTTACTGTATGCACACATACAGTATTGTGCTTTATTTTTAATTGGATGTGAATTGAATACATTTATTTGTAGAAAGTGTCTCCTGGGATATGAGGGTGTGTGTGTTATCGGGATGAATAAGGATAAGGGTGAAAAGAAAAAAAAAACAGCCACTAGTCCAGATGATATCTCATGTTAATGGATCAATAGGATGAAAAAAAAGCATACATTACATGGGTTAAAAAATGATGATTTAAAAATCTCCCTCTTCCTTTTACAGTACTTTGGGTGCTCTAAAAAAGACAGTGATCCTTTAAATGATTGACACTATTACACTGGAAGAACCCCATATCTCTTTTTTTATTTAATGTACAATATTAAATATGGCTTCATGACCCCTTTGAAAGAAATGAACAAAATCTCTAGCCTGTCAAATATTGCTTGCTTGTGGTGCCCATGCCAGATGGTTTACTATATGGCACAGTATTATACTGTACGTGTACTGTACAGTATATCAGTATTGTTACAGAATTGTTTTTTTCAAGTCTTCTTTCTCCATTGCCCCCTTGAAACCTGCAGCTTTAATGCACAATGGTGCCCAACTGCAGTGCCAAAATGCCCAGCCATCATCCAAAATGTCCAAAATAATGAGGTAACTTTATTGAACATGGTGGAGAAAGAATGGCAGCCTGGATGAAACTGCCTTACTGTACTGTACAGTATATCAGAGGTTAAGTGACTTGTTCAGAGTCACTCAGTATGCATGTGGGCATTGTGTGAATCAAACCCTTGTATGATGGATGTACTGTACAGTACCAAGGTTGTTCACAGTTCTTTACTCTACCCTATAGACTGTAATGGCAGTCCTTAATATGGCCTAACATAAACCATAATTGCAGTATACAGTACTTGAAGTGTAGTGTGTCACTCCTATAATGCACTGATTAGTGGTTGTGGCATTGTGGGAACTGAACCATTTGTGACACTCCTCCACCTTGCTTGTGAGCCTCTCCCATTGCCAGATCATAAATGAGGCATTCACCTAATTGATATACAGTACAGTACTGTTCCTTTCAGATGAACAATACACTAGACTGTACACACCTGTAATCCTGCTAGGCTTTATCTGAAGCCATAATTGATTTGGAAACACACTATTCTGTAAGTGGATAACTGTTGCACAGGTACAGTATAGTACAGTACTGTACAGTGCAGTGTCATTCCAACTACTGTAGACATCTGCAGCTCTGTTCCTGTTTGTGGGAAGAGTGATTTATGGTGGAAGAGTGGATTAAATGACTACTTTAGAGGTAATTCCCCCCTACCCTGCCCCCACTCAAACCTTAGATATCACATTCTGTACTTTAATGTACAGTACAGTATAGGATCATGAAATTATGTGTTTCTGCAGGAAAATAAATGTCTGGACAACACATTTTATTAAATATGTACAGTATATGTTATTAAAGTAGTTATACTGACATAATTTGCTACACACACACACACACACACACACACAAAGCATCAACACCAACTCCATAGATACAGTACAGTACTTCACTCACACAGACAAGAGATCAAAAGAAAACTGTAAATGAGCAGATCAGTACCCCAAGGCTCCTCCATTGTTTTTAATAACTGCAGGTAAAACAGTTTTTAAATGGTCTATGTATGGTCTTAAATGGTCTTTGGTTAATGGTTAAATGGTCTTTTTGAGTTTGGATAGGAAGGTTAGGAATATCAAAAAGCAGTTGCTCAATCTATCTAAATGTGTACCACAAAGGGGGTAAGGAAATTAAGAAAAGAATGTTTTGCACTGATAGAGGGGGGAGAGGGGAGACTTGGGGGAGTGTTTGGTATCCTGCATCTGGAAGGGTGGGGGGTCGCTGGTGGGCAATGACAGCAATGGGTAGGGTGGTAGGCTGCAACAACTGTGGTGCACCAATCTTTCTTTTTTTTATAATTTAAACTTTATTACTACATTTCCTTTTGTAAAGGGCAGTTACAGCAGGTTAAGGTGTGACATACCACATGCACGGTAAGAACTGCCCAGTTCACCCCACCACCCACCCCTTTACAGCAGCAACAGGACTATATCACCCAAAGTGCAGTTCATAATTCTATTAGACCTATGAGTAAGACTAAGGTGTGGTGTAGTCCTCAGTGAGACAGTGAGAGTAAGGAATAGAGGGAATCCCATATTTTACCATAAGCTGCTAGTCTGTTATGAAGACTGGCAATTGCCCTCTCTGTTCGGAGATTAGCAATGATTTCATGTAACCACTCCTGGAAAGATGGGGTGGATTGGTCTTTCCAATGATGTAAAATAAGTTTTTTAACAGAGAGAGCAACCATGGAGATATGGTATTTCCTGATTCTAACTCTAACCAGGGACATGTCCCCTAAGAGACAAACCTCAGGAATAAAATACTCCTGAAGGCCCAATAGGGGATCTAGAGACATCTTAATTGAATTCCATAAAGGGAGAACTTTGGGACAGGACCAGAACATATGAAGGAGCATTCCTTCTTCTTGCAAGCACTTAGTACATGTACTATAATTCGAGAAACCCCATTTCTTTAGTTTAATGGGGGTACAATACATATTATGTAATATATGGTGTTGCATGAGACGCAATCTATCTTGGGAAACATATTTATGACAGGATCTCCATAGAGGTTGCCAATCCAACTGGTATTGAGGGAGAAGTGAGTTCGAGAATCTAGTAGGTCCGAAGGAGTCCCCATATCTTTTATAATACAACACCCTGTATAACTTGGATACGATTCCTGAAGATCCAAACAATAGAAACATTTCGGATATCAAAGCTGACACTTTCTGAGAAGGAGGAGAATTCCCCAAGACTAAAGTGAGTAGGTGTCTTAACTGCATGACTTTAAAGTGAGATAAGACCGGAATGAGAAACTTTTCAATAATTCCACCTGGGGACAACCAGTGCCCCTCCCCATCTACCAGGGAAAGCAGTCTTCCATCACGTATTTGAGGCAACCATTTACAGGGAATCTGCTTTCTGTTAATAGTAAAAGATGGGGAGTTCCAAATAGACTGAGCTAAATCAGTTTGAAGAGAGTAATGAAGAAATAAACATAACTGTGCGTAGACTCTCAGAGAAATACCTACTGTGGTGAAGTCAGTCATCTTTACATGAGACCATTTGAGGTAAAATAGAGTTAAGGGATCTAGGCACATAGCTTTAATTGCATCTAACTCAATCTTAAGCCATATTGGTTGTTCCGTTTCAGGGCCTGGGGATATCCATCTCACACATTTTGCTAGAGGACTGGCCCAATAGTATAGTGCCATATGGGGAATCCTCAGCCCCCCCTCAAGTTTTGGGGCAGCTAGCTTGTAATAAGCCAAAGTGGGATATTAATAAGCCCAAATAAATCTCGTAAATCTACCATGCAGTTTCTTGAACCAGCGTATAGGAATAAAAGAATTGAGAAGGAATAAGGGGTAAAATATTCTAGGAAACACATTCATCTTAATTATGTTAATCCTGCCCCATAGTGATATAGGAAGTTTAGACCATCTGTCAAGGTCGTGAATAACAACCTGTGAGAGAGAGTCCAGGTTATCTTTAACCCATGTTGAGGGGTTACGGGATAACTTGATACCCAAATACCTAAATGCTCTAGGAGTCCAACCCAAGCCTAGGGGGCTGATATCGTCCTTAAATACCTTGTGATTTAATGGGAAAAATAAGGATTTACTAGCATTCAACTTGTAGTTGGATAGCTCACTAAATCTGGATATTTCATACAGTAAGGGTGGTATTGATGAAACTGGATGGGAGAGATGTATCAACAAATCATCCGCATACGCAGTGAGTTCAATTTCATGACGCCCAACCCAGATACCTCGTATAAAAATATTTTGGAGGATATTTTGAATGAGGGGTTCCAGGTATAAATTAAACAACAGAGGCGATAGGGGCAACCCTGCCTAGTACCTGAATAAAGTGGGAAGGAATTAGAGAAGACCCCATTAACTGAGATTCTTGTTGTAGGGGATTTATAAAATGCAGCAACCCAGGATATGAATGCACCAGTCTTTCTAAAAATTGCCTGGAGTGTTGGAGGATATTTAGTGTGCAACCACAAAGAGAAACTCAGTATGGAGATTGAGGGTCTGCAGAAGGAACTAAGACAGGCAAGGCAGACTGGGGGTGGGTTTAGTCCAATACTGGAGGGAGGAAGAATAGGAGTTGAGGGAGGGTGATTTAAGCCAACAGTGGTGAGGAGAGGGTCAGAAGAAGGGAAGCAGGGGCAAGGGAGCCCAGGCCAGGAAGAACAATTGCTGGGGAAACCAGGTCAGGAGACAAAAGACAAATGGAAGGAGGAGATAGGGACTTGTGAGGGGGGAGGCGAAGAAGTGGCAAAAGTCATGGAGTGGAAAGGAGAGAACAGGTTACTATGAAGAGAGAAGGAGTGGGCATTTGTGAAGGGTCTTCAGAAAATAGTTTTGCACTGCTACAGAGGAAGAAGGTGGAGGAGGGAAATGATGAAATTAGAGGAGTAATTGATAAATGCCTGGACTAAACTGGAGTGGGGGGAAGTTCTGATGGGAGAATTGCAACAGGGGCAAAAGGGGGAAATAATGTGCAGGACAAAGAAGAGGAGTCGGAAATGAGAGAGGGAGATGAATGGAAGCAAGCAGAGAGTAAGATTGGTGGAATCTTAGTGCTGGGGGACTCAGTACTAAGAGGAGTCAGGTGGGGTAGCAAGGGGGAAAGGCATAGTCGCATTGGGGTGGAGGCCATGCCAGGAATGACTGCGGAAAGGGTGGGACAATCTGTTCTGAAATATTCTAGAAGGGGTAGGGACAAGCCTCATTTAATTATATATCTTGGGATGAACGACCTGGCTGACAAGACAGTAGATATAGTCCAGAGGAGGTTTGAGGAACTAGGACAATTATGTGAAGGGGCAGGAAGATCAGTGACTTTTTCAGAGATACTTCCAGTGCCCTAGACAAGCACAACAAGAAAGCTGAGAATAGAGGAATTTAATGGATGGCTAAGAACCTGGTGTTGTGCTAAAGGGTATGGGCTGTTGGGGGGGGGAGGGACCTGAGAGGACAGTAGTCTATATGCCAAGGACAGACTACATTTGAGTGAGGAGGGAAAGAAAGTGTTGAAACAGAGGATGGAGGAGTACATAGAGGAAGCAGGGAATTTAAACTAGGAGTGGGGGGTGGTAATTGGGCAAGAGACATGCAGAGACCACAGGTTGGGAAACCATATGAGTTTACCCCACATAACAGTGACAAGGGATAAATGGCAAGTACTATTGGTGATGCTAGTAAAGGAGGGCAGGATGGGGGGGTGGAAGGTGGTTACCCTTAATGCTAGGAGTCTTGGAAGGAAAACTGCACAGTTACAGATGCTCATGGCAGAGGGAGAGGTAGACTTTGCAGCCATCACAGAAAAATGGGCCACCCAATACAATGACTGGGACCTGTCTGTACCAGGGTACAGGTTATTTCGTAGGACAGGGTGACTGGGAAAGGAGGGGGTGTGGCACTATATGTGAAGGAAGGACTGAAGTGTGTAAGGGAGGAAGGGGAGGAGGGTAGTACGGAGTCAATTTGGATGCAAATCCAGGATTCCAAGAATAGGATTCTTAGAATGGGAGTGGTGTACAGGCCACCATCTCAGATGGAGGAGTTAGACAGGGAACTAGCGGGACAGATCAGGAGAACCTGTGAGAAGGGTAGTTTGGTGATTGTGGGGGACTTCAACATGCCAAGAGTGGACTGGAGTACCCCAACAACCAGGAACAGCAGGGAGCAGGTACTGCTGGATGCCATCCAGGACAGCTTCCTGCTGCAAATGGTCAGTGAACCAACCAGGTTAGGGAATACCCTTGACCTTGTGCTGGCAAATGGGGACTTTATGAGAGAACTTACAGTGGAGGAACCACTGTCAGGGAGTGACCACCACTCAGTATGGCTCATATTGGATCTGGGCAAAGAAGGAGTGGAATCTGGCACAAGAGTGCTGGACTTCAGGAGGGCCAACTTTGGGAGGATGGGGGAAGTGGTAAAAGAGGGTACCTGGCCAGAATTCAATCTAGTATGGACACTAACCAGAGATGGGAGCTCATAAAGCTGGGGATAATGGAGGCAACCAAAACCTGCTGCAAGGCCCAGAGCAAGAAGGCAAGGGCTAAGAAACCGAGCTGGTTGAGCAAGGAGGTCATGGAAAATGTAAGAAGGAAAAGAGCTGCCTTTAGGAAGTACAAGACAACAGAGAGAGGGGAGGACAGGGAGGAGTACTTGATGGAATCAAAGGAGGTGACCAGGGCAGTAAGGGGAGCCAAGGCATCTACGGAACTCAGGCTGGCACAAGGCATTAAGAAGGGGAGAAGGACTTCTTTAGGTACATCAGGGAGAAAAGGAGCTGTAAGGACCACATAGTAAGGATAAGGAAGAAGGGGGGTTGGGTGGTAGCAGGGTGCAATAAGGCAGAAGCACTAAATGAGTACTTCTGCTCAGTATTTACTAAAGAGAGAGGGTGACACCCAAGGGGGAGAAATGGCAGAAACGGGGGGAGGGGTGACAGATGGGGAAATCATGGAGGGCAGAGTTCAGGAGGATTTGAAGGCAGTGAGGGTGGATAAGGTGCCAGGCCCAGATGGCATCCACCCCAGGGTACTGAAGGAGCTGGCAGAGGTCCTTGCAGGACCTTTGGCAGACCTATTTAATGCCTCATTACATTCAGGGTGTGTACCTCGGGACTGGAGGATGGCTCATGTGGTGCCCCTCCACAAGAGTGGCCCCAAGGATGAACTGGGAAACTACAGACCAGTGAGCCTCACATCCATCGTGGGTAAGCTAATGGAGACTATCTTGAAGGAAAGGCTGGTGGCCCTCCTAGAGGCCAAAGGACTACAGGACAGCAGACAGCATGGCTTCATATGGGGCAGATCCTGCCAAACCAACCTGGTGGAGTTCTATGACTGGGTAACTAGGCAACTGGACAGGGGTCATGCAGTGGATGTCCTGTATCTGGACTTCAGTAAGGCATTCGACTCGGTGCTGCATGGAAGGCTTGGTAGTAAGTTAGTAGGCACAGGGGCAGGTGCAAAGCTGATGAGATGGGTTAGGTAACTGGCTTCAGAGAAGGCAACAGATGGTGGTGGTGGGTGGGGAGCTCTCACACCTGAGGGTAGTGACAAGCGGTGTTCCACAGGGCTCGGTGTTGGGACCAGTGTTGTTTGGGATATTCATTGCAGACATATCATTGGACATCAAGGGCAAGATCAGTCTGTTTGCTGATGATACCAAGGTAGGAGCAGTGGTGGATGACCTAGGGGGATGGCAGGGGTTGCAGAATGATCTGGCAAAGCTTGAAACCTGGTCAGACACCTGGCAACTGTGGTTTAATGCCAAAAAGTTCAAGGTTCTGCACTTTGGGATGAAGAACCCAAGGAGGAGTTACCAGCTGGGGGGAGTGCAGCTAGCCCAGACTGAAGAGGAGAAGGATCTGGGGGTGCTCATTACAGGGTCAGTGAACAACTCAGCACAATGTAGGAAGGCAGCTGCAAAGGTCAACAAAATGCTGGGTTGTATTGCAAGGGGTATATCCTCTAGGAGGGAGGAGGTGATTCTGCCACTGTATATGTCATTAGTTAGACCGCACCTGGAATACTGCATGCAGTACTGGCGCCCGTATCTGAAGAGGGACATTAAGTTACTGGAGGAGGTGTGGCGCAGAGGCGACAAAGATGATCAAGGGCTGGGGACTTATCATATGAGAGGAGGCTGAGGAGTTGAACATATACTCACTGGAGGAGAGGAGGGATGGGGGACATGATTGAAACCTTTAAGTACATGAAAGGAATAAACAAGACAGGTACAGAGGGTCTGTTCAAAGTAAGGGAGGGGAGGAACACCAGGGGCCATGATATGAGACTGGAGGGAGGAAGTTTCAGGAGGGAGATGAGTAGACACTTTTTTACAGAGAGGGTGGTGGCTGGGTGGAATGCATTACCTGCTGAAGTGGTATCCAGTAGAACAGTGGACTGCTTCAAAAGGTGATGGGACAGGACAAGGGGGAGGGTCAATGAAGTGGAAGGGTGGGGCAGCTGCAGAATAAGGGATGCTAGCTGCACATTTGAGCAGACCTGATAGACCTCAAGGCTTTTATCTGCTGGCAAATTTCGTATGTTCTATTGTTCATATCTGTTGCAGTGATGGACTGTGAGTTTGGTGTTCCGGAATGTGTTGATGGCTTCAATTAGCTAATCTTTCAATGTTGGCTTTGCTGTCCATCTTATGTACTGCTTCATTGCAGGCCACTGAAGTTCAATTGAGTTCAGGTCTGGTGAGCTAAAATAAAATAGATATAGTAGGTTTAGGTAATATGTTCTGTTACACATGGGTTCCACACCCTCGTACTGCACTCATGCACACCAACAACAGTATTGGGTTGCACTATATATTATGCTGTAGCTGCATTGCACTAACTTTTAGCTCTAATAGGTACCCACCATAGAAGCATGGATACCAGGGACCATGCTTGCTATTATAGTCATTTGTAATTTTCTGTGTTCTTGCTTAAAGTATGTTTGCTAAGAATGTGATTTATTGTGCAATGTTGACACCCAGTGGATCTGTAACACCACTGTTTTTACATTGCGTGTACACTGCTATCTACATTGTACAGCACAGTAAATTGTATTATGACCTTATAGCTGGTAAGACAATGTTTCAAGTTGGTGTTACACTTTCTGTATAATGTAATGCCCTGAGGGACCCACTCTACTTTTAGCCAGTCAGAGTCAGTCTGTACTGTATGTCCAACAGTAATTGTTCTTTCCTTATTCTGAGTTTACACTTTCTGCTTGAGTATCCAGCATGACTATGGTCCCACCTGCCACAGCCATCAAAACCTGTTGTACAGGTACAGTACTGTGTGTACTATATCTTCTATTTACTGTATATGACTATTCAGTAAGTACTGCTGCCTTGCATGATCTCATCGAGACCAGTATAATCCCAGGATTGGGGAAGATTCCTGGCTCCCTCGGGGCTGCCAACAGAGATACTGTACTGTAATACCTGTGATTAGGGTGTAAGTCTGCTTTTTCAATTGTAATAAACTACATGTACTTCACAGTATACAATATGTTTATTATGGTGACCCCCTTTGTCAGACATTTTTTTTGGCTTCTGATCACTAGAAACTTCAGGTGAGATTTAGATTTGTCTCACGTAACAGTTCACTGCATTATCAACTGGATAAACCGTAGGTACAGTTCAATAAAAGCAGAAGTCACACTGGCACATACATTATAATACTGTAGTCTTGGGAATTAGAAAATTACTGATATTTTTTGAATCCTTGCCAAAAAGACAATGCAGGACATGCATTCTAACGATTACTTTTGATGCAATGTTTTTGTGCTAAAAACAACTCCTTAAGGGACTGGCTTACAATATTAAATGAATCCACCTACTGTAGACTGCTTTCTCATACTGTAAACAGCCACAATCCACAGTTTCTTAACATTGAAACTTTAATTTGATTACACATATTTTAAATGGCACTCAAGGGGGGAGCAGTTGATGTTGCCTACCTTGACATTGTCAAAGCTTACGATACTGTTCCACACAGAAGATTGATTAATAAGCTGGGTAGGCTCATTGCGGGTCAGACATTGGTCAACTGGGTGGCAAACTGGTTGACAGGAAGAAAACAGAGAGTGGTGGTAAATGGCATACAGTCAGAAGAGATGCAAGTGACAAGTGGGGTACCTCAGGGATCAGTCCTGGGGCCAGTCCTCTTCAATATCATCATCAGTGACACTGCATATGGACTGGAGGGTAAGTTTTGTCTGTTTACAGATGACACCAAGATCTGCAGCAGAGTAGATGATCCAGATGGGGTGGGCAGAATGAGAAGAGATCTGGATAAACTAGCAAAATGGTCAGAAAAGTGGCAACTGGGGCTTAAAGCAAAGAAGTGTAAGATCATGCACATAGGGAACAGAAACCCTGAAGCCACCTATAGGCTGGAAGGGGTGTTGCTGGCAGTCACAAGGGAAGAAAGAGTCTTGGGCGTCATCATCACTGATGACCTGAAATTATTCAAACAGACCACTAAAGTAGTAGGTACGGCTAAAGGATGTTGAGGAGTATTAGTAGGGGTATAACAAGTCAGAAGAAGGAGTTAATAATCCCTCTTTACAAGACACTGGTTAGGCCCCTTCTGGAGTACTGCATGGAGTACTGGAGGCCACACCTTCACAAGGACATTAACCAAATAGAGCCAGTCCAGAGAAGGGCCACCAAAATGGTGCAGGGACTGCATCAGAAAACAAATGAGGACAGATTAACTGAGCTCAATATGTATACCCTAGAGCAAAGGAGGGAAAGAGGTGATATGATTGAAACATTCAAACACCTTAAGGGCATTAACAAGGTGAAAGAGTCTAACATGTTTCAATATAAGAAAAACAGCAGGACAAGAGGACACAGCATGACATTAGATGGAGGCCAATTAAGGTGTAATGTGAGGAAGTCCTTTTTCACAGAAAGAGTGGTGGATGCATGGAACAGCCTACCTTAAGAAGTGGTGGATATGAATACAGTGCAGGGCTTCAAACAGGCATGGGATAGGCATAAGGGAGCAATACAGATGAGTATGGATAGATATGCCATTGAATAGCAAAGGCCAATGGTACATTCATAAGGTGGAAAAAGAAATAGGCCGACTGGATGGGCCTTGTGGTCCTTATCTGCTGTCAACTTTTATGTTTCTATGTTTCTATGTCTTTCATGACATATTAGTCCTTTGGCTGCCTACACTAAGTTACTGTACATTTATGGGTAAAGTCAGACCTATTGTATTGATTTGTAACCATAAATATTCATCCATACAGCACTATCAGACAATCAGTTAAAGTTCAGTGCCATACATCTCTTACTACACTTTGTTTTCCAGTGAAGTTACAGTACAGTACAGTACTGTACAGTACATGATCACACAAATCTATTTATTGACAATAGTTAGTGTGCTGCTAAACTCAGCACTAGAAAACTGACAGACTGCCAGTGCATCATGCTTATCTGGTTCATGCCACAATACTCATTGGCAAATTATGTTGAGCTGTATAATACTTACTCTGCTGGTGTATAAACCCAATTTATGCCTTCGTTAGCAATGAATGTTGCAGCAGTGGTGTGCTTTGGATCATTGTCTGCAATGTACAGTAGGATAGAGAAGAAGAGATACAGTATAGTGATTAATTACTCTCTGCACAGACATGTATAGCACAGTAGTAACATTGTTAAATGCGTTCGATAAACAGTTGCATCACCTTGGAAAAATCTGTGACCATTGGGAAATTACCAACGAATGTAGGGTGCAACACATTTATGTATAATATGCTCTTCAAAGTAATCTCTCTGCAGGATTCCTATGAAATGTTAAAAGAAACACAGTACACAGTATACTTTATGCTTAAGAACGAACTTTGAATGCATGGCAGCAACCTGAAGTAAAATGGCTTTGAAGAGACACAGCTGAATATTGTATGCTGATAAAGTACAGTAGTATAATTGATGTACAGTATAATTAAACAATAATGCACAACAGGGTGTGGTATATCATGGGATATCATTATGCCTCGGGTGGTTGTGCATAAGGCCACAAGCCGAGTGCATCCAACACCCGAGAAGTGATGATATCCCATGATATACCACATCTAGGAGTGCATTATTGCTATTATGAACTGGATTATATGTTTTGTAAAGAAAAAAGTAAAAAAAAACTTTAAAAAAATATTTAAAAACTGAATTTCTGTGTAGTGTAGAAATACATTGTAATAAAATAGTTCTTGGAGGACTGTGGTCAGCAGGTGGCACTGTTGTTGGAGGTCATAGACACCCTGCAGCTCTTGTGACTCTCTACACCTGAAAGCATTACCTCCCTCTCCTGTAAACTCCTGTACTTTCCCAGCACTTTTTTGCAGAAACGCAGTAAGTGTTTATTAACTCATTCACACCACAAGAGCTCTTTGAGACTTCTACCACTTGTGCCCTGTATACTCTTAGCACTGCATCCTTGGCCTTTCTAAGCAAAATCAAGCCATAATCAGCATGCCACAAACAAATGTGAATAACTCTTGAACCGTAAGTGCTACACAAAAAGTATCAGTGGCAGAGTTGTTCAGCACAATGTTACCTTTCCAATGGTGCTATGCAATCAGTTGTAATTAATTTAGTTTTTATTTTATACTAGCTGAAATACCAAACAACTGATTTTTTTCTGATTTTTTTCAAGGTGCTAAGGTGACATATGAGAGACAAATGTCAGCCATGCACACCATCCCTTAAACAAATGCAAATAACTCCTAAAGTATATGTGGTAGACACAAAGTAACAGTGGCAAAATTGTTCAGCACAAAATAACCTTTCTAATGGTGATATGCAATCAATTGTAATCCATTTAGTTTTTATTTTATAGTAGTTGAAATACCAAACAACTGTTTTTTTTTTCAGATTTATTCAAGGTGCTTAGGTGAGGCTTGACAGACAAATGTTAGCCATGCACACCATACCTTAAACAAATATGAATAACTCCTAAAGTATACATGATAGACACGAAATATCTGCAGCAAAATTGTTCAGAGCAAAATAACCTTTCTAACGGTGCTATGCATTCAATTCTAAGCAATTCAGTTTGTTTAATAGTTAGGTAAAAACTGCTGACTTCCTCAGACGTTTCTAGGCCTGAGTGAAAGTCAGTTGAGTACGTCTACAGGCGTTATTGTCCTGAGTGGCTATGCTTTCAGACACCGCCTACAGACGTCTCTAGGCCTGAATGAGTTAAACTGCTAGGTTTCTGATGTTTGGCTGTGAGGGACCGTTCTGTGTGCCTGTCTGGTAGCAGGTGAATGTTTGGCTGCAAGTGGCTGTTGCAGTATTCTAGTCAGGGAGGATTGGGTTTACTAAGTGACAGCACTTTGCATGGAGTCTTAGTTATGGAGCATTTGTTTCTGTTTACATTTAAAAAAAGACATCCTGTGACTGGTTTTGGGATCCATGATCGAGCAGCATTTGTGCTTGTCCATTGTTGTGCTCACACTTAGTTCTCCCACAGGGGTGTTAGTGGTGAAATGAAGAGACGGCAAGTGGATTTGGGATTTTTTGTTTGTTTTGAAGAGGCACTTGACCATCGCTCCTCCCAGCAGCTTGCATTGTGCTGCCTTCTGTCATGCACACAGTTATGAGGAGTTCATTTTTTTTAAATAGCAGCCAACTGAAAGCCTGACTCACTCTGGACTGTGGGACATGAGGAACACTGCATGGTCAGTGAGGAGGCTGGTGACCAGAGATTTTTTGAAGTCGTGATAATGTAGCTTAATATCATCACAGCTTCAAACAACTCTCTGCCAATCAGCTTTCTCTATTTACAATCTCCAGTTCATAGTACTGTTTATTTACTCAACAATGCAGAACAATACTGTAAGGTACTGCATGAGTTTCAACATACAGTAGGGTGTACTGTATTAAGAGACATTAAAAATGGTGATTCAAAAAGTGGAAAGAACAGTACTGTACCTTCAGAAATGAGAAGTGGACCAGGACCTTTTCTTGCAATTGCACCCCAAACATGAACTTTAAGCAGGTGCTTAGGTCATGGTTTGTTAATAGTAACATCAGCTTTGCAAAATGACATAATCATAATTTTTGCATCTGGATGTATGATTCATCAGCAAAAATCACATCTGAAAAATTTTCTCTAGATTCCAGCCATGTAAGTTCTATCTGAAGCCGTATAGATTTGTTTTTATCCCATATCATGTGGTTGAATCTACATGAAAAGCACAATAAAAATAATTATGAACTACTGTACTGTACTGTTTATCAGTCCAGAGAATACATTAAATGCATTTTTTAAATAGTGGACTGGCCCTCTGGGCAGTGTGATAAACAGGGAACTCATGGTGAAACAGTAATTCAAACAAGAGGTGACTAAATTATGAAATACTGTACACTAGAAGACTACTATAGAGTCTGTTAGGGGCAGACTGAAATATTTTTCCTTCACACCGTATGCTGTTCTGTACAGTACTGTATGCGGTGGCATCAAGATTTTTAACCAAAAAATGTAAACTGTAATAAAACACAGATGTTGAACATGTTTACAAGCTTCTCTACCATAGGCCAAACATATTACACTGCCTTGTACTGTATAACAGCTCAATAATTGTAAACCAGTTCCTACCAACTGAAATATTACTCTGCATTACAACACATAACACAACCACAATCAAAACAGTGACACGTGCAGTACTGCATCAGTTTTTTCAATGATTTGGAGAATACAGTACATTACTAGTGGTGTGCACTCTAAAGTTTCCCTTCACACCCTTTCTCTTCTCTGTCATAATGTAAAGTACAGTATTTCCTGCAGTTGCTGTCAGCAGTGAAAATAACATGCATTCTAAGATGGCACAGAATTGCTTACTGATGTGGTCTGATATAAAGAGCTGCCAATGCTTTGAAAAAACATAAAAAAGCATACAGTAACAATCTGGTGCAATTCAGCTGCCATTACATACTGTACAGTACAGTATACTGTACACTGTATTTTAAAGAGTCCTCCTCCTTAGTATTTATTACTAAGATGATTTGCAAGAACATACTCTAACAACTTTATCCCTCTGGGTTCATTTGCCTCTATACTGTAGTTGACCCCCTACTTCAAGTCATAATTCTCTGTTGTTACATCACAGTCTATTGCCATGGAATCATTTATGATGTCACATGCAGTACATTATGACCTCTGGTAGGGAGACAGCAACAGGAATTGATTACCTCCTTACACTATGAGCAAAGATCCTGTTTGGATATACAGTAGATCATCTTAATAATAAATAATGTGGAGGTGGAATGCAGAGCTGATGTGAAATACTGTACAAGCTGGACTGTGTCTAACTATTACAGTACTGTATGTTTTAGTTAAGTTCTCCAGAAGTCATCAGCTGGTCTTTATTGCCTGTATTGTCTTTTTTTGCGGAGACCTCACACCTGCCTCTGTGTGGCAAAAAGAAACTAGTTTCTGGTCAGTGGGCTATATTCAGTTACTGCATTGCAGTACTGTAGATAAAGTAACTACTGTAGATAAATGATGGATCAATGCATACCCCCCACCACTCTTAACTGTGCACTACTTTTTCTTACCAGTGCCCAACTTTAATGGAAGCTGATTTATGGAACTAACTTTGTTCTCCCGAAATGCCAACCAAGACGTTTTCATACTTTTCTGATTGTAGTACATGATATGTCTGTCCCAGTTGTGTGCATCACCTGCTGCATATCATGAGAACTGAGCTCATCATCTTCAGTCATCAATTGGTCAATCTGTTGCAAAACTTCACTATTGAGGAAAATAAACAGATTAAAATGAGGGTTGTTTTAGTTTGTAAAGGCATTATCTAACATAGAAACATAGAATTTGATGTCAGATAAGGACCGAATGGCCCACCTGATCTGCTTGTTTCACTACCTATTGGATAAGCTGTAGATCCTAGTTAACCAACATCCTACTTCCTCATACCCCCCACTAGAATTATTAGATTCTAGGATTACAATTAGAGTCTAGGATTTCAATTACCTTTGAGCCAAGGCTCTTTTACAAAGGTTCCATGTCAGGAAGAGAACAACCAAGAAGGACATTAATTATTACAGGATTACAGGTTACAATTGTTTATTATCACATGAGTACATACAGATAAGGTGATACTAGGGGCATGCAGAGGACATGGATAACATTGATAACGAGAACTTGGTGAGACAAGAGAAGAAGATGCTGCCAGAGGCAATTGTCAAAACACACAGGAAGTGCAAGTGGAAAGTGTAAGTAGGAGGAGGAGGGGGAAGGTAGAGGGGGAGAGTAGTGGGGTGGATGAGAAAGGACAAGTGCTAAAAAGGGAACAGCAGGTTAGAGAAGACAGTTGCATGTGCTAGAGGCAGACAGGAATAGGCAGAGATTAGATCTGAATGGGCCTAGCTTTGGTAGGGAGGAGATGTCCCTGGTGAGACCATTTAGCCAGCTGCATTGCCCAGCAGAATTGCCTTATGTCTGTCCCATGTATTCTTGAATTCCCCCACTGATTATGAACAATTCGTTAGAAGTTTAAATGTTGTTACTGTAAGTATATATGGGTTACTCTCTGTGTCCATGCTTTACTGGAACCCAGCCATGTACAGTACAGTACTGTACAACTAATGATGCATGAATAATACTGTATGCTAGTGGTGTTTCAATTTTTAATTGTTTCTGTTTCTCATTTCTGACCTTATAGAAAAAGGGGCAGGGGGCATAGTGCTATACTGTATGTGCAAGAACACATCACTGCTACAATCATCAGCTGCTCCAACCCCACCTCACCAAGTGAATGACTCCTTGTGGAACTGACCCTGTGTGTATCCAAAAAAACTCCACCTTAACTGCTGCAACAACCCCCCCAACAGGACGAGTCCCAGGATTATCCAACTTCCTGGATGGCATGCTACATCTAGCACCCACAAGAGATCTGATCGCGATTGGAGATTTCAACATTAATTGATTGGAGGCAGGGCTTCAGTTAGCTCCATTTTGGGAGTATTTGACTTCCAAAAATAAGGCAAAAACTTCCAAAATAAAGAGGGAGGAAGTCATTGACTACTAGATGTAAAACCAAAAATTAGATGACTTCCAAAATTGCAGACATGGAAGTAAGAAATGATGGATTGTTCTGAAAGAAATTGTATATTACCACTAATGTATTAAATTAACATCCATAAATGTGTCCTTCCTAGAATATTGACTTCCAAAAGTGGGATCCTGGAAGTATTTTGACTTTCAAAAAATTTTAATGACTTCCAGATTTCGACTCCTAGAAGTTTTAGACTTCCACTGAAAATAAATTAACTGAACCCCTGGTTGGAGGCCCCAGCACTAAACTATGCTAACCTACTGAAGGCACACAACCTGGAACAACTCATCTCCACCCCCACAAGGCACAGTGCTTGCACACTCAACCACTCCCTCATTGATTGGGTCATCACTAACCAAACAGACTTAATCCTTCAAGCAGGCACTATGGCTGGCTCAGTCAGTGACCATACCCAATTTATGCTATTCTGTCCACCAAATCAAACTGCCGCTAGTATAAATTGCTGTCTTTCCAAAGGTTTGACTGTCAAGATCCTAAGTCAGTCCTCAGAGAGGTTAGGGCAATAAACTGGTCTTCCCTCTACCGACTCAGTAACATCTCCAATGCTGCCACCTTCTTTACCTCCACCCTATCTCATGTACAGGACACCTATTTCCCCCTCACAACCAGAAGGGTCATGGGGTGGCTCCACTCACTGGCCATCCAGAGAACTCCTGGCATTAATGAAAGACTGAGACAGCAAATGGAAGGCTTACAAAGAGTCCCCATGCCCCCAACCCTGGAGTGCCTATTGGCAACTACATAACACCTGCAAACAGACCACCAAGTCACCAAAGTGACAATTCTACCTAAACCAACAAAGAAACAACCTTGGAAATCCATATGCTTTCTGAGTTAGCATTGGATCGCTTCTAAATTCCAAGAATAATAGGCAGATAACACAACTTGCAACCTCAAGTGGTCCCATCTTGGACCCCACCAAGACTGCAAACACTTTCAACTCAAATTTCACTGACCTATCACCCTATCTTAGCAAGCTTCCCCCTATGCCTCCCCTTCCCCTTCCCCAAACCTTCAGCCAAATAACCCCCTCTCCTCCCTGACCAACACTGTGCCCCCACCCTTCCATTTCAGGGAAATAAACCAAACCGACACCATTAAGCTGCTAAAGTTCATAAGGCCAAATGAATGAAGTCATTCATTCACAAAGCTGTGAATTATTACAGTATGCACTGCAAGCCCATTGGTCTACAGTGTGGACCAATGAGCTTGCAGCAACTACTGTAAGCTGTCATTCAGCAGCCAGCCATGGTTGTATGTGGGCGGGTATGCTGGCCACCGATGACTTGGGGGGAGCTGAGGGGGCTGGGGGTCTTGTGTGGGTGGGGGATGAGGGGAACCACTGGACCACCATGGAATTTTATTATGATAATATGATAGTGATTGGGGATTTGGGCAGGGAGGGGGGTACCACTGGACCACCAGGGATAATAGAGATATTTATTTTGAGCTATTGGAGAGTTGGGATCGGGAGAGGGGTACCACTTGACTACCAGGGATAATGAAGTGTTTTATTTTCGGTGATCAGAGGTAAGGGAGGGGAGGTGGGGAACCACTAGACCACCAGGGACATTTATGTTAATAATATGATGGTGATCACAGGTACAGGATGGGAAGCAGGACCACTGGATAACCAGAGAGATTTATTTTAATAATATGACAGCAATCACAGATACGGGATTGGGGTGAACCACTGGACCCCCAGGGACTATTGTGTGTGCTTGTACATTGTGTCAGGGAGGTTGCCACCCACGGCTGGTAGCTGCTGTGTTGCACACTGCAATATAGCAGCCCACCACTTGGTGGATAGCACTTGAGCCAGTTTTTTACAGGCTTAACTTTGAGCCCAGGTAAATGGCATATCTCTGGATTGTACCAGAAGATGCACTGCACATGCCAGGCTGACTATTGTGATTTACCACGTACGCATGGGCATGCCCTCCGGAGATGTGCCACATACATTATCTTTGTGCCCCGGTACTTTGGGAATTGCGCTGTGCAATTCCCACTTTTGAATATTGCCCCAGGGTGCAATTCTGAGGTCATGCTGGTGCAACTCAGTTGCGCCAGGGGCAACCCCTTTGAATATCTCAGCCTATGTTTATACCAAATAAATACTGGACAATCAGTACTGTATATCTGTAACAATGATGCACTCCATTAAAGTGATCAGTATAACAATTTCTTGGTGTGGGGCAACAAAAAATAATTACTTTGCATACGGTGTATTATTTGTACCATTGTAATGGGTAGACTTTGTATGTGCACAACCCAGTACAGCACTGTAGAGTACATATTATCAATCAGGTCAATGAGAAAAAAACATTAGCATTTTCTGCACTTGACTTCTCCCCCCCCCCCCAAAAAAAAAAAGACAGACATAATGAAATAGTAAAATTCTATTCTATTTTTTTATTTTAGTCTCTGGTAACCAAGCACAGGCCAATATGCACTACTGCTTGTTTTCATGAGTAACCTGTGAGCACTGGAGAGGTTAAGAACAATAACTTGCTCAGAGTCACACTGCATGCAAGTGGTGGCTGTGAGAATCAAACCCTTATCTGCTGGATGCTCCAGTCTCATTTACAGCTCTTTACTCAATGCCCAAAGTTATGATGCCAGCCCCATTGTTTCCAATTGCATCTGTAAGGCTATACAGTGCCTTGCTTTCAAGAAAAATTACCCTTACACTTACACAAATTTACATTTCAGAAGAAAAAAAAAAATCTCCTATAAGAAGTCTTGACCTTAATGCATTTTGTTTTATCTGATGGTGGGTCACTGTCCATTTCATCTTATACTACTGTAGCTGCACAAAAGGTGTAACTTTTTCTAGCTGCAACAACTAAGAAAAAAAGCTACACTCCTTTTTATCAAAAGAAAGGTTCAAAGGTCACCATTAGTGGACATTTAATTTTTAAACACTGTGGTGTCTCATTTGACTTGAGTAATGGCAACCTTTTTAATCTGTATAGTACAAGATTGTATTAGCAGTCACTTTTACAACAGACTTTTTGTCCAAAATACTGTACATGAAATCCACACTTTGAAACACAGAATGACAACCTTCTGCATCTTTTAATTTTAAGGATATCTGTAACAGTTAATTTTTCAGTTTTCTTTTGCTGTCACCAAATACTGTATACAAGCAGGCTGACAGAAAGCAAGAGAGAGAGAGAGAGAGAGAGAGGAGATGTACTGTACGCTACTGCAGCAATATTAAAGATCTAAGGGTCCCCAGTGTGCTTTCTAGATGACTAGATGAATATTATACTTCCCTGTAATGTCCCTCTTCATCATCACAGTCTTTTCACATACTTTTGCTCTGCTGATGGAATAAGCAAATAAATGAAAATATCACAAAGTGGTACTTAAGTACCCGGGGTGTCGGGGGGAGGGGCACCCCCACAGAAAAGTAGAAAAGTTTTAACTTCCTAAGAAGTCAAAGACAAGCTTTAACTTCATAATAAATAACTTATTCGGTGGCTTCATAACCAAAATGATAAATACTAAGAAGGGGCACATAAGCACAGGGGGCACCCAGAGAAAAGCTTTAGCTTCCTAATAAGTCAAATAATGCATTTTAATATATGGATTGTCAAATTAATACCATCATAAAGCATATAAAAAAATCCTGGTAATAGTATGGCTCCTGGAGCAATAATAGCACTGTTCCAGAGTGATAATGCTATCGTTCAGGACCTGAATGATAGTATTATCACCAAAGATGAACAGCGCAAGTGCAAGTCTATCTTGTCACATCTTTTAAGCATGCCTTCCGATTGGCGCATTTCCAGCTGAAACAGTTTGAAAAACATGGCAGCGGATTCTCGCTTAGCGAGATGACACTATGGAGGTCCACAGTGATGAAACTTCAGGTGTTTTCAGCGTATCTACAAACAAAAATGTATCTTGCTGACCTGTGCTCACCCATGCCCAAAAACAAAAGGTAAAAGAAACTGAAATGTTTGCTATGCATGTGTGCAAGTCGGGGAAGGCAGACAGACTAGGCTACACTGTGTGACAGGCTGTGGCAGTCGGCTACGAGCGCAAGATTCCTTTAGTTAACAGCCGACTGGTCACAGCAAAATGATTAAAAAAAAAAAAGTCGGATCCATATATTAAAAAAAAATAATCGATAGGTAACTGGGCATTACTGGTGAGATACCATCTCGAGATTCTGGACAGAACCTCAAGGCTTTGCTCTCGAGGTTCCCTGTATCAGAACCTCTATGTACTCACCAGTAATATGATACCTATCCATATTCTATTTAACTTCATAATCAAAATGATAAATAATAAGAATGGGTGCATAGGCACCCAGGGGGTGGGGGCAGGGTGCCCCCACAGAAAAGCTTTAGCTTCCTAATAAGTCAAATAATGCTTTAACTTTTACTTCATAATATTGCAATGGATGGATAGTAATTAAAGTGGAATAATTCTAATATGCAAAATTTATTTTCCACTACTGTAGCTTTTATAATCACTTAAGGAGTACTGTACTTATGAATAAGACTTTGTATACTTTAAGGAGCACTTTGCCAATGGAACAGCTTTTTCTGAAATATCATATGGCCTATTGAACTGCTCATGAAATAAATTAAATAAATCTATTTCAACTGGTTACCATCTGTATCAGAAAAAAAAACCCGGTCACTCCTGAAAAAGGGACTTCTAGTCTTAGTGGGCCTACCAGGTCAACAAAATTCAATAAATAAATTGGAAAGCATTAAAATGACAATGTATTTTTACTTTTCTATTTTATTTCACAATCATCAATCATTGGAATAGTATAAAGCACTGTATAAGGGAATTAAAAAGTAGTTAATAAATAAGGGTTATATTTGAATGCACTGGCAGATTTTAGGTTAATCGGTCATATTAAAATTAATTTAATCTAATTAATTGGTTAATAATGAAAAAAGTGGTGTGGTGGTTTTGAACTTTTCTACATTTTTATAATATATATATATATATATATATATATATAACAGTATATACTGTTTATGTATGTATAAAGTAGCCTGCATTTATGGTATGAATGAGATCTAAGTGTATTAAAAAAACAAACAAGAAAGCAATAACACAGAGAACTCAAAACAAAACAAAAAAAGCACCCAAAAATGCTACTGTTTGATATGGTTCACTGTTAGTGGTTTTCCATGTGTCCCTCCCCCCACCCACTCACAACCATATGCTAGAACTTAATCAAATGACTTGCCCCTGCATACAGATTTAAAATAAACTAAATAAAATATAATTGATACTGGATAGATAGATAGATGGGGTAGATACTGTAGATAGACCAATACATAGATGAACACATACAGTGTTGTAGGTTGAAATCTTTCTTTTATCAACAAATAGCGCTGGCAGTAACACAAGAAAAAAACATTATCTTGTGATCTTTGAAACTCTTCCTTGTTTTACTCTTCTCTTTGCTCGAAGTCCTCCCACAGAGATCTCAGTTCCTACACTTTGAAACAATTCCTCAATTGCTTTATAGCTGCTACCATTCAACTTCATTTGAGCCACAGATTCACTGTCCCCTTTTGAAAGTGTCTTCACGATGAAATTGTTAAATTGATATCAAGAATGATACAAGAATATTTCAGCAATGAAAGGGTTGGAATTTTATTGTAGTTTTACCCTGTATTCAAACTCAGACACTCATTCAGCTGCAGAAGGACACTCCCCTTGGGGATGCATAAGCACAGGGGTTTGCCCCTAATAATTAAGCGATCCAATGGGAGACATCAAGAAGAAACTCCACCTATTTGGAAAGTGATGTAAATTCACTTTATCATATCTATTGTAATATTATGGCCTGTCACAACTAACAACAGGAGTCACCTGTCTCTGAATGTCCATTTAAATCCCCATGTTCTGCAGGGTTTCCAACTGCTTGTGTCAGAGAACTTTCCATATTGAAGAAGACAACCAACAAAGAATGGAACACAGAGGAAGATCCATCACTCCGAAGCATGCCCTTGTGGAATTTTTTGATGAGCCACATTGTCAGACTGATATTGTGCTCACTGAAAAGCTTCAGGGGACAGTACAGCTTAATCAGAAAGTGAAGCTGTGCCAGAAATACGATGGATGTAAGCAGGATGAATTCATGGTCCTTATTATTGCAATGAATGGTAAGAAAATGTTTTAATTTCTTTCTTTACTGTATTGTTGAACAGATACAGCAATGTCCCTTGTGTTTTTTTTCCTTGTTTTTTTCTAACAGCAGGTTATATCCGGAACAGCCATGCCATTTGATAAAATGAACCAGTACAATCTTCTGTGTGCTAAATGTTATCTCCCTTATATTACAGATAGTAAAGCTAAGCTCAGTTATGAGCAAGCACAATGTGAGAGCAAAATCCCCAGTCCTCAAGAACCGCTAAGAGAGCCAGAAATGCACAAAGATAAATGTATAAAGAAATCAACAGAGAAAGTCAGAAACAGAAGAGGAAATGAAGACAGAGAGAATGTTCCCTTGACAAAACAGAAAAAAATGTGCTTTAAAAGATAAACCACATGTGACAAAACAGAAAAAGTGTTCTACAAAAGATAAACCACCAAAAATGATGGTGGGTGTAAACAGTTTGTTTTGGTTGCACATAATAGTATGCTGGCTAAAGCACCATAATGTATTTTTTTTTATTCTTTGGCAATGGAGATCTCTGAGCACTAGGTGGTTAAGTCACTTGCTCAGAGTCATATAGTATGCAAGTGGAGCTTGTGGGAATCAAACCCAGGTCGGTCTGCTAGATGTACCAAGCTCCATCACAACTCATTACTCTAACCTCCAACCTAAATAAGCAAGGTCACTGAAAAAATGTAAAAACTGATAGACAAAAATGCTGGAGATTTGTATACCTGGTGGGGCAGTTTCATGGGTTTGCTAAACATCCCCAGTGCTCCTTAGTACTGCCCGAATGTTACCTGCAGCCTGAATTGATAGAATAAATTGTTAGTTAAATGGACTGACATTTTCATATGCAGCTCAATATGAAGAAAGATTAGTGTTTGTGAAATGATTTGCAAAGCAATCATTATTTAGCATGTGGTCAAAAATTGAAATTCATGTGCCGAATGCAGTGCTTCTGTTTGTAGTTTTTAGTAAGTGATTCACTGTAATGCAGCAATGAAACAATACAGCAACAAACTTTGGTCAGTTTCTATATGTAAAACAGCTGCCAGTTTAGCTAAGAGATTGTAGTAATGAGCTGTAAATGAGTTTGGTATATTCAGCAGACAGACCTGCTGTTGATTCCCACAAATGCACCTTGCATATTGAAGGACTCTAAGCAAGTTACCTAACCTCCTCATTGCTCAGTGGTCCCTGAAAGCAGGCACCCATGCCTAGTGGGTTTTATACAGTTGTCAATGAAGAAAATACAAAACAAAATCATGGTGGCAGTTAAATAACTAATTATTATCAGTATGTCCCCCCTCCCGGGGTCATTTTTCAGGGGTGCATAATCAAGATCTACTATAGTTAAAAAAGTATTTCTTATTTATTTATTTTGTTTTTGTTGACTGGGAAGGAGGACTAGTCAATTTTTTTGCCTATTTTCAGCCTCGTGCCGGGGAAGGGGGACACAGTTGAATGCCAACTGACATTGAACCAGATTTTTAAGCTGCTGGTTGTATTTTTTGGTGATATTTTTCTCATAGTATGATTCCAGTGTTCACTAAGCACTGTAAGTAAACCAGTTTTACAAGAACGTGGATTTCTATTAAATCATATAAATTATGCACAGTAAAACATGAAAAAGAAGCAGAAAACTGGACACACACCAAGGCTGAATTTAAATTAGATTGCAGTGATTTTATTCCAAGCACAGCACGTCTGACAAACTCTGGTGTAGAGGCGATATGGCTATGAAGAGCTTTTGGGATGCTTTTTATATTTATTTTTATCTATTTAGCTTTTGTTGACCAGGTAAGTGTACAACCCAGTATTTCTAGTGGATTGCACAGTGCAGATCTGTGGAGAGGCAGTTTCAATGTGGTCTTCCTTTAAAACATTTTTACAATGTGATTTCCTGGAATATGCCTGCTGATTGCTATATATTTAGCCTGGACAGTTCACAGAAGAAATGGCATCTTATTTTCGGTGGGGCTCTACATCTACACAATATTATACTGCATTGTGTAAAATTAGAATGCACTAAAAACAATATTTTACATATGGGGGGATATATTAAGTGTTGGATCGATGCATGAGCAGAAAGATGCATTGCACAAAGAGGGTGCACCGTTCAGCACTGATACAATATTTAAAGAGAATGTGCAACTGGTACATGGTGTGCATACAGTGAAACCCACCAGGATGAAGTGCAGCACTGCAGAATTCTGCAGTAGAGTTACTGCAGCAAACAATGCAGTGTAACAGTGAGTTAATCCCTTTTGTCATGCAGTAAACCTGTGACACTGTGTTTCATCCTGGTGGGTTTCATCATTCCTGTTGAAAATTTGACCCTGGATGGCAGTCACAGTGCAGCCAGCTGCCAAGTCAGGTGCATCCAGGGTGACCCTGACTGAATACCTTCCAGGGGGAATGTGTGGTACATACCGGTATGCACCGCAGCCCCCATGGGTGATATTCAGACCAGAAATGCAAATGAACTAATTGAGCATGCAGGGTGCAAAGGGGTGTTATGCATGCTCATTACCAGCCCATATGCATGTTGGCATGGAGATGAATGCACCAGAGCAGCACTCGCCCCCAAGCCCAGACCCTGATCTCTCCCATGTGGGACAGGCTTTGAAGTCTGTGGTGGTATAGTGGCACCCCCCTACCTGTTCCACCAGCCCTGACTGTACCATAGTCCCGGCTTTATCGGTTCCATATTGTAGGGACCCCAGTGCTATCCCTACTTGCACCTGAATACATCTACATGCCATGTCCACAGTGTAGTGGCCCCACTTCCCTCAACAGTGAACAGACACCCCCTTCCTGACCCTCTGCGATGACTTGCTCTGTAATTGGATCGTACCACTTTATCAGTGGGTGGCAGAGCACTTGCAATAGGATGCTGGAATGTGTTATACATAGGCATGAGCTGTGTGCAGGTGATAACACCCACTGGCCATACTTCTCAGGAACTGGCATGCAGATCCATCATCCCATTGGTGTAGCTCAGTGTGGGTGATAGCCTATGCTGTACCCACTCACACATGTTCCAAAACAGGCATGTTACAGCTGATCTGCAATTCATTTGTAAAATTGGGGAACTGTGGATGAACTATCCATAGCCTGAAGTGTACACTGCAAATGGTATTACAGGATACCGCACCACATGGCACCCAGAATACTTCAGCAGTCCAGAGGGTGGCATGTACACATGGGAACAGGAGAGTGTGGACTTACAGCAGTGTATGACAGCAGGAAGATACAGTATTGGCAAGGCATGCATTGGAGGTATGTAAATTCCCTCTTCGGTTTGCCAGGGACATACACACTACTGTATACACTGGTGGATCTGCAGCCGGCATGGTGCCCCAATGCACGGTACAGCCATTTGGGTCATTCCAGAATGCAGGTCCCCCACCTGGGTTCAGTGTAGCCAATGGCTGGCCATGGCAGGGCATGGAGGGCAGTGCCAGTCTTTGCAACAGGTTGGATATGGGGGGGTTGAGGATGTCTGTGTACTGGGGTGGTGGATGGGAGTCCTCTAGGCTATGGATATGGACCATGGTTTCCTCTGGTGCAATCAGGTCTGGGTGGGGCTCCACACTATGGAGCTCTTCAGGGACAGAGTTGACTAGATTGGGGATGGAAAGGGGGTACCTCTAGTCACCCAGGGCTGCCAGGCTGCTGTGCACCTGGGTGCACATCTGCAGCCTGCCTGTGGGTGGCTGGTCAGGTTAGATCAACTATTCATGTCCTAACTGTGGGCTACGGTGCTCTAGACTGTGAGGGGCACATTCACACTGAATATGCTGCAGCACAGCATATGCATGGGATTGCCCCTTGACTTGAATGGCATACCATTTGTGTATACCCTGGCCCATTCTCTTGCAGCCAGTGCATCCTCCATGTTTGAATATTGCACTGCTGTGCATTGTTGGAGTTGTGTGGCACATCTCCCTTTTCCACTGGGATGCACTGTGTATCTCCTTTGAATATGGGGGCCCTGGACCTGGTAGCCTGAATAAATACATTATAAAAATGGTAAATCATGACCCCACTGAAAACAAGATATTGCTTCTAATCTGGTACAGCCTGAGTAAACACAATGTAAAAATGTGTAAATGAACATCCCTGTGACAATGAGATATAGCATCTCCCCTGCCCTATCCTGGATACAAAATATAAGATAAGAAACATCAGTGATCCCAGATCCAAATAACCATTACTTTGTAAGAAACCTTCATTTTCCCTGTGTTTTCCCCACAAAGGCAGAATCAAATCCCTGTATAAATCCCTGTATATTTTTCCATAAGACACTGGTTCCTTATTTATGACTTTGTTCTTTATTATATCAGCAGCCTTTTATTAGGAAAGGAGCTCTGATTTGCTGCTCACTATTAATATTATATGTCACAATGGCCTTGGAATGATTTGGCTTTATAAGGCATAATGGGAGACTATATGAAATAACAAATATCAAGCTCATTATTTCGTGAACCATACTCAGAATTAATAATCACAAGTCAGACAGTCTTTCAAAAAGATACTAGAAATGCCTGTCAACAAATATATTGCAAATACAGACATATATTTCTTGGGGGCTTTTCTTGGGGGGCTCCCAGCTTCTTTCCTTTGAATGGGTGAGGGACCTGGGGGTTATTCTTAATGATGTGTTGACACTGCAATCTCCGGTGTCAGCAGTTGTCAAGTCTTCCTTTTACCATCTGAGGAACATCACCAGGGTCAAGCACCTAGTTCTGTCTGGTGATCTTCCTACATTGGTCCATACCTTTGTGACCACATGCCTTGATTATTGCAACTCCCTCTACCTAGGGCTACCAGGGGTTGCTATCTGCCACCTGCAGCTGGTGCAGAATGCAGCAGCACCGGTTGTTGACAGGGACTCCTTGGATGCATCATATCACACTGGTGCTGTGCGAACTGCACTGGCTGCCCATTCAGTAGCGGATCACCTTCAAAGTCAGATTTTTGACTTATAAAGCCCTACATGGACTCAGCCTGGGCTACCTGAAAGAGCTCCTGTCCCCCTACTGCCCTGGGTGATTGCTCCTCTTGGCTGATGAGGGGTTGCTAGAGATTCCAAAGGTATCCTTAAAGTCATTGGGGGCCTGTGCATTTATGTATGTGGCCCCAGCCCTTTGGAATTCTCTACCCCATCAGCTATGGGAGTGCACAATCATGGGGGGCTTCAAGCAGGCCTTGAAAACTTACCTGTGGTACAAGGCCTATTTTGATTGCTTTTACTGTTTTTATTGACTACTTGTATTTATACTATGTTTTGCATTTTATCTTGTTTTTATCTAATTTTCTGTTAAATCACCTTGATAATTTCAAAAAAGCACTTAATAAATAAAATTATTATTATTATGAGATATATATATATATATATATATATACACACGCACACACACAAGTGCTATTTTTGCATCTTGTAGTTGTCAGTTTTTAGACACATTCTTATAGACTTTTTTCTGTCCACCTGATGGAATCTTAAATGAGTGAAGCAAATGTTATTATTTTATCAAGGCCCTGATCCAGCAACTCAGTAAATACACACTCAGTATATCATATTATAAAAGGACAAAAAACAGTCTTCTGTTTGCAGTTGTTAATCAGGAATATTATAAATGGTATACGTTCTTTTTGTTACATCTATGTTGGTCCAATAAAAGGTATCAAACCATTTGCTTCTGTATAACTCAAGGTTTGTCAGCAGTTAATTCATTAGATGAGGTCTCCCTTGCCAGAGTTTGACTGTTTCCCCCATGCACACACACAGACTCTCTTACTATAAGAGATCTCAGTAGCTCTTATCTGTTAGGTATGAGAAGCAGGCTGCAGCCCTTTCTGTCAAATATAACGCATCTTTCCACTTAAACTTACACAGACCTTTACTTTAAAGGATGGGCATAAATACTTTCAGTGAGCCTTTGATTTTGTTAGTTTCTGGTTATCTACATGTTGGCTTTTCACCTTAGCACTGTGTGAATGTGTGTGTGTGTGTGTGTGTGTGTGTGTGTGTGTGTGTGTGTGTGTGTGAGTGTTTTGTGTGTATTTGTGTATGCATGTTTTGTGTGTGTGTGTATGTTGTGTGTGTGTGGTGTGTGTTTTGTGTGTGTGTGTTTGTATGTTTGTTGTTTGTCTGTGTTGTTTGTGTTTGCTGTGTGTGTGTTGTGTTGTATTTGTGTGTTTGTTATGTTGGTGTGTGTGTATACATGTATGTGTGGGGAGTGTGGCATGGGGCAATTTTTTGTGGGTGTTCGGGTGCTTTTTGTTGGTATAGTGTGTGTGGTTATTGTGGTGATATTTAGATAGGCTTTTATTCAGGCAGTAGACATAATTATGTTACAATGGTTAGCACTATTAGTTCTCATATATAGTGAATATTTATTTCCTTCTACTAGTTGTCAGTGGTTGGCTTAGAAACGTTCACATTTTTAAATCTGTTCATAAGACGATGCATATCTCATTTCCTTGGGGTTCATAAAAGGTTTAATATTTTTGGATAAATATTTGCAAAGACTGGTGTGAATGATGATCTATTAGGACTCTTGTACATATATGTCATTCCTACTGGTTATCTTTCCCAGGGAAGTGGGGGTATGGGGGATTTTATTCCTATGGGTTTTTATTTAGATTCCTTAGACTGATGATTCTGTACATGTTTGTTATGCACTGACACTCTGTTGAAATCTATAAATATCAGGCTCATGGTCTCATTTTCTTGGGGGTCCTTGACAAGTAGTTTTGTTTTTGTTTTTGTATTTGGCACTTATACTTACAACTGATATTATAATGATTTAAATCCTGTTTCAACACTGAAGGCTTTAAAGTTTGTGCAATGTATTAACTGGCTGAGAGTATAGTTGGGAAAATCTCTCAAGCTAAGTTCTATATTACATTTTGTGTGAAACATTTGCTCACTTTGAGTAAACTTCACTTTAAACATTATGTATGCCATATATGCATCTATGTACATGTATGAATATATACATATATATGTGTGCGTGTGTGTGTGTGTGTGTGTGTGTGTGTGTGTGTGTGAGAGTATGTTTATGTATGTGTTTAAATGTGTGTATGTTTAATTTGGGGCTTGTTTTCAACTTGCAATTAGGCCTCATTTCAGCATTTTGCCTTTCATTGTCTGTTCTTTAAAACACAAGGAAACTTGCAATAAAAGTTGTAAGCTCATCTTACATGTATTAGGGAGAATAGTATTCCAAGGTTTTGTTATCAGTAAAATGCTTCCTTGAAAGGTATGGAGACATTTTAAAATGTATGTGAGAAGAACTCTCTGCTTGCTGATATTTCTTGATAACCTTTGACCTTCAGGGGCTTCTCAGCTAAAAGCAAACTGGTGTTAATTAGCTTCTCTGACATAGACTTGTTACATTTTAAATGTATATGTTAAACCAATGAGAATTATTTCTGTTTTATATGCATTATCTGGGTGTTAATAGTATAGGATTTTCTAAATAACTGTCATAAAGCTTCTGAAGAAGGACCTGGTTGGTCCAAAATGCTGGAGCACTTTGCTATTTTTTGTACAAAATCTACAGTACGTTGGTCCAAAAAATGGTATCAAATCATTTCCTTCTGGATCTTTTCTGTCAAAAAGAAATTTATATATTTAGTCTGTGTAGTTCACTGAAGGCCTGGCATTTTATCAGATAGGTCTTGAGAGGTTAAAAACAGTGTAAATCTTTACAACATTTGCTGGGAAAGGGTAACATTTAAGAGGCATGAATCTTTCTTGAAAGATATTCATCCACAACTGAAGTTAGTAGTAAAACATGTTTAAATGCTAATCATTTAAATGTGCAAGCTGTTGCATTTCGAAGGGGGTAAAGAAATCTCCATTTTAATAGGTCATTATTTAACAAGCTGTTTCAGTTTCCTAATGATCATCAGATAAGTAGCTTGGAGTGATGTCTCCAACATTCTAAACAGAAAGAAGGGATTATTTTATTTTAGTTGTCATAGTGATTTGTAGATGTGAAAGGATATATTGAAAAGTCCAAAAAAATGTGTTCCACGAAACTCCAGTTTTAAACTACAAATAGCAAAATGGCTGTAGGCTCCACCCACAGCCATAAAAACCAGTGCTAACACAACTACAGTACTTTACTTTGGGAGCCGTCCTCCTGATTCTTCAACAAAGGGTGAATAAAACAGGAATAGCACTCAAAAAATATACTGTATCTAGAAATAAAAAAGAAAATAAAAAATGCATACTGGCTGTTTAGTACAGTATTTGAAAAAGTTAATGGAGCGAATAACTAACATCATACAACTTTGGCATACAGCATATTTTTTTTTTTACTGTTACTATTCCAGCCATTATTATTTTCTAATGATAATGACTTTCAAACCATGGATCAGATGTTACATTTGTAGTGTCTGTATAATCTACTATATGGGTGATGTTTTTTGAGGCTAACATACTGTACAGTATTCCTGCAAAAGATCTTGATACACAATTATTTTTTGTTGTCCACCTTCAAGATAGCTATAGGGGTTAAAATGGATTCATAGATACAACTTTGCATGGAGTATACCAAATGTTTCCACATATTATACTGTTTAGTTTGCAGGTCACAATTCTGATATGGGATCAGGTTTCACTGAGAAAAGTTTTAAGTAGCACCTGGTGTTTTTTATCAAAGTTAGAGCTGCAAAATTCATAATGTCTACCAATAGAGAATGTTTAGTGATAAATAATATTCTTAACTTATCATAGACTAATAACCATTAATACATATCAGCTCTACATATGTTCTTCATATACTGTAATTCTAAATAAAAGTTAATTCTTCATTTGAAAATATGCTAATAAAACTTAGAATTTTTAGAAGTTTTTGGCGAATATCATGTTGCAGAATTCATAGTATTGTATCTTTAATAACACTAGGAAGCTTTTACAGACATTATTACTGCAAAGTTCACAGTGTCTTTAAGATTGGTACTTCAGAAAAACTGAATAGCAAAAAGCATTGTTATTGCTATAGGTGTCTTTTTTTTCCCAATCATAAACTCTTTTTGGGGGGAAGTTTTTTTTTTAAATACTGGCTTGCCAAAAAATGCAATTGACAAAGCTTTTATTATCAACTCCTTCATTCCCCCTTGGGGGGGGGTGCATTGAATCAAGGGCTGTACAGTGTAAACATTTGGAATATCTGCCCCAGGCCTCAGAAAAATGTGCTCCAATGGCATTTGCAATAATTTACCATTGTTTATGAAACATAGGTCCACACAATAAGTAAATTACTGTATACATTTACAGTAAATACATATTTATAAAAGTTTGTCAGAATACATAAATCACAGGGAGAAAAGAAGTACAGTTGGAAACACTGTTAACCACAGTATGCAAGAAGTGTCCTGCTGTCAGTCATGTGAACTTAAGACAGAAACAGATTTATCCACCCGGTGCAAGTGTCCATGCAGTCAGCAATTAATATAAAGCATTGTATTCTACAGTTGCTAACTGAATGGTAGCTTTATTTATTTTGGATTTACAGCAGGAAGGTCATGTCAGATGAATCTAATAGATTTCTTTGACTGGGTGACCAAAGTAATAGACCACAAAGGGGCTGTGGATATGGCCTACCTAGACTTTAGCAAGGCATTTGACACAGCCCCACAGAAAAAAATAATAATCAAGTTAGCCAGCCTGGGAGTGGGTCCCAGGGTGGTAGCCTGGGTAGCAAACTGGCTTCAAAACAGGACACAGAAGATAATAGTGAATGGAACACATTCTGAAGAAAGGGGGCACTAGTGGAGTACCTCAGGGCTCAGTACTGGGTCCAGTCCTCTTTAACATCTTTATATGTGACATTGCAGAGGGTCTGGAGGGAAAGGTATGCCTCTTTGCAGATGACACAAAGATCTGTAACAGAGTTGATACACAAGGGGGGGGTAGAAAGGATGAAAAGGGACTTGGCAAGGTTGGAGGAATGGTCAGACATATGGTAACTTGGATTCAATGCAAAGAAGTGCAAAGTAATGCACATAGGTAACAAAACCCCAGGAGAAGAGTACACAATAGCAGGGGAGGTACTAACAACAACAAAAATGGAAAGGGACATGGGGGTAGTCATAGCAGATTATCTAAAGGTTGGTAAGCAATGTGAGAAGTCAGTAAGGAGAGCCAGGGGGATACTGGGATGCATAGGAAGTGGCATCCCAAGTAGTAAAAGGGAAGTGGTTATCCCTCTGTACAGACAGTTGGTGAGACCCCATCTGGAGCACTGTGTGCAGTTTTGGAGACCTCATCTAGGCAAGGACATAGACAGGATGGAATCAGTCCAGAGGAGGGCAACTAAAATGGTGCAGGGTCTGCATCAGAAACCATATGAGGAGAGACTGAGAGAGCTTAATATGTATACCCTTGATGAAAGGAGGGACAGGGGGGACATGATAGAAATGTTCAAGTACCTGAAGGGTATCAGCAAAGTCCAGGAGGGTAGCATCTTTCAGAAAAAGAAATGTGTAAGAACAAGGAGGCACAATTTAAAGATGGGGGGGACAGCTCAGGGGTAATGTGAGGATTTTTTTTTCACAGAGAGAGTGGTGGATGCATGGAACTGCCTTCCTGGGGAGGTTGTTGGGTCTAAAACAGTGGGGGAATTCAAACATGCATGGGACAGACATAAGGCAATTGTAGTGGGGGGGTGGCAGGAAGTAGGCTGTTGGTTAACTAGAATCTGCAGCTTATCCAGTAGGTAGGGAAATGGGCGGAGTGGGTGGGCCAAGTGATCTTTATCTGCCATCAAAGTCTATGTTTCTATGTTTCACAATTTGCAAATTAATGTTTTTTTGTCCTTAGGCAAAGACTGTTTTACATATTGAGGAACCCATAAGTTCTGTCTTGAATGATGTCACAGAAAGAACACAAGACGTGCAGCAATGGAATGATGACACTGACAGGCAAGATGCAGAGTGTTCCCAAAACCATGATACCAGAAATAGAACACAAGATGTGCAGCAATGGAATGATGACACTGACAGGCAAAATGCAGAGTGTTCCCAAAACTATGATGTCACAAACAGAACACAAGACTTGCAGCAATTAAATGATGACACTAACATGCAAGAAGCAGAGTGTTTACCAAACCAAACTGTACAAGACACAAGTTATGATGCTCAGCCACCCCAGGACCATTACAACCCAGGAGAAAAAGCCAGACGTATGGATGAGATACTTTCTCATGCAAAGGTAGCAGAGCAGTATAGGAAAAAAAACAAAACAGAAATGTACCTAAAAAGGCAAATGTTCATGCAACAAAAACTCATGAAACAAATAGTTGATTAAAGACACAGGAGAGTCTGCTTGGACAGAATTTTGCAATACCTAGAGAAAGGCCAACCACAATCAGCTGCTAGCACTTCAGACTAATTAGATGATTCCATTGAGAGAACTGAGAATGTTTCATCACCACATCACCAGTTTAGTCCCCTGCCTACAGAAACTATCTTGCCAGACATTACTCTAATGCACTTGCCAGCAGAATTAGAGAGCAACATTTTCAGGGCCTCAAAGGGACGCTGTGACAGATATGTGGTGCTGATCTTCCTGTTTAATAACCCCACAGACATACAATCAATGGGCCAACAAAGTTAATTATGATGGATCAATAGGGAAACATGCAATTCCTAATAATCTGCAAGAACTGCTTTTAAGTTATGTGGAACACAGATTCCTTAATATACAGCAACAGCAGCACATGATCATCAGGGACAGGATAAATTAGCTGCTAAGAATGCCTAGAAAAACATTTACTGAAATTGTTTTGTAGAATGATGTTTAGTTGCATAATATGATTTTTAAAACTGAACACATGTACAGTACATGTCATTTTTCTGTTTATTGTTTATTTACTGTATATTGTAGTTGTTTACTTAGTTATTTCTTGTATTTTCCATTATTTTGACTAGCTACCATTTTTTCTAATTTTCTAATTTTTCGAAATGTTTATTGATTATTTATTGTATATTGTAGCTGTTCACTTAGTTATTTGTTGTATTTTCCATTATTTTGACTATCTACCAGTCTTTTCTAATTTTTCTCACTTTATCGTTTATTTACTGTATATTGTAGTTGTTTACGTAGTTATTTCTTGTGTTTTACATTATTTTGATTATCTACCATTTTTACAGTTAAAGTCATGCATATTTGTTTTTTGAGTGTACAGTAAAGACTAATTACAAATAAAACAATAAAGGAAACTTTAACCATACTAAGACATGCTTTTATTTCATCCAGAGCTGATGTTCACTTTAACATTAATAAAAATTAAATACAATTTAATTAAGTTGCATTAACATGCTAGGGGAGGAACCAGAATGGAAGCAGTCTTGGAAGGGGTATTGGAGTAAGAAGTTAACATCAGAAAAAAAAAGGAACCTACTGCACACTCTATCAATGCAACATTTTTCCAATGTTACTACAGTTTATCAGAAAACAAACACATTGTAACCTTGTTCTTATTTGTTAAATTAAGCATGTGCTACAATGTTACAAGGCATTGCTACTGTGTTGCTAAAGGCAACTGTCTATCCTGACACTCAATTGTCCCCTAAATGCCTCCATTTATTTATTTAGGGTTTGGGCTTTGGCAGCAGAGGGGTGGGTATATAGTGGGTTTCAGGGAAATCAGTGTGTGCTGTATTGAGGTTCTCTGCACTGATTCACAAGTTCAGTGTACTCTAGGCGTTACCAGCAGTGCAGAACCCAGCAGTACAGAGTGCAGTATGGACACACATACTGTATAATGTTTATAATGTATCTTGCCTGGTAGAGGCAGGTCTAAGATCAGGAGGTACTGTAAGAGCAAGGGAGATGCTCCAACATCCAGCCATTTAATATTTGAGGTGGAACTCCTAAATAAATGTACAGTCAATCAGAACAAAAGCAGCTTGAAGTGTACCCACTTCATAGTGAATCACCACTTTCACACTGAAAGGTATGGTGGCTAAACATACAAAACACCAGAAGGAGAAGGAGGACATCATATTCTCATGTATGATATGTCAAAAACAGTTACTATGCAGTTTTTTTTTATAATCACTTGTCTTTGGTTTTCACATCCTTGAATAATTATTTAATAGAAGGCTTTCCACCCCATCCCCCCAACCACCCGACCCGAAAAAAAAAAATATCTGCCTTGCTATACTGTATTCTAAATGCCTCCATGTATACAGTATATTTAGGGTTTTGGCTTTGACATTGAACTGATTCCATGCCATGGCTGTGGTCCATAAATTGAAATCAATATACTGTACTGCACAGTATGTGTCTGTGCATAAATGGCACATTGCAACAGAGTCAGTCTTCATGTTCCCATTAAAATATTGTCAATGAAGGAAACTAATGGTAAGAATTCATATTTGCATAGCACTAAATAAAATTTGACTGTATTGTGGACACGTAGAACAGACAAGGTGGCAGGGGAGCTTTAAACTAGGATGGTGGTGGGTAGGAGGATTTGTAGGAGAACATCCATGTACTGTACAGTACCAGTCAGGAGAGTTTAAATAAATAAAAATTAACTCTAGAAGACACTGTGCAGAAGTGAAGAAACACAGTTATTTGCTGCATGATGATGAATGTCAGAAGTGGGGCTAACAAGATTGATGATTTGTATGGGGCTGTCAAGAAACAAGTAGTTTCAAATTAATTCAAACCTTAATGCCCTCAGAGAATGAACGGGGTGTGCCTGTAGTCAGGCTGCCAGCCCTACCAACTCAAACACAAGTTCAGAATAGCTCAAGTGCTACTTCCAGCTCCACAGATCAAGTGATGCACAAAAATGTTCTGTGATAGCTGCTGTTTTATTTGAAAGAATAGCAGTTTACAACAAATGGTGCAAATTCACTGTAGAAAAAAACAACTGATGCAAGTGTGGATTGGTTGTTATTTTCTGCAGTGAATTTGCACCATTTGTTGTGAACTGCTATTCTTTCAAATAAAATAGCACAGAACATTTTTGTTCATGACTTGATTTGTGGAGCTGGAAGTAACGCTTGAGATATTCTGAAACTTGAATCAAGAAACAAGGCTGCATCCTGATGATGGGGTTAAGCAGTATTATTGCATAAGGAAAGAGCTTGCTTTTAGGTCTTCCAAAATCCTCTATTCACAGATCACATTCAAGCCACTGTACGCTACTGAAAAAAGAATTAAAAACAAACTACTTAATAAAGTTTCAGAAATATAATTACTGATAGCTACAGAGCCTAAGGGGCACTTAGACACATTATTTGGGGATTGTACAAATTTGCAGTGTGCCATGACCCTCTGATGTGCTACACTGCTGGTTTCACCTCCCTACTATGATCTTCTGAGAGGAGTGGCACTGTCAGCTGTTCCTCATTTCATACAGGTGCAATTTAAAAGAGAAAAAAAGTGGTAGGGTAAAACAAGGACTATGGACAGAGATGGATGATTGCAAAAGTTTCTGCAATTCTATGCTGTATTGCAGGAAAGCAAATCAAGTATAGTACTGTAGGGTAGTCTAATATGATCCTGTTTATTAGAATATGTGTACTGGGACTTGAGGTTGTGTGGTATCAGGGTACATAAGGATAAGGTTAAAAAAAACAGCAGTTGTCAGCCCATGATGGTCTGTCATGCTAATGGGTCCAAAGGAGTTCAGTCTGCTTGTGGTTATTTTAGGGGCCCAATCCTGAAGTGGAAATGTTTTTTTTATTTATGGTCTGCGATTGGTATTCCCTCAGTTGTACTGTACTACGGTATGATCCTGGACTGCAGTCCTGGAGCTATTTAAATGAAAATAAAAAAACCTACACAGTACCTGAAAGCAACTCAAGTGGGTAGTCTAATGCAATCCTGTTTATTTTAAGTCAAAACACTTACAGCCACTAAGTTATCAACAAGAGTTGATGAGTCAACGTGCTAGATGCTAGTAATTAAAGTAAAAGGTGCTGGGTTTGATCCCAAGAGATGGTAAATTTTTTATTAAATTAAAATAAAATAGAGCAGCTCAATTTTTATTATCTACAGTAGTTCCATCTGAATGAATGCCCGATTATTGCCCTTTCTGATTTGATGACAGTCAATAACAGTCCATGGATCTGAGGGTGTGTGGTATTGGGGATGCATACAGTAAGAATAAAGATAAATAAAACCAGCAGCCGCCAGACCCTGAGGAGCTCTCATGCTAATGGGTCCAAAGGAGTTCATTCTGCTTGTAGTTATTTTTGGGGCCCACTCTTGTTGTGGACATGAGAAGTATAGAGTTCATATATCTCGGCAAATGTTAAATTTCAGCCAATCAGTGTGCGCCACATCATTTGACAGGTGGGCATGGCCTAAAATGGACCAATCAGAATCATCCCCGTAATGCGCAGGAAGTCCTGCCCTCTGTGCACGGCGTTCCACCTTAAACGCAGGACATCCTGCCTTAAATGCAGAAAGTGACATACAAAACACAGGAAATGACATATTCTCAAACCCAGAAATGACACATCATTCCCGTTCTATGTTCCTACATCCTTCCTCCTCCATCCCCAGTCCCTTTGAACCTCTGTGACACCATCCAAGTTCAAACCCATGTCCATCCTCCATCCCCTCGAACCGCAACCACCCCATCCTAGCTCGAACCTGAATCTATCCTCAGTCCCTCCACCCCCTGCCCACAATATCTTGGCAGAAACTCTCCCATCCTCCCTCCTTGTCCCACCACCTACCTTGCACCCACCACCTACCTTGAACCTGAGTATCTCCCCTCCTCTGTCCTTGCCCCACCACCTACCTTGCACCCCATCACCTAGCTGGAACCCACGTCTCTCCCCTCCTCTCACCTTGCTCCACCATCACCTACCTGGCACTCCCTCAACCTTCCCCTGTTGATCTGTGGTATGACTGCTGTGTCTTTTTACTTGGGGGATTAATTTTTTTTTGTGAAATGTGCTTTGAAGCTCATAGGACTGTAAGAACATTTATCTCTTCAGTGTAAGGAAGTTCTTTTAACACAATGCATTTTAAGTATTTATTAAAAAAGAGTGATTTCTGTTTTAATGTGAAAAAGAAAATGAATTCTAACTTTAAAATCAGAGACAGTGTGTTTGTGTGTGTGTCTCCAGTGCTGAAGCTGATTTTACAAGGTGTGCTTATTCTAAGTAGACTGCTTCAAATCCTAAAGTCTGTTTAAAAACAGTCATACTCTCTACATACATTTTCTTTTAAATGAATACATCAGAAGTCTGGTATTTTGCTGTCAGAAACTAAACTTACTTTTCTATTTCCTTTGAAAAAGATCATTTACAAAGATCACTGCTTATCAAAAGCATATCTTTCTATTAAATATATATTAATGTACTGGTGAAAGTATTTAAGAGCATTTTAACCTCCAGAAAGCAACAAAAAGTGCTCTGTATTACCTATGTAAAACTGAAAAACCAGTAGACTACTTCAGGGAGACTTTTATATTCTGAAAAACTTAAGAAAATTCCTATTAAAAGTTCCTGTTAAACATGCCCTGCCCAACATTACAGTATAAAAATCACATACTAGTCATTCTATGTATCACAAGAGATGACATAACTATATGTATCAATGGGAACTGTCTTGTAGAAACCTTGTTCCAACCGTGCGATCATCACATAGAAGATAGTTGATATTAATAGACTCCTACTATACATGCTGATGTGTGCTGCTTGTCATAAGAGATGACATCCCCCTACAGGATCAATGGGGTCTGTCTTCTAGAAACCTTTTGATAGTCACATAGCGTGAGTTCATCTGGCTGAGTCTTGTATATAGTTAGGGTCCCAAGGCCAGAAATTCATAGTTTTGAAAACTTTATGATCATGAACAGCTGGTCTGATTCATAAGATCTATCTGATAGTGAGATAATGGAAGCCAGTCTATCAATACCAGAACCACAAGGTATTTATTCTTGCTGAAAATCTGTAAAATGTATCTACTTGAATGCTTTATTATTACAACTAAAAGCCAGTCTCCCTTTTTTTTTGTCTGATTGGTAGGGGATTTGACAGATAAAATACAATGTTATATATCTATTAGGGACCATCTGTCTTACTACATATGTTTTGTAAAATGGTGGGGGTAATCTTTGTTTAGCACATCTTTGTAGATTGTGGTTGGGGGTTAGCTTGTGTTGGGTTAATTTAAACGTTTGCTGAAAAAAAACACATGTATTTATTTTGGCTTAAATGCTTCGTAGTGCAAGTTTGAGAAAATAGCATGCATTTAAATTGTTTTACATAAGTAGCCTTTGTCTGACTGGTATGTGCGTGTGTGTGTGTGTGTGATAAATACAATGCTATATATCTATTAGGGGACATCTGTCTTACTACATGTGTTTGAGTAAAATGGGGTTAGCTTATGTTGGGGTTAATGTTAATGTTTGCCGACAATAAACAAATGTATTTATATTGGCTTAAATGCTTTGTAGTGCAAGTTTGGGAAAATAGCATGCATTTACATTGTTTTACATAAGTAGCCTCTGTCTGACTGGTGTGTGTGTGTGTGAGTGTGTGTGTGTGTGTGTGTGTGTGTGTGTGTGTTGTGTGTGTGTGTGTCAGATAAATACAATGCTATATATCTGTTAGGGGACATCTGTCTTATTACATATGTTTGAGTAAAATGGGGTTAGCTTGTGCTGGGGTTATGACTTAACTGCTGTGTAGTTTGAGAAAATATTTGACATACATTTTTGTCATCTTAATTGTTTTTAGTGTAAGTGTGTGTGAATGATCTTTGGAAGATGTCTTTATAACAATGTAAATGAAAGCTAGGCAGTCTCTGATTGGTAGTTCTTCTTTGGGGGCAGACATGATGGACCTAGAGACACTTTAGACCTAACAATGTTACCTTATAGATACTTCTGTAATGTTTAAAATACTTAATTAGAAAAAGGAGTAGAGATGATGCCGATGTGGTTGACAGTGATGGTTGGGCCCTAGTTGAAGGCTCAAGGGCTCATAAAAAAGGTTGAAGAGCAGATCAGTTTTGGATTACCACCCAAAACTCATTTTCAGCACTCTCCCTTCTTGTCGATAAAGATTCAAATAGTGATGACACCTATGCATGCTATACATCAATCCCAAATGATTCTGAAACCCCATATATGACCTAATTGATTTAAATCCAGCCCTTTCCAGTCAGATTACCCAAAATTGACCTAAAGTTCCTTCCACTCAGTGCATAAACAAGGAGGTAGGATTTTGTTCTATTTCTCCTAAAACAGTCTCCCTCCCCAAACCTCCAAGACTCTTCTATGGACACCACTGCTACTTTAACCCCTATAGTACCACCGCAACAAGTATTTGTACTAAGGGACTCTATCATAAAACATCTTGATAGGGCTATTTGTAACCCTGATAAAGTAAATAGAACTTGCTCTAGCTTTAGGGGTGCCAAGGTCTCAGATATCACAGAAATAGCTTCTAATATTCCTGATGGTGCTGGACAAAACCCATTGGTAATTGTCCATGCAAGGACTAATGACATAAATCACACCAGCCAGTTACAGCTAAAGAAAGAATTTGTAGCCCTAAATAATTTATTGGTAGAGAAAGGTTGCACTGTGTGCTTTTCAGAGATCCTTCCAGTACAAAAAGCATCCAAAGAGATGACCTACAAAATTAAAAAGACAAACGAGTGGTTGAGAAAGTGATATCTTACTAACATACTAACATACTAAAATGGCAGCAGAATAGGCCTAACGGTCTTTCGTGTCTGCTCGTTTGGTCAGCCCCCACCCTGGGTGCTGACCTTGCTGCCCCCCTCGCCTTCTCTGGCTTCTCCCATCCCAGTTCCGGATATTCTTGCTGCATTGGATTTTGCTTCCAGAACCCTTCCCCTGTACCTGTCCCACCCCTCTTGAACCCCTCCACTGTCTCTGCCTCCACCAGCCCCTAGGCAGTGCATTCCATGGCTCCACCACCCTCTCAGTGAAGTAGCACCTCACTCCTTTCTCCCTGAATCTTCCCCCTCCAGCTTCCACCCATGCCCTCTAGTGGCCCCCTCCTCCTTCCTTCGAAGCACCCTGACTGTTCCTCCCCTATTTACCCTCTTCATGTACCTGAAGACCTCTATCATGTCCCCACGGTCCCTTCTCTCTTCCAATGTGTACATATTTAGCTCTTTGAGCCTCTCCTCATAGGTCCTGTCCCCCAAGCCCCAAATCATTTTGGTTGCCCTCCTCTTGACCCTCTCCAGGAGGTTAATGTCCCTCTTTAAGTGTGGCCTCCAAAACTGCACGCAGTACTCAAGATGCAGCCTCACCAAGCAGTCATACAGAGGGCGCATCACTTCCCTTCTTCTGGAAGTGATCCCCCTAGTGATGCATCCCAGCATCCTGTTGGCCTTGGCTGATGCCCTCCTACAAGTCTTCGAGTTGTTCATCTTGACATCCACCACCACCCCAGGTGCATCTCAGCCATCGAGACTTGTAGCATCCCCCCCAGGGTGTACACTTGGCCCATGGTTTCTGGCCCCCAGGTGGAGTACCTTGCATTTCCCTGCATTGAACCTCAGCTTCCACTATCTAGACCATCTTTCCAGAGCCTCCAGGTCCCTCTGTAGGGCCACCCTCCCCTCCTCCCCATCCACCACTGCCCCCAGTTTCGAGTCATCCGCAAAGAGACTCGTCTCACTCCTGATTCCTGTCCTTATGTCAGAGACGTAGGCATTGAACAGAAGGGGCCCAAGGACTGATCCCTGTGGGACCCCACTAATGACCCTTCTTGGGGATGAGACTATTCCGCAACTTCGACCCTCTGGGTCTGGTCCTGGAGCCAATTGCCTATCCATCTGATCATCTGGTTCCCCACCCAATTTCTCCCAGCTTATCCAACAGGCCCACATGGAACAGAGTCAAATGCCTTGCTGAAGTCTAGAAGAGGACGTCCACTGGTCTACCCAGGTCCAAGGCACTCATCACCCAGTCATAGAACTCCACAGGTTTGTCTGACACGATTTCCCAGGATGAATCCATGCTGTCTATTGTCCAGGCACCCTGACTTATCCAGGTCCCCAGCCTCTCCTTGACAATGCTCTCCATCACCTTGCCCACCACCAATGTCAGGCTGACAGGCCTGTAGTTCCCTGCCACCTCCCTTGATCCCCCCTTGTGGATAGGCACTATATGCGCCACCTTCCAATCCTGGGGCACCCACCCTGTCCTCATAGAGATGGTGAAAAGCTCCACCAGGGGTTTCGCCAGGACATCCACAAGTTCCTTCAGCACTCTGGGATGTAATTTATCTGGCCCCGGTGCTTTCTCCATCTTAAGGGAGCTGAGGGCTTCCCTCACTCTCTCTGCTGTGATTTCCACTTCCTGTACCTCTTCTCCCTGCTTAGCCCTCCTCCCTCCTGCCAGTGATGCCTCCCCCTCTCCCCAGACCCGCCGATCAGTAAGGGTTCCCCCTCCTCAGTATCTCTGTCTCCTCCCATGTATGATGTAACACCCCCATTTTCCTTGGTGAAAACTGAGGTGAAGTACTCATTTAGTACCTCAGCCTGCTCTCCCGGGTCTTGTGCCCATCTCTCCCCTGATTTAATCCTGCTAATCTGCCCCTTCACCCTTCATTTTCCCCAATGTATCTAAGAACCCTTGTTCCTCTCCTAATTTCCCTGGCCAGGTTCTGCTCCTTCCTTGCCTTAGCCACCCTCACCACCCTAGTGGCCCTTCTAGCCATCAGCTCATACTCCCCTCTCTCCCATTCACTCCTTGAGCACTTTAATTGCTTATAGGCTGCCTTCTTTCCCCGCACCACCTCCTGGACCTCCCTGGTCCACCAGCAGGGTTTTTTTGCCCTACCGCATTTTTGTATTACTCTTGCACAGGTGCTGGTAGCATCCTGCACCCCTCTCCTGATGATTTCCCACCTACTATCAGCGTCCATGTCTGACCCAATCCTATCCAAATATTCCTTAAGGATCCTTCCCATTTCCTTAAAATCCACCCCCCTGAAGTCGGTTACTTCTGTCTTTGTGCAGCCTTCTACCCCTCCTAGGTCCAGGCAGAACCAGACCGTGGCATGGTTACTCCCCACCAATGGGTCCCTTACCTCCAGGCCCCCAATCTGGTCACTGTCTGCCAGGACCACATCCAGTACCCGCACCTCCCTGGTCGGTTCCCTCACCTGCTGAGTTAGGAACGCATCTTGAAAGACATCCAACAACCTCTGTTCCCTGGTCACAGAGGATGTCATAGTCTCCAAGTCTGTTCCTGGCACATTTAAGTCCCCCAACACCACCACCATTCCTCTGCCCAGTCTGCAGTGTCTCCCAACATCTGCCACCAGACTCTCCTCCAGCTCCTCCGCCAGGGCAGGGGGTCTATACACCACTCCTATTTTTACTCTCTTGCCCCCCCTTGTTATCAAGATGACCCAAATCACCTCCACGGTTCCCTCTGCCTCCTCTACTCCCCCTATGCCAATGCAGTTTTTGACTATCATTGCTACCCCTCCTCCACTTCCCTCCTCCCTGTCTTTCCTGAACATAGTGTAACCCTCCAGGTTCAGGTCCCACTCGTGTCCTGCAGTGGCCCAAGTCTCAGTGACTGCTGCCACATCCACTGCTCCCTCAGTTAGCAGTACCTGGAGCTCAGGCATTTTATTGCCCAAGCTCCTGGCATTTAGCAGGACTACCTTCCACCCTTTCCCTATAGTTCCATTTCCCCTGCTCGTGTTCCCATGGGGATTCTGTTTTATCCTGGTCTGAAATTTGCCAGTCGGCCTTTTCCCACAATCCTCCAGCTCCCCAGGGGGGTGGAGACAGAGTCCCTCCTTTATTGGCACCCCCTTGACAGCCTTTTCTCCCATCCCTCCCCCTTCACAATCTTAAACAAGATATCCTTTGTATTACCCATTGGGAAACGTTCTGTGGTAGAGACTCACTATTCTGCTGGGATGGCCTACACCTGAGTAGATGGGGGAGTGCTCTGATAGGGAAAACCCTAGTCTCAACAATAAATAACAATTTAAACTAGGTCATTTGGGGGAGATTGGACATGTTTCTAAATTTCTTAAAAAAAACACTAAGTATGAAACTAGAGGGAATTGTATATATAATGTTGTTGAATGCTAGATCATTAAGCACCCTTAATATGCTAGAACTAGAGGCTCAATGATCTCTTTTAGACCTGAGTATAATTGCTGTTACTGAAACATGGTGTGATTCATCTTCAGTATGGAGCAGGGAAATTCCCAATTTTAAACTTTACTACAAGAACAGAAAAGACAGGGTAGGTGGGGGAGTATGCCTATATATCAGAAAATACATCACATCAAATGAGATTATATTAGATACGAATACAGAATCTCTCTGGGTCTCCGTCCAGTTTAAAGGACAACCTAAGCTCACTGTGGGTGTATGTTATAGACCACCCTCAGCTGACCCACAATACACTTCTGAATTAATAAATTTGATTTCAGATATAGTCCATAAAGAGGAAGGTCTCATTAGGGGAGACTTTAACATGCCAGGTATTGACTGGGATACATACACAACAAAAACTGAACAAGAGAAATTATTTCTCTCATTAGCTATAGATCATGGGTTGGAACAACTAGTACACCAACCAACTAGAGGAACTAATATTTTGGATCTAATTATTTCCAATACTGAAACTAAATTTTCAGACATAACCATTCGTTCTCCAATTGGTAGTAGCAATCATAATTCAGTACAGTTCAGTATGTATACAAAAATTACTAAACCCATACATAACATTATATATAAAGATTACAATAAAGCCAACTTTATACAAATTAACTCAACAATAAACAGTTTCAATTGGGAGAAAATGTTCAAAAATATGCCTATCACAACAGCCTATGCTTCATTACTAAGTATTATTCACCAACTAGAAAAACGCTATCTTCCTAATAAAATTAAATATAATAATAAAGGTAAAATTCCAGTCTGGTTTACCAAATCTATTAATAAACAGATTAAAATGAAAGAGCTTCTTTTTAGAAAACTTAAAAAATCCTCAAATTCTATAACCAGACATAATTATAAACTTGCTGTATCATCATTAAAAAATCCATCAAGCAGGCGAAACTTACATTTGAATTTAATCTGGCTCACTCTAAACCTAATTTCAAATCCCTTTATTCTTACATAAATGGGAAAAAAATAATAATTCTAAGGTAATAGGTCCACTTCAGTTAAATGGTAATTTCATTAAAACAGGAAACTGTCAACCTTTTTAACAAATACTTTTGCTCAGCGTTTGATACTACCATCCCAAATGTCACTATACATTTAAAGAACCTTCCTTTTTCTCTGATAAATATTACATAGACTGTAAGTGCTCTATCCCCCCTTAAAATATCTACAAGTCCTGGTCCTGATAACATCCACCCAAGATTCTTGATTGAGACATCATCTGCACTACCTTCTCCACTTACCTTACTCTTTAACAAATTATTATTAGAAAATGAAATCCCAGATGATTGGAGATATGCTATTGTGAGTCTGAGTCACAAAAAGGGGAATAGAGCAAATGTTGAGAACTATTGCCCAATTAGTTTGACTTCCATCATTGGGAAAGTACTAGAACGCATAATTAAATCTAGAATTGACAAAGAAATTAAGTTGCTTTCTATTCAGGATATTAATCAGCATGGATTTAAACCAGGATATTCATGTACCACTAATTTGGTTTCCTTTTATAACAAAATAATTAATAATCTTGACACAAATATTCCATCAGATGTTATTTTACTTGATTTTAGTAAAGCTTTTGATAAGGTGTCTCATACATTACTTATAGAAAACTTCTTAACCTTGGTTTTCACCTTATTTAGTAAATTGGATATCTTGTTGGTTGTCCAACAGGTCACAGAGAGTTAGAATGAATGGTATTTTGTCCAAACCTGGAAAAGTGACAAGTGGTATTTCTCAGGGTTCAGTTCTGGGCCCCATTTTTTTTAATGTATTTATATCAGATAGGAATATTTTCTCTGATAACGTCATTTCAAAATTTGCAGGTGACACAAAACTTGGGGGTAGAGTTGACTCACTAGCTAACAAGAAATCACTACAAAATGATTTAGAACATGTTGAAAAATGGGCTAATGCAAATCAAATGTCTTTTAATCATACTAAATGTACTGTACTTCATTTTGGAAAAAATAACTCAAAGTACAATTATTTTTTGAATAATACTTGTTTTAAATCAGTATTTAGTGAGAGGGATTTGGGTATTCTGATAGATAATAAACTATCAACTAATACTCATTGTAATAAAATTGCAAGAACATCAAGTATACTCATTAAACAAATAAGAAGAACTTTTGTAAATAAAACTGAACAAAGTCTATTACCACTTTACAGGGCATACATCAGACCACATTTAGATTATGGTTCCCCTTTTGGAACCCTTGTCTTAAAGGAGACATAAATCACCTTGAACAAGTCCAAAGACGATTTACAAAAATTATTCCAAGTTTAACTAATAAATCATATAGTACTAGACTCAGAGAGACAGGTTTATATCCCCTTTCTTTAAGAAGAAAAATAGGTGATATTTTATTAACTTATAAACTTTTCAAAAATCCAGTATTAATGAAACAGTGTGGTCTATCATTAGGCAATAAACGCACATTAGGTAGGATGCACAATCAGCAGCTCAAAGTTAATTGGGCAAATACTAAAATACATGACACCTATTTCAGTATAAGAGCTGCAAAATTATGGAACATACTCCCTCAACAGATAATTAATTCCACATCCTTAGATATATTTAAATCTGAGTTAGATAAATGACTTATATCAACCTATAATCTACAGTGACCCTCCTTTGAAGGGGACAATCACAATGGGCTTTGTGCCTTCTTTTTTCCATTACAAATCCAGTTATCCAGTAATCCAGTAAGTGATAGGTTGATGCTCTGCTTTTTTTTTTTTGGCAACAGTTCAAACGTGTGCTTCAGGGAAAAAAACAACATAAAAAGAGACATTCAAAAGTTTGTGAAAACAAACAGAGGCCTACTGAACTTGCCACTACCAGCACTGAAAGTTTAAATGCAACAAATGACGTTTGTTTAAATTTTAACCAGAAGGTACAACCTTCCACCTGCTCAGGTGTTGCAGATAGAGCTGTGTCTCACCCCAGGATTGAGGAATGGGACATTGTTACATTGAAGTCATTGCTGACATTTTTTCCATTAATAGCTGGTGCCTTGTTTAAAGGACTCATGGATCATGACAAGTTACAGGGGACATCATTTTTTTTAAATTACCTTTTAAATGGTACTGTGATAAAACATGTATTTTCTTTGATATGTGTAGCCAAGGAATTTAACTCAGAGCTGAAACATGCTCTGCAGGTAGCAGGAATGTATCAAACAATCAGAGCACTGTAACTGAAACTGTTTTAGAAACAGTGACAAGACAGAAAATCTCACAGGCTGAATAAAAAGGGGGTCAGCACTAAAAGAATGAAAAAAATAGTAGATGAGTGAAATGAATTACATGGGATAAAAATAAAAGAACCCTAGAACATCTGAGAAAGAAAATAAGGCATGCCCAAATCATATTGCACCATAGGGCATCACAGCAGCTTGTTGAATACCAGCTAGATGCTGAATTAGAAAATGAGCAGCCCCCTCCAGTTTTTTTAGAAATAATTCAGCATTATGAACATGTGCTATGAAACTTTAGAGCATCAGAATTTTATCAGACATTTAGGTTGGTAAATCTTGATAGACTAGCATCATTCAGCCAGGCCATTCAAGCTGTGCAATCAGCAATTCAAGAACTTTTAGACCACAGTATCCATCAGTTAGGGGTACATGACTTTCTACAATTGCATTTGAGTGCTGGCTCTTTAAATCACCCCTTGTTCTGAAGGAGAACATGTACAGAAGTGTTAAATGCTGGTACATTCTTAGATCACATAACTGACATTTTACAAAGCAATACGAAGTCATTGCTGATGATTCTTTACAGTTGGTGGTAACAACCATCAGAAACTGGGAGGGTGGTGGGGTGGGGAGTAGATGTACACTGAGTTCTATCCTCTATAGCAAAATAAGTGAGAAAAAGAGATGTTACTTGATTGATTTAAACAATAGAGATAATGTTTTTTTGTTTTGCTGAAAGTGTACTAGCACTACTAAACAGACATCTGACCGACAATCATTTGATTAGTAAGGCTAAAATATTGCATGCTGAGATAGGTTTGTCAGAACACACACCTGTCAGTTTCAGTGATGTGCCACAATTTGAACAGTTTTTTGGAGTAACTATTATGGTTCTATATCATAATGAAGGAAATTGGCAAACATTTTCAATGGGGACTGGGAGCTATCCTAAAACACTGTTTGTATTACACCATAACAATCACTTTTACAGTGTCACTAATGTCAAGAAATTTATAGAGGCCAGGTACCTCTGCGAATACTGTCAATCAGCCTTCAGCCACAAAATTCATCCCTCATGCACTCTTTTGTGTAATGTGTGCTGTGATCCAGTCTGTGTAGAACAGATTGCCAGTATAGTAAAATGCCTAAAATGTAACAAAATTTGTAGATCCTTAGATTGCCTGGAGAGGCACATGAGCAAAGGTGATTTAGGCATTACCCCCTGTGAATCAAGCAAGCTAGGTGAAGAATGTTTTGCCATATAGTAACATACTAAAATGACAACAGAATAGGCCTATCGGTCTTTCATGTCTGCTCATTTGGTCAGCCCCCACCCTGGGAGCTGACCTTGCTGCCCCCCTCACCATCTCTGGCTTCTCCCTTCCCAGTACCAGATATTCTCACTGCACAGTACTTTGCTTCCAGAACCCTTCCCCTGTACCTGTCCCACCCTCTCTTGAACCCCACCACTGTCTATGCCTCCACCAGCCCCCTGGGCAGCACCTTCCATGGCTCCACCACCCTCTCAGTGAAGTAGCACCTCCTCCTTTCTCCCCCCTCCAGCTTCCACATCATGCCCTCTAGTTGCCCCTCCTTCCTTCAGAGCATCCTGACTGCTCCTCCCCTATTTACCCCCTTCATGTACCTGAAGGCCTCTATCATGTCTCCACTGTCCCGTCTCTCTTCCAGCGTGTACATATTTAGCTCTTTGAGCCTCTCCCCATAGGTCCTGTCCCCCAAGCCCCAGATCATTTGGTTGCCCTCCTCTGGACCCTCTCCAGGAGTTCAATGTCCCTCTTTAAGTGAGGCCTCCAAAACTGCACACAGTACTCAAGGTACAGCCTCATCAAGCAGTTATACAGAGGGGGTATCACTTCCCTCCTTCTGGAGGTGATTCCCCTAGCGATACATCCCAGCATCCTGTTGGCTTTGGCCACTGCCCTCCTACAAGTCTCAAAGTTGTTCATCTTGACATCCACCACCACCCCCAGGTCTTTCTCAGCCATTGAGACTTGTAGCATTCCCCCAGGGTGTACACTTGGCCCGGGTTTCTGGCTCCCAGGTGCAGTACCTTGCATTTCTCTGCATTGAACCTCAGCTTCCACTTTCTAGATCACCTTTCCAGAGCCTCCAAGTCCCCCTGTAGGGCCATTCTCCCCTCCTCCCTATCCACCAGTGCCCCTAGTTTTGAGTCATCTGTAAAGAGGCTCATCTCACTCTTGATACCCTTCCTTATGTCAGAGATATAGGTGTTGAACAGGAGGGGCCAAAGGACCAATCCCTGAGGAACCCCACTAATAACCCTCCTAGGGGATGAGACTATCCTGCCAACCACAACCCTCTTGGTCTGGTTCTGGAGCCAATTTCCTATCCATCTGATCATCTAGTTACCCACCCCTATTTCTCCCAGCTTATCCAACAGGCCCCCATGAGGAACAGAGTCAAACACCTTGCTGAAGTCAAAAAAGAGGATGTCCACCGGTCTACCCAGGTCCAAGGCACTCATCACCCAGTCATAGAACTCCACAAGGTTTGTCTGACACAGTTTCCCCTGGGATGAATCCATGCTATTGTCCAGGCACCCTGACTTTTTCAGGTCCCTCCTAGCCTCTCCTTGACAATGCCTTTCAACACCTTGCCCACCACTGATGTCAGGCTGATGGGCCTGTAGTTCCCTGCCACCTCCCTTGATCCCCTCTTGTGGATAGGCACTATATGCACCAGCTTCCAGTCCTGGGGCACCCACCCTGTCCTCAGAGAGATGTTGAAAAGCTCCACCAGGGGTTTTACCAGGACATCTATCAGTTCCTTCAGTATACATGTACACAAAGGAAATCATTAATGTAAAATGGGTGGATGTCCTAGATGTGGTTCTCTTATGACTGCTGACAAACATTTGTGTTACATGTCTCCACTGAAACAAGAGAAGACCTCTGAGAAATATATAGTGTTTGATTTTCAGGCCAGACAAGAAACAGGAACTCACACACCAAATTATGTCTATGCCAAGCAACTGGATGATAGCAGATGTTCAGCATTTGAAGGAGATGATTGTGTAAAAGATTTTGTCAGGCACTTTATAGATACACCATTCAAACACTACACATTTATAGCTCACAATGCCAAAAGCAATGATAGCCATTTTATTGTTAGTCAGCTAGTCAAGGAAAAAAATGGTATCAAATTGCTCACACAAGGAGGGAAATTGCTCTCCATGATGGTATCTGCACAATACATTAGATTTAGAGAGTCATTGTGTTTCATACCAATGTGTTTGTCTAAAACCCAGTGGCATTTGGCTTTGAAAATGAGATCACTAAAGGTACTTTCCACATTTTTTTAACACCAAGGCCAATGAAAACAATGTATGTCCCCTTCCTGATGCCAAATTTTATGGGGTAGATTATATGATACCTAGAGAAAAAGTAGAGTTCATGCGGTGGTACCTAGTCAACCAACATACAGAATTTAATCTGAAAAAAGAGATTCACTCCTATTGTCAGTTAGAGGTTGAAATTCTTCGGAAAGCTTGTGACAATTTTAGACAAGAAGTGATGAACATGAAGGTTCTAAAACAGTCAGATGGTGACATTTTAGAGCATGAAGAGGTTTGTTTAGATCCCTTTCAATATACGACCATAGCATCTGTCTGCATGGCCACATACAGATTCATGTTTTTGAAAGAACACACACTCGCAGTTCTCCCCCAGATAATTACCACAGCCTGCAAAAGGGGTTCTCCACACCTGCAATATAGTGGTTAATGTACATAGCAGAGAAAGAAACATTGCTATTCAGCATGCACTACAGAGTGGGGAATTTAAAGTGGGGCCATATTTTCTCAATGGTTACATGATAATTAATGGGGTTCCTACAGCCTTTGAATTCAATGCGTATTTTTTTCATGGTTGCAACATCTGTTACTGTGAAAAAGATTAGACTCATATGACAGGTATGACTTTTGGGCAGTTATTCAATCGGACCATGCACAAGGTTCATTTTTTTAAAAGTCAGGGGTTTGCCATTAGAGTCCTGTGGGAACACGAGTGGAGGGAAATGTTGGCCACAGATCAGGGGCTAACTGATTTTTTGAGGGACAGGGAACTACGCCAACCTCTCAAACCTAGAGAGTCACTCTTTGGGGGATGAACAAATGCCATTTCTCTGTACTATAAGATACAGCTTAATGAGACAATCTGCTATTATGATTTTACCAGCCAGTACCCATTTGTCAACAAAACTAAACAGTACCCAGTGGGTTTCCCTGCTATCATTTATGAGAACTTTGCTGACATGAGTCAGTACTTTGGATTGGCAAAAATAAAGGTTTTATCCCCAGAGGTCTCTTTTTTCCAGTGCTCCCATTCAGGATTGGAAAAAAAACGTGTATTCACATTATGTTGTGCATGCACAGAAGACACAGTTCAGACACTGTACACACAATGATGAACAATTGGCATTGACTGGTACCTACTGTACCATGGAACTAAACCTGGCACTGGAAAAGGGGTACAAGATCTTAAAAATTTATGAAGTGTGGCATTTTAAAGAACCATCAACAGAACTGTTTGCAGAGTACATCAAACTGCATCTGAAAGGCAAGCAAGAAGCATCTGGCTTCCCTTCATGGTTAAAACATTAAGCAGATATTGTCAGGTACATACAGCAGTATTTTGAAATAGAAAATGTGCATCTGTGCCCTGCTGACATCGCTGTTAATCCAGCAGAGAGACAGATATCTAAACTGTTCTTAAATTCTCTTTGGGGTAAATTTGGACAGAGAGTTAATTTTCGCACCACCAGTTTAATATCAGACCCCGATGAGCTTTTCCAGTATGTGTTTGCCCTCTGTTATGATGTGGCCTCATGCTGTTTCATCAATAATGAAACAGCATGTTTATGCTGGAAATATAGCAAAGACCAATACCAAAATTCTAACAACGTCAACATATTCATAGCTAGTTTTCCACTGCATATGCCAGACTAGAACTCTACAAACTACTAGATAAATTACAGTACAGGTGTCTGTATCATGACACAGACTCTGTCATTTTTGTATCTAGACCAGGTGACTGGAACCTCCTCTAGGTAACTATTTAGGGGAATTGACTAGAGAGCTTCCTCCAGATGAGCACATTACTGAGTTTGTGTCTGCAGCTCCCAAGACGTATGGGTACCGGCAGTCCGGAGGACAAATTGTCATTAAAATGAAAGGCTTCACCCTTAATGTAGATAACTGTGAACACATTAATTTTGACAGCTTAAAGGATCTGGTTTTTGATTATTCAGGGTCACCGACATCTAAAGAAATCACAGTAAGGCAACCCAGCATAGTTAGAAACAAAAAGCAGTGGTCCCTTGAAACGAGAACGCTGTCCAAGAACCAAAGAGTAGTTTATGATAAACACATTTTTTACAATCAGATTTCAGAACACTGAGGACTGAAAATGGATATCAGGTTGCAGCATCCCTTTACTTGTCTGTTGGCCGGCCCATCTAACATTGGGAAAAGTTTCTTCATATAGCAGTTTTTGGAAAATTATGATACCACTTTATCACATAAACCTGAAAATATTGTCTGGTTTTATAGCTTTTGGCAACCTTTGTACAATAAATTGATGTTAAAGTTTCCACAGATTAAATTTGTGGAGGGGCTATCAATGTAATTTGCTGATGATGATGTCTTACCCCGGGGAAGGTGAATTTTGTTGTTATAGATGATTTAATGGACTCTGCCTGTCAAAATAGTGAAGCTGAGTATGGGTTTACCAAGTACAGCCATCATAAACAGGTAACAATATTTCTAATTGTACAGAATGTATTTTGTCAAGGCAACAAAAGCTGGACCATCACGTTTAATGTCAAATATATGGTCCTGTTTAAAAATCCACAGGACAAGCTACAGGTACAAATACTGGCCAGACAGATGTACCCAAGTCAGACCAAATTTTTTTTAGAAGCTTGTGAAGATGCCACAAAAAAACCTTACAGCGATTTATTGGTTGATTTAAGAGCTGGTACACCAGATGAATACAGACTGTGCAGTGGGTTGTTTCCCCTGACTGGCCTGTGGCATACATCTTGAAGAAAACACATTCTGGTTTTAGAAATACATAGAAACACAGAAACATAGAATTTGACAGCAGATAAGGACTGCTTGGCCCACCCAGTCTGCCCATTTCCCTACCTAATGGATAAGCTGCAGATCCTAGTTAACCAGCAGCCTACTTCTTTCTACCCCCAACCCCTAGAATTGTCTTATGACTGTCCATGCATACTTGAATTCAACCACTTTTTGACTCCACAGCCTCCTCTGGAAGGCCGTTTCCATGCATCCACAACCCTCTCTGTGAAAAAATACTTCCTTACATTACCTCTGAGCTGCCCCCCATCTTCAAATTTTGCCCCCTTGTTCTTGCACACCTCTTTTTTTGAAAGATGCTACCTCTTGGACTTTGTTGATTCCCTTGAGGTACTTGAAAGTTTCTATCATGTCCCCCTTCTCCCTCCTTTCCTTGAGGCTATACATATTAAGCTCCTTTAGTCTCTCTTCATATATCTTCTGGTGCTTACCCTGCACCATTTTAGTTGCCCTCCTCTGGACAGCTTCCATCTTGTCTATGTCCTTGCGGAGATTGGGTCTCTAGAACTGCACACAGTACTCCAGATGGGGTCTCACCAGCTGTCTGTACAGAGGGATAACAACTTCCTGTTTTCCATTGGTGATGCCTCTCCCTATGCATCCCAGTATCCCCCAGCCCTCCTTACTGCCCTCTCACATTGCTTGCCCACCTTTAAGTCATCTGATATGACTACCCCCATGTTCCTTTCCATTTTTGTTGTTGTTAGTATCTCACCCCCCATTGTGTACTCTTCCCTTGGGTTTTTGTTTCCCAGGTGCATTACCTTGCACTTCTTAACATTAAATCTAAGCTGCCATACATTTGACCATTCCTCTAACCTTGCCAAGTCCCTTCACATCCTTTCCATCCCACCTTGTGCATCAACTCTGTTGCAGATCTTTGTGTCATCTGCAAAGAGACATACTTTTCCTTCCAGTCCCTCTGCAATGTCACTTACAAAGACATTGAAGAGGACTGGTCCTAATACTGAACCCTGCAGAACCCCACTAGTAACCCCCCTTTCTTCAGAGTGGGCTCCATTTACTATTACCCTCTGTGTCCTATTCTGCAGCCTGTTTTTTACCCAGGCTATCATCTTGGGACCCAATTCCAGGCTGGCTAACTTGTATATTAATCTTTTGTGTGGGACTGAGTCAAATGCCTTGCTAAAGTCTAGGTAGGCCATGTCCACAGCCCCTCCCTGATCTACTACTTTGGTCACCAAGTCAAAGAAATCCATTAGATTCATCTGGCATGACCTTCCCACTGTGAATCCATGCTGCCTTGGGTCCTGTGCCCCTCTGGCCTCTAGGTACTTGACAATTCTTTCCTTCAGAAATGATTCCATCATTTTCCCTATCACTGAGGTTAAACTAACAGGTCTGTAGTTTCCTGCTACTGCCCTGCTCCCACTTTTGTGAAGGGGAATCACATCTGCCCTCCTCCAGTCCTCAGGTACCACCCCATCCTGCCATGATTTGTTAAAGAGGGTAGTCAGTGGTGTCACTAGTTCTACCCTTAGTTCTTTTAGAATTCTGAGATGAATCCCATCAGGCCCCATTGCTTTGTCCACTTTCAGTTTTAAGAGTTCTTTCAGAACCCTTTCTTCTGTAAATGGGCTGGTATCAACTTCTGTATCCAGAGTGTTTCTATTGTTTGGTTTAGGTACCTCCCCCTCTTCATTTGTAAATACTGAGCAAAAATATTTGTTTAGTATCTCTGCCTTTCGCATGATCACCCTGTGCCCACCCCTTCCCTTTATTAAGCCTCACTATCCCTCCCTTAGTCTTCCTTCACTCCCTGATGTACCTAAAAAAGGTTTTATCCCCCTTCTTAATTGAGTTGCTATCTTTTCCTCAGTTTGGGCCTTTGCTGTTCTGACTGCCTTCCCAGCTTCCTTTTGCTTTAACTGATACAATTATCTGTCCTGTTCCTTTTGTGATTCCTTGTACTTTCTGAATGCTTTCTTTTTCTCTTGATGCTGTATTGTCATTATGTCTGAAAGACTGCAGCTGTCCAGTAATCAAAAGAATAGCAATTCCCAACTATTTTGCTATTTTGTGCTCAGCCTCTGATTACTTGATATCCACGATCGCGGAGGTGGCTTTAAACACCCCTAAAGGAAATATACCATTGTCGGCTAAACAGCTAGCTTTTCTGAGAAAAAGGGGTACAGTCATAAAAAATTTAAGCAACAGGAAAGTGCCTTTAAAAAGAAAAAAACAGATTGTAAACCAGACAGGTGGATTCATAGGGACATTGTTGGGAATTGTTATTCCTTTGATTATTGGACAGCTGGCTAACAGACAATGGCCTTTACTCAGAAAATGTATCTGGTACCTTAACAGCAATTGGACCATATGAAAACAGACTATCCCAATGAGGATATGAGAAAAGTCACAACTTATAGCTTGGATACTGAAATGAGATGTATACTATTACAGACTGATTTATCAGATCATGACAAAGCCAAGCTGTACTCTGCAGTGTTACAATGTTACCTCACTCTAGTACATCAAGGAGAACAGGCTGAAACCAGTTTGACCTTACACATGCCTGAGAGTGAGCAGTTTCCAAGCAACCCCATATTGAGACTCTTTCTGTCATGGTTCTATGGAAAAAGATATTTTGAACAATGTTTCTCAAAGGCCTAAACAAAATACTGAGATATTATTAAAGCAAAGAAAAAGAATATTCTTTTTTGGAATAATATGGGGGAATTGATGTATAAAGGTAATGTTGTTTATGGTCGATTTGGTAAGGGCTGCTACAGCCACTCATGCTATCCCTGATCACAAAAAGCCAAAGGGGTGGGATGTGTTTGTCAAAGGCAGAGCCTAACATACCCACATCCATCTTTGGTCATTCAGCAAACAGGAGATATGTTGAAAGTCAAAATACAGCTGATATAAAAGGCCCTGAACCCTCTCAACTTAGCAAATGGTAAGTGACACCCAAAAGATTAAAGACGTTTAAGAAACCTGCCTGACTCTCTGTATAAATGTGAATATTATATACCTTAGTGACTAATGTGTACTGGCAATTTTGGCGTATTTTTTTACAAAAAGGTATTAACAGTGATTTATGTTATAATCCTTCCTCATATTGAATACATTAGCATGTTTTTTTTTAAAAGGTACTTATATTTCTGTATGTTATCATCCTACCTCATACTGAATATGGTAGATTTTTTTTATGAAAGGTGTGTATACTGATGCATGTTAGCCTACCTCATCTTTAGTATGTAATCGTGTTTTTTTTTTAAAAAAGGGGCATAGCATAATGCTAGCTCAGTGGTATGTCACATATAATGTGCATTTTTAACAAGAAGCTTTTAGTTTTCTGTATCTTATCTATGAGTTTTTCTGTCATTGTTTTAAAATAAATACCTTTTAATATTGTATATATTGTGTCATTATTGAAGACATTACATATCTGAAAATTTCAAACACATGTCCCCCAGAAAAACTGACAAAGACACAGAGATCATGAGGGTATATATGATTTTATAAAATGATGGTTGTGAATTACAAGTAATTGCATATTTTAAATTCATTACAAGACAAACAAGTCTGAACATGTTGCCATCCCACTGATACAGGCCCTGACAGGTTTAGATGTCTAAAAGGGTGACGTACAAAACTAGTTAATATGGCATCATTTTTGAGTAAATCATTAGAGTACATATTTTGAATTTGATCATAAGAAAGTCCTTTACATCTATGATGTAAGAAAAAGATGCAGTGAAACTTACAGGTGATAGAGAAGGTATCTTGCAACTGTGTGTTTTGGTAAAGAATGGTCTTTGCATTTCTGTTTAAAAAGACCATGATCCTTTGTGCATAATTGTCAGGATGAAAACTGTAGCTGTCAAAGAACTCCCCAGCCCCATTTTCTGAAATGTATACAGCTAACCAGTGCTGTCCAGGGTGGTCATGGGGGTCAGTACTGATGACTAGGGCTGCCAGAAGGTTTCTCAGTCTCTCCTTGGGTAGCAGATCATAGGGAAACACACCCAGAAAGCAATCACGGATGTGGGAGTTATTTGTAATTATTTTTTCCAGCTGCTTTGTGTTCATTTTTTTATGGTTTATCACATATAATCAAAAATGACATTTCTTTGATTTATTTCAATGATGTTATCAAACACAGCATACACAATGAGATCAATTGTTTGTGGAAGGGCTTCTGCAAATCAGATTTCTGCTCTGAGGTTCCCAGTTTTAATTAAAGAGTAATGATCTGCACATTCTTGGTCCAGAGTGAGATCAAAGGCAAACAGTGTGTACCCTTGGGCAAATTCCTGACAATTGACAACTAATGGTGGCTCTTTCATGTTTTTTCCTACAGCCTGTACCAGATTAAAATATTCTCTCACAGCATTTCCATTTCTAAAATTGGACTGCATAGGTTTAGCGGGGATTTGTTCACCTTCGAGATACAGACCCACAAAATTAATGTTATAATGTTTAAAGTTAAAGGGATTTTGAGTGTAGGAACCACTAAAAGCATCATTTTGTCAACAAATCCCATGACCATAATTTTTGGTAACTGTCCTAAAAACAAATTATCTTGGTTACAGACCCTGCTGCCTGCTGGGAGGCTGAACACTTTCTTCCCCACTCTGTCTGTAGGGTATTTAGCATTGGAGGTCAGCAGGACTTCCAAGTGTCCCAGATGAACAGCAGGGGTCACTTTAACTCTTTTGACAAACAGAGAGACTGCCATTATTTGTGGCTTATAAAACTCAGCATCTCCTCTCATCAGCAAAAGCTGTCCCTGTTATGTGTCAGTTTAATTTTAATATCCACACCATTCAGCATCAGTTTCTCTTGAAAAAACAAGTCCATGTGCAAGTGTCCCAGCATCTCTACCCCTCTACTGAGATGTGTGAAGGAGCTTCTTTTACTAACTTACTAACATACTAACATACTAAAATGCCAGCAGAATAGGCCTAATGGTCTTTCGTGTCTGCTCGTTTGGTCAGTCCCCAACCTGGGTGCTGACCTTGCTGTCCCCCTCGCCTTCTTTGGCTTCTCCCTTCCCAGTTCCGGATATTCTTGCTGCATTGGATTTTGCTTCCAGAACCCTTCCCCTGTACCTGTCCCACCCCCTCTTGAACCCCTCCACTGTCTCTGCCTCCACCAGCCCCCTAGGCAGTGCATTCCATGGCTCCACCACCCTCTCAGTGAAGTAGCACCTCCTCCTTTCTCCCCTGAATCTTCCCCCCTCCAGCTTCCAGCCGTGCCCTCTAGTGGCCCCTTCCTCCTTCCTTCAAAGCACCCCAACTGTTCCTCCCCTATTTACCCTCTTCATGTACCTAAAGACCTCTATCATGTCCCCCCGGTCCCTTCTCTCTTCCAATGTGTACATATTTAGCTCTTCGAGCCTCTCCTCATAGGTCCTGTCCCCCAAGCCCCAAATCATTTTGGTTGCCCTCCTCTGGACCCTCTCCAGGAGGTTAATGTCCCGCTTTAAGTGTGGCCTCAAAACTGCGCAGTACTCAAGTGCCCCAGCCTCACCAAGCAGTTATACAGAGAGTATCACTTCCCTCCTTCTGGAGGTGATCCCCTAGTGATGCATCCCAGCATCCTGTTGGCCCTTGGCTGCTTCCCTCCTACAAGTCTCAGAGTTGTTCATCTTGACATCCACCACCACCCCAGGTCCCTCTCAGCCATCAAGACTTGTAGCATTCCCAGGGTGTACACTTGGCCTGGGTTTCTGCCCCAGGTGGAGTACCTTGCATTTCCCTGCATTGAACCTCAGCTTCCACTTTCTAGACCATCTTTCCAGAGCCTCCAGGTCCCCTGTGAGCCACCCTCCTCCTCCTCCCATCCACCACCCCCTCAGTTTTGAGTCATCTGCAAAGAGACTCATCTCACTCCTGATTCCTGTCCTTATGTCAGATATGTAGGCGTTGAACAGAAGGGACCCAAGGACTGATCCCTGTGGGACCCCACTAATGACCCTCCTTGGGACCCTACATTGTCACCAGCTCTCTCTGTGATTTTGTGTTTCCCCGGGATGTCTTTGTGAAATAATCCTGCTGTGAATTGTGTAGAAAGGGTCTCTTCACCGAAGTTCAGCACAGATTCTATGATAGCCCTGTAGGGGTGACAGTTATTGCTCTGACTGATGAGCTGATCACTGACAGTCACATCCAGCTAACTGAAAATGATAGCCACTGGGTAGTTTATAACACCTACTTTGGCCGCTGCAGGTATATCACCACTATCCACTTCAGTGATTTTGCAAACCAGGTGAAGGAGCATGCTGTTTAGATCCAAATAGTCTTCACCATTCCCTGCTATATAAAATTCAATTGGTGAGTTTTCTGAAAGGGCAGCCAGAGGGGGTATCTCTACATAAATGCTTTTTTTGATGTGTGTCTGTGTGGGAGCAATGGCAAACAAGTCCAGTTCTGATTTTGTGCATTCTTCAGAACCACAGTGCACAAAAGCCATGTTTTTTAGAATAAATCTCTATTTTTTTTATGTCCCCTCAGAGGTCCTTTGGACTTTGACCTCTTTCTTTTATGTGACGTTTTGCATTTTGAGACATGCCTTTTAAAGTAATGGGGAGGTCCGATGAGAAGTGAAGGGTGTACACTGCGCTTTCTCTTTCTACCTCTCTTGACCACAATCAGCCCTGAACCACCATGAGTGGTCTTATCGCCTCCTGACATCCTTTGAGTGACAGCGCTAGTCACATGCCTCACAACATCCTTTGCAACACTTTTAGCAGCTGTTTGTAGATGTGGTTTGGCAATTTCAAACCCCCTTCTTAAAAATGGAACTGCTTTTCTAAACAGACTATGAAATATCCCTCCTATACCAGAACCATATATATAGTCGGAGGTCCATGAAAGCCCGGAAGGCTGCATCCTGCCTGTGCCTTGTAATAGCTTCTGTACAAGGCAGGGTTTCCATAATGTCGAACAATCACCATCCTTATTTAAATTTTAAAGTACTCTCAGGGGGCCAAAATGCAACTTCACAATCACCTTTCCAAATTGAAATGGCACAGTTTCATTTTGACATTCTTTATTAAACAGTGACTACATCAATCTGATGTTTACTGACTGTTTGATAATGGAGTTTATTGTAGGTTATGGTCACTATCTCATTGTCTTGGCCCTGACGAGTACGCCTCTCAGCAGAGGCACTAGACTGTTACCCACTATTCATGTGTGATAATTTCAGTGTAGATATATAATGTGTAAAAAACCCCATTAATATCTGTAGGGTTCTTTGTTAGAGTCTTTCCTACACCTACCTTGAGTCTACTAAAACCCAAAAGGTACTGTAACTGTCCATGCATAAACAGAATGCATTTGATGCCACTGTCAATGCTTATTTCTCTCCCGATGGCTTGTTGTTCCAAAACCACTGGTAGTTCATTTGCTTCAAATTTGCTTTTATTAATTTGATTAATAACACTCACCATATTAGGATAATAGCCTGATGGCATTTTCAATGCTTTGGTCTCAACAAAGGGGCCGGTTGGTGGCATTTTACTATGGGCTATGCTTAGAGATGATAGAGCACACTGAACCTGTTTTTCTGTGCAGGCACGTTGTCCCAGGTATGATGGTACTGAATTTCTGCTAATCTCACTTCCCATTTCCCAGGCATTTCAAGCGTTTGTGGTAACTTTACTGTAAAAGTAGATATAGTATTATTGGGGAAAATGCTGTGCAAGGCGCTTCTAGGCAAGGTGATATAAAATCCATTTTTGAGCATTTTTAAATCTGATCCACTTCTAATGTCCCAAACTTATGTTGCCTCAATCCATCTATTGAATTTATCAGGCCACCTTAGCCACTTTACCAGATACCAAGTATTTCTGTCTTGCTTTTTCTCTGCTAGGATTTTCTGCACCCTATACACTCGGTCCTCATCCAGTTCAATTTTCTGCAACTCTTCTGCATAGAAAGTACCTTTGATGTCTTCCCCTGATAGTCTTTTAACTTATAGGTGGGTCTCGGTGTTTTTAAGACTTCCGTCACAATATATATCTCATCTGTGTATGTCTGTTCATATCCCTTTTCAAACACCCCTTTCAGCTTAGATATTCTCATGTGATCACTTTTTTGAAGGGTACCCTTTTGGTTTTTGCCAAGAACTGTTTTTCCATAGATGGTCTTCCATACATACAGGGCAATGGAAGGGTTAACATCCACTGGTCTGCATGTAATGCTTCTGTGATAAGTATGATTATAGCTGTGCACCAGGTGAGGCAACACATCAATATATTTCCACTTGTACTGGGCTGTAAAGTAACGCCACGTGAGTGTCTTTAAAGTTCTGTAGAACTGTTCTACTATGCAAGCCTTAACTTCATTATTTGTTACAAAATGGTGTCTTTTATTTTGTTTTAATAATGCCCTTAAGGATGCATTTAGAAATTCTTTACCCTGATCAGTCTGCAACTTCTCAGGTATGAGTCCACTTTTGAAAATTGTTTTAAAGGCCTGCATCACTGCCTTGCCTGACTTATCTTTTAAAGCCACTACCCAGGAGTGCTTGGACAGCACATCGATGCACATCAGTATGTATTTAAACCCATTATTGTACTTTGCATATTGACTCATGTCCACTAAATCAGCTTGCCATTTTCTATCTATGTCAGAAACAATGACAGGATTTCTCTTAAATCGAATTCTTGCTGGTCTGTGTAATGTATAGGGGTCCTGCTTTGCAAGCCATTTTTCAACATCTTTTCTGGTCACATCTTTATCAATTTCTTTTGCAGCTTTATATAACTGAGTCACACCACTAAAACTGCACACTTTTATTGCATTCAAATATGTATTCTGAAGCACTTGATCAGTCATCTTCTTTCATCAGTACCAATATACATCTGTTAATTAGCCAACCTCTTGTCACCTGTAAAATGACGCATATGTATATGTGTGCTCTTTATTCTTAAAAATGCGATCACAACCATAAACTGCAATATGTGATTATATTTTATTAATACCTACAAAACGTAAACTGATACATTACATATAAAAGCCATAACAGTGTTTTGAAGAGCATATATATACCCGTAACACATAGTATGCATGCAATGATTACATAATATCCTGTTTCTACCCTACCAGAGTCTTTCACATTCTACCATACCCAGAGACAGTAACTTTTGGGCTGTATGTTTCACACAAACAAGGGTTTCATCCACTTTCCCCCTGGTGACAAGGTAGGCACAAAACATACACACATGTGCCATGCACCACTGAAAATAATCAAGGTGCTCTTTGAGGGGTGCTATTGCAAAATCAAAAATGCTATTCACCTTACATATGTCTGTGTGGTTTTTTTTTGTTCATTGCACCGATATACATATGCCACATAATTGGGGGCATACTTTTAATCTCAGTCATTGTCCTTTCTACCAGTGAAAGTGCAGCACTTTCACAGCATATGTTTAATGCATGGCACTTTTCAAAGTATACAGGAGTCTTTAAAATGTCCTTTATCACACGGCACATTGTAGCCATCAAACATAACTGGAATATCAGGAGCATGCCACTACGTTCCATCTAAAAGCACATAATACATACTATACAGATTAGAGTGTCACTTTTTTTATTCATAAAAAATGACTGCTACATCACGTTTATTAAATACAACGTAAGAGATACATTCTGAAAAAATGTGATGAAAACACAACAAACAAGTCTTGGTGCTCTTTCATTTCATGGAGCATCATAACTATTGAAGAAGCCACTTTCACAGTATGAGAAATATCACATTATTTTCTCTGCTTTAAAGTAGACACACGCATTGCTGCAACTACCAATATATACAGGTAACAAAGACATTCAGGATCTTCTATGAATTTAGGCACAATCACTTCTAAAAGTGTCAACTCAGATTCTGTCATATAGTTATCCATATCCTCCCACATGTCTGAGGGGGCATGAAACATCAGTTCAGTAGCAGAAGGTAAGTCAGAAAGGGATGCTTCAAAGTCAGGCAGACTGAACATGGAAGGATCACAGTAATGGCTTATGATCAGATACTTAAGTCTTTGCACACTCTCTTTGCTTGCAACCTGCATGGTTCTCTATAAAATAAAATATGAAGCTTTGGGTTCTAAAACATTTACACTTAACCTGTAGCAGATCAGCAGTTAAATGAATTTTCACAACAAGAACAGAGTCCCTAAATTTCTTTTTAGAAATTTAACAGAGTCCCTGAAGTTCTTGTTAGAAATTTTTTTTAAAGGAGCATTTACTAACTAGACGTCTGGCCTCTTTTCTAATCTCACCATCTGCCTCTTGTAACATATCTGTAAGTAAGCACATGGGGTCATCAGCTCTTTTCACATCATTTAAAACATGACTTATAGATTCTATAGTTTTGTTGCTCATGCTTAAGCCCTGTTGTTCCTTAGCAATTGCTAAGATCACAGGCATGAGATGCCCTATATGTATGGCTTCAGAAACATTTCTGTATGCTTCTCTAGCCATCAAGTCATCAAAGATACATGTATGGTTTGTCTGATTAGGGTCATCTATCTCACACCTAGGACAGGCATACACCATTTCACAACGTATCACTCTCTCTATCACTGCGGTAATTACACCACGAATGGTATGGTACATACCATACTTACAATACACATCATGGTCAGTTTTGGGGGGCTTAATACTTAGGCCTGGTTTTCACCTCAGGAAACCTGTCTAATCTCAGTAGATGAAGATGGCTGTGGCTGTGTAGTGATTACAGTGTTTTCTGTTTTTTCACGCATTCTACTGCTCTCTGAATTTCTAACATACTGACCCTCACACATCTGATTAATAACCACATCTATATCTTTCACACAGCAAACACAGTCAAGCAGTAGATTTGTGGAGACTCAAGTATCCATACTGTCCGAATAAGACTGTTGCTCCATTCCATATCCATCACTCTGATAAAGCAAAAAGAAAACAACATTCATCCTTTTACTCAGTAAGTTCCAGTTCATCTGCTAACTCAGTTACACTCTGCATGCATGTCTCCACTCACTCATTTTTTTAGTGTTTAAAAACAAAACATAAATTTACCTCCGCAGTGCAAAATGCTTTGTCATCTTTTTCTTCTTGTTTAGCTTGTTGCTTTTTCTTATCTTTTCTTTTCTTTTCTTAGCCTGTGACTTGCTGGTCATGGCAGTATCACCATCTGCCTCTTGACTGGCTGCTGCTTCTGCCTGTGTCTTGGCATCCTTATCTGACTCTCCTCCCATGTCACTCTCTGTCCTGGGCTTCATTTTCACATCTTTCTCTGCAACAGACTCACATGCTAGCTCCTCTTCAAGGTATTTCTTCGATAGGCATATCAGAATCAGTTTTTGTTTTTCCCAATTCACTAAACTGTGCAGCAAGATTTAATTTTATGTCATGAAATCCTTCCACTGGCCAGAATTTGAATTGAACATTCTTTTTCACACTTTATGTAGTACACATACATGGGTTTGGGCCTGAAAGGCATCTTTTCTTCTGGCTTTTCAACTCGTGGCTGTTCATTTGGTAGTGTAACTGTATGTTCCATTACTGGAATGTTAGTTTGAGATGCTGTGTTTTGGACCATCTTCTTGAATCTCTTGGATAATCAGCTCAGACCCTATAAAGTAGATCTGATGAGGCTCTGAAAACTATTCTGACACATCTCCAACCAAGGGGTTATATAAGACCCCTGCCAGATGAACTCACGCAATATGACCATCACATGGGTGGGCACAGAATTTCTGGAAGACAGTCCCCCATTGATCCTATATGGTGATGTCATCCCTTATGACAAGCAGCACTCATCAGCATGTATAATAGGAGTCTATTAATTTCAACTATCCTCTATGTGACGATCACATGGTTGGCACAAGGTTTCTAGAAGACAGCTCCCATTGATACATATAGTTATGTCATCTCTTTTGATACATAGAATGACTAGTATGTGATTTTTATACTGTAATGTTGGGCAGGGCATGTTTAATAAGAACTTTTAATAGGAATTTTCTTAAGTTTTTCAGAGTATAAAAGTCTCCCTGAAGCAGTCTACTGGTTTTTCAGTTTTACATAGGTAATACAGAGCACTTTTTGTTGCTTTCTGGAGGTTAAAACGCTCTTCAATACTTTCAGCAGTACATTAACATATATTTAATAGAAATATATGCTTTTGATAAGCAGTGATATTTGTAAATTATCTTTTTCAAAGGAAATAGAAAAATATGTTTAGTTTCTGACTTCAAAATACCAGATTTCTGATGTATTCATTTAAAAGAAAATGTATGTAGACAGTATGACTGTTTTTAAACAGACTTTAGGATTTGAAGCAGTCTACTTAGAATAAGCATGCCTTATAAAATCAGCCTCAGCACTGCACACACACACACACACACACACACACACACACACACACACTGTCTCTGCTTTTAAAGTTAGAACTAATTTTCTTTTTCACATTAAAGAAATAATCACTATTTTTTCATAAGTGCTTAAATTGCATTGTGTTAAAAGAACTTCCTTACACTGAAGAGATGAATGCTGTTACAGACCTCTGAGCTTCAAAGCACATTTCACAAAAAAAATCCCCCAAGTAAAAAGGCACCCAGCAATCATATCACAGATTGACAGGGGGAGAGACTCGGGTTCCAGCTAGGTGATGGGGTGCAAGGTAAGTGGTGGAGCAAGGAGAGAGGAGGGAAGACACTCAGATTCGAGGTAGGTGATGGGTGCAAGGGGATGGTGGTGGGACAAGTTGGGAGGATGGGAGCTTGAGGCAAGATACTGTGGGCAGGGGGTGGAGGGATGGAGGATAGATTCAGGTTCAAGCTTGGATGGGGTGATTGCAGTTTGAGGGGAAGGAGGATGGACTAGGGTTTGAGCTTGGATGGTGTTGCGGAGGTTCAAGAGGATTGGGGATTTAGGAGGAAGGATGCAGGGACATAGAACGGGAATGATTTGCCATTTCCAGGTTTGGGAATATGTCATTTCCTGCATTTCATACATCACTTCCTGTGTTTAAGGTGGGGCGTCCTGCATTTAAGGCGGGATGTCCTGCGTAGAGAGCGGGACTTCATGTGCAATACAGGGACAATTCTGATTGGTCCATTTTAGGCCACACCCACCTGGCAACTGATGTGGCGCACACTGATTGGCTGATATTTAACATTTGATGAGATATATGAACTCTATACTATTGACATATCCTGTTGGGTCTGGGATAGGTGCAGTGCAGCTCCCCTTGGACAGGTGGTTCCACAATGCCTGGGTATGGGGGTGACATGAGTTGAGCACTTCAGCTTGTGCTCCTGGATTAGCCTTGGAGGGGTAGTCATTGTTGTATTCATAAATACTGTACCTTGCTGTTCCCTTGAAAAAGTAGAGAAATGGCAAGAACAACAACCCATAAAAGAAAAAGAAAAAGAAAAATGCTGTTCAGTACTTCACTAACCACATAGACAGCTCATAAGCTGCCATCACAGATCCCCTGGCACTGCTAATTTTTATTTTAGTGCGAGAACTAATGGACCCCAACACACACACACACACACACACACACACACAAATAACAGCTCATAAAAACAGACACATAAAGGGGGAGACACTACCTAAAACAATAAATCTATTCACCAAAGTGCTAAGAAATAAAACATCAATGGGAGAAGGGATGGGCCCCTACTGAACCTGGCTGTAAGCCACCATGGTGTCGCACCATTCTAAAAAGCAGCAGGGACCCTCTGCCAAAATTCTCTGCTGGTCTGACCTCTGCACTGTGATCCTCTGGGGGAATTGCAGGTTATTTGCAGGGCAGTAGGGAAGTCTGATGTGATCCTGTTTATTTTAAGTCAAAATACAGTACTTACAGTTGTTAGATTATCAACAAGAGCTGTTGGCTTAATGAGCTAGATGCTAGCCAATAAAGCAGAAAGTGCTGGGTTTGATCCCAAGAGAGAGTATTTTTTTTACTAAATTAAAACAAAACAGAGCAGTTCTCATGCTAATGGGTCCAACTGTTGATTTCCTAGCATATGTATTAAGATAAGTAAAGATGAGACATAGTGTACTGTAGAGTTGATGCTCACTGTTTAAATTCCACTGTCTGTGAAATAATAAAAAAAAACACTGAACACGCAAACTGCACAGTACAATACATTAATCATAATGTCCCAGCACTATTGCCACATGGATATGTTTTGTGCACACCAATACAGTATCTGAATAATAGCAACGTGCTCCTTCCTCAGCTCTCAAAATGTTTAAATTTTGCTCTGACCCCTTGTTACTGTTATATGTAGCACTTACAGTTCCATGGATTATGTGTTAAAACTCTACTGCACTGTGATTGTATGCTTATTATGTTTTGTACTGTTGTGTATTTTTCTGCCATTGTCTCTGTCATACTAGCAATACTGTTCACATCACAGAACTTTGTGCAGATTTTTCCTTGTATAGTTGATTACCTCTGAACTATACCTATTATTTGTTTTGTCTGCCAGTTTTGTATTGTAACCTCCCAGGTTGTGTCTGAAAATAGTCATATTTTGTGGCTATGACACCTTACCCAGTAAACAAAAACTAAATAAATAAAATAAATAGTGATATTGCAGGCTCAGAATTACTACCATGTCAAGGAAACCACAGTGTAATTATGAAACCTGAAATAAAAACATTTAAAAAACTCTGCAATTGATCTTAATTGCCGGCAGAGTTAAGTTTACTGTCAATTCATAAAAGGTTTCCATGGTCCTCTGAACAAATATTGCACATGGGTAACTGTCCATTAAATAAAACAGAAGGGCACATGTAAAAAATTACAATGGACAGGGAGAGAAACCAGTTTATTTTTTAAAGCACACTGATTAAAACATGGAGAAAAAGCATTTACTGATCAGAGCTTCAGTAAATTTCAAGAATGGTGTTTGAAAAAGATAACATTTCAGATGCCATCTACTGTTTAACTGCAGCATAGCAGTCTTCTTTTTGGAAAAAAATGCTGAACTTCCACGTTCTTGTGTGATTTTTAGGGAAATTCAATGGGACTCTCTGCATGCAGAATTCTGCGCTACATCATTTCATCCTGAGGGACAGCACTGTACTTCTGCAGTGTATCTACTGTACATGCTGTATTTTATGTGGGAACTCTGTTGTTCTTGTCTTGAGTACTACAAATTCTTTGTCATCATGGTATACTCTGCTGAAATACAAGGATTCTCAAAACTTGAAATCTTGAATTAAAAATTGATAACATTCTGGAAAGCTGGTTTTGGCACTACTTTTTGTTATTTCAGCCTGTGCAGTGAAAGCTGAACTGGGCCAAGCAAATATGGAATCTTTCTGATGCACAAACAAGAATTTAATTCTTGATAGACCTTTACATTCAGCTGAAGGAAATAAAAAAAGAGAAGAACCTGTCATGATGCCCTCTAGTAATGGTACTGCCATAAGTAATTTTATATTTAGGACTGAATAAGAGGATAACATTGGTCAATATCCAGATCACTATTTGTAAGTCATCTCAAAAAGGTGGCAGTGGAGGTCAAGACAGAAACACTTTTAACTACATTATTATTACCCTTGCACAGATACAATCTGGACCCTATGATTTTCTGGGCTGAATACCTGCAATAACATTTGTTCTACATTATATGCAGCACAAAATAAATGCCAAACAAGCTAAGAGAAATTGTTTCACCAGCAGTTTTTGTACTTCCGTGTTGAGGATCTGCTTGTTTCTGAAATCCTACAGTGTTCTGGAATGGTAACACCTGTGCCCTATAGTGATGAAAATCTGATAGTAGTAATACAATTTATTGCACAGCTTTAAGCCATTACAGTTGTAGAATATCAAAATTTCAGTTAAAATCCCCCAGTTTGCATTACAAAAATACCTTTTTTTTTCAGGAAAGTAACAACTCAAAAAACTTTGCTTGTCTCAATAAAAGGTCAGTGCCCCAAAGTAAATAATAATATTTAATGTGGTTTTTCTGGTGGATCAAGTGATTTGCTTTCCAAACTACACGAGCGTTTTTCCATCTCCTTTTGATAACTGGGATAATAGTAAACAATGTGAATGCATGTCCTCTGGGAATCTGTGTTTACAGCCACAAATATTGTGTCTGACAATTATTTGATTCTCATGTCAATCTAGCTTTTAATATATTTGAGATGATATCCTGAAAATGGAACTTTGAGAAAACTGTCATTTGAGGATCCACCAAAAGTTCTTAATATCATTCCAGTTAATGTACTTTCATAAATTTGATGCAACATTCTGTAAATTGCATGGAAGCTACTCTTTCCATATCTTACTTTGCCATCTCCTCTAGCCTTTTCTAAGTTATCAGTGTATAAGAATGGCTTATTACGGTATTTTTTAATGGTTTGTGTCATTAGAGACTGCATGTTTGGCTGTTCTAACACATTTTCCACTCTTAAAAGCCAGCCTGAGGCTACATTTTTCTTTTTGAATTCTTACATCTCATTATATGCTAATCCAGGAAGAATGGAATTATCCATTTTCAGCAAATATATCCTCTATGATCCGATACTAGTCATAGATGTTGGTTCTAACCCCGATTGACCCAACTTTTACAGAACTGCACAACGAGGGGTGGTCTATGGGAGGGCCAGCACCGGTTTCCAAAATTGTGTCACTTTTTTATTAAAAATTTCAAATTTTTCCATTCTTCACATTTCTGCCCCATAAATGATCTTTGAACAAAGGTTAGCATTAGCTGCCCTGATCACTGCAGTAACCAATCTGTCCCCATATTTTATGTAAAACCTAGAGAATGCCATTAGAGCAATATTTAATTTTTTGTTGTATTCTTAAAATGAAATATCAAGGAGAGATTAGAAGCCATATGCAAATCTACATAAGTGTAGTCCTTTGCAACTTCAATACCTTTATTTTAAAATTTCCATATGTAAGAAGATGAAGGGCCACATCCAAACTATATAACGTTTGTCTCATCTAAATTTAACTGTAATTCTGAATCTTTATAAAAAAGGGAGCAATGGTTCAGAACATCTTGCGGGCCATCTTGTGGAACTGACAGTAAAACAGCATCAGCTGTGTAGGCAAGCACAGGTCTTGGTTTTGTACATATTTTAGGTGAGTGTGCTTCATGTTTATTCAAGGAAGTCCAAAAATCATACAGATAAAGATTAAAAATGAGATGGGGCTATAGGCACCCTGCCTTACCCCTTTATTCAAAGGAACGAATCTATTAACAATCCACCTGTGTTGTCACCCTTCTCTGTACTTGCTCCAGCAGTGCGATGTACCTCTTTAGAAGATAACACCAGAACTGCACACAGTAATCCATGTGTGGCCTTACCAATGAGTTGTACAGGGCAAGAATAACCTCTCTGCTCCAGGACATTATAATCCTGGATATACATCCTAGCATTTTATTGGCCTTAGCCGCTGCCCTCCTGCACTGCACAGAAATATTCCATTTAACATCAATCATCACCTCCAGATCCTTCTTCAACATGGAGACTGCCAACTGAACTCCCCCAAACTCGTAGGTACTGTATACCCAGGGCTTCTTATACTCAGATACAGAACGCTGAACTTATGCACATTAAACCCCAGTTACCATGTTTGCACCCATTCTTCCAGCCATGTTAAATTATCCTGTGATTCCATCCTACTTTCATCACTGTCCACCTCTACCCCCGCTTTGGAATCATCAGTGAACAGACTCGTCTTACCCTCAAATCCCACCCCTATGTTTGCAATGTACAAGCTGAAGAGGACTGATCCCAACACTGAGCCCTGTGGGACCCCATTGATGACTCTTCTGTCAGTTGAGGCTGCTCCCCTCACTGCCACCCTTTGCTGTCTGTCTTCAAGCTAGTTTTCCACCCACCACATCAATTTTTCAACCACCCCTGAGTGTCTCAATTTGCAGATCAGCCTCTCATGCAGGACAGAGTTGAAAGCCTTGCTGAAGTCCAAATACAGAACATCAACAGGCTTTCCGCTATCCAGGGATCTTGTCAGCCAGTCATAGAATTCAACCAGGTTTGTTTGACATGACCTCCCCTGGACAAACACTTCTTGGTTGTTATCCTGAATACGAGAAGCCTCTAGAAACTCCACCATCCTTTCTTTCAAGATGGTCTCCATCAATTTCCCCACTATGGAGGCTAGGCTGATCGGTCTGTAGTTTCCTGGGTCATTCCTAGGCCCATTCTTGTGGAGAGACACTACGTGTGCCATCCTCCAATCCTGCAGATTGCAGCCTGAATGGGGGGAAGAATTGAATAACTCTGCCAATGGAGCTGTCAGGACATCTGCCCATTAGAACCCTGGGGTGTATGCCATCTGGGCCTAGGGCTTTATCCATCTCAATGTCTTGAGAGCCTCCATCACCCCCTACCTCTATTTCCCCATCTATGAGTGCCACCTCACATCACCAACCCTACCCAATCCCAGAGGCATTGGCCTATCCCTTGGGCTAGAAATCAGTATGTTAAACATTAGGGCTATAGAAATAAAGTAGTAATTTTATTAACTTATACTGAAATAGATATTAGAATATAGATTGTGTGTTCATGTAAACTGAAAACATTTCAGACAATTCAATAGGTTAGAAATATGCAAAGTTTTAGAAAAAAAGACCTTTGGCAATACAAAGAAACAGGAAAGTATTATTGGCTGTTTTAGTTTGGAACTGTCTTGACTTTGGATAAGACAACATTGACACAGTGATTTCAAAGGAGGCAATATAGTGTAGTGGCTAAAGCTCTGGGCTATGAATCCAAAGACCTGGGTTTGAGTCCCATTGTCTCCATTGAATATGGTCAACAGTATTATAGTAACTCATGCATTTATAAAAACGAATTATACAAAAGCATACATGTGTCTAGAACTACATATTTTTTGCTAATTAATCACTTCTATCTCAGCAGGAGTTTTTTTTTTTTAGTTTTTGTTGACCGGGTAAGTGCACTAGACAAATCCTGCCTATTTTCAGGAACGACCAGGGGGAGGGGGATACAGATGAATTCCAACTGACCATTGAACCAGACTAAGCTGTTGGTGGTATTTTTAGTGAATGAGGGAACTTTGGCCAGGACACTGGGGAAATTCCCCTACTCTTTTCGATAAGTGCCACGGGATCGTTAACATCCACCTGAACTACCACCAATCCAGGCAGATGGGACCTCGATTTAATGTCTCATCTGAAAGATGGCACCTCAGAACTGCAGCATCCCTCTCATGCTGCACTACAGTGTCAGTACTGGGATATTAACCCAAGTGCCAGATGTGGGAACTGAACCCACAACCCTCTGATCTCCCGGCCTCAGAAGTGAGTGTGCTACCTACTGAGCCACTGACACTGTAATACCTGTTTGGATTAAGAAAACAGATACTTTATTGGAAGAAGGGGGTCTCATTTAAGTAAAAAAAAACAAGAAAGTCACTGTGTGTTTCTCTGAGGAAGGAGTCTGTATCAGCTTAATTTACTGAGTCAGAACAGAGGGTGAATATAATTGGGGGAGTGGCTTAACAGCGTAGGTGTACAAAAGCAGCTGTCTCCAACTACAGCTTCCTGATGTTTCTGACAGAAGAAAACTTTGGTTTCAGAGAAAGAAACACAAGTCTAGACTACAGATTTTTTACTAATTTATCACTTATATCTCAGCAGGAGTTAGTACCTGTTTGGATTAAGCAAACAGATACTTTATTAGAAGGGGGTCTCATTTAAGTAAAAAAAAAAAGAAGAAAGTCACTGTGTGTTTCTCTGAGGAAGGGGTCTGTATCAACTTAATTTACTGAGTCAGAGCGGAGGGTGAATCTAACTGGGGGTGTGGCTTAGCAGCTTAGGTGTACAAAAGCAGCTGTCTCCAATTACAGCTTCCTGCTGTTTCTGACAGAAGAAAACTTTGGTTTCAGAGCAAGAAACAGAAGTCTAGGCTACAGATTCTTTACTAATTTATCACTTCTATCTCAGCAGGAGTTAGTACCTGTTTGGATTAAGCAAACAGATACTTCATTAGAAGAAGGGGATCCCATTTAAGTCAAAAAAAAGAAGAAAGTCACTGTGTGTTTCTCTGAAGAAGGGGTCTGTATCAGCTTAATTTACTGAGTCAGAGCAGAGGGTGAATCTAATTGGGGGTGTGGCTTAGCAGCTTAGGTGTACAAAAGCAGCTGTCTCCAATTACAGCTTCCTGTTGTTTCTGACAGAAGAAAACGTTGGTTTCAGAGCAAGAAACAGAAGTCTAGAACTACAGATTTTTTACTAATTGCCCTCCTTTCCACCCCTCTACCTTCCCACCCAAAGCCAGTTCTACTTGTATAGCCACTGGATTTGACTGACAACAGGAACTTCCTGTCTGGCAGTAGGAAGGGAAGTATCACTGAGACACATTAGTTTCATCAACCTTGAAGGAACCTAAAAAATAACTCTTTCTCCTCCCTGGCTGCTGGATGTCTGAATCCAAGCATGGAAGAAGGAGACTACTGAAGACTACAGGAAGTTCCTGTCCCAGAGCAGAAAGGCCAAGAGTTGTAAGGGCACATAAGCAGTAGGAAAGTAAGTGTAAAAATACATAGTGGGAGGAGACAGTAAGCATACAAAGCAACAGGAGAGGGGACACAAAATAAGACAAGATGGGAGTGGTGCAATGCAGTGGCTGTGGGGCAGCAGTGTTCTGGGAGACATTCTGGAGGCTGCAATGCTGCCCTGTTTGCAGTCACCTCTCTGGTCTGAGGGAGGAGGTTGCCCATCTCCAGGCTGATCTGGCTAGGATCTGTGAAACCTTTTCCCTGACCCAGGGACCACCAGGGCCACCACTGGTACCTTAGAGGTTGCCAAGAAAGAGGAGTGGTTGGACCAAGGTGGGCTCAAGGAGGGAGATGGTGGTGGAACAGTGGTGCATCCCTCCAGTTGTACCTCTCCACAATTCCTATGCTGTTCTGGCAAAGAGTGGTTCCTCTATAGAGGCATCTGCAGTGGAAACCAAGGAGGATGCTGGGAATGTCCACAAAGGAGACCCACAGGAGGGTGGCACAAGACCCCAGAGGAGAAGGGAACAACTCCTGGTGGGGGACTCAATCATTTGGGGTAGAAGTGGGGGTGCAAGGGGATAGAGAGGTAAGGTGTCTGCCTGGCGCCATGGCTCAGAGGGACAGGAAGTGAATCCTCAGGATCATGGGAGCAGCTGCACAAGGGAGGGAGCTGGATGTCATTGTCCACCTAGGGATAAATGATCTGGCTGTGAATGGGATCAGAGCGGTGCAAGAGGAGTTTGTGGAGTTGGGGAGGGGCCTTAGACAAGTAGCATGTACGGTAACCTTCTCGGAGGTGCTGCCTGTCTACGGCAAGGATGATGCTAGGGTATTCCACACAATGGGATTCAATGAATGGTTGAAAAACTGGTGTGGAGCTCTGGGATTCATTGGGGACTGGGGAGCCACCTGGAGGGATGCAGGCTTATACTGGTGCAATGGTCTGCATCTGTCCAGGGGGGAGCCAGGATCCTAGGTGACAGGTTTAAATGCTTAATTGGCAAGCATTTAAACTAGCCAAGGGGGGAGGCACTGAAAAGGAGCAGAGAAATACCAGCCTCCCCCCACAAAACACAGTAGTTAGAGAGGTAAACACCAAGGTAGAGAAGTCAGTATGGAGCAGGACAGAGATAAGTGCAGAAAAAGGCAGTAAGAACAGGGATGGGGCTAAAAGGGGTAAGACCATAAAAAATAAATGGAAGGTGATGAGTACCAATGCCTGGAGTCTGTGCAACAAGTTCCCTGAACTAGTGGAATTGATGGAAGAGGGATGCCTGGATATTGTGGCAGTCACTGAAACATGGTACACAGAGAACCATGACTGGGATGTCAACATACTAGGATACACAGTCTACAGGAGGGACAGGGTGGGTAAAAGAGGAGGAGGAGGAAGAGGATCTCTCTATATAAGAGAAGGGATTAAAGCAACAGAGCTAAAGAGAAAATAGGAAATTGATGAGTCACTATGGGTCACCCTGGAGACAGGAAATGACACCACAATCTGCATGGGGGTTGTGTACAGACCCCCATCTTAGGTTGAGGAAATGGACAAGGAAATGATAGAAGGAATCCTTAAAATGGCAGAAAAAGGGGATATATTTTTAATGGGGGACCTGAATATGCCAGAGGTTAACTGGAGTACCTTTGCTGCAGGCACATCCAAGAGCAGGGTCATTCTTGATGCCCTACGGGGGAATGCCTCAGACAGCTAGTGTTGGAACCCACTCAGGAGGGAGCAATCTTAGACCTGGTACTCTCAATGGGGAAGGAGAAAGGATCTCAGATTTAGAAGTTGATAGCCATCTGGGAACAAGTGACCACTAAACAGTGTGTTTCACAATAAACACAGCCATAGAGTCAAACCATACAAAAACAAGGGTATTGAACTTTAGGAAGGTTGACTTTGGTAAAATGAGAGAGTGCCTCAGAAAAGTACTAGCAAATGGGCAAGAAGAAGGGGTAGAGGAACAATGGGGAATAATCAAAACAGCCATCACAGAGGCAACAAGCCTTCATGTAAAGCAAATCAACAAAACAAAACATAGGGAAAAACCACTATGGTTCTCAAAAGAGGTCTCAGGGATGGTTAAGGAGAAAATGAAAACATTCAGGAAATATAAGGAAACACAGAAGGAGCAGGACAGAGAACTTTATCAGTTAAAGCAGAAGGAGGCAGGGAAGACAGTCAGAATAGCAAAGGCACAAACTGAGGAAAAGATAGCCAACTCTATTAAGAAGGTGGATAAAACCTTTTATAGGTACATTAGGGAGTGAAGAAAGACCAAGGGAGGGATACAGAGACTTAATAAAGGGGACGGAATGTGGGCATAGGGTGACAGTGAAAAAGTAGGGATACTGAATGAATATTTCTGCTCAGTATTCACAACGGAAGAGGAGGGGGAGGTACCTAAACCGAACAAGGGAGAAACTCTGAATAGGAGGGTTGATGACAGTCCATTCACAGAAGAAAGAGTTTTGAAAGAACTCTTGAAACTGAGGGTGGACAAAGCAATGGAGCCTAATGGGATTCACCCAAGAATTCTAAAAGAACTAAGGGTAGAACTAGTAACACCACTGACTAAGCTCTTTAACAAATCATGGGAGGATGGGGTGGTACCTGAGGACTGGAGGAAGGCAAATGTGATTCCACTTCACAAAAGTGGGAGCAGGACAGAAGCAGGAAACTACAGACCAGTTAGTTTGACTTCAGTGGTAGGGAAAATTATGGAATCACTTCTGAAGGAAATAATTGTTGAGTACCTAGAGGCCAGTGGGGCACAGGACCCAAGGCAGTATGGCTTCACAGCAGGAATATCATGTCAGATGAACCTAATTGATTTCTTTGGCTGGGTGACCAAACTAGTAGACCAGAGAGGGGATGTGGATATGGTCTACCTAGATTTTAGCACAGCATTTGACACAGTCTCACACAAAAGATTAATATACAAGTTAGCTAGCCTTGGAGTGGGTCCCAAGATGATAGCCTGGATTAAAAACTGGCTGGAAAACAGGATGCAAAGAGTAATAGTAAACAGAGTCCACAGTGAAGAAAGGAGGGTAACTAGCGGGGTACCGCAGGGTTCAGTACTGGGACCAGTCCTCTTTAATGTCTTTATAAGTGACATTGGAGAGCACCTGGAAGGAAAGGTATGTCTCTTTGCAGAAGACACAAAGATCTTCAACAGGGTTAATACACAAGGTTGGGTGGAAAGAATGAAAAGGGACTTGCCAAGGTTGGAGGAATTGTCAAATATGTAACAGCTCAGATTCAATGCAAAGAAGTGCAAGGTAATGCATCAGAGAAACAAAAACCCAGGGGAAGAGTACACAATGAGGGGTGAGTTAATAACAACAAAAATCGAAACAGACCTAGGAGTAATTTTATCAGATGACCTAAAGGTGTGCAAACAATGTGAGAAGGCAGTAAGGAGGGCTGGGGGGATACTGGGATGCATAGGGAGAGGCATCAACAGTAGACAACAAGAAGTTGTTATCCCTCTATACAGACAGTTAGTGAGACCCCATCTGGAGTACTGCATGCAATTCTGGAGACCCCATCTCCACAAAGACATAGACAGAGTGGAGGCTGTTCAGAGGAGGGCAACCAAGATGGAGTAGGGTCTGCACCAGAAAACATACAAGGAGAGACTAAAGCAGCTTAATATGCATACCCTTGAGGAAAGGAGGGAGAGGGGGGACATGATAAAAACTTTCAAGTATCTCAAGGAAATTAACAAAGTATAAGAGGATAATATCTTTCAGAAAAAGAGATGTGCAAGAACAAGGGGGCACAGTTTGAAGATAGAAGGGGATGGCTCAGAGGTAATGTTAGAAAGTATTTTTTCACAGAGAGGGTTGGGGATGCATGGAACAGCCTTCTTGAGGAGGTTGTGGAGTCAGGAACAGTGGGAGAATTCAAGAATGCATGGGACAGGCATAAGGCAATTCTAGTGGGGGGTAGGAGGAAGTAAGCTGTTGATTAACTAGAATCTGCAGCTTATCCATCAGGTAGGGAAATGGGAAGACTAGGTGGGCCAAGCAGTCCTTATCTACCATCAAATTCTATGTTTCTATGTTTATAAAAAACAAATTGCATAAAAAGTACTATCTCAAAAAGTAAGGAAATTCATTGCAAAAAAAAAATGTTGATGCACTAGTTAGTGTTAAAGCAACAAAAGTAGGGGCATGTGGCATTAGGGCTTCCAATCCTAATTCCCCACCCACACCTTTCAGGTAGCAATGGGGAGTGGTGCCTTGGGGGTTTTAACCCTATTGCTCACCTTATTCCATCAGTAAATATGCTAAGATGGATACAGTATATGAGAATGGGATGAATATTAGGGTTAACAAGCCCCAAGTCACACCCCACACCTGTTGCTGTCTGCTTTGTGGGGGTTGGGTGTTAAGGTTGGAAACCCTAATGCCACATTTCCCTACTGTTGTTACTTTAACCTAACTAGTGCTTTAACAAAGTTTTCTTGTAATTAATTTTTAAAATGATATAAAACAAAACAAATATTAATGGTATAGATTCCTGCTCTAAAGCTTGACTGCAGGGGGATAATATTTTCTGATAACTTTTTCATCTCTGTAATCTTTGAAGAATTACTTTCTTAAAATTCTTCACCAGAATGTGTGTTATACTAATTACTGTATGATTTAAGATTTAATTTCTCTTCTTTCTTATATATGGTTACATTGCTTTTCCATTAATTAGGTATGTCACTGTTTTTTTATACATTGGGGGATAGGTGAAATTTATCTTCTTCCAGCAGAATTATGGTAAAATGTTGATTTTATTTCCATGAAATTTTTTAAAATTTCCATGAACATTTTGTGAACTTGCACCACAATTGTGATTTGTTTTTTTCCATCTAATTTTAAAAGTATGCCTCCAAATTGCACCACACATAATAAGTTGACTTTCCCTGTACCCATACAGAAATGTCCCAAGACACAGATCTCTATCTTTAAAAATAACTGAGTTATAAGCCTCCAAATGTTTGGAAATTTTTAAATTACAGTTAACTACTAAGGAAACTAAAAGCACTTGTGGCAGTTTGGTATGATGATATTACTCATGCCCATTAATATGTGTGGCAAGTTTCAGCTCTCTGGCTTTAAAGATGACTGTTGTAAGTCTCCAAACATTCAGAAATTTTAAAAATTAAATTTCACAATTATGTAAGCTGCTGAATTTTAAGCCCCAATACATTTAAAGCTAGAGAACAGAATATCACCAATGTTGTTAGATTCATTGACCCTAAATATTACGCTTTAAGGCAACCACAATAGTCTAGCATCAGAACATCATGCTGACGAACTGAGTTCAGAAGCAAGTCCCTGGAAGTCATGATGGGAGGCAGGTCATAGCTAAACCTTACAATCTCTGTTTAGCAGTTTCTATGAATCTTGCAAGAAAGTATGCATCTGAGTTTTCAATTATCTAGCTCTAAAGGTGGCGAAGTTGTGAGGATAGAAATAGTATCAGAAATGTTCACATGAAGATTAAATTGCTAGACTTTGAGACCCTATAACTTCACCACCCTTCATCCAAATGTCATGACACTTGTTAAGCTTTTAGGGTCTGTACCAAGTAATACTCACAACAAACTGCAGATCTCTAGCTTTAACAAAGACTGATAAATGACCTATTAAACTATTTCAGAAAATTCTGAAAAATGTGACATTTCTCGAAAATTCACAGAATTCCATGAACATTCAATGAATTCAGAATTTGTCAATTTTGCACACCTCTATATATATCCATTAAAGAAGATCATCAGCAACAGACCTCACCAGTCTAATTTATGCAGAAATACTGCTGCTGGCATTTTATCAGTTTCTGGTGCCTTTTCCATCTTAAGTAACTTGATAGCAACCCAAAATTCATCTATTGAATTTTTTTTCTCTTGAACTGATTCCCTAAAAAATAATGAGCAGTTACACTCTTCCATATCAGAGAATACATTTTCCAAATATTTAAGCCAAGTATTTCCTGTAATGTAGTTCTTAGGAGATTAGGAATATGCATATGTTCCCGTTGTAACATACAATAGTTCTAACATTAAATGTAAGCTTTTCTATTTATTGATTCAGTCATTTTTATCCCTCCAGTTTCTCTTTTGGTATAACTCTATCTGCTCCTTTAGAATCCATTAATACATCTTTCTTGGTTTACAAAGAGCCATTGTATTTTCCCTAAATCAGTATATCTTACCATTCCATTTTTCATAATCAACATTTTTCATTTCCTGCTTGTAGTACTCATTATACTATGTCTTTAGTTTAGTTGTCTTCATTAGATATTTGCTTACTACTGAACAAGCTTGAGATGGTAAATGGCTGTCATCAACAGGGCTTTTCAATGATTCTTGTAAATTTATATAAAAAATTGTCACTCTCAGGATGTGGGGATATGGCAAAGGCCACCAGACATAACACTATATTATAGGAACCAAACAATAAACAATAGGTGAAGAACAGTTACGAGAGATGAATGACGTTTCCAACTTCATCAAATGTAAACCTTCCTTTAACAATTGTTAAGGTATTTTCATCTAAGAGCTGCTTTGATTGTCCATTTTTATGGCTATGGGCAGAGCCTACAGCCATCTTGCTGTCTGTAGCTGGAAAAATGGGATACTGAAGCACATTTTAGTACTTTTCTGTGTATCCTTCCACACACAACAATTGCAAATTACTACCCAGTTGAATAAAATGTTTTTTTTTCTATCTGCTGGGTTTCTGGAACTCAGGACCTGTCAAGTGCTTTTTTTTATCATATAACATTTTATTGAAGGTATTTAGTTTCTTTATACAGATATAAGATACATCACCACCAATCAGATACCATTGTTCATACATCACCAATTAATAACATAATTCTTGAAGTTCTTAAAACCTCTTAAATCTCTTAAACCAGATTCTCTATCATGCCATATCACCATGAGACCTAACAAAATTATATTGATCATTAATACAGGTATCCTCAAATAAAATATACCATGGATAGAGTAGGATAATAATTAGACGATGCTTATGTTGAGAGTCACTTGCACAGAGTACTAACATAGCTATTATTGATTGAAGGAGGGGAGAAATACAGGGAAGGGTATACAGCCCTTTAGGTAGTGGGAGAATTAGGGGACAAGGCTGGGAATTTACAAAGAGAGGAGTGGAGATAAGGATCCCATCTTTGATGGTAACGGCACATGTTTCCACAATGCAGATGTGAAAGCCTTTCAAATATAGAAAGTTTAGTCAGGGCTGTATGCCATGCAATACAGCTAGGGATAACAGATTGCCACCACTGAGTGAGAAGGAGGTGTTTAGCCTCCAAGATAGCAACCATAATCCATTCTTTAATTGATTTGGGGAAACAGCCCAGGGATGTGATATCCCCCAGGTACAACCTAATGTTGGAAAGTGTCACTGGCTGGTTAAGCACCAAACTGATGTCTGAGGCTATCATTCCCCAGAAAGGGACCAAGTTAGGACAGGACCATAAAATGTGTAGGATATTGGCCTCTGTGTGGGTGCAGCAACAGCAGTTACTGTGGCTAAGTAGGCCCCTTGCACAAAGAGCTGTGGGGGTACTGTGCCATAAAAGAAGAATTTTTAACTGCAAGAAATGGCTATTGGTGTCCCTATAAGTAGAATGAATACTTTTAATGTAGGAGTTCCACTGATCCTCCGGAATGGGAGCTCCAATGAAATTTCCCATTTCTTTTTACGTGACAGTGTGGCATTAGACTGTGAATCTCTCCAAGAGGTATAGAATCTACCAATGACTCCTCTGGTAGAGGCTGACAGATGCAACCCTTTAAGCCAAGACCATTGTGTAATGTCCTGAGACTTAGAAAGAAGGGGCTGCAGGGCACTCCTGATTTGCAAATATCGCGAGAAATCCTTCTGAGGCAGTGAAAATTGCCTTCGTAGCTGAGCGAACGGGAGTATGGGATATGTGCCAGAAGGGTAGAAGGTGAAAGGTCTTGAATAATCTGGATACCTGCTTTGGCCCATGAGGGCCAATATATTGCCGTCCCATCTATTTGAATCTGATCGTTATGCCATAGAGGGGCATATTGTATAGGAGGGGCCCAACTTGGTATAGGCAGATGTGATTTTACCATAAAACACTTCCAAGAGTGTGCAGAGCATGTCACTGTAGGAGGGAGATAGTGTGACAGTATTGAGTGTGGTGTAAGTAGTGAATACAAGGGTACCGTTCTTACCATGGTGGCTTCCAGTTGGACCACAATGGGTGGGTTGGTCCTGGATATAAACCATTTAGTAGCTTGGGATGCTATACAGGATAAGTAATAACCATAGAACCATGGCACATTCAGGCCTCCTCGAGATGGGTGTAACCTCATCTTGTGCTTGCTCCACCTGGGCCATTTGGCATCCCATAGAAAATTAGCCATTAATTCCTCTAGCGAGTTGAAAAGATTGGGTGATAAGGGTACCGGAAGATTGTTGAATATATACATAACATGAGGAAACAGAAACATGCGAACTGCTACAACCTTGACTGGTAAGGAAAGTTGAAGTCTATGCCATCTTTCTATTTCCACCCCTAATTGCGCTAATAGGGGGGCAAATTAACTGACTCAAGAGCGGACCAAGATACTGGTATACTGATACCAAAGTAATTAAATCCCTGCTCCGCCTAAGACAAACTAGTACCTTGGATGCAAGTTCTGGTACAGTAGTGAGTTAAAGGAGCCAAGGTATTTTTTTTCTGGTTGATACACAATCCAGAAATCACCCCAAAGTCAGTTAGGACTTGAAGAACCACTGGAAGAGTTTGCTGGGGATTAGTCAAAGTTAGAAGGAGGTCATCAGCATAAGCTGCAACCAAATAGGAATGGTCGGCCACCGTGATACCTTGAATTTGGGGGAACGCAATAAGGGTCCTGATTAGGGGATCCAAAACAATCAAGAATAAAAAAGGGGATAGCGGGCAGCCTTGCCTGGTGCCGTGATGTAATTCAAATGGAGGGGAAATCTCGCTGTTGGTAAGTATACGAGTTGTGAGGGAACAATAAAGGGTACATACCCATTGCATAAAGGAATCACCAAACCCATATCTAATGAGAACCTCATAGAGGTACTCCCACTCAATAGAGTTGAATGCTTTTGAAAAATCAATCGCTAGTACTGCTAAAGGAGAGGAAGATTTTAATGTGAACCATTTAAGATTGAGAAGAAGTCTGGTGTTATCACTCCCTGATTTACCCTGCATGAACCCCATTTGATTGGGGTGTATAATTGAAGGAAGAATGGCTGACAATCTGTATGCTAATGCCTTAGCTAATATTTTTGTATCCACAGATAGAAGGGATATTGGCCGAAAGTTGGCACAATCTAATGGATCTGTGAATTTTTTTAGGTAGGAGAGTGATTAATGCCTCCTTCAAAGTGGAGGAAAGGACTCCTGCAACATGAGCAGCTCGCAAATTCCTTTGTAAGGGGTGAAAAATGTCAGGGCCTAGGGCCTGGTACAGTTTCACGGTCATACCATCTGGGCCGGGGGCTTTTCCTCTAGCCATCCGGCCTAGTGCCATTTGAAGCTCCTCACAGGAAACTGGAGACTCCAAGTGAACTACTTGTTCTGAGGTAAGGGTGGGCAATGGGGCTTGATGGCAAAATTTAGTAAGGAGGGTTTGCAGCTCCTGGATGGTATGAGGAGAGCGGGATTGATAAAGGGCTTGTCAAAACCTTGCATAGTAGCATTAATCTGCTTGGGTCAGAGGTTATGGAACCTGATGGAGTACGAAGGGCAGATATCCTTGTGGCTGCCTGCTGTTTACGGAGGTGGTATGCAAGGAGTTTCCCTGCATGCTCCCCTCCAGCCTAAAAGGTCTGTTTCAATCTCAAAAGGTACCATTCTGCCTTTTGATGTAAAATTGTATTTATTTGATATTTAAGGCTTACTATATGTCTTTTGAGGATGCCATCCCAGGAGGTGCAGGGGTGGCCTTAAAGCGGCGCTCGAGAACTTCTAGTTCTCTTTGCAAATTATTAAGGGTCTCCCTATGCTTACGGTCCCACATTGCAAAGAAAGCAATGATATGCTCCCTCAACACCGCCTTAAACGTGTCCCATACCATACCAGGAGCGACACCACAATCATTGTTCAGAGCAAAATAGTCCTTGGTCACTTGTCCTAAAAAGGGCTGAAACTCAGGGTCTTGTAAAAGTAATGGGTTGCATCGTCACCTGATTCCAGATGGGTGTGAGTCAAAGGGTGTGAATCAAAGTGACACCTTGGCATGATCTGAAATTAGGATAGACCCAATTCTAGGCTCAGAGAGGCATCTGGCTGCTAGTTCATTAGTGAGCCAGAAGTCTATCCGACTATATGAATCATGGGGGACAGAATAAAAAGAGAAATCTCTGCCAGTGGGATGATCTCTGCATCAGATGTCTGAGAGAGCCCACTCCTCAATTATGGCCTGTAGAGATTATCTGGCTTTGGGGTTGGCATGTGGGGTGGGGTGGGATTTGTCTAAGAAAATGTTCCCTACCATATTAAAATCACCTCCTAAGATAACAGGGAGCAGTGGCCTATATCTCTCTGGAAGTCTGACAGGGCTTGGCGTAAGGCTGGAAAAAAATCAACATGCTCTATATTAGGGGCATATACATTCCCCAACAAAATATCACCCCCGGGGGAGGCCAATCTCGCCACAATCCACCAGCCCTGCACATCTTTCTGAACTTCTTTCATCACCCAAGGGGAAGTGCAATGGATAAGAATAGCTACTCCTTTGGATTTAGTGTTGGAGGAGCTAGCAAATACTTCCCCAACCACATTTTCTTTAACCAATTGGTGCATTTGGGCAGCAGATGTGTCTCTTGGAGGAGGGCGATATCCACTCCTAGAGGTTTTAAATGTTGAAGGACTTTTGTATGCTTAACTGGGTGGTTAAGTCCCTTTACATTCAAGGATATCCAGTGATATCCCTGAGAGGTGGAGAGAGAAACAAGCATAATTCCATGAAGTAAACAAGAGAAGGTACTTACAGACTTCCCAGCAGGATTATCAAAGGAGGGGATGACAGGTTAAAAGTTCACCAGGTACCTGAATAAAAGTAACACTATCAGTGTCTGTGCAAGCATCAAAGGAGAAGTGAGCATCGTTTGTGATGTTGAAACTGCAAGTCTCATCTTTAGTGGCACTGTGACAATAAGTCTAAAGAACAAGAAAACAAACACAAGAAGTTATATTTTAACAATGCGGGCAAAGGCCCAAATTCAAATACACAAATGTCAAAGAGAAACACTCGAACAACAATACTCTGAGTCAGAAAGTTGAAGCAATAAAGGGCGATATATATATATATATATATATATATATGTATATACACACACACACATATTATGGTAGCATGGTAGTGCTACCATAGTTAGGGTTGAGGAGCCATTTACATGTTAAACCTAAAATTTTGCACCTTAATAACTTTGCAACCGTTCAATGGATTTGCCTGAAATTTGGAATACACAATCAAGAATCATACTTCTTGGAATTTGCCAACTTTTGTATTGTTTGGATATACGGCTGCGGAGTTATTAATTGTGATCTGCGCCTGCGTTTACGATTTTTTTGAATTATTTGCTCGTCTCTACAGGTAGCATGGTTTGCGTGACTGGTCCAAAATCTTCACGGAATATGCGGCCAGGGTCCCTGATGTGCCTTTTGAAGATTCCGGGAAAAAATATTAAGCGGTTCAAAAGTTATTCAAAATACAATTTCCCATTATAAGTCAATGGGAAAAGTTAACAAAAAGTATGACAGTGTTGCAAATGCAGTTTTTACTTTCGCAAATAGCCCTTTTACTGTCACAAATCTGCCATTTTGTTTTCAGTTGATCATCAGAAAAATGCTTGGCATTTAAATTTGGGACCCTCTAGCAGCCTAATTCATTTGTATTCACCTAGTTGGACCCTGAGGATGCTAGGCATGTCTTTAATTTGGGGTAAAACACCCCAGAAATATGTTTTTCAAATTTCTGGAAAAAGTACTTTCGAAAAGTACTTTCGCACTTGTGACACTGTCAAATGAATTTGCGAAAGCTTTCGCAAAGTTCGACAGTACTTTTCTAGGCTGTGGGAAAATGACAGCAATTCTTTGCCACCCTGCTGCAAAAGAACGGTTTGGTCTTTTGGGCTGAAATTTGAGGGAACACAGCCAACATCTCACAGATGTGCCTTTCTGTGTTTTGGTGAAAAAATATTACAGGGCAGCAAAGTTACGGCACTCCAAAGTTGAAGCTTTTTCCCATAGGATAACATTACGGCATCCGCCGCATTAGAGAAATCCTTTGCCGCCCTGCTGCAAAATAATGGTTTGGTCTTTTGGGCTAAAATTTGGAGAGAAGAAAGCCAACATCCCACAGATGTACCTTTTCCTGGTTTGGTGAAAAAATATTACATGGAGACAAAGTTATGGCATTCTGAACTTCTGTTTTTTTCCCATAGGATAACATTACAGCATTCACCGAGCATTTCAGGGCCCATATCTCGGAAACAGTGCGAGATACGGACTTTTCATTGGAAAAATGCTTAACCCCCATGGGAGCTAAGTAAAAAACTAGCCAGGAAAGTCATAAATCATATGACTTTTAAATTTTTTTTCTATGTCGTACGGTTCCTGAGATATAAGCAATTTAGTATTCCAACTCCTCATTTTCTGCTCCGAGATCCATTATTATGCATACATTCTTTGTACTCACTGTCTTTCTTTATGCAGCTTTTGGGGAAAACCAGCCTGTGCGCTTACATTACTGTTACCCTTAACACTTCTGCTTGTGGATCCATAACCTTTTCACTTACTGTTCCCGTCTACGGCACCATGTGCGTTACCCGTCATGTTTTATTTGCGCTTGCATTTGCGTTATTTTAATCATTTGTGTCTACAGTACTATTTATCTTTCTGTTTCACTTTGTGTCACCATGCGCATTACCATTTGTGATTGTGGGCACCGTGTTACTATGTGACAAGACATCACGTGGTGGGAGCAGGGTGCCCTGTCCTCCCGCCGCCGGATTACATTCACTATTTCTCATTATCCTTCTCAAAAAGAAGGGAAATTAGAGGCAAAAATCTCCATTTAATGCATTACTTAGGGTTGTTCCACAGTGACAAAAGTGAGGAAATTCGGTGTTAGGGTTGAAAGCACCCCTTGGACCCCCCGCCCACACCCCCAACCAGCATCGGGGAGCGCATTGGGATTGTCGGTCCTAACTCTCACCCCATTATCTTATACCTCTGCTTCTTCACACATCTGATGGGGTGAGAGTTAGGCCAGCAACCCCAAGAAGCACCTGATGCCTGCTGGGTGATGGGGGCCAGGGGGCTTTCAACCACCAAATCACCTCGCTTTGTCGCTGTGGAACAACCAACTAATGCATTAAACAGAGTTTTTGCCATATATATATATATATATTATGGTAGCAGGTAGTGCTACCATAGTTAGGGTTGAGGAGCCATTTACATGTTAAACCTAATTTTGCACCTTAATAACTTTGCAACCATTCAACAAATTTGCCTGAAATTTGGAAAGCACAATCAAGAACCAAACATCTTGGGATCTGCCAAATTTCATACTGTTCAGATATACGGCTGCAGAGTTATTAAGCGTGATCTGTGCGCACATTTATGCTTTTTTGAATTCTTTGCTCATCCCTACAGGTCGCACGGTTTGCACAACTGGTCCAAACACTGCAGGGGAACATGCGGCCAGGGTCCCCAATGTGCCTTTTGAAGATTTCATGAAAAAATATTAAACAGTTCAAAAGTTATTCAAAAAACAATTTCCCATTATAAGTCAATGGAAAAAGTTAACAAAAAGTTCGACAGTGTCACAAATGCACTTTGTAGTGTCACAAATGGCCTAGTAGTGTCACAAATCTGCCATTTTGTTTTCAGTTGGTGATCAGAAAAATGCTTGGCATTTAAATTTGAGACCCTCTAGCAACACAATTATTTTTGTGTTTACCTAGTCGGACCCTGATGATGCTAGGCATGTCTTTATTTGGAGGTTAAACACCCTAGAAATATGTTTTTCCAATTTCTGTAAAAAATAGTGTCGTAAAATAGTGTCGCACTCACGAAAGTGTCGCCAATTTTTGCCAAAGCTTTTGCAAATCACGACACTACTTTGAGACACTATGCCCAAAATAACAGGAATTCTTTGCCACCCTGCTGCAAATGAACGGTTTGGTCTTTTGGGCTGAAATTTGGAGGGAAGGCAGCCAACATCTCACAGATGTGCCTTTTTGTGGTTTGGTGAAAAAATATTACAGGGCGGCAAAGTTATGGCACTCTGAACTTCTCTTTTTTCCCCATAGGATAACATTACGGCGTTAGCTGCGCCTTTCAGGGCCCGTATCTCAGAAACAGAATGAGATATGGACTTTTCAACAGAAAAAATGCTTAGACCCCATGGAGGCCAAGTACAAAACTAGCAAGGAAAGTCATTAATCATATGACTTTAAAAAATTTTTCTACGTCGTATGGTTCCTGAGATATAAGCAATTTAGTATTCCAACTCTTCATTTTCTGCTCCGAGACCCATTATTATGCATACATTCTTTGTACTCACTGTCTTTCTCTATGCAGCTTTTGGGGAAAACCAGCCTGTGCACTTACATTACTGTTACCCTTAACACTTCCGCTTGTGGTTCCGTACCCATTTCACTTACCGTTCCCGTCTACGCCACCATGTGCGTTACCCTTTGTGTTTTCATTTGCGCTTGCGTTTGCGTTATTTTTACCATTTGTGTCTACAGTACTGTTTCTCTTTCTGTTTCACTTTGCATCACCATGCACATTACCATTTGCGTTTGCGGGCACCGTGTTACTATGTGACAAGACATCATGTGGTAGGAGTGGGCCCTGCGCTCCTGCCGCCGCATTACATTCACTATTTCTCATTATCATTCTCAAAAAGAAGGGAAATTGGAGGCAAAAATCTCTGTTTAATGCATCAGTTAGGGTTGTTCCACAGTGACAAAAGTGAGGAAATTCGATGTTAGGGTTAAAACCCCCCTTGCACCCCTCCAGCCCACCCCCCAGCTGGCATCGGGGTGCACGTTGAGGTCGTTGGTCCTAACTCTCACCCCATTCTCCTATTCCTCAGATTCTTTCCACATGTGATGGGGTGAGAGTTAGGGCCGACGTCCCCAACATGCACCCCGATGCCGGTTAGGGGGTGGGCTGGAGGGGTGCAAGGGAGGTTTCAACCCTAACGTCAAATTTCCTCACTTTTGTCACTGTGGAATAATCCTAACTGATGCAGTAAATGGATTTTTTTGCCATATATATATATATATATATCAGCACTACAGCTATGCTAACTCCTGCTCTCAACTATGTGGGGGTGCTAGAAGGATGAAGTATTAATCCAACTCATCCTAGACCCACCCAGACCAGAGGTCAGACAATTCAATCCATGGAGGGGGAGGGGGGAGAGGAAGGGAGAAGAGGTAAGGAGAAAAGGAGGGGAAGGAAAAGGAATGAAATGGGGAAAGGAGGGAGGGGCTAGAGGGGCATACCTGCCTACTGGTTAGCTGGCAGGGAAAAAAGACCCCTAATACATGTACAAAGGAAAGAAAAAAGGGGGGGAGGAGAGTCACTGTCTGGTGTGTAGGAAGGTGCTTTAAGAAAAGACTCTACTATAAAGATAAGGGGGAGGGGAGATAACTCCGAGTAAGAAGACTTCTGGGGTTTATCCCCACCATAATACAGTGAGCTAATAGGTATTACCATGTGCACCTCTGCTAAAGGGAGGAGGGAGATGCATGAGATACCCATGCCACAGCTACTTAACTACGTATCCTCCCTCTGCCATGAAGGTTTGCCAGCTCCCAAGTGTAATTACAGTACAAAATGTTGATAATCCCCCTACAGAAAGATTGTACAAATTAAAGGTAAGCACAAGCTCAAGTTCCTTGGATTCCAATGGATTGGCCTTCGACCAGCACGGGGGGTCCCCGAGAGGTACATCCATCATCAACCGAAGTCATTGCCGCCACAGCTGCATAACTCAAAAGGCCAGGTCGCACCAGAGAAATGGTGTCAACTAGCTCCACCAGTGCAGGTTCTAGCAAATCCTCCCAGTCCATCGTTTGCCCTGTGTCCATATTTGAGCCTTGCATAGGAGGTTGAACAGCTGCAGTAGGGAGTTCATCTCTAGGAATCTTTGCAGGCGGCGCTGCTGTAGTTTTGGAGGGTGAGCTTTGTGGATCACTTCTGGGCCGCTGACAGGATTTGGACATCATATTGGAGGGGCGCTGAGGGAGAGATTGCTTATAGGAAAGCTGTACACTACCTGATGGTGGTGGGGGACTGTCATGGTGTAGGACCTGTCCCTCCAGCACTGTGGCAGCAGGCGAGCTGAAACTGTGAGAAATGTTCCTACCAACAGGAGCCACTGGGGAAGCTGACAAAGCCTTCTGGGACTTGTAGTAGGGCATTAAAGGCCTGGCCAGAATTGAACAATCCAGCGTTCGATGTCTGTGGGGTGTTCAGCCAGGAGTTCCCAACCATCCTTGAAAACATTCAGTTTAGTAAGACTCTTAAAAAGAAAATTCTGCTGGTAAAGAAATCTTTTGACTGGCCAAAATGCTCTCCACTTTGTGGCCTTTTCCTGGGCAAAGTCCCTGTAAATTGTTATTGTAGAGCCTTGCCATAACAGTTCTCCCAGGTCTCTTGCAGCTCGGAGAACTCTCTCCTTGGTAGTATACCTGAGTAGGTATACCACAATCGGTCTGGGTGCATTAGCATGCTTGGTCGAGCGAGCAGAGACCCTATGGGCCCTCTCAACCTCAATGGGTCCCCTCCATTGGTCTCCCAGTATGTGGGGTAAGTTCTCATTTAAGAACTGTTCCATAGATTGGCCTTCAGCCCCCCTCTGGAGCCCCATGATCCAGAGGTTATTGCACCAATTCTGATTCTCATGATCTTGTTCGGTTCAAAGCATTGCCAACCGCTCCTCGTGCTGCTGTAGTCGCTTCCAGACCTGAACTTGCTGCGCTTCATACTCCTCAGATTTTTGTTCAATGACATTCATCCTGTCCTGTAAGTTTTAGACATCTTTTGTTGTACCAATTACTGCCAAACTAAGATTGTCCACTCTAGCTATTAAATTTTCAAGTAGACTGGTTATATGTTGCAAAGATTTTCCTACATCCGCCTGTGGATCCATTTTGAAAAAGCAATGTTTAGCAGTAGAAAGGCTATAATTTGAATATACAGAGCCTGACAGTAAATGCTGGAATGTGGCTGAATCCCTCGATTAATCACAAGACTCAGGTGAGGGGGGATAGTAGCCTGATCCAGCTGTGTGTGACTCGCTCGGAACCTCCCTAGGGTAGCGATCGAGATGCGGCCTGTGGGGCCTGTGTCAATCAAAATAGGGTCACGTCATGGCGCACTTGATAAATAAACCGTTGTCTTGGAATTCGCTGACCAAGTCTCGCCGCCCCGTAGGAGGGATGTAACCAGTGCATAAAGCCGTCAATTTAAAGGGGGCAACTCCACTGGATCACAACGTCCGAGTGCGGATTGGGCTGGGGTAAGGACAGAGCTCTGGAATTAAGCTGCCATCTTCTTGGCGGCTAGACCACACCCCCCCCCATCAAGTGCTTTTAACATAAATAACATACTGTAGCATCTAAAATCAGGATTCCAGCCCCCTTACATGTGTCTAGCAAACCTGAAAAACATAAGCACTGTCTAGCATGACAAAGTTAATTAAGTTCTAATGCACACACAAGAGGTACTTTGCTGTCTCAAGAAGTGTCAAATGCGTCTAACATAAATAACATCTGATCATTCAGATAAGCACCTCCACATTCCATGCTGCTTAAAGAAGTCTCATGTAAGCTGTGCTGTGTATTTGCTTACCTAACTTCTCCTACTGTTTGTCAAATTATTCCCTCTGTTTGTATTTCCAGTCAGCTATTGTGGTTTTAGGAGCATTTGAAAAATAAAGAATACACTTTTTAAACTAAGTCATCTAGCTGTCCATTTTCCAAGCTGTTGAAATGAGGATGTAAGTCATCTGTGCAATGGAAGTCTTTGGTCTACTTCTCCCCCACAACATGTTATTGCTGTCTTACAGTGAGAGCTGAGGATCACAAGAATTTGTTTTTCTTGTGAATGAAATAATTTTACATGTATTATGTTCTATGCACAAATATAGGCTACTAGTATTTCTACACACTATGTGAGTGGCATGACAGGACTGTATTAAGCCATTGCAAACTTAAAATAAAACACAGATAGTAAGCATTGAAAACTATATGCTTTCTTTTGAGCTGCTGCTCTCATGACATCAGGGAATAGGAGAGGCAATATTACAAGTGCCTCATTTGCATATAAATGTGGTCTAGCTTGAGACTTTTTTTTTTTTAATTTAGTTGTTTAACTAGGAGTAGCACACCAAGCTGAAAACTTTTTTACAGGAGAGACCTGGGAGCACACAGAAGTTAAGTGACTTACTTAGGGTCACACAGTATGCAAGTGGAAGCTGTGGGATTCAAACCCAGGTCTAGTCTGCTGGATGTCACCAGATTTGCAGCTCAGAGTCTTAAAGCACTGTGCTATACTGTCTCCCTTTACAAGGTTGTGTCAGAAACTTAGAATCAAGATAAGTGTTACAACAGAAAATAAGCATTTGTCAAAGCCAAATGTTTTCTTGCTGGTATTAGCATTAGAAATGCAGGAGTTAGACAGATGCAAAGTAGGAATGGCAGTGAAGTATTGAACTTCTGCCAACCCCACCTCCAACCTGTTGAGACGGACAAGCATTGGGGTATGTGTTTGGGTTGTGGCCCATAACGTTAATGCCATTTCACCTCACCCTATCCTGCAGACACTGACAAGTGTTGAGGTGTGCCTTGGGGTGTTCAGCTTTACAGTCACCCCACCCCACTCCATAAGGACATACACTGAAACAGGTGCAATATAGGAGAATGGGGTGAACTCTGGGGTCGAAGAGTGCAAGGCATACCTCGATGCCTGTCACTGGCTGCAGGGTGGAGGGGTGGGGGTGGAATGGCATGAGCATTACAGTCAGCAATCCAAAGGCACACCCCTGATGCTTGTCAGTCTGTTTAGCGTGGGACGTTATGGTTAGAAAACCTAACACCCCAGAGTTTGTTGGTATTTGCACTACAAATTTCCAACATGGCCTTTTTGTGACCCCCACCTCATGAAAGCATTTGGGACCTCTTCTCATTAACAGTGGTACTGTGATTTTGTCAATGTGACCTGAACTTTGAGTTCCCACAGCGACCGTGCCATTGTGCACCAGTTGTACGAAAACACAGATCGGGCAGGATGTGAAGAATGACAGCTGCACCATTCATAGGGAGGTGTGAAGAGATGGCAATGTTGAAAATCTGTAGTGAAAATATTAAAAATGCTTGAACTTCCAAGTGTAGAGGAAGCTGCGTAATGCATGCGTGTAACACACATTTAGTGGAATTATTTCACCAAATTTTCAGCATAGGCATTTTTTGACCTCTGCTCATGAACACTATCACTATGATTTTCTTAATCTGAACCGAACATTGATTTCCCACAGCAGCTGTGCTATTCTGCGCCTGATGTGTAAACACATATTTCAGGCAGGATGTGAAAAATGACAGCTATACTGTTCATAATGAGGTCTGAAAAAATGCCAATGTTGAAAATCTGGAGTGAAAGTACTACAGATCTGTGAAGTTACTAGGGTGCATGGAAACTGCACATCACACCCTTGTAACAGTTATTTTATGGATGTTTGTCACCAAATTTTCAACATAGGCATTTTAGGACCTCTGCTCATGAACAGAGTCACTGTGATTTTACATACAAACATACATAAGAAAATACAACCATAAAATTTGCCAGCAGAACAGACCAATCGGTCTACCTAAGTCTGCCCTAGTGTGCAGCTAGCACCCTAGACTGCAGCTGCCTCAGCCTCCTTCCCCTCAGTTCCTCCCCCACTTGTCCCAGCCCCTGTCCCCTGACTCTTCCTGTTGCTTCATCCCACTCCTTCTTAAAGCTATTGACTATCCTACATGTTACCATCCCCTCTGGCAGTGCATTCCAACTAGACAACACGCTCTCAGTGAAGTAGTGCCTCCTCGTTTCCCTCTTGAAATGTTCCCCTTCCAACTTTAGTCCTTGCCCCCTCATCTCTCTTCCTCTCTTCAGTTTAAACACCCCCTCAGTGCTAGGTTTATTTACACCCCTCAGGTATTTAAATGTTTCAATCATACCCCCCAACCCTCCTCTCCTCCAGTGTGTACATGTTTAGCTCCTTCAGCCTAACTTCATATTCCTTTCCTTCCATCCCCGTTAACAATTTTGTTGCCCTCCGTTGCACCCCCTCCAGTAACTTTATATCTCTCCTCATGTATGGCCTCCAATATTGTACACAGTACTCCAGGTGCAGTCTGACCAATGATCTGTAGGGAGAGAGAGGCTCACACCCCTGTGTCTGGATGAGAACCCCCTTGCAATGCACCCCAGCATCCTGTTTGCCTTCACTGCTGCTCTCCTGCACTGGGCAGAGTTGTTCATGCTCCCAGTTACCAATACCCCTAGGTCCTTCTCCTCCTCCTCTGTTATCCCCAACCTCACCCCCTCAACCAATAGTCCCTCTTCTGGTTCTTAGACCCAAAGTGCATCACCTTACACTTCTTTGCATTGAATCCTAGCTGCCACTCCACCGACCATGTCTCTAGTTTGGTTAGGTCCCCCTGCAGTTTTTCCCATCTGTCCTCTTTGTCCACCACTGCCCCCAATTTGTTATCATCTGTGAACAGACTAACCCTGCTTCCCACTGCATGTGCTGTATCAGAGATAAAGAGTGCAAATACCACTGGGCCCAGCACTGACCCCGGTGGCACCCCACTTGTCACTGCTGTAGGTGCTGAGAGCTCCCATCCCACCGCCAACCCCTGCACCCTCCCCTGTAACCAGTTCTCTATCCATTTAGTCGGCTTTTTTACCACCCCCACTGCCATCAGCTTCCCCCCCAGTCTCCCATGAGGCACTGTATCAAAGGCCTTACTGATGTCCAAGTACAGGACATGTACCGCATGGCCCCTGTTCAACTCCCTTGTCAACCAATCATAATACTCTATTAGGTTGGCTTGACAAGACCTCCCTGAGATGAACTCATGTTGCTGGCCATCTTGGATACCATTACTCTCTAGGAATGCCACCAGCCTCTGTTTCAGTATCACCTCCATAAGCTTACCCACTATGGATGAGAGACTGCCCATCCAATAATTTTCTAGCTCCTCTCTAGACCCACTTTTGTGTATGGGCACCACATGGGCCACCTTCCAGTCCTGGGGCACACACCCTGTTTCCAGGGAGGTGATGAACCGATCTGTCAGTGGTTCAGCCAACAGCTCTGCCATCTCCCTCAGCAGCCTGGGGTTGATGCCATCAGGACCAGGTGCCTTTTCCACCCTTACTGCCCTCAGACCCTCTAGCACTCTACTCCCTGTGATCACTTTGTCTGTCACCTCCTCTCCCTTTTCTCCACCCCTAGGCCATGCTGGTAGTGGACCATCCTTCTCCTTAGTGAAAATGGAGCAGAAGTACTCATTTAGAATTTCTGCTTGCTTCTCCCCCTTTTCCACCCAATCTACTCAACACTTTATCCTCACAATGTGAGGAAGTATTTTTTCACAGAGAGGGTGGTGGACACATGTAACAGCCTTCCTGAGAAGGATGTGGGGTCTAAAACTGTGGGAGAATTCAAGAATGCATGGGACAGACATAAGGCAATTTTTGTGGGAGGTAGGAAGAAATAGACTGTTGGTAAAATAGGATCTGCAGCTTATCCTCTAGGTAGGAAAATGGGCAGACTAGGTGGGCCAAGCTGCCCTTATCTGCCATCAAAGTCTATGTTTCTATGTTTCTATGTAACAATATGTTCCTTGAACTTCCTCTTTCCCTGACATACCTAAAAAAGTCCTTTTCCCCTCCCTTTATGCCCTGTTCTAACCTTAATTCCCTGGAGGCCTTAGCTTTTTTCACAATCCTGGCCACCTCCCTTGACCAACGCCCATAAGCCTCCTTATCCTCTCCCTTCCCTGTTCTCCTGTACTTCTGGTATGCAGCCACCTATGCCCTCACCCCTTGCAGCACTTCCTTGTTCAGCCAGCATGGTTTCTTGGCTCTGCTCTTCTTACTCCTGGCCCTGGTGCAGGCTATGGTGGCCTCTGTTAACCCAGTCTTTATTACTCCCTCCTTTTGTTCTGCATCCATCCCTGGCCTTATATCCTGGAGTCTCCCTTGCAGAATTGCTCCCATCCTCCCAAAGTCCACCCTACTAAAGCCCACCACCTTAGTGCCCATGCCTCCTGTCTCCCTGCCAGCATGAGAACAAGCCACACTGTTTGGTGGTCACTACCCGCTAGTGGGTCCTCCACTCTTACCTCCCTCACCATTTCCCCATTTGCCAATATTAGGTCCAGAGTGCTGCCAAGCCTTGTAGGCCTACTTACCAATTGTGTCAGAAGGCTGTCCTGGAATGCATTAAGGAGCACCTGCTCCCTGGTACTGCTAGTAGCCGGGGTGCTCTAGTCAACCCCTGGTAGGTTAAAATCCCCACTATCACCACACTTCCCCTTCTACACACTTTCCTTATCTGCTCTGTCAAGTCCCCAACCAGTTCCCTGGATTGGGCTGGTGGTCTGTACACCACTCCCAGCCTCAGCTTTCTGCCGTTGTAGTCCAGGAGCTGCATCCAAAGCACCTCTGTCCTGTCCTCTCCTCTCCTCTTCCCTTCTCCCTCATCCCTTATGCATTCGATCCCTTCCCTCACATAGAGTCCAACCCCCCTTTCCAATCCCCCGGTCCCTGCTGTATATCCTGTATCCCAGGATTGCCAAGTTCCAATTATGGTACTCTGTGGCCCAAGTCTCTGTCACTGCAGCAGTGTCCACCTTCCCCTCTGAAAGGAGTGCCTGAAGCTCTGCAATTTTGTTCTCCAGGGTACTTGCATTGAGAGAGACCACCTTCCATCTGTACCCCTCCTTCTTCTCACTCTTCTCCTTGGCCTGTGTCCTTCCTCCCGGAAGTCCTCACCCTTTCTCCTCGTTATTCATACTGGATGGTGGTGCCTTCTGTATTACACTCAGAGCAATCTGCCCACCCCCTCCCAGGGTTACTATGTCTCAGTCTTTACCTATATCTAGGGGGTGACCTCATTAGGCTCCCCTGTCCAGACCTTTTTACCAACCTCAGTCTTTTGTCCACCCCCCCCACTAGTTTAAATCCACCTTAGTAGAGATATACCCCTCTAATCCTGCCTTTAATACTCCCCTTCCCTCCTTGCTCAAGTGTAGCCTGTCTCCAGTGTACAAGTCACTATTCCCCCGGAAGGGAGGAGCTTGTCTCTGAGCGCTGCATAGCTGAGGAGGAAGCTACTTGAGCAGGAGCTGTGCAAAGCTTTTTTTTATTCTAGAAAAGGTATGCCACCGTTGTGTTGAACCTACCTGTCTAAGCGCACAGCCTTTCCAGATTACCCTGTGTGACTTGTTTTCTGTGTTTTGTCCGTCTTCTGGTCTCTCTTTTTCTTCCACTGAACCGGAGTGCAGTCAGTGGTGCAGCTGGTGCCCGACAGGAGGAAAAGGTGGAGAGTTCCCCATGGGATGATAGTGGCCACAGACCCAGCACAGTGGTACAGTGGTGGTGAAAGGAGGGGACCATCTGCTGACCATTGCTGGTGAAGCCTTAGAAAGAAGCTACTTTGGAAACTGCTGTGGAATGCTTGAAGGTTCCCTACCTGCTGCGATACTGGAAAACATTTGAATGGGAGATTGCCTCTCTTCTTATTTTTTCTACTCCTCTTTTTGCCCAAAACTTCAGGTTTTGTCTCAATGTATAAGGGAAGTTGGTTTTTTGCTTATTTTTTATGTCTTTTTAAGTCGTTTAGAAATGTTTTCTTTTTAGGACAGTGGAAAATCACATTGCTTGAACGCACCTTTTGCACATCCCTCACATTTTTCACATCTTGCCTGTGTTTGAATTGTTGCAATTAAGTCTGCTACTAAGGAATCAATATCTTTCTTGCTGTTAAGGGGGTGTTGTACACTCCTTAAAACTGATCTGGGTGTTTGGGTCACTTTGTAAGACTATAGAGTCCAGTAATCTGGGATAATAGAGCCATAATTGAGTTTTAATTGAATGATCAGAGAAGCACACATAAAACTGCAACACGGTGGCTTTATAAAGTACATCTACTTTGTCTGAAACTAGTTTCCTTTGATTCCTGTATGCTGTGTGTAAGGTGTTGCAGTGGAACAGTGCTCTCTGAACCAAATTCATTCTTCTGGTATAAACCCTGAGTTAAGCGTCTGTCTCTTGGGAAAGTTTCCTTGCTGACATTCCATGTCAGGGGTTGAGATCCATAGCTGCAGTTGGATTTTTCTGTGTTACTTTCACAGTACATTAGAGGTAAGTATTGAGTGCTGTTAGTTTGATTTTGCCAGCTGTTTACTCCCCCTGTTAAGTTATCTTGGACCAGTTGCTGTGCTTGTCTATGGGAGAGTGGTTATATCTTGGAGTGGGTTTGTTCTCTGGCTTTAAAAAGTTTTTCTTCTGATTGTGGTTATTTCTGCTCTGGTCCTTCTTGTAGTGCAATTTCAGCAGGTTGGAAGGAGTCCTGATTTTGGATGCCTTTTGTGCTGCAAGCTTAATGAACTCAACAGCCAAGGCAGCTTAAGGACGCTTAAGAATTTATTTTGTGACTCCACAGGAGGAACCCTGGCTGCTGGATCTGCCTAACTGAAGGAGGACAAAAGGTTTCAGAATTATGTACAGCATTTTCTTATCCAGGAACTAATAGTGTGTCTGCCCTTGTATCATTGGGCAAGTACTCCTAAAACAGACAAGGAAAATACTTTTTGTTTGTCCTTTATATCTTTTCTTCCAGGATAGTTGGAAGGGTGTAGTACTGGGTTCACTGCTTTGATTTATATATTTTTTCTGTATAAGTTTATTGCTATTTTGGGGTCTTAGTCCTTTGCTATAATGGTAGTCACTAGAAAGCAAACTGCTATAGCTGTTACAGAGTTAGAGTTATCCTGTAGGGATATTGGTGAAAAAGAATGATCTGGATGCTCCAGTTTCTCCCCATAGGGCTGTTACATCAGATGGGAATCAGAATAAACATAAGCAGAAAAGGCTCAAAAATAAAAATGGCAAAAAGATAATGAAAGGTAAGAAAACTAAAAACTCAAACAAAAAGAGATAGTAACTGGTTTAACCAAGAACAACAATACATGTGAGAATAGTGTCCTCCATGAGAAAATTAGTAATATCCAGATGAAGGGGTGTGTTAAGAATACACTTAAAAAGCACCAACTTTGGCCTCAGTCAGCTAACCAATTAAAAATTTGTGAAATGTTTCAAAGACATAATGACGCACATCTGCAGCTAGTTCTTTGAGTGTATCTTCTCATGGTATTAACCCTGAGGTAATTGAGATGTTAAGATTGTATTCCACACCAAAGGTGTTTGATCTAACGAGTACTCAGGGCTCTGTGACTGAAAGACAAGTTTGTCAAGCAGCCAGGGTGGTGTAGAGTCATCTGATACTATTATATGTAAAGACATTCATGTTGCGGGGGCCCTCGGAGATGTAGAGTAGAATGTTGAAATCTCACTACATTCCAGCCACTTTTTATATGATTCATATGCTCCTGTGTTCTCTCTGGAAATTTACACTCCAATTTCTACTAGAAAGATGTCTGAACAGGACAAGCTACACACTAATGTAAATGAAGTAATGGGTGAGCTTCATATGCTCACCATGGATCTAAGGAAACAGTTGGCTGGCTTAGTGTTTGAGGACCCTGGGGGCAAAATTGAAAAATATCCCTTTACTCTGAGTAAAGAAATCAAAGAGTTTGCTAAAAATCCCTGTGCAGCTCATTTAATGATATTAGATCAGATGGTGGGAATACCGAATGAAACTGAGACCATTAAACACAATCAAGCTCTAAATAGTTCTAAATTGGAGGACATTTTGAATAAACTGGAAAACATTTTGCCTGAGAGTTCTAAATCGCCTTCTTTGGAATTAGAACAGTCTGAGCAGCTACAACCTGACTTTTCGTTCATTTAATTTCCCTCTCCTGAGCCTAATATTAGGCAGAAAAAGAACAGGAAAAAAAATGGGAGGAAAAAAATTGCAGTCAGGGTACAGGACAAACAGAAATTACAGGCCTCAGTGGTAGTAGTGGACTCCACCAATAGCCCCAATCAAATTCTAAACATGGACAGTCCGCCCAGTATGGGCAAAAAAGGGAGGATCTAGCCCTCTGAACTTGGTGATGATTCACTAATAAGGGCTGTTAACTTAGCCGAACAGAAGAAACCACAGAGGAGTCCCTTCCCTCAGCCACCTAATGAGACACAGTCTATGGTTATTGGAAAAGAGAGTGATCCTCACCTGGGAAATGTAACTAAGGCAATAACTTCCATGGAGGAAGAACTTAGATCAATGAGGAAAGATTTTACAAATTTTGTCCAAATCATGGAGAAAAAACAAGTAGAGCCATTTTTAGAGTTTAGCCAAGAAATCCCTAAGCAAGTGGCAAAGGCTGCTCTACTTATGGATATTGATGTCTGTGCCATCTTAGCTTTGTATGATTTTAAATAGGAGACTAGTTGCCCTCAGAGTGATAATGTTAGTAAGATTGTGAACCTGATGAGTGCAGTCTTGGGCATCCATGTTTCTGATTCTAATTTTACTAAACTATGGAGGGATATAGATGTTTTGGGGATTAAGTGTATCTTTTTGTTCTGTCCTACACACAGTTTGGCTATTCATATATGGATGAACCAGGAAACACTGAATAGATTGGGCTGTCAGGTAGACTTTATAAATAGAGGCCTTTTAAATAAATAAAGGGCTGGAAAAATAAAGCAGGCTGCTCATATAAGTATTTTTGGGTATAGACTTCTCCACGTGAAAATGAGGGAACGCTAAAAAAGGCCCTATTTAATTTCTTAGTACACTTCTTACATTTACCATCACACAATTATAAAATCCTTCGGGCACATAGGAGCTCCTACAAAGTAGGTTTGCCCAGATAGATGTCCTGTTTGAATCAGGGGACATGGCAGAGAGCATTCTCCAGAAAGCATCCTGCCTGGACTATCTTTGCATACATATAGTTCCCAGTGAGATACTCAGTTCGGGTAGTCTTATACCAGAACAGAGTTTTTCAACTAATACGTTTTCAGTTTTTGGGCTCCCAAGAACTGAAGATGAGTCAGAGTCAGAATTAAAAAACCTTATGTAGGATTTATTTGTATATTCATTGGGCATCCCGTTAGGGCACACAGAACAGTTTGCCCCATGAAAAGTGGGCTATGGCCCCGAGGATGACCAGGTGGTATTTAATGTTAATTCAAAGGAGGCCCATGAAAGGCCCTTGACATGCCTTGATACTCTGGATAACATAGGCATCTATATAATAGAGTGGGAAACAGAAATGGGTGGAAGAGTTAATCTAAATAATGCTCCTCCAGAACAGGCCATAGTTCAGGATAAGATTATGGTGCAGGCTACTGGGCCTATGTCTGATAATCTCCTTTTTGAAGAGTTTACGACATATAACAGGTATCTCCCATTATAAACTCTAACCCCTTGACTGTCCACTGATAGTTCTTTGAAAATGCAGGAAACTGTTTTAAACTGCCCTAAGTGGGCCGTGCTATCCTGGAACTTATCTAGGATAGCTAACAGATTTCCTGATGAAGAATGGAAAAACTTCATTTATAAACATCATATAATTTGTCTTCAAGAGACATGGCATTCTGAAAGTTTGAATGTTTCCTTAAATGGATATGTTTACTTCCAACTTCCAGCTTCCAGGTATCAACATGTGCAAGTTGGGTAGGATGTCAGGGGTTTACTAATTTGGGTCCAAATTAGAGAAAATTTAGATGGACAGCTGTTAGTTTCTAGGGGCTCTTTTTTGGCAATTTTTTTACATGCTCCTAGGCTTACTTGCTGTTTGTTAAATGTTTATAATAACTGGGTTAGGCTTTTTCCCGTAGGGAAACTGTGGCGTAATTTGCTGTTATAAAGGAGCATTTATAATGGCAAACATGCACACGGTTTCCCTCGCTATGTGCATGCCCAACCTACAGCTCTTCTGGGTTTTCACCACTCGCCACCAGATTTCTTCATCGGTCAAAACCGCACCACCACCACTATCTCTAGGTGGTAAGTAACTATTTTAAAAAAAACTTCCTAACAAAAATCACACCGTAAAGGGGACAACAAAACAAGAAAAAGTAAACTGCTGCTAAGTGACTGAGGACTCGGCTAAACATCATTCAGACTGCAGACGCACCAGACCATTTATTATATATAATTGGCTGTGGTAAAAAAGCCTAACCCAGAATTATTTAAAATAAAATATGGGGTGGTGTGTGTAAACTTGAATTTTACACACACCCTCGGGGTAGGATGCCTGGATAAACCCCTCAAGCCTCGCTCTCGGGGTTTGTATGCCATCCAACCCCTCGGGTGTGTGTTAAATCTCGTTACACACACCACCCCATACTTTATTCTCTATATATTCCACCAGTAAATTCAAAATATTTACATCCCCACTGTTGGGAAGCATTAGATGAAATTATACACTTTTGTTGGGCCACGACTGGTTGTGACAATATTATGGTCTGAGGTGATTTCAATGCCCATATTGTTTTTTTCGATGGTTATTCTGACAGTGATGCCCATAATTGGATGTATGACAACGCAGCAGGCCTCAAGAGGTCATTATTAGATAAGAAGGTTAATCTTTCTGGCCATAAGTTAATTGAATTGCTGATAGTTAACAATCTAGCTCCTGTTAATGGTAGGATAAAGGGTGACCTTGAGGGAACTTTCACGTATAATTGTGCAGTGGGTGCCTCTGTTCCAGATTTTATTTTTTGGAGTGGCCCATTGGAACTTTGGGATTCATTGGTCATCACTGGTAGAGGGGAGGGTGACTATTTCCCATTAGTTTTAAAGTGGGAAGTAGAAGAAATGCAGACCAAGCTGGGTTTAAAGTTGGTGGAGGTGAGGAACCACTCTAGTATTAGATGGAACAAAGTGAATTTAAATGAGAGTATACGTATAGTTGAAGCAGCTCTAGCTAATTTGACTGCAATCACCGGCGATACCTTGACCCATGAGACAATACACTCTATTTTCTCAGCTTGTTTTAATAAAATTAAAAGTTCAAGTTATGGTGATTATGGAGCTAGGAACTTACTTAGGCCAGCCAGCTCCTGGTTTGATAAGGAATGTATACATTTTAAAATAAATTTGACCAAACATATAAGATATACAAAAATGATTGGTTCCAGGGCTGCATACAGGCACTTGAATAAATTAAGAACTCAGTATAACAAGCTACTAAGTGATAAATTTAGAGGTTTTCAGAAAAAAAATGGAAAATAATGTTAGAAATAATACAACATAATGATCAACAGTCTTTGTGGCACATGATTGCTAGATGAACTAAAAATAGCAGTTGCCAACTGGACTCATATATTGCTCCAGCACAGTGGATTAATTATTACTCAAAACTTTTTTTTTTATCCTAACCTGGAAACTTCTACTTTCATCTAGGAATCATCTGTGGATATAAGTCAGTTTAGCACCTTTACTTACTGAGAAGTTTATTTGGCTATAGTTCAGCTTAAAAGAAGAAATGTGCCAGGCCCTGACATGATCCCTCCAGAAGTCTACTTGGTTGTGTCATCTATATGGACAAAATTATTGGTGCATTATTTTAATTTGCATATATTTCAGTCTGCAATACCTAGCTCTTGGAAGGGCTCCATCATAGTATCTATATATAAGAAGGGAGATAGGACAGATCCTAGTATGTATCATCCTATTCAAATCCTAGTATGTATCATCCAAGTTTCCTTCTGGATATCAGTGGGAAGATCTTTACCAAAATTCTATTGGGTAGACTTATAGAGCAATTAGACCAGCTGGGGGACCTTAGTGAATTTCAAGCTGGCTTTCACCTGGGCTATTGCACAGTTGATAATTGCTACACATTGCTTCATTTGCTTGAGAAATATGTGACCCTTGGGGTCAACGACTCTATGTAGCATTTATTGATTTTAATGCAACCCTTGATAATATCTCTTGAAATTTGCTCTAGCAAATTATGATACAGAAAGGTTTTCAATATGACCTTAATAGCATAATAAAAGAACTGTATAATCAAACTTGGGCTCAGATAAGGAGTGGAACTAATGGAGAAATATCTAAAACTTTTGAGACAAACAAGGGGGTAAGATAGGGTGTCGTTTGGCCCCAATTCTGTTTTGTCTGTACATAGACCAGTTATTGAGGAACCTTTTGGACTCAACTTCTGATTTTCCCATGGTGGGTTCCGATTTGTGCCCTGTGTTGGCATATGCTGATGACCTGGCCTTAATATTATTATCCAGGTCAGGCTTGCAAATAAAATTGGACATCTTAGCTGGGTATGCCACAGCACATAATTTACATATAAATAAAGTTAAAAGTCAGGTTTTGATTTTTGGTTCTAGATTTACTCCCCTGCTTTGGCCAATAGGTGACCAAAGGACAAAAATTGTAAAGTCATATGTTTATTTAGGTCTTACCTTTGATAATAGAGAAGGTTGGCATTCACACTTTAAGTCATTAAATGTTAAACTAAATCAAACAGCTGGAGTCCTCCTAAAATTTAATAGAAAATTTGAAGGTGCTGCAGTTCAATCTCTTGTGATGGCCACTAAGGCGGAGTATACCCCCCTCCCCAAGCCCTCTATCTAGCAGAAGTATGGGGCTATAAGAAGTCTAAGGAAATAGAGACTTCCCTAAATAAAATCCTAAAACCAGCTCTGGATATAGCAAATTCCACTCATATAGCCTTAGTGAGGGCAGAGCTTGGATTTCCAAGTCCGGAGGCCCTAATACTTTCCAGATTTCTCGGATAGTGGCTCTCTATTACCAGAATACCCTCTACAAGACTGTAAAGAGCTTTCTTGAAGGAAAAAGAAAGTTGTATAAATAGGGGGTGTAAACAATCCTTGTGGTTGTTGTGGTTAACTGAAACTTTAAACAGGTTTGGGTTTCATTACCTTAGACAGGCATATGAGAAGGGAATTGTCCTTAGCTCCAAATACAAAAAATACTGCACTAATAAAATTATAAATGTTATTAAAAAAAAAAGATTTAGCCGGCCTAGTGGTGCAGAGGGCTGGGCGCTGATGCCACACCTTGAACCACGCCGGTGACCCGGGTTCAGGAACAGACTCAGGTGGGCTGGTGGGGAAGGAGGATATTGAGAATCCAGAGGACTGCTCTCCTCTCCGGGGTGGGTGGGTGGGATGCCTCATTCCAGTAGTGGCCCCGTGAAGACCAGGGGAACTGCAGGTAGCGGTGCAGGTGGGACAAAAAACACCAGAACATGGAAAAACCACTCCGGATTGGCCGGATGATGGCACCCAGTTCAAGTCACATCTGAAGACTTCCTGCGGGGTCAGCCCTCACCTCAGCAGCACCAAGAGGCCAAAATGAAAAATAGTGAGCTGGTTCGCCCCCAACGGTGCCTTCCTCCTCGGAGGAGAGGGACCCTCTCCGTGAAGGGTAACGCATAGCTACCTCAAGGTAGACTGTGATTTGAGGTGGTAAGGGCACCCGGGGAGGTTGGAGGGGGTGCAAGGAACCTAGGGATCTTTGAAGGAGTGGCAAGATCCGGAGCCAGAGGGGAGAAAATAGAATCTCAAAAAAATAAAGGAAAAGATTGTCAAATAATTGTTAAGCTGAAAGTTGTACCGTGGATTGTGAAAAATGATGTACATCATAATTTTAGATTTTATTTAGAATGTCTGACAGATTACGAGCTAAGAGTTGCTTATACAACATACAGGTTTGAAGCTTTTAGGAGTAATGTCTTAAAGGCAAGATATAGCAAGGCAATGGGTATCGCCAGAAGCTTCTGTAACTGTAGTAAAAAAGAAACAGAAAACCTTGAACATGTGGTTTATTTTATGTCCATGGTATTGTAAGCCTAGATCACATTGGCTGATCCCAGTTTGGTCACAACTTTGTACTTCAGACCATAGTACTCGTTTAGCTATTATGTTGATGTCTTAGGATGAATATGTGATCTATCGGGTGGCTGGGTTTTTCAGAACCATTTCTAACACACGTAAGATGTATAAGTGACTTACTGGTTACTGTACAGGTACCATCTAAACTCCCCAAAATGCATTTAGGTGGTTTATGGGGAGTGGTTTAAATCCTTAGATGTCCAGTCATTCGTTTTGATGATCATGAGGGCTATGTATTTTTAGAACCATCAGACAGTGTATATCTGGCTTATTTATGCATTCCTTTTTCAGTGTGTGCTCCTGGAATAATGTTTTTGTCTACGTAATCCAATTAGGGTGTGTAAAAGTTGTGTGTAGCACTGATATTTTATCTTTTGTAGAATAATTGTATAATCAACTGTTAGTTTGCTGCTGTAGTATAATGTTTTTATCTTCTTATTGTAATGGTCTTTGACCGAACAAATAAAATATTACTATTGCTTTCTTCTTTCCTTCTATTCCTCCAGTCCCTACCCCAGCTAGTCAGTAACCCATAAATTTTGGTGTGACACCAATCCCTCAGCCACTCGTTGAACTCCTCGATCCTACCATTCCTCCCCATGCTTGCACATGGTACCAGGAGTACCTCCGAGAATGCCGACTCCCCCAACCCCTCACACTGCCTGCCCAACTCCTAGAACCTCCCCCTCACTACCTCCACAGTCTCCCCCGCCAAGTTGTTTGTACTGACATGCAACACTAAATGAGGTTTCTTCCTTCCCCTCACTGCACATTTGAGCAGTGCTTGCCCTGCCTCTCCTGCAGTCAACCCAGGGATAGCTTCAACCCAAATATGGTTGTGCCGTCGCCCCTTCCACCCCATCTCATCCCTTTCAGTATAGAATTCCCTAGGACAAGTGCCCCTGTCCCTTACCCCCTTTCCCTTCTGATGCCCCTTCCACCACCCCAGTATTCGTTCTTGCCTGCCCCTTACCCCTGCCAGCTGCACCCTCTGTGACTTCTGTATCTGCACCCCCTAATTCTGCCTCACCTCTTTTCTCTGCCTTATTCCTCCCATCCCCCTTGAACCCCCTTCACAGCCTGATTACTTCCTACTGGGCCTCCCATGTCAACCCCTCCTTCCCCTGCTGATTTCCAACCCCTCTCCTATCCCTGCTGTTGTAGATTTAGAGCCCCCATTCCCTACGACCCGTATAGTGATGCCCCTTTCCTCCTTCCCCTTCCTGTAGCCTTCTCTCCTCCAGTCACCTCTCCTTCCTTACTAGCCCCCCTTCTACCCTTTCATCTTCACTATCTCTTCCCCTACCTGTTGCCATCCTTCTCATACCCTGCTTGTCCTCCCTCCTTCAGTATGTTCCTGCTCCCCCTCCCTCTCTCTCTCCCATAGCAGAGGCTCAAATCTATTCCTAGTTTATACACCTCCTACATGTCTTCCCCCTTATTGGTTCCTCCTCCTACTTGTTCCCCTCCATGCCCCCTATGGTCCCACCCCTGGTCCCACCCTACCCACAGCCATCTGTTCTCTCCCCTGGTACTCCTCATGGTCTCTTCCTCCCCCATCAGCAGTCCTCCCCCATCACCTCTGGCACCCCTCTCTTCTCCTCTCTTGTCTGCTAGTGCCTGTGTTACTTTGGTCAGTTTGGGTCTCAGTTTTAGCAGAGCCATTATCAGAATTGTTTAGTGAGTCTCTGAGCACAGGAGAGGTCCAAGAAGACTGGAGAAGGGCTCATGTGATCCCGCTCCACAAGAGTGGTAGCAGGGAGGAGGCAGGGAACTACAGACCAGTCAGTCTTACCTGAGTAGTGGGCAAGATTATGGAGGCACTCCTTAAGGAAAGGATAGTGCAACACCTGGAATCCATAAGAGCACGGGATCCAAGACAGCATGGGTTTATAAAAGGAAGCTCCTGTCAAACTAATCTCATAAATTTCTTTGACTGGGTAACCAGAGTGGTGGACCAAGGGGGAGCAGTTGATGTTGCCTACCTTGACTTCATCAAAGCTTTCAATACTGTTCCACACAGAAGATTGATTAATAAGCTGGGTAGGCTCAGGGTGGGTCAGAAGTTGGTAAGTTGGGTGGCAAACTGGTTGACGGGCAGAAAACAGAGAGTGGTTGTAAACGATATACAGTCAGAAGAGATGATGCAAGTCACAAGTGGGGTACCTCAGGGATCAGTCCTGGGGCCAGTCCTCTTCAATATCTTCATCAGTGACATTGCAGATGGACTGGAGGCTAAGGTTTGTCTGTTTGCAGATGACGCCAATATCTGCAACAGAGTAGATGATCCAGATGGGGTGGGCAGAATGAAAAGAGATCTGGATAAACTAGCAAAATGGTCGGAAGAGTGGCAGCTGGGGTTTAATGCAAAGAAGTGGAAGATCATACACATAGGGAAGCGAAACACTGAAGCCACCTATAGGCTGGGAGGGGAGTTGCTGGCAGTCACAAGGGAAGAAAGAGACTTGGGCATCATCATCACCAATGACCTAAAATCATCCAAACAGACCACTGAAGCAGTAGGTAAGGCTAGGGAGATATTGGTGTTTATTAGTAGGGGTATCACAAGTCAGAAGAGGGAGGTAATAATTCCTCTTTACAAGACACTGGTTAGGCCCCATCTGGAGTACTGTGTGCAGTACTGGAGGCCACACCTTTACAAAGACATTAACCAAATTGAGGCAGTCCAGAGAAGGGCAACCAAAATGGTGCAGGGACTGCATCAGAAAACATATGAGGACAGATTAACGAAGCTCAATATGTATACCCTAGAACAAAGGAGGGAGAGAGGTGATATGATCGAAGCATTCAAACACCTTAAGGGCATTAACAAGGTGAAAGAGTCTAACATGTTTCAATATAAGAAAAATAGCAGGACAAGAGGACACAGCATGAGATTAGAGGGAGGCTGATTAAAGGACAATGTGAGGAAGTTATTTTTCACTGAAAGAGTGGTGGATGCATGGAATGGCCTACCTCAGGAAGTGGTGGATATGAATATAGTGCGGGGCTTCAAACAGGCATGGGATAGGTATAAGGGAGCAATACTGATGAGTACGAATAGATAGGCCATTGACAGAGCAAAGGTCGACGGCACATTTATAAGGTAGAGAAAGAAATGGGCAGACTGGATGAGCCTTGCTGTCCTTATCTGTCATCAACGTCTATGCTTCTATTTTTCTATGTAAGTCCCTAATTGTTCTTCCCTGTCCCCCCTTGCCATCCCCTATTTCCCTTCCCTGACTGGATGACTACCATTCTCATCTGCCATGCCAGTTAGACTCTTCCCTAACCTCCACAGTTCCTTCCTCAAACTAGCCAGTTGTCTACAGACTATACACCCCCCCATACTCCAAGCCCAGGATCATGGCGGATCCACACCCTGTACATCCCACCACCCTTCCAAAGATGCCTACCCTATTGACATGTGGAACCTGCCCTATTTTGGCCCCATCTTATGTTACGGGCTTTTACTCACAGTTTCTGTACCGTACTACAACTGTTAGGGCCCTATTTACTCAAATTCCTGTTCCCCCCACACTAGTCCCCCTACTGCCCCTTGCTGACCAGGTTAATTCAGTCTCAGATCTCATCCATTAGATACTGTATTGCTGTAGTAATCCTAAAACCTCATTGTCCATTTTTCCCCCCTTAGCTACCATACTTTTTGTTCTCAGCCCTCATAGTTTCACGTAGCCCAGTTAGAAATTGTTTTGCACTCCAAGTATTACTCAGCTCAGTTACAGAAATAAACAGAACAAATAAATATGTATTATTACAGCAATCCTAACAGTATAGCTCAGTACTTAGCTCAGTTAGAGAAATGAACAGAACAACTAAATCCTAAAAGTAGTCAATCATTGCTTTGTCTCCACCCCAGAGACCATGCTGTAATGTAGGACCACACAGGACCCTAGGTGGTTGGGTGGGCAACTATAAAGTCCTGACAGAGCTCTGTCGAGCTCGCTCATGCCCTCTCTCTCACTTGTTCATTCTGTTTCTCCCAGCGCTGCAGACTTCCTTTTTGTACTGGGCTCCTGCCTGCATTAGTGCCTTTTTCTGCCCACAAAGAAATTCACAGCAGTTCCAACACAGCTCCATTGAGCCTGTTCACTCCCCTTCTCTCACTCGCTTATTCTCAATCTGTGCCAAACTCTGATTTCCCACTGCGACCAGGCTATTCTGTGCCAGAAGTGCAAAAACAGATTTTGGCCAGGATTTGAAAAATGACAGCTGTACTGTTCATAAGGAGATGTGAAAAAATGCCAGTGTTGAAAATCTGGCGTTAAAGTATTGCAAATTTATGAAGTTCAAGAGTGCATGGAAACTGCACAACGCATGCTTGTGACACAGTCATTTTGTGGACTTTCATCACCAAATTTTCAACATAGGCATTTTAGAACCTCTGCCCAGGAACAGTGTCAATATTATATTTTTAATCTGTCCCAAAAACTAATTTCACACAGCGACCGTGCTATTCTGGGCTGGAAAGTGTGAAAACATATTTTGGCCAGGATGTGTAAAATGACAGCTGTACTGTTCATAAGGAGGTGTGGAAAAATGCCAGTGTTGAAAATCTGGATTGAAACTAGTACAAATTTGTGAAGTTATGAGTGTGCATGGAAAGTGCACAACACACGCTCATAAAACAATAATTTTTTTGGATTTTTTTCTCCAGATTTGCAACATAAGATTTTTGAGAGCCCACCTCATGAACAGTGGTACTGTTGTTTTGTTAATCAGTCCTGAAAGGTGATTCCATGCAGTGACCACAAAATCACCTTTCGGGACCAAATAATATCATGACAGTGACTAAATTCATGAGGAGGGGTCCCAATAACCTCATGTTGAAAATTTGGTGCCAAAATTCCCCAAAATGCCCAAGACATACACCAAAGTTGAAAAAACTCTATTTGTGCCATTATACAGCTTACCGGCATTTCTTCAGTTCGCGGTCAGCTTTGAAGAGTGCAGACGTTGTTCCCAGTCCACCAAAGATCATAACTATAGGCTCCAGAGGTAAGTATGGGATGAGGAGGGTGTGTGAGGAGTTGGGGTATGCAGAGGGTGGGCGTGGGTTGGGGAGGGGCACCGGACACCTCGAGGGACCGTTTTCTCATTTTATAGGTAAAAAAACAAACAAAAGACAACACTGGTCGGTTTTCTTCTTTTGCAGATGTATTTGGTACACTGTGGTGGGCTCCCAGTGTGCCACCTGCATTTGTGGGGAGGGGGACCAAAGCCAACAGGAATTGTGCACCCCATCAGCACAGAAATGGGTGGGGGGAGCATAATGTCGAGGGGGATTGGGCACCCCCTCAGCACACAACAGAAATTGGGTATGGATATATTATGCTGATGAGAAGTGGGCTCCCCTGTCAGCAAATTGAACTGGCGGGACTGAAGCCAATGGGGATTGGGCCCCCATCGGCAAAGAAAGACTGTTGGGGGGATCATGATGCCAAGGGGGAATGGGCACCCCCTCGGCACTTAGCAGAAATTGGGGGGGTGGGAATATTATGCCGATGGGGAGTGGGATCCCCCCGTCAGCAAATGAAGTGGGTCGGGGGCATGACGATAGGGGAATTGGGCACTCCCATTGGCTTTCATGGGGCTATGAGGTGGCTGCATAGAGCAGTCATATTCCTGCTAATGTTACACCAGGCAAGGTACCACCCTGCAATGATGGGTCACTCCCTCATTGCAGCAGAATTGCTGATGCTGCAATGAAGAGGCGGACCCTCATTGCAGCAGCCAAATCATTTTCAGTTGGTGGCACCTCTGCAGAACCAGTGTCATCAGAACACTGGGCCTGCATTGGGTGCACACTGCCAAGCCCACAAATGCAGTGCTGGCATTGGCTGCCAAACTGCCGTACCTCCACAACCTGCATTTCTCCTGAGCTGCCACATAATGTTTCTTGCGCATGCACACAAGCAATCGTAAAAATGACTGATCTCATATTGACATACTTGTAGCAACTGATGTAATGTACAAAACTATGTCAGCTTGAACAAAGCAATTCCTTGTAAAGCACCGTCCTTTTCCCTGTATTTTCCATGTAAAACTGGGACAAAGCTCCTGTACATTTTCCTGTATGCTCAAATCAGTACATGTACACAACTGACTTCATTATGCCTGTCAGTAAAATCACTATGTTAAGGCTGTTTTATGTGTATGAATATGAGATGCAGTACTGCATCTCATATTCAGTGGACTCATACTTGTATCCATTTTGGCAATGTACTGACACTGGACAGCATTGCTGAGATGCATTATCTCATTTTCAGGGGGGGTCCCAATTTTATCCATTTTACATCTGCAAGCAATGTACTGACACAGAATAGCTTTGCTGAGATACTGACAGCCACCTTGTGCAACATGGTGGAGCTGACTTAAACTGCGCATATGCAAGTTTCGCACATATGTAGTTATGTCAGCACTGCCATGTTATGCATGGCTGACTCAGAGGCAAACTGTGCATGCAGGAGTATCACACATGTACAGTTCTGTAATCACTGCAGTATCAGTTATGTTTGATTCCAGTATGATGAGAGCACCGCGTATTCTTTTCAACACTCTTGTCGCTCCTAAAAGCTCTCCACAGCAATATCGGCTCTAACCAGAATTTGTTGTTAATAGTGTTGTCCAGTGACTGACATAAATAAAAATGCTAATGTGAGCTCTGGAATCAGATAGTCAGTATCTAAGAGATTGGTTCTGGCATTAAAATCACCACAAACATACAGGTCAAAATTTTCTTCAAAATGGACTGTACCAATTAAATGTGTCAGATCCAACCACATATTAGGATCATAGTAAGAGGATCCTAACAAAGGGACTTAAACATTTATGATAACGCTATTATGAGAACCATAATAGCATTTGTAATGTTGTATATTCAGCCATACTGAACTGTTTTAAGTTATTCTCATGTCTTTGTCTTTCTTGATTAACATACAGTAATTAAATCACCCAAATAGCTGTCCATCTTCTTTTCCTTCCTACAGTGGCTAGTAATTGATGTACAGAGTAACCATCCAGTGGTGAAATCTGTTAGATTACAAGATTCTACAGACAAAATTTCCCTCTTTCTAGATCTATAAAAAATCCGTATCTGAGAGTTTTATTTAAAAAAAATCTGATACATTCCAAGACATGATTGAAAAGCCATTTCCCACATTCTTTGAGAGGTCAGTTTGCCTCATGGTCCTGAAGTACTGCAAATGTGTTTGTAATTGGAACCACATAAGTCGTAACTATGGAGGGCTATGTCTGAGTCTGTATAGAATGTCCAGAATTATGTTGGATGTTTCTTGCTCCACAATCAAAACAAATAAAAATAATTCCCAGTAGCTCTAACTTTTCAGCTTCCGTCATTATTGCAGCAGCTAAGCACCTGTTTTTGTTCAGAATGTCCACCTTTTCTTCTGCATCCATTTACCCAGTCATTCTTCTAACAACAATTATCTTCTTTTTACTTGAGTGAATGTCAAAAAAATATTTTAATCGGGAGACAGAGTGCCTCAATAATGACTGGTCTTTTTTCATCATTGTTTTGCTATAAAAAAAAAAAACAGACCATGTAGCATAATTAGGCACACCGTAAGCATCACTGTCCTGCATTTTCTCAATTTATGGTACATGGTCTGCTAGCCTTCTTAATTTTGTTTCTATTATATCTGACTCTATTACCCTATTATCCTGTGAGCCCAGAGACAGAGAATAAAATGACAATGATATCCTCAGATTATGGAAGAATGTATCCCTTTTCAAAAAGTCTGTCACATTCCTGTTATTAGCTAGGCATACAGTAGATACTGTATGTGAATACCAGGCCCATTTTAAATCTAGTGGAGTACGCAAGATCCTGCTTAAAGACTGGTAAAATAATTTTTCACATTAATAGTTTTCATATTAATCAGTTTTCATATTAACATTTCCAGCAAAGTATTACCAATTTAAATTTGTTTTTCTATATGCCTTTAAAGTTAACAAATATTTTTGCCAATACAGTATCTCCACAATTCAAACTTCTGACATCTCATTTTTACAGTATCTGTCTGTGTCTCGTCTCTAACAACTGGTGGCTAAATTTTGAGTTTTAATAGAATTAGTCTACAGCAAACAATGATCATTAATTTTTTTGTTGGATGTTCTATATCTGTTGAGGTTCCTTTTCACTAGCTGCAGTGGGAATTATATTTGGCTGACCAATAAGCTTTTGTGATGAAATAACTATTATTTCTTCATGGACTTATTTCTTCACGGACTTGCACAGGTTGAGAATCTACAACTTCATTTACGTAATTACCCTTTTGATTGATTGTGCATAGTGAGATGTATTCATTTAAGTTTTCAGTTACATCAGTTGTCCCAGCATCTTCCTGCTGTTTAATTCACACTTTAACTACAAGCTTTCTCACTTTATAGCCCTTTTTCTTTTGTCTCTTCTAACTCTTTTCAGTCCTTCAGAGCTTTTTGGGGTTTGGGGTACATAGACAGGACAAATCTGGGGCCCAAAATTCAAAACTCAGACAAGGGGCAAAATTAGCACTGCCCAGCATGCAAAATTAGCCTGGAACCATTTGCACACTGTATTCAAAGGAATAGTCCAGGGACTAAATCAGTTGAATATAGCATGAAAATGAAGTTGTGCAAACAGGGCTGAGAGTGCAGTGCAAAAATATCCCAGCAAACAAGACAGCTCTAAAAATAACAAAGAAAACAGCTCTGAATATAGCAACTAGGCAGTGCAAACAGCAACAGTGCCACAGTGCACAGGAGAACTATGCATTTTATGGGGGTGCATGCAAAGAAGTGCAGCCTAAAATGTGAACACCAGAGCAAATAGCAGTGTACAACACAGACAACAGCAAGTGAACCACCAAAGGCAATGCCAGAAAATACACATAAACCTAAAAATAATAACAACCCCCCAAAAAATAACATGAAAGCGAATTCCCAAAATGTAGCAACACTATATGGATGTGAACTGTTGAAAAGGTGCAGAGATAGGGTAGTGGTGATGTGGCCCACAGAAAGGACTATCCATGCCTGTGTGGCAGTATGGACCCAATCAGTGCCCACTGTGCACACATGTAGGGGAAAGGATCACTGACACTGAGCAGGGAACAGCACACCAGAGGATACATAGGGGGAGGACACAAGGGGATGGATGGCAGCCATGGCCACATGGATAAAACCCCACAGAGGCCAGCAGACCACCCACCCCCACCAGGCAATGCCATTGTTGTGTACCCATGGAACAGGCAACAGACCATATCCAGAGGCAGACACAAGACAGATGTTGCCTGCTTCAAACACAGGACATGCAGGCACACATGGAGAACAGAATGTGACAGCCATGTGGAGAAGAAACCCACCATGCCCAAAACAACCCACAGCCATGTTCGCAGCCACCAACAGTGCAGGGAGAGCAGTTGTGAAACCAGCACCACAAGATAGGCAAGGATGGCATCCACCATGGTGAACTAGAAGGTCAGTATGTGCAACACACCACTGCAGTGACACTGACTACAGTTACCGAAGAAAAAGACAGAACACAGGAAAGCAACTAGAAAAATATGTATTATATAAACGTCACACAAAACAATATACAACTACTTACAAGAGAAAGACAAACCAAAATGGGAAGGGGGCAGGGAAGGGTGAATAACAAGGGAATGAGGGGATTAAAGGTTTGAAGCTTGAGCCTGGATCTGTGCAGGGAGTCTCTGCTCAAGGACATCTGCCATGTGCCTGGTCTTATGAATGATGATGGACTGATGCTCAATAATGGTGTGCTGCTGATGCACAAGTCTCCATGAAAGGTCATCCCTGCCTTTACCTTCTTTCGGCTGCATAGAGTGAGCTCTGATGTGTACCTATAGGGGGAATGATACCCATGTAAGAATGGTGTGCTGACACTGTGGAGCAATGTAGAACTCAGGATGTGGCCCCAGGGGAGGACAGCATGTCCCAACCACCATGTCCATGTTCCCAACAATGTAAACAGTGCACATGCCAACTGACCTGTGCCTGTATGCAGCAGCATGAAACCCCATGGTACACACGCCCATCCCACACAGACGGGAAGGCCTGGAAGGCCATTGCCACCACCACTACCACCGCAGATGGGACAATGCCCCAAGCATGACCAATGTTGACCCTTTCAGTGTACAGCAACACAGCCCCCCTGAGGTTCCAGACTGCTCCATAGCAAAAAATGAAACACTGTTGCAAGGGAATGTGTGGGACATGCTGCCCAATTAAACAGAAGGTAGAGACAGGTGATCTTGCAACATCACAACCAGAAACCACATAACCAATGATCACACATGACCAGACTGTGGCCCATAGTGGCAATCCCTGGGGTTGTGCAGCAGAGAGTGTGCAGGTGTCCCCACACCCTTCCATCACAGCCACAGACCCAGACCATGACACAAGTATGACATGTGGGCATGTGATGGCCACACTACCACAGCGCTATGATGCACCACTGAGCCAGACATCAGCAGCAACCCCCCACCCCACGAAGACAATGAGTCAGTGGCCACAGTGTTCAGCACACCCTGACATGATGTCACACTGGAACAACACAGTGCAATGGGGCTTGGATGCATGTGTGATGCAGGTGGTACACACATCCCCACGATGAACACAATGTCCACAGGGACCATGGCCAGGCTAGAGGCATGCCATGCAGTGTATGCATGCTGTGGGCAGACACGCAACCACAGGAACCTGATAATGCACCCACCCTGTAGCACACAGTCATAAACACAACACACCATATGGCTGACGTGCAATGTATACAGTGCAAACATAGCCAAGGCACATGTACGAGTGTTGTGAACAATAGAACATGGGAGGAGATGGACACAGGCAATGGTACAATGCAATCTTGGAATGGTTACACATAAACCATGCACAGCACACATGGAGAACACATTGGGATAACAGCACCACATACACAACCCAGTGGTGTTGACCGACATGCCCACAGTGGACCGTAGGCCACCATGCGCAGTCCAAGGTGCAGGGTGTAAGGAGGCAGTCATGCACATGCCAGCATGTCACAGACACAGATGTGACACAGGGCCACCAAATGTCAGATATGCAACACCCAGGGTGCAGCTGCAGCACAGCAGGACAGTGGCACCAAGAAAGACATGCTCCTGCGTAGGCATATGCGATGTGTACAGGACAACCCATGCATGGCAAGGCCATGCAGGACACACTATGGTGCAGCAGTACAGGAATGTGAGCAGCCATGTGCTGCCACAACACAGGCCCACAGTCTGTGTGGGATGGCTGGGCAATGTCCAGGTGCACTGTACCACAGGCAGCAGTATTTGTGTACTATCCCCACCCCAGTGGCAGAGCACCCCATAGACACATGCCCCAGTGAATGGTGGAATGACACACAAATGTTTGCAGCCCAGTGCAATATAGGGTACCAAAGATGCCCCAACCAGCAACATAAGTAACACAAGCAGACAACCAGCAATGTAGGTAACACAAGTAGACAACATAAGAGCATAATTATATGCAGCATCCCTCTACCCGTCACTGCTGTCCATCCCTCTCAGGGTGTGGTCCTGGGGTTTCTGGCTGTGCCCTTGCTGTCCCCTGGCATTGCGGTCTGCAGAGTAAAGGGAAAATACCAGTGTCTGTACCAGCATGAACAGCATGAACTCCCTCTCCAACTTTGACAACTAAGCATTGCACAATTTTCAAACAGTGTACTGTGCCCACACCAACACACATATGCTGTGTGGGACAAATGTGCACTGTCACTGCAGTGTACATGTGCTACACAACCAGTGATGGACAATACTGATACCAGTCACCTGATGCCATTAATGCATGTCACACCTACAACCACAGATATAGGCAATGCGGAGCCACACCCGGAGAACCACTGTACACATAGAGTAGCAGACATTGCACTGCATGGGACATACCCAGCAGCATGGCAGGCTTGCATGCTGTGCCCCCCCCCATATAGAAGCACCAACAAGTGCAGCATGTACATGGCTGCCCACACCAACTGATATGCAAAAGTCAAAGCTATGTGACAGGTGTCCACTTACCTGGAGCAGGCACAGTGCCAGCATGCACCATGCCCTTGAACCTCTCCAGCTGCTGTATCTACCGGTGCTGCAGGTCAACATAACTATGCCTGCATTGCTCCTCAGTGCAGGAAATCTCCATCCACCAGGACAGGTGGTGAGCAACTGCTACTCACACCTGTCTTCTGGGCCTGTCTCCCTTACAGAATTCGCCAAACAGTTGGCACTCCTGTGCCATGACCATCTGGACCATGTTGGCCATTTCTGCCTTCCCCTACCTCTGGTCTCTCTGGACCACAGCCCTCACATGCCTTCTGGTCGACATGGTCTCAAAATAGTTATTCATTTGACACCACCCTGACACTTCTGCTGCTCTGAGCTGCTCAGGACACAAAATGAAGTGCACATATTATAGCACCACACTAGCTGTGTACGGTTCGGCGTGAAATACTACAGCACCATGTTAGACCAGACGGACACCAGTGACCATGTGTGATCCTATGCATGACCTCCACCATGATGATATCAAAATGCATGTGCCCTATGAGTGGTGCTGAATGATGTAGCCCAGCGCTAAACAATTAGCACTGCACAATAGTGCAAACACTTTACATTTGCAATTATCAAAGGTGGTATGTAAATGAGCCTACTTAGGCAATCGGAGTGCAAACCACCACATTAGCATTTATTTATTTTTATTTATTTATTCTTTGTTAACCAGGTAAGGCCCACTAGGCATGAGTGCCTGTTTTCATGGGCAACCCAGGAGCATCGGGCTGGTTAATTGACTTGGTCAGAGTCACAGAGTATGCAAGTGGAGGCTGTGGGAATCAAACTCAGGTGTGCAGGTACCAATCTCATTTACAGCTCATTACTCTAACCTCTAGGCTGTTCTGCCACTCATCTCATTATGGCCTGATTTGCTTGCATTACCATGTGTGGATTGCCCAGCCATGGTTATTTAGGGTGTGCCTCAACGCCACTGGATGAGCCTCCTGGAACTGCTGGCACCAGCAAAAAAGCGTAGCTGACAACACTAGGCCTCAACATGCCCCAGAACACGACTTCCACAGGTACAGGCAGGTGTCCCTAGGTCATTGCCCTGCTTTATTGTTCTGCAGCAATGCGTGCATTCTGCTACACTTCCATGGGCCACAGTTCATGTGAGGGAAAATCAGTGGGATGTCATGTAACAGGTACCGCAGAATATTTCAATCACAGATGCAGCAGACCTAGCATGCAGGTGTGTACAGTTTTAGCACAGCATTGTTTTTGTGTTGTACAACAGGTGTATGCTGTGACAGTGGGTACAGATGCGAACATTATGACACACATACGGATGCCCATGTACATCCTCAGGTATGCAGTGCTGTCCTGGGGGACATTATACAACAGACATAGTGTTCACATGGGTGGTGCAGTCCCACCATCATGTGTATGTGTAGGCCATTTTATGCTGTGCATCACATAGGACACATACTGCACTCTGCCATCACCACTGGTCCACCCGGCACACACCTATTGGTGTGCAGGCAACACAGGGATCCTGGTGCTATACTCACTCTGCAGGATGATGCTTGTGTCCCTGTTGTGCATAAACACTGTCATGCGGCATGCATTGCTAGACAGACATGTGAAGGACATTGTTGTGCATATTCAGCATATGGGGTTGGCACTGGCCCACATCTCTGTGATTCACGACCATAGCCTATACCACACTGTGACCCTTCAGTCACATGTAGTGGCCCAGTCTGCACACACACACACACACACACACACACACACTCTACAGCTACTGATCACTGGCAATTTACATCCCCACACAGATGCCTCTGATGGAAGGGGAAGGACGCAGTCCCACAAGTTCTCCAGGGAGGAGCTGACGGCTCTGGCCAATGGGTACAAATCCAGGGAGCAGGCAATGTGGCATTACAAGACCACAGATGCCACTGCAGGATATGTGGGACTAGGTCACTGCGTAGGTGAATGCTGTGGGTGAACATGGCCACACGGTGGATGTAGTACACAAGCAGTGGCATGACATGCAGCAGAGGGCAGAGAACGAGGAGGCGGCATGCCACCATGCACTGCAGGACACTGGAAGAGGTCCTCAGCCAGCAGAACTTACAACAACAGACCCCATTATGGTGGTGGTGGCTTGAGCAATCTGGTCTGTGGCCATGGCAGGTGTGGAGGGCAGTGGCTGTGAAACACAGCTGGAGTTGCTCTGGACATATGAGTATAGGGACCTGCACCACCATGGTATGCATGGTACTTCATGGGTTTATGGGTTGCACTGCCTGTGTTGTAGCACACTGCTGTCCTGGCCTGTGCACACATATGTGCATTGTGATGGCCTGGGTGCAGTATGGCACAGTCTGGTGGTGTGGCCTATGCAGTGCTGGACTGTCAGCATGTGCCATGATGACACAGTCATGGTGTTACCTGCATAGGTTGTCCCACTGCCACTGCACATAGTGTTTTTATTGGCAGTGGGTATGCCTTCACCATGTGGTGTTGCATGCTGCCATGTGTATCACTGATTGCTGCACCTATTACCTCCCTTTTGGTGTTGGTCTCTAAGTGTGTGTGGTGTATTGCGTACACTTGGTGATGGTCATGTGCATGCCTGTGTGATCCACATTCTGACCTTGGTGTGCATGAACCTTTGCTATGTGGATATGTGTGCTGTGGTCACCTTTTGTAGGCTTGCACTATGTGTCATTGGCAGCACAGGTGTGGTTTGCATGTTGCAGCACTAGTGTGGGACAGCCGTTTACTGTGCATCACACGTACAGTTTTCTTCTCTGTCCACTGCACAAGATGATGGCATCACAGCAGGGCAAAGATCAGAGGAAGTTGAGGAACACCTACTGACATCCAGTGTGCAGAGGCCAATGGCACAGCAACTGCAGAGGGGGTGTCCATGGTCACATTATTCGGGGATGTTTCTGATGATGCTCATGATGATGACAATGTGGACATGTACATCCCCACTGGGGACTACCTTGATACCCTTGCCAGTCTTGGGTGGGGTACTCCTAGTCAGACATAGGACTACTCTTGGAGGACATGTCGTGGCTGACAGCAGTGACCTCACAGCAGCCTCTGCACAATCATCCTCCAGATACCTAGCTCCTTTGGTGTTTCCAGGGTCCCCTGTGGTCTATGCCACCAGTACCACCACCACTGCCACCACCATCATCAGAACCACCAGCACTGGTGTGGCTACCATGTCTGTGGCCACACATGCTTCCCAGCCAACACAACATCTTCTAGTGGGCAGAGTTCCTGATGGCCCAGCAGCCTGCAAATGCAACACGTGGGCCACAGCAGGCAGTGAGGTGGTGTGGAACACAGACACACAGGGCATGGGCTGCTCCCACCCCACAGATTGCCCCCATCCAACCCACCCACTGTCCAGGGTGTGCATGTATCACAGGATCAGGATGCTTCTGGAGCCCAGCAGCTCCTGCACTCTGCGGTGGACTCACAGACCATGGCACACCAGGAGCTGCATGACTTCCAGAGGGAGGTACAGCATGAAGTAGCCCACCTCCAGTAGGCTGTGCATGCTGATCTTATGTGAACAGAACAGGGTAAGCAGGAGTGTTAGGCACAGTTCCTGAATGCCCTTCGTCAAGTCTGTGGTGACATCGCTGAGACTGTGAGGGAGTTCGTAGCCATGGTGAGAGAGGTTGGGATGGTTGGCTGGCATCTCACCACCATCACATGCCATCATTGTGCCAGTAGTGTCCTCCAGTGTGCCTCCACAACATGGAGTGGCAGGTCGGGGTCAGCCAGCCCCACTGCCATGCCATCATCTGTGGGCATTCCATGGAACACTGCGTGGTGATATTCACTGGCTACACCAAGCACGCACAGTGGACGGGGTCCTCCCAAGGTCTCCCCATCCCTGCAATCATTGCCTTTCTGCTCCTCGGCCTGCAGTACACCCCCTAGCATCCCCACTATAGGGCATCCATGATGGTCCATGGTGGGAGATGTTGATGATGCCATTTGTGTGCCACGCCTTCTTGCAACTTTCACCCACCTGCACCCCTCACATGCTCCTCTATGTACATAGCTACGTCCCATCACATTCCCTGTATCACCTGTGTGCCATGCCTTTTGTTTTGTATTGTTAACATCCTGCCACTATTCTGTGTCTGTCACTTTACTATTTATACTGTAAATACACATTTTGAATCATGTCTGTTGCCCATGTTGTTTTCACTCCCCTGCCCAACCATATCTGGGTTCCTATGAAGTTGGACCTGTGCTCCTAGGCCCTCCTGGCTATCTGTGGGTCATGCCTATTGAGCTGCTCCACTATTTTATTTATTTATTTATTGAAAATGTTTCACCAGGAAAGGCACACTGAACAAAAAGATGCTTGTCTCACGGTGCGACCTGGGGGGAAGGGTTACAATGGAGGCAGGTATATAAACAAAAGTTGAATTTAGAAATGGAGCAATACAGATAATGTACATAGTTGGATGGGATTACATTAGGACTTTTTCCAATAGGAGAATAGTACAGAACATGAACATCAAGGATAGGGTATACATATCATGGGAACTCAGCAAGGGCGATACATGATTACTTAAATGCCAATAACAAGACTTGAGAGCCAGTAACAGGACTTGAGCTGAAGCAAGATGCACCAAGTTGACAATAGGAGTTGGAGGAGAATATGGGGGTGGTATAGGTGGGGTGGAGGGGAAGGAGAGGGGAGCAGTAGCAGTGAGGAAGACTGAAGAGTGTGGGTTTGTTTAGGAATGAGGGGGAAGGGAAGGGAGAGATTAGGAGGGAATATGAGAGGTGGGAGTGAGAGTGTAAGTGCGTGGGGCAGTGTATAAGACAGACAATTAGATGAAGGCCGAGCCTCTGGTCAGGCGCTAAGGGGGAATGGGGAAGGAAGCTATCGGGGGTGGGTCAGGGGCAGTTGCAGTTTGGGGCAAGGAAGTTAGTGAGGGCAGAGGATAGGGAGTGTTTGGATGATGAATGGCAGATCTGCGCTGGCAGGCTGTTCCAGAGTTTAGGGAAGAGGTAAGAGAAGGCTGATTGGCCTGCGGTGGTCCTTCGGTGAGGGATGACTAATAGCCTGGCATCAGATGACCTGAGGGCATGGGTGGGGGTAGGAGGGGAAGATAGGGAGGATGCAAGGTATCCCCTAGACCTCTGTCTTAATGTCACTGTCTGCATGTTCCTCAAGTTCTGGCAGGTGTATTCCATGGTTTAGCACCATATTATGCAACATACAACTGGCTAGCAATATGTGGCATACCTTCTGAAGGTCATACTGTTGGGCGCTACCGTACCGGTCCAGGCATCAGAATCTCATTTTCAGTATGTCAAAGACATGCTTGACAATATTCTGTGTTGTGATTCGTGCCTCATTAAACCTCTCCTCTGCCACATTAGATGGCCAGAGGACTGGGGTTAGGAACTAGGGTCTCAAGGGATAGGCACTGTTGCCTGGAAATTGGTCTGCCCGGCACACACCTGTTGGTATGCAGACTACACATGGATCCTGCTGTCTGGAAACATTAACAGTGGTTAACATTTATATACTGTGTCACACATCTTGTCCAAGTTGCAACCCCTACTGTTTCAGTATTCCTGTGCACCTGTGCACCTTCCCCTCCCACCCCCTCACTACCTCCTCTGTGTACTCTATTCTGGCACTGTCCCACCATTTGGGGGACTGTAACTGTGCCTGCTGCAGTTACTAACCAACAAGGTGTTCACTGGGAATTGTGCCTTCCTCAAATGCCTGGCACAGCTGTGACTGGTGCCAGATGAAGGTGTCATGGGCACTGCCGGCAAACTGTGCAAGGACATTGATGATACACCCAGTTGCATCACACATCACCTGGCAATTTATGGAGTGGTAACTGTTCATGCTGAGGATGGTGTCACCCATTTCACCAGGTGGTGCATGGATGGCAACGTAGGTGCAGTCAATGGCACTGAGTACTGCTGGTAGGTGTGCAACCCAATAGAATTGCTACATGGTTTCTCTGTGCTCTGCTGCTGAGCTGGGGAATACAATGAATTCACCAGAATGTGACAGCAGGGCATCTGGGAACTGGGCCAGGAGGTGCAATATGGCCAACTGCAACATGCCAATGGTATCTCCAACCGGTGTCTGGAAGGATCCGGTGGATAGAAAGCACATTACAGTGGTCACTTTTTCCTCAACTGACATGGCATGGCTACGCTGGGTGGTAGACTGCAGCTGCTCATGTAAGAGCTCACAAAGCTACCTCAGCAGGACCCTGTTCAGTCTGTACCACCCGCAAAGTGGTCATCTGTGAGTGTCTTGAACGACACTCTGGGCTGGTACATTCTGTATGCAGCATAACTCCTCCTTGGCCTATGGTGTGGCCCAGAGTGGCCTTGGTCCCTCTCTTCCTCCTCCAGCATGGCTACAATCAAGTGGATCATGAACGAGTTGTTGCCTACCGTCATGTTGCCTGTAGCTATGTCCATGCCCCCCTCAACAGTTTGCCCAGAGTAGACAACTTTTTTATAGGTGAAAAATAGCGCCATGCTACAGGATGAGCTAACACATGTTGTGTGGAGCTGCACTTTATACCGTTGCACCCATATTCATGTTCCCACCCCTCACTTTACACTGTGCATATATTATCTTTTAGCACCAGCACTATCACGTTGCACTGGTGCTATTTGGCCTTTTGAACATGGCAGCCTGGTGCAAATGAGGCACAATCATGGTGCAATCGGTTTGAAAGGTGTAACATTTTGAATATCTGGCCCCTGGTCTCTTCCTTCTACACTTGTTTAGTAACATACAAGACACTTGCTCTGCATCCTCAGTTTTCCTAATGTGTCCAATGCAACATAGCAGGATGGGTACAAATAACAGGCACGTACTCAGGTTGCACCCACCAACACCCCAACTGGACACCCGCTGCTCTCCATTCATCACTGCAGGCTAGCTGCTTATGGTTCCACCCTGCCATTATGTAGAAGCACTGCAGGGGCAGGGGTTAGGGCATGGGTGAGGTGGTGGACACTGATTGTTTTCAATTGGATGCTCTCCCTCCTGCCATACTGGAGCTCCCGCTCTGCCTGGCATAGGCAATTGTGGAACATGGTAGTTCCCATTGCCGTTTAAAGGGACAGGGTCTGGGCATGTGCCATAATGGTTGTCCCCAGCCCCCACTGCATGTCTGGAAGACTGGGGCAGCTTAGAAGGAGAGATCGATCTCCAACCATGACTGGCTATGGCAAGCAGATGGTGCATGTACCTGCTATGGTAGGGTCCCTGTCTGCATAACCTGTAGCCCCAACAACCAGCACTCCACACCTTGGTGCATGGTGTGGAATGTAGTGCTACCCCCATCAGTTCCCTGGCTCATTGGCATGTGAAGACATGCAAATGGTTAGGGATCCCATGCCCAAGGGCTGTGAACCTCTTTATGAGTACCACATGGGTCCACTGGAATAATGATGCACAGCGGTTAGTCTAAGGGACATAAGAAAAGTGACGTCAGAAGGGGTATTTTGGTCTATTTAGTCTGCCCTTTTTCTTGCTACCCCCCACCCAGCTAATTCTTTCTTGTCAGGTTTACATAGCACCTATCCTATGCTAACTTGAACTCCCTGACTGTCTTTGACTCCACCACTTCTTGTGGTAAACTATTCCAGGGGTCCACAACATGTTCCCTAAAGAATAAGTTCCCAGTGTTGCATTTGAACCTAGCTCCCTTTGGCCGTATGCAGTGCCCTCTGGTGTGAGCAGTCTCATGAGTGAAAGATGACTTCATTGTACACTGACTTAATTCCCTTAATGTATTTAAAGGTTTCTATCATATCTTCTCTGCCCCTCCTTTGTTCTAGTGAGTATAACTGTAGTTGTTTTAGTCTATTTTCATACAGCTTATGATGCCAATCCTGCACCATCTTTGTTCCCCTCCTTTGTACCATTTCTAGGTGGTTTATGTATTTTTTAAGTGAGGTCTCCAAAACTGGACACAGTACTGCAGATGTGGCCTCACAAGGGACCTGTATAGTGGGATTATTATTATCTCACATTTTGTGCTTATAATGCCCCTGCCTGTACATCCGAGGATGCTGCTGGCTTTTTTTTTTAACTCTTTTTATGGCATCATCACTCAGGGAACTCTCTCAGGCATCCACTGGTCCCCAGCTCTACCTCTGAGCCTGAAATTCCTCCATTTCCTGGCACCAGCCTGGCTATCCCCCCGACTCTGAGTCCCCCGAGGTAGGGCCACCCTATCCACCCAGGGTGCTCTATCTACAAATCAGGCCGGGCTGGGCTTGGCCCAGGAGCAGAAAGAGTCCTGCTAGTGGAGTGTGGCTGTGGGAGGTGCTGCCGTCGCCTATCCCCGGGAATGGGGATTTTTCTGCTTATGGTTACACCCTCCCTTCCCCATCCCCCGCATAGAGACTGAGCCTGCAATGATGCCAGGAACAACCATCGTGGCTCTGCGTGCCCCCTAAGCATGCCATGAAGCATTGCAGTGCCTCCAGTCTCCACCAGGGGCTGCTGTTGTGCCGGGCAAGCCCTAGATCCCCCCGAGAGAGGACTGCAGTCCTCCGGAAGTTCGATTCTCTCTCCTTCCTGCCGACCCCCCGCGGCTGGGGCTCGTTCCAAAACCCGGGTTGCCAGCATGGTGCGAGGTGTGGCATCCAGTGCCTCAACTCTCAGTACCACTGGGCCAGCACTGCTGGTTTTATAAGCTGTTTTTTTGCTTCCTACTCTTAAGTCGTCTGAAATTATAACCCTAAGGTCTCGTTCCATTTTGGTCTCTGTAATCTGTTCCCCCTCAAGCGTGTATGTCACCTTTGGGATTTGTTTTCTGAGGTGCATTACATTACATCTTTTGGTATTGAATTTCAACTGTTAGTTTCTAGATCATTCTTCCACTTTTTTAAATAATAATAATGATAAACTTTATTTGTAAAGTGCAATTCTAAAACCAAAGTGCTGTAGAATAACAAAATACTAAACTCAATAGGATGATAAAAGTCCAGAAATTCCAATATTACATAAAAATACAACAAAATTATGCTGCATAATCACCTAATGCTTGAAGAAACAGATGCATTTTCAAGGTGGTCTTAAAGCTCTCCACAGCCCTGCACTCTCACATCTGATGAGGTAGAGAATTTCACAGGGTGGGAGCTCCATACATGAAAGCACGGGCCCCAGATGTTTTCAGCCGTACCCTGGGAATCTCTAACAACCCCCCGTCAGCTGAACAGAGGGGATGGCTGGGACAGTAAGGATTAAGGAGTTCTTTCACATAGCTTGGACCCTATCCATGCAGGGCCTTGTAGGTCAGAAGTCCGACCTCGAAGGTGATCTGCCACTGTACAGGCAGCCAGTGCAGTTTGCGAGTATGGGAGTGATGTGACTCTAATGAGGAGTTCCCATCAACAACCGCACCTCAGCATTCTGCACCAGCAGCAAGTGGTGAATATCAACCCCCAGAAACCCAAGGTACAGGGAGTTGCAGTAGTCCAGGTGCGAAGTCACAAAGGCATGGATCAGTGTTGGAAGGTCGCTGAATGGAACAAGGTGCTTAATCCTGGCGATGTTCCTCAGATGGTAGAAGGAAGACTTGACGACTGCTCACACCTGCGAAAGCAATGTCAGTTCATCATCAAGAACCACCTCCAGGTTTCTCACCCATTCAGAGGAAGGCAAATGGGCACCTCTGAGCCAAACTCCAGAAGGCAACCCTGCTACTGACCTCTATCCGGTGACCTGGATCCACCACCAATACCTCAGTCTTCTAGGAATTCAATTTCAACCAGCTGGATTTCATCCAGTCTTGGATTTCCACAAGACAGCTGTTAAAGACTGAGTTCACACTATCCTGGCTGGGCACAAAAGACAGATAGAAGTGGGTATCATCTGCATAGCAGTGAAACTTCAGCCTGTATCATCTTACAATGTCTCCAAGGGGCAACATGTACACTACGAACAACATAGAGGACAGCACTAAGCCCTGGGGGACCCCACACCACAGAGAGAATGGGTCCGAGGAAAATATCCCCAATACCACCCTCTGAGATCTGCCAGTGAGGAAGGATTGAAACCATCTGAGGACTGAACCAGCCAGACCACAGATGACCCTCAGGTGCTCAAGCAGCACCCCATGGTCCACAGTGTCAAATGCTGAGGAAAGATCAAGGAGCACCAAGACGGAACAGCCCTTCTGATCTCTCACCATCAGAAGATCATTGAGCACCAGAAATAGAGCAGTCTCGGTACTATGCCTCTTTCAGAAACCGGACTGGAGAGGATCGTAGATATTGTGGATGGTAAGAAGGTTTTCCAGTTGCAGTGCAACTACTTTGTCAATCACCTTCCCTATAAAGGGAAGGTTAGAGATAGGCCTGTAGTTAGGAAAGCAGTTTGGGTCCAGAGCAGCTTTCTTAAGGAGCGATGTCACTAAAGCCTCCTTCAGGGAGCTAGGAAACTCACCCAACTCTTAGGAGCACCTAACAATCCTTGCAAGGACTGTCCCCCCATTGGGGGGACAGTAATAGTGCCTGCTGCAGTTACTAACCAACAAGGTGTCCACTGAATATTGTGCCTTCCTCAAATGCCTGGCACAGCTGTGACTGGTGCCAGATGAAGGTGTCGTGGGCACTGCCGGCAAACTGTGCAAGGACATTGATGATACACCCAGTTGCATCACACACCACCTTGCAATTTATGGAGTGGTAACTGTTCATGTTGAGGATGGTGTCACCCATTTCACCAGGTGGTGCATGGATGGCAACATGGGTGCAGTCACCCCATTATCAGGCGTGTTGGGCCTGGATACAAACTACAGCATGATGGCCACATACTCTGGATAATCCACACAATGTCCACAATCTCCAGCCGGTTGAAAGATTTCAAGGAAAACCAAGGAGGGGTGATCAAGCATCGACCATCATCAACCCACATAGAGTGCGTAGGATGGATCTCAGCCCTGTTATTGGCCACCTTACTAACATACTAAAATGCCAGCAGAATAGGCCTAATGGTCTTCCACGTCTGCTTGTTTGGTCAGCCCCCACCCTGGGAGCTGACCTTGCTGCCCCCCTCGCCTTCTTTGGCTTCTCCCTTCCCAGTTCCGAATATACTCACTGCATTGGATTTTGCTTCCAGAACCCATCCCCTGTACCTGTCTCACCTCCTCTTGAACCCCTCCACTGTCTCTGCCTCCACCAGCCCCCTAGGCAGCACATTCCATGGCTCCACCACCCTCTCAGTTAAATAGCACCTCCTCCTTTCTCCCCTGAATCTTCTCCCTTCCAGCTTCCACCCATGCCCTCTAGTGGCCCCCTCCTCCTTCCTTCGAAGCACCCTGACTGTTCCTCCCCTATCTACCCCCTTCATGTACCTGAAGACCTCTATCATGTCCCCCCGGTCCCTTCTCTCTTCCAATGGGTACATATTTAGCTCTTCGAGCCTCTCCTCATAGGTCCTGTCCCCCAAGCCACAAATCATTTTGGTTGCCCTCCTCTGGACCCTCTCCAGGAGTTTAATGTCCCTCTTTAAGTGTGGCCTCCAAAACTGCACGCAGTACTCGAGGTGCTGCCTCACCAAGCAGTTATACAGAGGGAGTATCACTTCCCTCCTTCTGGAGGTGATCCCCCTAGTGATGCATCCCAGCATCCTGTTGGCCTTGGCTGCTGCCCTCCTACAAGTCTCTGAGTTGTTCATCTTGACATCCACCACCACCCCAGGGTCCCTCTCAGCCATCAGAGACTTGTAGCATTTCCCAGGGTGTACACTTGGCCTGGGTTTCTGGCCCCAGGTGCAGTACCTTGCATTTCCTGCATTGAACCTCAGCTTCCACTTTCTAGACCATCTTTCCAGAGCCTCCAGGTCCCCTGTAGGGCCACCCTCCTCCCCATCCACCACTGCCCCCAGTTTTGAGTCATCCGCAAAGAGACTCATCTCACTCCTGATATCTGTCCTTATGTCAGAGATGTAGGCGTTGAACAGGAGGGGCCCAAGGACTGATCCCTGTGGGACCCCACTAATGACCCTCCTTGGGGATGAGAATATCCCACCAACTACGACCCTCTGGGTCCGGTCCTGGAGCCAATTGCCTATCCATCTGATCCTCTGGTTCCCCACCCCCATTTCTCCCAGCTTATCTAACAGGCCCACATGAGGAACAGAGTCAAATGCCTTGCTGAATTCTAGAATGAGGACATCCACTGGTCTACCCAGGTCCAAAGCACTGGTCACCCAGTCATAGAACTCCACAAGGTTTGTCTGACACAATTTGCCCGGGACGAATCCATGCTGTCTATCATCAGGCACCCTGACTTTTCCAGATCCCCCCCCAGTCTCTCCTTGACAATGCCCTCCATCACCTTGCCCACCACCGATGTCAGGCTGACAAGCCTGTAGTTCCCTGCCACCTCCCTTGATCCCCCCTGTGGATAGGGCACTATATGCACCACCTTCCAGTCCTGGGGCACCACCCTGTCCTCAGACAGATGGTGAAAAAGCTCTGCCAGGGTTTTGCCAGACATCCGAAGTTCCTTCAGCACTCTGGGATGTAATTTATCTGGCCCCGTGCTTTCTCTGTCTTAAGGGACCTGAGGGCTTCCCTCACTCTCTCTGCTGTGATTTCCACTTCGCTACCTCTTCTCCTTGCTTAGCCTTCCCCTCCTGCCAGTGATGCCTCCCCTCTCCCCAGACCCGCCCGATCGGTAGGGTCTCCCTTCCTCAGTATCACTGTCTCTCCATGTATGATGCAGCACCTCTATTTTCCTGGTGAAATCTGAGGTGAAGTACTCATTTAGTACCTCAGCCTGCTCCCCCGGGTCTTGTGCCCATCTCTCCCCTGTTTTAATCCTGCTAATCTTCCCCTTCACCCTTCATTTTCCCCAAATGTATCTAAAGAACCCCTTGTTCCCTTTCCTAATTTCCTTGACCAGGTTCTGCTCCTTCCTTGCCTTAGCCACCCTCACCACCCTAGTGGCCCTTCTAGCCATCAGCTCTTACCCCCCTCGATTCCTTTCACTCCTTGAGCACTTGAATTGCCTATAGGCTGCCTTCTTTCCTCGCACCACCTCCTGGACCTGCCTGGTCCAACAGCAGGGTTTTCGGGCCCTACCGCATTTTCGTCTTACTCTTGCACAGGTGCTGGTAGCATCCTGCACCCCTCTCCTGATGATTTCCCACGTACTATCAGCGTCCATGTCTGACCCAATCCCATCCAAATGCTCCTTAAGGATCCTTTCCATTTCCTTAAAATCTGCCCACCTGAAGTCAGTTACCTCTGTCTTTGTGCAGCATTCTACCCCTCCTAGATCCAGGCAGAACCAGACTGTGGCATGGTCACTCCCCATCAATGGGTCCCTTACCTCCAGGCCCCCAATCTGGTCATTGTCTGCCAGGACCACATCCAGTACCTGCGCCTCCCTGGTTGGTTCCCCCACCTGCTGAGTTAGGAACGTGTCTTGAAAGACATCCAACAACCTCTGTTCCCTGGCCACCGAGGATGTCATAGTCTGCAGTGTCTCCCAACATCTGCCACCAGACTCTCCTCCAGCTCCTCCGCCAGTACAAGGGGTCTATACACCACTATTATCAACAAAGAATAGAGCAAACTCATCACACTTAACTTGTGAAAATGGACTTCAAATCTGCAGACAGGTTGGGTTGCACAATCTGTCCACAGTACAAAAGAGCTCAGCTGGTCTATTCTGAACTGCAGCAATCTCCCCAGACAGGAACTCTGCCTTCTTGTGGGTGATTGCTGATTGATAGATTTGATAATGTTCCATCAATCTAAGGTGGTTAGCATCAAGGGCAGATTTCCACCAGCATCACTCTAACCTTCGTTCAACTCATCTCAGCTCCCTCAAGGTACTATCAAACCAAGGGGACCATGGATGGAGAGAAAGAGAGGATTAACACGGACAGGAGCGATAGAGTCCAGAGCTTCAGTAACCATATTATTATAGGTCTGAACTAAACTCTCTAGACCCTCGCTTGCCTCCAGAAATCCCAATAGGTCTAGTACCACCAATAGACCATCCAGGTTCAACTCCCTCAAAGGGTGGTATCTGAACATCTCCACAGGAGCAGGCCTGTAAGGGGGAGCCAGGAGATTGAACCTTATGGTGTGGTGATCAGACCATCCGACCGGTTCCACGACCAAGTAGGAGGTCTCCATCCCCAGGAGGAAAACCAAGTGTGACCATGATTATGGGTAGCAGAGACAACTACCTGTGTGAACCCCAACAAATTCATAAGTTGGAGGAAGTCCTGTCCAAATAGCAAGAGTTTATCGTTGACCCAGGCACTGAAGTTACCAAGGACCATCAGCCTGGGTGACTCAAATGCCATGTCAACCTCGAAGTCTGCTACTTCCTGTAGGAACAGTTTCTCACCCCCGGGTGGAAGGTAGATGAAAACGATCCTACAGCCCATACCTGCTAACACAGAAACTCAAATGATCTGACCTCCTCAACTGGCACACCAATAAGACCCAATTCCAATCTAAAACAAATGGCTACACCCTCGCCCCTGCAGTCCGATCTCAAGTGGTGTATCACCGAGAACCCAACTGGAATGGCTGCCTCCAAAATGAGGTCAGCATTATCATCAAGCCAGAGCTCAGTGATGCAAGCCAAGTCTGCTGTCCCAACAAGATCAATGATAACCGACGTCTTGTTTATGATTGACCTGGCATTACATAACACCATTCGAGTCGGGCGAGGTTCCAGGGTCAGCCGAGTTATCAGTCCAGAAACACTGGAGCCCTTGGGTATGGAAACCAGATATAAAGAACCACGTTCTGGAAGCCATTTTGACCCAGGGCATCTCCTGCTCCTGATTACCCTGATATGGCTGCCCCGCTCACCCTCTTTCCGAGGTTTGGGACCCCCAGCCTGCCTCTACCTCCTGCCAACTATTCCCAATGCCCTGCAGCATCTATGAACTGCTGCTGGTGGGGGGGGCAGTTAAAGGGGCAGAGGTCCCGAAGTTCGGAGGAGGAGTAGTGTCTGACCAGGACAGCAGCCTGCCAGCACATCTTCATCCCCACAGAGCTGCCTAAAAAGGAGCAATAAACAATACACCCACACACTCAGACAAAACACACCAATATACAAATACGACACACTCCTAAAAACAAAAAAAAACCCTAAAATACAAGTTATACAATAATAACCTATATACTCATACAGGCCCTCCCATACACACCCATAAATACCATGCACTCTGAAGAAAAATACAATACAATTAAGCAAAATTATTCAAAAATGGTCCATCATGTGACAATCCACAAGTTAAGCCAAAAACTAGTCACAAAGAGAATACGGATTCAAGTTCTGGAACCACAGTCCTCTCATCACTCTGGTTAAAGTGTCCATGATAGGTCAACCCCCCCCCACCCCTCACGTAGTGGGGGAAGAATCCACACACGGAAAAAAAGAAAAGTCAAAATAATCTCTAAAATAGCAAAAACAATACCGATCACAGAATAGGTCACAGTATAAGTACCAGTGACAGTACAGGGTCAGAAAGGTTCCATCCAAACCACGTCTCTCAGGTTCTGGGGAAGAGAAGATTCAAAATAAGGCACCAATAATTCAAATTAAAATACAGTAACTCCTCATATCAAAGAAGTAGTGGAAATAACACTCTCACTACCCAAGAAGAGGATAAACCGGTCAACTGTGCAGTCACAATTCAGCAGGTGAAATGGCCAGTTGGGACCACAAAATTTCACTTGTAATCTGATGTCCAGATGAAGTGAGAGGACCTAATCCAGCAAACGGTCTCCCACAAGTCAAAATCTCAGCCCAAGAACGGGGGCCACAAGCAGCAGGCTAAGAGCTTGCAATGACTGAGAAATGAAGGGAGCCCCCCATCTGCACCACACAAGGAAAACCTTGCACCCAGCCACCCGCAACCCGCAGCTACAGTCACCCTCAAGGGTTGGCCACCAGATCCACCTCCTAGGTGACTTAGGAGAGCCCCAATTCCCCACTGACTCCCAGGAGGCCAGATGAGGCAACTCCCGCTCAGTCCCAGGCTCCCAGGCAGCACAACAGACGATGACCTCAGGTAGAGGAAGGGAACTCCCTAACCCAGCACAGCTCCCAGGCCACATTGGTCTTCATTACCCTAAGACTCCAAAGACCACAACACCGATTCCTGTGCTACAGTTCCTCTGGCAACTCACATACGGATCAGAAAATCACAAGTTCGCACAACTTCAACAGCATCTAAAAGTCTGAACAGCATCTGGAGGACCAAATATCCAGCCTGCAAGCCTCCTTCTTCCTAATGCATCCTTGTCTTCAGAATAGGGGGTCATAGGTACATGCTGAAAATCAGGTACTGCCCTGGATCAACCAAAAACTATAACAAGCTGTAACTCGACTCCACTTTTGTGGTCAGACACCATTTTCATGGTGCCCTACTGTGTGTCCACCCTGTTGCAGATCTTTGTGTCACCTGTAAACAGGCATACTTTCCCCTCCAGCCCTTCAGTGAGTCTGCTGATAAATATATTGAAGAGGATCGGCCCCAAGACCGATCCTTGTGGCACCCCACTGATCACCTTGCCCTCTCTAGACATCGTCCCATTGATCAGAACCCTCTGTGTCCTTTCCCATTGACAGTTTCTTACCCAGCTGATGATTTTAGGCCTTACACTTGCGTGGTCCAGTTTGTTAACCAGCCTTCCATGAAGGACAGAGTTGAATGCCTTAGTTCACTGTTTTGGTTACCTGGTCAAATAAATTGATCACATTGATCTGGCATGACTGTTATGCCTTGAAACCATTCTGTTTGGGGTCTAATTGCCTGCTGATCTTTAGATATTCCACTATCCATTCTTTAAGGAGTGCTTCCATCAGTTTTTCCCAGCCTCCACCTTCCTCTCACTTTTGTGAAGGGGAACTACTATGGCCTCTTTTCAATCCTGTGGTATGTCGCCACTGCTTAGGGGGCCACTGAACAGTGCTGCTCATGGTGCGGTGAGCTCCTCTTCTTACTCTTTACATATCCTCAGTTGTATCCCATCTGAGCCCATTGCTTTGTCCATTTTCAGCTTCTTCAGTTCTTCAGGAATCTTTCCATAGTAAATGGACCTGTGTCTGCCGCTGTCGTGGGTCTGTCTGCTTTGATTAGTGTTGGTGCATTTCCATGATACTCCTTTGTGAAGACTGGGTAGAAAAAGTTATTTAAGATCTCTGCTTTCTTCTTGTCACTGTCTGTGTATAGTACTTCCTTGGTAATCAGACAGATGATCCCCCCCTTGGTTTTTCTCCTTTCCCAGATATATCTGTAAAATGATTTACCTCCCTTTTTTACCTCTTGTGCAAATTTCTCCTCAGCTTGTGCCTTTGCTTTTCTGATTTGTTTACCTGCTTCTTTGAGTTTGATTCTATAGTCTTCCTTATCACTGTCCTTTTTTGTTATGTAAGCCTCCCACATAAAAGAGGGGCTTGTATTCCCATTTAGGCTTCCCTTTTCCCCCTCCTATTTCCTCCGAGCTAGGGAATGTGTTAGTGCTCTGGGGGATATTGGCTGCTGGACACTTCAAGGTGGCAAGAGTGAGTAGGTTTTGGGGAGTATATATAAGGGAGTAGACAGGAAGAATCAGGGTTTTTCCAGCCCAGGAATTGGGCCTGGGGCTGTAGGGGGATGGCTAGAAGTGCAGAGTAAGGAGCAGAGATAAGGTAGGCAAGTGAGGGAGCTCAGCAGTCCAGGAGGGCCAGTGGGGGAACCCCAAAGTAGAGTCAGAATGGCTTTTGGTAGCATCATGGTCAACGAGGAGCGGGGAGAACTGGAGCTCTGTGGGGAAAGGATGTGTAGCCAGGTCTTTTGGGGCAGGAAAGTAGGTGGCTTTGTAGGCCAGGAAAGGTAGGAGCCCTTAGAGACCCCTGTAAGGTGTTTCCATGTCACCAGGGCTGTGTGGCAGTAGTGGCAGGGCCCTCACAGGAAGGAAGCTGGTGGCAATGGTTCCTCTTGTACCCGGTGTGGCAGAGCAGTTATCCCATGATAATTGTGATGCAAAAATAGCGATACAAAAATAGCGACTGCAAATTAGCGAATGTAACGATGGCGACATCTAATAAATAGTGCCCATATAAAACAGCGCTCTGTGGAAGAAATAATGGTGACATACCTGTAAATATGACATTGTCCTTTCATATTCCCAAATTCTGCTTCCACTTCCTGTTGTTCCCATCCCAATATGGAAGCTGACTGAGGTTTTGAAATAAGAGCAGCAACTAAATGAAATGAAGATGCAGCAGCTTATTTCTGCGGCTGCAGCAGGTGGCAAAAAACAGAAATATAAAGATCAAAACCAGAGAATAGCAGCCATAGTGTCCCAATACAAGTCCCACAACATGTACGAATATTTGCGAGGACCCGCGTACAATGGGAGGGCTTTAAGCCCAAGGTTCAATGGGTGGAGCAACAAAGTCACTCCCCTCATCGAACTTAAAAGGTCTAAACATCCTGGGCCTCCCCAGCATCCTTTTTCGTTGCAGCTGGAGGCCACTTTGGCTGCTCCTTTTCCTGATCTGTTCTGCTTATTTGCCTTCTGCTGCCCCCTCTCACCTAGGTGGCTCATTCCCCTTCCTCATTTTCTCTCCTTTTCCGTCCCCTTCTCGCTTAGTGATTTCGAGCTATCTTTTCCCCCTGCTCACCGCTCCCTCCCCCGCCGTTCCTGCCGAGAGGCTCCTGTGCTTATCCTCCCTCCATGTACATCGACAGTGGGGGCAGGGAGTTGCTGGCCATCTGTGGTTCTCTGCCTGCCACCTGCTTCCCTCCTTATATCCTGGCAGCGCTTCTAGGTGTTTCCTTGACCCCGCCCCCCCCGTCTCTCTCGCTCTTGCTTCCTCCCTCGACTTACTGCTGCTGCTTTGGCACTGCATTTTGCCCACTTGCCTTCCTGATGACTGTATTGCACCACACCTCCCCACCGATCACCATCCTGGAGACCTTCTGGCACCTCTACGGCTGCAGTGTGGCTCTGACCTGGCTGCTCTTGCCCTCTCTTAAGCCACCAGACCTCCAAACTCCGCCATCAGGTATGCTCTCCTCAGAGCTTCAGTTGGATAACACTACATGTTTTCAACTAAGCCGCCTTCTTGACTACAGGCCCTATTGGCTGTGGCACTGTTCTCTTTTGATCGTGTTTGAACTGAAATTTTTGTGCCTGCCTGATTCTTCATTAGCGCTCTGATTTTCTGCTCTGCCTTCTACCCTCGAAATATTATTGTCTTGTGATTTTACTATGTCACTGTGCTGCACTGTTACTTATTCTGATGCCTATCATGTGGAATTTAACTTCCTGAACTGCCTTATTGCTTCCTTCGGAGGCAGTATAGCGCAGTGGTTTAAGGCTCTGAGCTGCAAATCTGGTGATAACCAGCAGACCAGATCTGGGTTTGAATCCCACAGCTTCCACTTGCATACTGTGTGACCCTGAGCAAGTCACTTAACTTCCCTGTGCTCCCAGATCGCTCCTGTAAAAAAGCTTTCAGCTTAGTGTGCTACTCCTGGTTAAAGAACTAAATAATAATAAATAATAATAGATTGTGCACTGGGTTCCAGGGCTGGACTGCTTACTACTGGTGAGTGGGAGCAGCCTTGTCCTACTCCACCATGCCATCATACCCAGCTCACTCAGGCATTCCAGCTCATTTATTTGTCATCAGCATCCATTGCCTTGAATACAATAATCTAAAAAAAATAAAAGACCAGCACCTATTCCCTTCCTTCCTGCTTTTCTCATCCTTAGCACCATGGTGACCTCATTTTTCTCCCATTTCCTTAACTTACTAAGTGTCCTTCTCACCTCCTTTGCTCCAACCCGTGCATTCCTTTCAAGCATACCTATCCTCGATTCCTCTGCCTTTTACTCCACTATCGTATATCGTTCCAGTACATACTTCACCTCTAACAGTACCAGCTTTTATGGCTTTCCTTCCTTTATCATACAGGGTCTAATCATTCAGGGTCTACTGGTTTATATCGCATAATCATGTATGTCTATTCAACCTCAGTTTCTGCTCACTTGCATCACTCAATCATGTGCATCATTCAATCAAGCCAGTATGCATTTTCCTGACTCTGGTCATCATTCCCCACTTCTTCTCTCATACCAGCCATCATGGATTCACTTCACTCATGGCTTTGCTTTATCATCATACCTATCATGGATCCTATGCCTCCTGCTCCGACTCTTCCGCCTGCTGTTCTCCTCCAGTACAGGCTGGGTCCTATGCTACCCTATTGACCTCCCTACCATCCTACGTCCTTTTATACCTCGCTTTCCAGTACCTGCCTTCATGGTGTCAATCCCTCATCATACCTTATCTGTTCCTGTTACCTTCCTCAGCCTAGCGCCTATTCTTGTCCTGGCCTTCATGGATTCCTTCCACTCATGGCTTCCCTGCTCATCGTACATCCTCCGAGTTGGCTCCTCTTGATCGCCTGTCCTGAGCCTTTGTCCTTTCATACCTCACTTTCCTTTACCAGCCTCCATGGCTGCACTCCCTCATTGTACCTCATCCGTTTCCTACTTTTACCTTCCTTGTCCTAGCCCCTATGCTAATACCAGCTTTTATGGCTTCACTTCGCTCTTGGCTTCATGCCTCATCGTACATCATCCAATTTTGCTCACTCCTACTTATACTTCATCCGGTTTTGATCTGCGATCGCTCATTCTGAGTTGCCTCTGGTTCCAGATCTCCATTCTTGGCCTCGGAGTCTTCCTCCTTTCGAGGAGCCTACTTCATTTTACTTCCTTCGTACAAGTTCGTTTCTGTCTCCTCCTCTTCCAATTCCATAATGGCCATCCAGGATTCACTTCACTCATGGTCTAGCGATATTCTTTTTGGGCATACCTGCCATAACTCCGATGCCACTTATCAACCGTGGCCATACTGCCGCATGTATCGAGTTCATAAATCCAGCCATAATGCATTCATAAATCCAGTCATCATTCACTCAGCGTTACCTCAAGGTTTACCTATTTACATCGCTTACTCGAACATTCCTATCATTGAATTACATACTACCTCATTGACTACAGCCTCAGGGTCTAATCTTTCAGAGGCTAATCGTTTACATTGCATAATCAAGCATGCCTCTTCAACCTCGGTGTATGCTTAATCGCATCACTCAATCAAGCCAGTCTGCATTATCATCTGTCTCCTCATCAGCACATCTGGAATCTCCTCATGAGTACATCTGGATACCCTTGCTCCTCTGACACATACATCATTTACTCCCTCCCATCCTTGCTCCTCTGATCTACTATCTCTCATTGAATGGGTCCCTGCTACCTCACGTTCCTTATTTAATCTGTGCTTCTTTGGAGTTTTTTGCCTATCCCATCATCATCCTCCCAACTTAAATACCTCATCTATGAACTATTCTCTTTAGCAACATGTGTCCTCAAATCAAACTTCATCAGCCTGGAGGGAAGGCGACCTAGGCCTTGGATCCCCAGAGGTTTCTTCCTCAAAGGGTTTTTTTCCTCTCCTCTGTGACAAAGGTCATAATAATAGTTAGAGTTAGTGCTTCTCCATGTTAGTTAGTTAGTTAGGTTCCACTGTTGGATGGAGGTGGATGGTGGCCCCGACTTCCCCCTCTCTCCTTAGGAAGTTATCCCTTCTCTTCACAGAATTCATTCATCATCCTCGCCTCTTCAAAGCTTGACATCTTTGGGTATTCTTTTTGGCCTTCTTCCTAACCTACCTTTAGCTGATACATTCATTCATGGCACCTGTAGGGGGGGAACCCTCCTCTAGGGTTCCTTGCATCGTACCCCTACAGGGTGGTATATTCTATGGATAGAGAGGCAGAAAGCCACAAAGCAAATCAAGTTACACAAGCATCATCTCATATCCCATCCAGTTGCATAATCACATTGAATGGGAGGGCTTTAAGCCTGAGGTTCAATGGGCGGAGCAACAACTTCACTCTCCCATTGGGCTTAAAAGGTCCCAACAACCTGGGCCTCCCCAGGATTCTGTTTTGTTCCCCACCATCCACCACTCCTCCTCCAGTGTCTCATCTCTCTTACCCGTGGGCTTCTTCCTAACCTACCAATAACAGATGCATTCATTCCTGTCACCTGTGGGGGGGGAACCTCCTCTAGGGTTCCTTGTGTCATACCCCCACAGGGTGGTATATCCCATGGATAGAGAGGTGGAAAGCCACAAAGCAAATCAAGTTACACAAGCATCATCTCATATCCAATCCAGTTGCGTAAGCACATTGAACTTTCAGTTTAAGCAATGAAAATGTGTGGTTTCCTGAATCTGGAAGTTACTCTATTACCTGGCTTGAGAATTTTCTGCATTACCTGAATAAAGTTGACTCCCCTGGCTTCAGCCAGGATTTTTTTTAAACAAGAAGAGTTGCTATTTTGACCCCCCCATGTTATGTTCATTGTAAACTGTCACGTAGGTCGGACTGTTATAATGAGTTGCTAGGTGCTGATCAGTTGCTTGGTTGCTTGTGGTTGCTAGTGGTAGCAAGGTATTGCTGGGTCACTAGGCTGCAAAGTATGCTGAAGTCGCCGTTCTTATTTGGAGCTGTCATGTACTGTCGCTATTGCTGCAGTTGCTGATTTTCCATTGCTCATTTGACAATCGTGATTTTAAAGTCGCAATTATCACATGGAACCGTCAGGGCGGCCTGGGAAGTAGAGGGAGTCAGGGGTACTTCACCCAAAATATGAGGCCTGCTTTGGAGTGGCAGGTCCTGGGGCACTGGTACATTGAAGGCCAGGTGGGTCACAGGCCATAATGGCAAGCCTTGGAGGGTAGCCCTCATGCTGGAGTTTAATGCAAGCCCAGGAGGTGTAAAAAGGGATGTGAGCAACCAGTGAGAAGGCCGGACCGCCAGTAGTATGGGACAGTGTGCTAGAGCACAGACAGGTTTTGGGTCCTCTGAACCAGTGGGGCTGAGGAGAGGAGAGGCCAAGCCAAGTGAAGGTAGCAGGTGCTGAATTAGCACCGGTACAGTGCCCAGTTGTGGGTTATGGTGCCTGGGTCATCAGGAAAAGTTGTGGAAGTCCCTGTGGCATTTGCCAGCACCCAGGTTTCCGGGTTGGGGAAGTAGCCTGCTTTCCCAAGCCAGTTTTGGGGGGACGACCAGTGCCAGTGAGACAGTGGGTAAACCAGGACTAAGAAAGAAAAAAGTCTTGGCTTACTAGATCCAGAGAAGCCAGGAGATTGCAGCGATCTGAGTTCAAGTAGGTCTTGGGTAAAGCATCCAAGAGAGAAAGATGGGAAAATCCTTGCTTGTGACTGCCTTAGTGCCCATAATTTATGATGCCTTAAAATGTTCAGCGAGTATGTGTAAACGTTGATTAGCTCCATGGAGCTGCTTTATTTATTTAAAATGAAGTGTGTGATCCCTGCATTGCTGGGAATCATTGGTGGTGCAGCAGCAAAATAAAGAAGCCAGCATTGGGAGGAAATAATAGTGCAGTGCCTTATTTAAACTGAGAGGGGGAAGCAAATGAAATTAAATTCTTCTTCTCCCCTTTATGTTCAGTTAAATTAGTCAGGAGTTACATTCCAGATTAAGATTTAATTCCACCTGTGTCCGGTTCTAAAGGGCTCATGTGGGCTCCAGAGAGAGTAGTGGTACAGTGTGGAGTCCCTGGTCCAGTTTGTAGCCTTCGGGGTGAACAAAAAAAAGAAACCAGATTGAGGGTGAAGGTTAGAGTGCACGTGTTTTGAAGATGACAGAAATGGTAGGATACAACTTTCCCTGCCTTATTTGAAGTGCATTGGTTTCGTATGTTAGTGCTTGAGGGTATACATCATTTATTGCCTCGGACCACCTGCGAAAGAAGTTTATGCCCCTAGATGGAGGCATGGGGGTTACACTGGCCTTACATTTTTGAAATGCCCTATTTTTGTCTTTGATTTTTGACACTACTTCTTTTGTGAACAGAGTGGCTTCCTCTTCCTTTTTGTTTTACTGACCAACTTTGTGCATTGTGGTGTTACTGTAGTTAATGCATCCTTTATCTTACTCCAACATTCTTCAATGTTTTTCTCCTGTATTATGTGCCAATAAGGGTTTTACCATTTATTTCATTATTGTGAAGCAGGCCTTTTTTAAAGTTGAGGATTTTCACTTTTGTATGACTGAGTTCCTCAGATTTTCTGATGGTGATCCAGACTGTTCATTGTTCACTCGATCCCGGATGGGTTCCTACATGAATGTCTGAGATTCTATATCTGTTTAAAAGTATGAGGTCTAGTATTACTCAATTTGCTTCTTCTCTGATGGGGGATGTCACTAGTTGTACTAGTCCCTCCCCCCGTAGTGCTAGATGAATTCTTGGCTTTTCTCAGATGAAGTCAAGTAGGCTGTCCAATCTCTCATGTAGGTTGAAGCCCCCAAGCAGTACCAGAGCTCCTTTGCCAGCCATAGTTAAGATGGTCTTTAGAAGTTCTTTGTCTGTGTAATTATTTTTTGGGGGGTCTATAGACTATGTCGACTTAGATAGGGTCTTTATCCTCTGATCCAAGTGTGATCCACAGGGCTTCAGCCTCCCTGGATGCAGCCTGAATTTCTATGGCTTTGATGTCATTTCTGTCATACAGAGATACTCCCCCCCTTCCTTCCCTTGTGGTCCCTCCTGAAGAGGGTATAGCCTGGGGTAGCTACATGCCAGGTGTGGTTCTCACTGAACCATGTTTCTGTTACTGCAACTAAATCCAGTTGTGAGTCTAGTATCATGGCAGTGAGATCAGGGATTTTGTTTACAAGACTGCAGGCACTGAGGCACATTGCTCACCATCCCTGTTGATCTCCAGCTACAGTGATATTTCTGTGTATTTTGTATTTTGCTGTGCTGCATGGGTCTGACTGTGTTTTTGGTTTTGAATGACGGTTCTTGTTTATCTTTACTTGATTTGAGGCAGACATGTTAGACAATGACTAGGGAGGGTGAGCAGTTGTGTAGATTGATGCTTTAGGTGATGCTGACCTCTCCCCTTCTATAAGTTTAAATAATTTAGGAAAGCATTGAATTTCTGGCCGAGCACTCTGGTCCCCTCCTTTGTGAGGTGCAGGCCATCAAACTTAAAAGAACTCCCTTTCCCAGAAGTCCTGCCAGTTACCCATGTACTGATGCCCTTTTTCCTGGCAACAATCTCTGAGCCATGTTTTGATCTCAGTGGTTTGATCTTCTCACATGCAGGCTCATAACTTTGGTAATTTTCAATATTTTACCCCCACATTTACAACACAGCCATATACAGTATCTACAGCACCTCGTGAATGTGACCATTGTCATTTTTCAAATCCTGTCGAAATTATTTTTTTAATATCCTGAAAGGTGATTTTGTGAACCTGTGCAAAATCACCTTTTGGGCAGAAGTTGCAAATTTTCTCTACATTGTTCATGAGGTAGTGTCATAAGAAGGCTATGTTGAAAATCTGGTGTAAAAATAAAAAAAAAAACAACAAAGCTATTAGTCTGCATTGAGGTTTTCCAACTCAGGCTCAAAATTTTAGTAATTTTCAATATTTTGACCACAAATTTACAACATAGCCATTTCTTTACAGCAGCTCATGAATGAGACAACTGTCATTTTTCAACTCTGGCCCAACATGTGCTTTTGTGTACCAAAAGTTGATTTTGCAGTACCTGTGTAAAATCACCTTTCAGGTAAGAATTGAACATTTGCTCTTCCTTTCTTCATGAGGCAGGGTCATAACAAGGATATGTTGAAAATTTGGGCCCAGATTTTCAAACTGCACCAGTCTGTGGCGCAAGCCTGGGCACAGCGCAACTTGGCTGCGCAGGGGCGTTGACTGGGCGATATTCAACAGAGCTGTGCAATATCACAACCTGGCCAACCGCAGTGTGCATGGTGCAGTTGCACTGCACCAGTGCAAGTGGCCAGAGTGGAGCAGGGGGAAGTGCTAGCACAAGTTCCATTGTGCCATGCGCAGCAACCACAATATTCAAAAGTGCACATGCAAATGGGGCCATAATATATGCAAGGCACAAATGGGGCCATTTGCATGTCATTATGGCCCCATTTGCATGCAGGTATGCTGATACCTGGCGACTTGTGCCTGGCGCTGCCAGGCACCAGCCATCAGGGACTGACACCCCCTGCACAGCACGGCAATGTGCTCCACAGCCAGATCGCGGGCTTCAGTAAATAGAAAATAACATCCTATATCCCTGATGGTCCAGGGGACTGCTCTCAGCCTGATTGTGGGCATTTGTATAAAAAAGTACATCCACTATCCCTGGTGGTCCATTGGGCCCCCTTCCCTCCCCACTGCTCCACTCTCCCCGGTCAGCGGCGGGCGGCAGCACCCCACCCACCTGCCACCCCACCACCCGCCGACTGACACCGGAGGGTATGCAGCCCATACCGTACTACACATTCCAGATATGTGAATAGATCATTCGCATATCTGGAATGTATCAGCTCTGATAAAAGCTTCACATGCCCATTGGCTCACATGTGGACCAATGGGTGTACAGCCCTACCTATGGTGTCAGTCTGTGGGCAGCAGGGTGGCAGGCAGATGGGTGCTGCTGCCTCCGCCGACCGGGGACAGGGCGGTGGGGATCAGTGGGAGGGTGGGGAGGGGGTTCCACTGGACCACCAGGGATATTGGACGTTATTATTTTCAACAGATGCCCACGATCAGGCATGGGGGCACCACCATGGAGGTGCAGCAGGAGCTCGGGTGGCCACTCACAGGTGGCAGCTGCCGTGTTGCGCCCTGCAATATGGCAGCTAACCTGTGGGTGGTCAGCCATTGTTCCTTTTTTTGGGGATCAACTTTGTGCGGCGCAAGTAGGGGTTGCACATGCATGGACTCAGCACATCCTGGGCTGAATATCAGAATGTGCAGAGTATGCATGGGCACACCCCCCCACCTGCACCGCATACGTTACTGATGCACTCTGGAGCATCTGGATTTGTGCCAGGTACAATTCCCATTTGAATATCATGCTGGGGCACATCCCTTTTGAATATCTGGGCCTCGGTGTCCAAATATTACAAAACAATAAATGCATGTGCTTATGTAACATTGTCCTAATGTACAGTGGTGCCCAGCAGGATGAAGCGCAGCACTGCAGAATTCTGCAGTAGAGCTACTGCAGCAAACAATGCAATTTCAATGGGAGTTAATCCCTTTTGTCGTGCAGTAAATCTGTGACACTGCACTTCATCCTGGTGAGCTTGACTGTAGGCTTGTAACTTTGGTAATTTTCAATATTTTTAACCAAAATTCCTCCCATGCAACCCTATTGGCTCTGGTCAGAGTTTGTTTAAGAAGTTTATTGTTAGCAAATTGTTTAAACCCCTAGAAAAGAAGTGATTTATTGATAATGACTTACTTGATGTTTAGCATAGCTAGTTCTGCACCTTACAAATGGTAAGATTTTATTCCTGAACCACCACTCACTAAAACAAAAATGGAGTGATTTTGAGAATATGTCTTGTTTGCTTATTAAACTGGCTATCTTTTCTCAGTATTTCCTGATCTTTAAAAAATACATAAGTAAAAAAAAAAACTTTGAATGGGTGAGTATTTTCCAAATGCCATTTTCTTCTGTCAGACCATCAACTGGAGAATAACCTGTCACTGGCATTCCACACTCATGCTGGCTAGTTCTATGGTTAAGTGCATCAAGGTCGCTGAATGAACTCTCCAATGTATGTGAGCACTAATGTCTGATGTCAGCTATTCACAACTAGTGCCAAATCTAAAATGTTTAAAACATATTAAATAAATAGATCATTTATTAATTTTCCCCAGTCCTCACTCAACTTTAGGCATCTATATTCCCTACAAAAAAATGGCACATTTTTGGGAGCTCAGGCAGACTCAGTGGGTGGGATATTCAGAAGGGTTGTGCCCCGGCGCGATATTCAAAAGGGGAAAGTGTGTGGCAGAAATCCCAATGTGCAGGGGTGCATCAGTAATCCATTCACATATCTGGACTGTGTAGTACGGTATAGTCTGCATGCCCATTGGTCTACACTGTGGACCAATGGGTGTACAGCTGTACTGTATGCAGTCAGTCGGCGGGCGGCCGGGTGGCTTGAGGGTGGGGAGCTGCCACCTGCCACTGACTGGGGGAGTGGGGTGGTGTGGCTCAGTGGGTGAGTGGGGGGGTACTGCTGGACCACCAGAGATGGTTTGGACATTTACTTTTTATACATATGCCCACAATCGGGATGGAAGCAGTCCACTGGACCACTAGGGATATTGGACGTTTGAATATTATACTTATGCCCGCGATCAGGCTGGAAGTGGTCCACTGGACCACCAGGGATATTGGACATTTAAATATTATACTTATGCCCGCGATCAGGCTGGAAGCGGTCCACTGGACTCCAGGGATATTGGACATTTAAATATTATACTTATGCCCACGATCGGGCTGGAAGCAGTCCACTGGGCCACCAGGGATATTGGACATTTAAATTGTATACCTATGCCCATGATCAGGCGTCATAACACGTTGCCATTGGGGGCAGGGGGTGTCAGTCCCCGACGGCTGCTGCCTGGCAGGGCGCCAGGTGCAAGTCACCAGGGATCAGTGCACTTGCATGCAAATAGGCCATAATGACATGATGACATGCTAATGGCCCCATTTTCACCTTGCATGCATTATGGCCCCATTTGCATGTCCACCACTGAATATCACGATTGATGCACCTAGCGCAATGGAACTTGTGCTAGTGCATCCCCCTGCTCCTCTCTGACCACTTGCACTGGCACAGTGCCACTGCGCCATGCACAATTTGGGTGGCCACAGTGCCATATTCAATGGTGCTGAGCCATGGCGCAGCACCATTTAATATCACCCAGTCCTCGCCATGGCACATCCCAGTTGCACTGCGCCCGGCTTGCGCTCCTGCCAGGCGCAGTTCTGAATATCTCACCCTGTATGTTTTATCACTTTTACCATTTCAGTTCAATTTTAACTAGAGAGTTACTATAATGATCTGTGCTGTAAATTATTGTTCAGTTTGGAGAAATAGAGTCAAAAATAAAAAAATAGGCTTATCGATGTTAGGAGCTATAAGAAGTACCAAACTTTGTGTCAAGATTGTCAGCAAATTCTCATTGCTCCACCAATTGTTGGATCTACAGACACTCGTGTGCCTTGATCTTCCTGAACAGTCTCCTTGTCCATTCAGATATTCCCTCCAGTTCAAGTATCCAATCCATCTGTTCTTGAATCCAAGTTCCTCCTCTTCTCCTTTTCAAGATCTTGGTTTTCCAGTCTACCTTTACTCATGTTCCTACTCCTCCAGGGCTTAGTGGATGGTCCCCAGACCTGATCTCTTCATCTCTGCAGTCACTCCAGTTTCTAGGCTATGGTCTAGGCTTTTCTCCAATTGATGGTTTGGTAATCTAGTAAAAAGAATAAAAACATCCACAAAATGATTTGTCCCAGTGGGATATGCCCTACTTATACATAAGGATTTAAAAAGTGTCAAATACTGTGCCACAAAGCAATGATGTTTATTATTTAATTTTTATTTATTTCAATCTAGGATTAGAAAATACCTTTGAGCACAGTGGAGCTCATTTACAAATGCTCCACGTCAATAATGGGAAGGGGGGTTATAAAACAGACAGAGTATAAAGCACAATAACATGTACAGATAATATCAAATACAGCAAACAGTAGAACAGCACAATACATAGTAAACATAGGTGATTGCAATTCGATACATAGTTGGCATTCTACGACTTTATTGGTAAAAACGTGAGTGGGTAATCTCATTTGGAAATCAGGAAGGGTGAGTCAGGGGATGAAGAGTAGCAGCAGGACAGAGAACAAGGGGGGATGCAGCTGGGCGGCATTGTCAAGCATGTTGAGAGAGGCAGGAAGGTGTAGAATGGGTGGGAACAGGGCAAACACAGAAGGAGAAGGTGACAGGAGGGAGGGGATGGTGAAGTGTGGGGGGAATGAGAAAAGAGGGGAGGGGAAGAAGAAAGGTGTGGAAAAGAGTCAGTCAGGGGTCATAGTGGGTTAGCTAGTGGGACAGAGTAGGAGGGTCCAGATGTGACAGGTAGGGGGAAGGGTGATAGCGGCAATTGAGCAGAGGAGGAAAGATGCAGCCAGGGGCCTTGTTGAGGAGGCTGGGGAATGCAGGTTGCCAGATGAGGTGCAAGTCACATGACTAAGTAAAGCAGGTTCACTCACTTTCCTTCGAGATGTGCAGATGCAGGAGACACTTGAACTGGCTAAGATGAGGTATGCTCGTCAGTTCACAGTTCAGGCCATTCATCCAGTTAGGAGCTCTGTAAGGGAAGGATCACTGGCACTGGGTGGTCCGAACCCTAGGAACATGAAAGTGTTCAGAGACAGAAGACTGGGCGTGACGTGACTTTTGAGGCTTTAATAGAAGACTGGCGATGCTCATTGGCAGGGCTCCAAGCAACACTTCCATGGCAAGTATACATGAATGGTACTTGATGCGGTCTTGTAGTTTGAGCCACCCAGTTAGGGCGAATAGATCACAAGTATGGTGAGGTAGCCAGCGCCAGTGATATGTCTACTGGCTTTGTTTAGAGCAGTATTTAGTCTTTTGGGAGATATAGCTGTGGCAGCTCCATATATAACCAAGCCATAGTCAATAACAGATAGTACCGAGCTGTGGATTGTAAGTCTAAGTGCTTCTGGGGTCAGACTTTGTCTGTGTCTGTAGAACAGTCCTAGTTTAACATTTACATTCTTAGCATCAAATATCAATGTGTTGCTCGTAGGTAAGGTGGCAGTCCAGGGTTACTCCAAGGTATTTGAAGTTCTGGATTTGTTCAATGGGGGCTCCTTGGTTAATTTTAACTGTGAGGGCATGTGACTTGTGTGCATGAGGACAAATAACTAGTTGTTGTATCTGTTTTTAAACACAAAAAAGCCCAACATAGTTTATGCAGGTGATCTTCCAAGCTAATAATAAAGGAAATGTCAGGCAAGTAATCTAGCCTTCTAGCTAACAAATATTTCCTTTTATGTTGATAATTAGAGCTGTTACCCTTGAAGCATAAGTTCCCCGGTTAGATTTCCAGCAAAGGGGATTGTGTGCCTATTCAAGAGCGATAATAGACATATCAGTTTATGTATAGCATGCAGAGTTTATCGTGTGCCTATTTCACGGGCAGCTCTAGGCCATGGTCACAGAACATGCAGATATCAACATATTTGAATACCTGGATATCAGTGGGAATCTCTCCAAAGAGATTGATTTGATTGTTCTTTCTTCTTGTGATGATCAAAATCAGAAAAATCCATTTCTCACACTTTCCATGAAATTGTGTCAAATTCAAGCAATGTCAAAAACTCAAATAGTATATTTAAAATGGATCTTTTTGCTGAAATTCTGAATTTTTATGCACTCACATTTTAAACCTGTGCAATTTGGGGAATGATGTTGCCTTTTGAATAGAAAAGCATTGACAAAATTATGCTACATGTTGGTACAATTTTCAACAACTGCATACATTATAAAGAATCATGAATTTTGTGAATATTGCAAACATAATTAAAATTCTGTTAGAACCATTCTCTTCCTGGGCCAGTGATTTCTATGATATGATCATGGATTTAGTCATTTTAACATTGAGCACTAGAGCACTGTGAGACATTTAATGCTGTACTCAAAATATTTCAGTAGTATCTATTTAGCTTGAGGAATGAGCTTGCTCCAGTGTAGTTGATCTTGTTAAGAAAGGTATAGCTGTATGCAATGATTCTGACCAAAGGCAGTAGGTAATTTATAACGATAGAGAAGTGTGCGTGGTTCTCTCACTGGGGCACACCACAATTTGACCAATAAGACCAGTTTCCTGATTGCAGAAAATGACCTGAGATCTTCCTTTGAAGCAGCTCTTATTCATTTGAGAAAAGTGAAGGACAAACCCATGAAATAGAGTTTGTTTAATAAGATTAACTGTTGAATGTTATGAATTCACCAGAAGCTTCCCAAAAGCAGAGCCCACAAGGTGCAGCACAACTTTATTTGTTTGAGATGCATTACTGCTACAGTATCTATGCAAACCAATGTTTAAAAGGTATAAACAAGACAACAAAACTTTTGTTTGAAATAAAGCTCTCTGTGTAACATGGAGATTAATATGATTATAGGGACTGCAATTTGTGAGCAAGATTAAATGTAATCTATGTGAACATTTTTAATGTTGAAGATTTACAAAGAAATCTTATAATGTAATTGCTTCATAATGAGAGGCATTATAGTAATGATGCTTGTAAATTACATACAGCAGGAAGATAACAAATTTGCAATCAGTACCAGAACAGCTTTAGTGAAAGTATAAATTATTCAAGTTGCCTACAAAATGTTTTGCATGTTTATATATTTTTGTACAGCAAATAACTTTGTAATTAAACTAAATAGTGTCTGCGGACTGCTTTAAAAATGTCTTCTGTATGTAGTTATTTGGAATTTATTCTATTGAACCTATAGCTTGTATGTTCAAATGTTATAAAGCTGAGAACTCTTTCTGGGAAGGTAAGACCATACACCACATTAACACCTGCTTCATAACTTACTAATCACTTGAATGAGTCTGTTTTATGGTAGAAGGAGGAAGTAACAAAAAAAGTGGCATTGATTCTAGTATACCCACAACCTGTAAGTTCAAATGTTGTAAAACTGTGAGAACTCCTTCTGGGAAAGAGAGACCATAGACCACATTAACACCGGCTTCATAACTTTACCTTTTTTGTAGCAGGAAAATGTAATCCCAAAAAAACCAAAACAGAAAAAAAAATTACAGTAAGAACTGTAACTGGCAGGTGAAGTACAGCTTTGTGTATAACTCATAGTTCCCTAGGTACACACTGAGATTCACCCATAAAAGGCCAATTTCTAATAACAAATAACATATGACAGGGTACCTGGGTTTCATGAGATATTTGGACACCTGCCTAGGTTGTGATGCATGAAGCCAAGCCAAGTGATTTGAACTGGCTGATATGTGCATACACAGTATCTCATCATGCCCATGACATACTGTTATATGCTGTTATATTTATAAAATATTCAGAATTAAACTTAAATACTGTGGTTGGATGCAATTTATAATTGAACTATCTAGTCACCCAGCAGGGCTGGCCATCACTCCAAAATAAGGAGTTCCTACATACTGCTTTCTTGAGCTGTTTTCAGTTCCTATGCTGTAAATTCTGGCTCGGCAAACTCCACTAGTAGCTGAGCAGTTGTGTGACTGAATGTATATCTGTCATGGTTCTTTCAGTGGTAAACCACTTCATGCTTTTTTCTCTTGTAAAGCACTTCACAACCCTGCTACACAGGCAACACATGTTTTGAGATAGGGCCATGGTGGGATTTGTACTGACCCCCTTTTGCTTTAAAGTTGGCCCTTTAAGACCTCACTGCATTGCAGGTTCTGCTTCTCGGCTCCCCCTTAGGGGAAGAGATAGTGTTAATAAGCAACACCTGAACCCAATAAAGGAGGACAGAGAACAAGAAGAAAGCAAGTTTCTGTTATGTGGATACACAGAGAAGCTGAACTGCAAGAACCTTTGTATTAAAACTAAAAACAAGCTGTTTTTATGTGTGTTACTGAAAGTACATTATAGCACTTTCCATTTAATTAAACTGATGTCTGCAGTGTTCTCTTTAAGGGTGTTCCTTGAATAGTGGTGGGCAAAGTTCTTAAACTTTGCTACACAGAGTATTTCACTTATAATACAAAATGTGCATAATACTCCGCAACACGAAGCGAATAACTCCGCCTTTTAATTTTGACGTGAAGTTCCATTGATTTAAATGGACTTCGCATTAACTTCACCTTTTTATTGCTTTTTAAGGTGAATTTTGCAGTGATTCATGGGACGGCAGGTCACACAGGCTCTATATTGTCTTGCACAGTCTCAGTTCATCATAATGTGTATAGTGGAAAGCTGGAGACAGTTTGCTCTTACTGCTCTGAGATTCAAACTCTTTAAAAACCTTTAGAAATGCCTTTCTGCCTCAAAATCTTGTGTCAAAATTTAGTACATTGATTGTAGGAAACCCTTGTGTGTTTATATCATCAAGCGTTTATTGATTTTTGTGTGTATATTGAATGTTAATTTAGTACATTCAGTCTCTGTACTCTGACAGACAATGTAGAAGTGTGCTTTGGGGGAGGGGCTTATCTGTGGCGAAAGGAGATTCACAGTGAGAAAGGCAATCTTTCCAGCTATTGTTGGGTACTGTTTTAGTATTTGTGTGTTCATGTACAGTACACACATTAATACTTCTAGTTAGTTTTGAGCATTTGTTCCTGTTTGCTGTGGTGCTTTGTCATTTTTTCACTCTGTTTAAAAGACTGGATTGTAGTGTACTGAACTGTTAAATTTTCTGCCCATTACCTTTACTGTGTTTTCATGCCGTCAAGTCAAACACATTTTATTGTGGCACTGTAATTGCAGCACTCTTAATTTCTTCGACCATCTGTGTTATTTTTTACTACTTCTATCTAGGCACTGCTGTTACCCCCCTCCCCCCAGCAAAAGCAGGTATTATTTTTCCAGTTTTGGATTGCTGACCACTGGTTAAGGTGTTTTTGTTCCTGTGCAGCTGCATCTCTTTAGTGCGCAGCCTCCGTCTGTCAGTGCCACTGCAGCTCTTTAGGGCCCAATCTACATCTGTAAGTCAAACTTGTCTTTTTGCTTCCCATACTCCTAAAAGTGCCTAAATCTAAATTTGGTGTTAATTGTCTGTGTAATCCCAAAAAATGCCTGCAAAAAGATGTACATGAAAAGTTGTTTCTGGTTGTGGCACTGCTGCCAGTGCTAAGAGTGGCCATGGCCATGGGTGAGGTAGTACACAGCAGAAGGGAATAGTTGACGCAAGTAAAGGGATTTCTCTGACTATGTTTTTCACAGTGCAGTCGGTCACGCCAATGATGGCAGGAGATGCTGTTGTTCCTGCTGGTGGTGATGGTAATGAAGTTAGTGATGGGCCCAGCATGAGTATTGCTCCAAGTTCAACCCATGCAAACTTATGTGGGTGCCAAAATGTTGAAGGGTCTGAAGACGTGATTCATAGTGTAATTGATGTTACACTCCCCATCCCCACATTAGACGAACATGATTCTGATCATGACAATGGCCCACAATCTCATGTGTCCAGCAATGTTAAGGTTATGCTGTTAAACTGCTTTCTCTCCTCAAACTTTATCAAGTTCCAGTCCTGGCTCATTGTAATGCCCTTGTTCTAAATGTAGATAAGACACATGCAATGCCCTTCAGCTCCCCAGCCAGACTCAGAACAAACCAAAACCCCCACAAAATCTCTTGCCCTGATGGCTCACTACTGGTCAACACTAACTCCTTCAAATACCTGGGCATTCTGCGTGATGAATCTCTGGGTTTTTATCAGCACATCAATACTACCTGCAAAATTGTAAATGCTAAACTCGGTGGTGCCTACCGAACTAATTATGCCCTTACCCCATCAGCCATGCTCGCTGTTGAACAGGGCATTTTTCTTCTGGCACTATCCTATTGCTCAGTCACCTACCTTGGGGCATCAAAAATATCTCTTCACAAGTGGGACATCACCTAGAATAATACCTGCAGAAATGCCTCTGCATCCCCTCGCTACAAGCACCACTGCCAGCTCTATGCTGACCTAAAATGGTTCTCCCCCCTCTGCCCATCGGCTTCAGTCACTCAGATCTCTCACTGACAGCATTACAAGACATTGTCTTCCCCAGTCCCTAGCCTTTATCTTGAATGCACAAACTGTCTCCTATGAGCTTTGATCCACCGACCAAGTGCCTTTTCACATCCCCAGATGCAAAACAGCAATGGGTGCATGGGCTTTCTCACATACTGCACCAAAATACTGGAACTCTCTTCCACAAGCAATTCATCATGCTCCAACCCATGCCGCTTTTAAGAGGATGCACTGTGAACATCTACTTGGCTCTACCCCCGTGCCTGCTTCCAACCTCCATTGAACATCTATCCTCCTGCCTCACCTCCACATTTTTCTCTGCATTCTCTTCCCACCTCTCCTTTTCTACCTTACCCCTGTCTCCCCATCACCACTTCTACTCTTTCACCCACCCACCCTCCCTCTTATATCCTTCTTTTCCCTTGCTCTTCCTTCCCTGAACAAAAGAAAAGCATTCAACCCCCTGTTTCTTCATCTGGTTCTCTCCCTCTGAACTGTCCTTCCACTATCATCCTGGACATTTAGTCTCCTGGTTTCAATTAAAGCTGACAATCTATTTGTGTTTCTAACTCATTCTCCTAGTTGGACTTCACATCTGTGCCTAGCTAACCTATCTCTCCCCATCTGTATCATTAAGGTGAGTGAACCTGCACTTGATATCCTGTTTTACTGTTATGTTTTACTTATTGTTATCTATTTTTCACTCTTATGTACTGCACACTTGTTTGAAACTTTACTGACCTGTAGCCATTGTTTTTCCACCCATTGTTGTTCTTCACAAACTGTTTTGTTATCTCTGTAACCCCGTATCCTCCAGGGTCGTGCCTGAAAATAGGCATCACTATGCCTAGTGCACTTACCAGGTTACCAAAAGCAAATAAATAAATGCCTGAGCCATCAAAATATTCAAATGTTGACAAAACAATTGTGGATGATCATACTACATCTGTGGTTGAAACATGTTCACCACAGAACAGCATCCAAACTGAATTTGTGGATGTGGATGATGATTATGGCGATGATGCTAGTGGCCCCAGTAGAAGTCATAGATTGTGATGTTCAGGCAGAGTCCAAGTGTGCCCAACAACAGAAATCATGCAGTACATCACCCATTTCATTGCCACAAAAATTGGAGTCCAAAATGCAGCACTGGGGACATGTGAAAAGTAGGCCATCAAAATCCCTAGTTTGGGATTTTTTTGTAAAAGATGCAAGTGATGAAACAGTGGCAATCTTCCAGTTTTGCCAAGCGTGTGTGAGGCTTGGTAAAAAGGGTAGCCATCTTGGTAACAGGGGCCAGCATACACATCTGAAGAGCAGGCACATGGCACTGTGCACTTGGCACCAGAGGGGAGTTAATGCCATAGTGGAGCACTCACCCTCATCCACCTTACTGAGCATGGTATCCCCTTCCTTGACTGGAAATACCCAAAGTAGCCATGTGTGTAGTATTGTTGAAATAACACTGGACTATTACTAGAGACATGAGGAGGAGGAGGAGGATTTTGAATTGTCAAATAATGGTCAGACTAGTAGTGGTGGTCCAAGCAGTATTTCTAGTACATCAACCTCTGTGCTTAAAATGGGGAAAATAACATCAGTTGTTGACTTGTCATCCATGCCCCCATCACATAGCAAAAGCACCCTGTACATGGCAGTTCACAGAGTAGAGGCATTTGGCATGCCATGTGCAAAATGGGTAACAATGCAGCCCATGTTGCACAGTCTTTTTGCACAGAGCATGAAATCACCAAATCATGCAGTGTCATGTGAACTGAATGCTGCTGTGGCTGAAATGCTGGCAAGTGACCTTTTGCCCTTCTCCTTTGCAGAGAATTAGGGAAAATTTGCATTTTGCAGCATGCATCTGTACCAAATGGAAAGTCCCATCCAGGACATATTTTTCCACCCGTGCTGTCCCAGAGTTATATCAGACTATGACAGAGTCTGTAAGACATGCCCTTCAACATTCCTCATCACCTTATGTTCTTTTAAGTATGGGTATGTGGACAAGTGGCAAAATGGCAGGCAGTTCCTTTTTGTGTATTACTGCACATTGGGTGCAGGTACCAGGGGTTGTCTGTGATGGTAGGATTGGAAAGCAGTTTAATAAGTCAGACTGTCATGATAGCAGCCTTCATGGAATTAGACAGCATGCGATGTTTGCAATGCGTAGTGTAGCAGGGTTGTATAAAGGTGAAAACGTGCTAGACTTGCTACTGACAGAAATTGATCAGTGGCTGTACCCCCTCTCGCTAAAAGCTGGCTTTATAGCTAGTGACAATGGATCAAATGTCATTAAATGTACCAGCAATGGTGGCTTTGTGAGGGTTCCCTGCATTGTGCACTATTTAAATCTTGTAGTACAGGAGTTTCTGCAGCACCCTGACATCAAGCAAATGCTGACTGTTGCACACTGCATCTGTACACATTTTATGTGCTCTGCAAAGGCCCTTGACCAGCTTAGGCAGCTACAGATTCAAAACAGCCTCCCACAGCACCGCCTGAAGCTTGAAGTTGTCACAGACTGGAACTTGACACTTTACATGGCAGAGCCGTTGTATGAGCAGTACAAAGCCATCTTTGAATACCTAGTAATGCATACTAGCTGTGAGAGTTCAGGGGCCTCAATGTGTATGGAAACTGAACAATGGCAACTCATGGACTCAGTGATATGAATTTTGGGGCCCTTTGAACATGTCACACAGGTAGTGAGTGGTGACACTGCATCCATTAGTCAAGCCATTCAACTGTTGCTGGTGCTTCAGAAGACTTTGTTGAATTTGCAGCCTAGCCTTGATGTCTCCAGAGATAGGTCATGCAGTGCCTTATTGAAACACATGCTTACAATATTCAACTGCAATTTCTGCAAGTGCAGAATCTGGAACAACAACAACAATGCTGAACCCACACTACAAACATGGCATTACATCCTTACTGGAGTGAGGGCCAGATCAGGTTCAAAATCTGACTGGACAGCTGGTCCAATTGGTTCATGGGGTGCAAAAGTCATGTGCAAAGTTCTGCAAACTGCAGTAAAACAAGGCAGAAGGTCACTGTGGCGTAAGCACATCCAGTAAGGTGGCTGAGGGGAAATGGGTGGTGTCAGCAAAACAGGTTGCCATTAACCTGCTTTGGGGTGCTTTGTCTCAAGTAGGAATCTGTGACCTCGATGAATCCTGTGAACATGTGAATGACTCATCAGGACTGCATGCATCACAGAGCATGGTTGATGCCTATTTCAGAGAAAACAGATATCTGTCAGTACTTGATGATCCTCTGGTGTACTGGAGTGGCAAGGTGAATGAATGGACACAGCTGACTTCAGTAGCACTGAAGTACCTGACCAGTCCACCCTCCAGTGTAAGTGTGGAGAGGGTATTCAGTTCCGACGGGGCAATAGTGCATGACTGTTGTACTAACCTATCATCTACAAATGTCAGCATGCTGATAGTTATAAAAATGAATGAAGGTCACATACCAAGTTGAACAATGACATCTCTGTTTGTACCCCATCACAGTGATAGTTGCGCTGATGATGTGGGTGAAGCAGACCATCCTGGTGGCAGCATCAAGTGGTGTACCATTGAGGTTGATGATGCAGTCATGGGAAAATCATTTCCTGGTGGGCAGAACTCTGACCTTGAAGACTGCGAGGGTAGCTTCCTCCTTGAGCAGGATGAGAAGGATGTTGATGGTAGTGCATAACAGGATTTAAAGACTGTCACAGTTCTGTAATGGTAACATTTTTTTTGTATTTCATCAAAGAAAAACGGTGTCCTTGACTCATTCCATATGACAGATGTGCACAAATAATGACTCGTTATTCTATTTTACCTTACACTTTGTAGATTTTAGGAGTATAGTTAACAGAATGTGTGCTGTCATTAGCACACAATCAGCCTAATAAACACAACATGATGTAGCCACTTAAATCAGGCTAATTAAATGACAGATATCCTCCACCTGACACTGAAAGACTAAAACACACACCATATCCAGCCACCAGGCTTCATGACAGTGAGAGACAGTGATATTGTACCCATGCCCAGTGTATGAACCCACAGCCAGACACTGCCACCCATCTTCCTGAGAGTGGTAGACAGAGAATGTGTACCTGTGCCCATGCTCAATGTAGAAACCATCAGCCAGCCCTAGGCACCCATCTTCCTGAGAGTGAGACAAAGAGAATGTGTACTTGTGCCTTTCCCAGTGTAGGAATCCGCAGCCAGCCACAGCCACAGCAACCCATCTTCCTGACAGTGATAGACAGAGAATGTGTACATGTGCCCATGACCAATGTAGGAACCATCAGCCAGCAACAGTCACCGATCTTCTTTAGAGTGAGAGTCAGAGAATGTGTACCTGTGCCCATGCACAATGTAGAATCTGCAACCAGCCACAGCCACCCATCTTCCTGAGAGTGAGAGACAGACAATGTGTACCTGTGCCCATGCCCAATGTAGGAACCCACAGCCAGCCAAAGCTACTCATCTTCCTGAGAGTGAGAGATAGACAATGTGCACCTGTGTCCATGCCAGATGTAGGAACCCTCAGCCAGTCACAGCCATCATGCTTCTTATCAGTAATTTACAGTGAGTAGGTACTAATTTCACATTCTATGGTTTTTCCTTGAACTGTGGTATGAATGCTTCCTTAACCTTTTTGTAGATGACTTTGACACCAAATACCGGCAACTGATTTTCATTTTGTTTTCACAGGTTCCAGTTACAAACAGTGTAACAGGACAGGACTACTGTAATACTATGACCACAGAAAGGATATAATTTTCAGGTAAGTATCATAGAGGATTATGGCTGGGGATAGGGTGATAACCACACTGTAATCACCTCGAGTGGTTGCTACCAATCCACTCTTGTCTTCTCCTGGGGGATGGCTAAAAACCTTTGGGATAATGTAAAGGAGCTGAATTGGAAATCCCACTCCCCACCCCCTTCTCAACTCTCCTTTAATGAAACTGTCTGCTCTGACCCACTTGGCATTCCAGACTGTCTAAACCACACTTTCTCAGACCTTGAGATCAGTCCTGCCCAGTAACTTTTTTGACCCCATCCCAGTAGTACCCCTGCCCACTCTCCAGAGACCTCCTTTCTACCTACGTACCATCACCCTGTTGGAGGCTAGACCCCTTCTGCAAAAAGCTGTTAGTAGTAACAACCCCGGCACTGACCAACTGGACACTAAGCTACTTCATCTGATGTTAGATGCTATTCTGGTCCCACTTACAGAGCTGCTCAACCACTCTCTGTGCCTGGGGTCATTCTCCAGCACATGGAAAACTGCCATCATCACTCCCATCCTAAAGACCGGTGATACAGCGATCCCGGGTAACTATCAACCTATCTCCATCCTCCCCCCACTCTCTAAGGCCCTTGAAAAAGTAGTTGCCAACCAGCTTGCCAAATACCTGGCCATGCACAATAACCTGCGCCCTGAACAGCATGGCTTTTGTGCAGGTCACAGCACCACAACCGTGCTACTTGAATTCTCCAACTTCCTGCACTCTGCTCTTGATGCTGGAAGTCCTGCCGGTGCCGTGTTCATTGACCTCTCCAAGGCCTTTGACACAGTTTGCCATCCTCTCCTGCTTGACTCCTTCAGATGCCTTGGTTTCTCCTCGGCCCCCTTGCACGTTTCACCAGCTACCTCTTTGCCAGAACTCAATCTGTAAAAATCAATAGCACCCTATCTGACACATGACCTGTCCACTCTGGGGTTCCCCAGGGCTCCATTTTAGGCCCTCTCCTCTTTAGTCTCTACCTCAACTCCCTCCCTTGGCCTGCCCAAGTAAGATCCTCCTCTATGCAGATGACGCTGTGCTCTTCCCCGCTGACCCCAACCCCAACACACTCCAGGCCACCCTCCAACAAACTTTTGATAGAGCTGAGCATTGGTTCACATCATGAAGGCTAGTCCTGAACCTAAAAAAGACCAAAGCTATGCTCTTCTCGTATCACCAAAGCAAAGCCAGTGGTGCCCCTCTTATGATACTGCCTAGCACACTAAACCTCATTGAGCAGGTTTCTTCCTACAAGTATCAGGGCATTACCTTTGATTCAGTGCTCTCCTGCCATTCCCATATCAATGCCCTTTCTGCTGCCACCAATGTCAGAACTGGACTGTTATTCCACCATAGGGACTGCCTACCACAAGAGGCCCTTAGATTGGCAATCACCTCTTCTGTCCTGTCACTAATTGACTAAGGGCTGCCCATCTATGCTGCAGCCGACAACACTGCACTTGCAAGAATCCAGCTCTCTATAAACAAGGCCTGCAGGCTAATGCTGGGAGCCCCTAGGCACACCCATACATGCCTGCTGTACTCCACCACCAACTTGCTCAACCTTGAAAAAAAAGACTCCACTTTCAAACCTGCTTTCTTGTAAAAAAGACCCTTCTAGGGCTCTCCCCCCTGGGGTTGCCACATCCCTGCAGCATGCCTCCCCCTCAGCCTCCACCCACAGCACTGTCAAAGCCTCCCTTATTGTCCCCAGGGTAAGGACCTCAATGGCCCAGAGATCCTTTTGCTATTGGCTCCCTCCAGGTTCTATTCCCTCCCAGCCAATATAGATGACTCCACTAAGCATGGTCCTTTCAAGGTCTCCCTCAGAAGCCATTAGACAAGCACTTGCTGCTGCAACTGCACATAATCCCCCACCTGCCCCTTACCTTCACCCCTAAGCTGGGTCTGCCCTGTCTACTTTTGCTGTATATACCTGGGGTCTCATGCAACATCTACTGGCTAATGTAATAAAATATCTCTGGTTGATACCTGATGTGGTATTCGTGTACCTATATTATGACTACTGTGATCTACCTATTACCAAGCGTGTACCACCAGTGAATGCCTGTAACACTGGTTGCTTTTTAATCTAAGCTTTATGTACTGTACTGTTTGTTTGCTGTGATGTATTGCTCTCTTGATGAGGTGCCTTTGTAAATGAGTCTATGACTCAAAGGTCTGTAAACCGATGATCTAATAAATAAATAAAAAAAAGAGTGTGCACTCCATTGACATGTACTGTATGGGCATGATTTTTCTACAGCTTTTCATACTACTTGCTGTTGCAATGTATAGAAATCAAAGTGACTGCTGGAGTGGAGTAACAGCCACTCTTACTATAGCATTGGCTTTCATTTTTCTAAACTGCAGCTATAAATAGCACTAACAGCTAAAGAAAGATCGTGCCCATACCCGGTCAATGGAGTGCATGCTCAATATTCATTTTCTAACATCACAAAATTAACATGGGACACCTGCATGGGAGCATGTCAGTAGGTTCAGGAAATGCCTCTGTTTTTCCTTGGGCAGATTTGAGGTGCTGTATCTTTTTTATTGGAAGAGGAAGACCAGTCAGTACGGCTCTCAGTCACTGTCCACAGCTTAATGATCCACAGACATTGTAGTAGGATAAATTCTGCAAACATTATTTTACCAGCATACAGCTATAGGTGTCCCTCCCCACATAGCAAGCAAAACATTTTTGCGTGTTACCCGTGCTTTGTCAAGGATGAAGTGGTAATTGGCATTATACCCGGGACACAATTTAAGAAGTTTAATTAAAGTGACAGCATGAAACAGTGCAGATATAAACTACAAAACGTTTGTGCAAAGGATAATAATAAATAATGATAATAAAGGGGTATGCTATTAAATAATTGTAATTGATCTATGTGTATGTATGTATTGTACCACCAAAGACAGGTCTATAATCTGTGTGACGTTGAACGTAATGTAAGATCTAGTAAAAGGTGTCTAAAAAACAAATCACATTTGCACCAACTTTTTGCACTTTATATCTGCGCTTTTTGGCACTGTTATTTTAATTAAACTTCTTACATAGAACGTAATGCCAATTACCACCTCAGCCTTGACAAAGTGCGGGAACCATGCAACAATGTTCAGATTGCTATGTGGGGAGGGGCACCTCTATCTGTGTGCTGGTAAAACAAACTTCTGGGAAATGTATTCTACTGCAATTGCTGTGGATTATTAAGCTGTGGATAGGGACTGAGATCCGTATTGACTGTTCCTACTTTAATAGATGGGACCACATGATATTATTAATATCCCTCAACACTGGACCAAGTCTGCTACCATACATGTTTGCAGGGGGATGGCTATCTGATAGAGTGCACCTGCTCTTTAACATATTACTGCACTGCTGCTTTAACACAATACGGCAGGAAGAAAACATTACTATGAAAAAAAATAATTTTCCTATTTGTAAAAAAGATTAATAAGTAGGAAAAGAAGAAAGGGAAGGGCAGCATTTTTTTAATGTTCTTTTCTTTAACCTTTTTTTGGTCTGTGTTTTTACAATTTTTTTGGGGGGGAACAAGGTTATGAAAAAACAGGGATATGAGGTTATTCTGCCATTGTACAATGCACTGGTGATGCCACACCTGGAGTATCGTGTCCAGTTCTGGAGACCCCGGCTTAAGAAGGACATGGCACTGCTGGAGAGAGTCCAGAGAAGGGCAACCAAAATGGTTCAGGAAATGGAGAGGGTGATGTACGAAGACAGGCTCAGAAAACTGAACATGTACACGTTGGAGGACAGAAGAGGGGGAGAACATGATAGAGACTTTCAAAAACCTGAAAGGGTTCAATAAGAGGAACACTGATGAGCTTTTCCAACTAAAGGAAAGGGGGATCAAAAGAAGCCATAGTTTAAAGCTCTCAGGGGAGGACTTCAGAGGGGAGGCAAGAAGGCATTTTTTTCACTGAGATGGTTGTGGCACCCTGGAATGCACTGCCTACAGAGTTCGAGACACTGAAAACAGTTGAAGGGTTCAAGAAGAGTTAGGACAGGCATAGGGGCAGGGTAAAGGTAAGGGGTAGGACAAACACTACTATGGATCATCGTGGGGAAGGGGAGAAAACTACAGGGGAGGGGTAGAGCAGTCAGTGTGCTCAAACAGTGAACTGTATCTGGTAGATGTGAGAGACCAATGTGTCTAATCGGCCAGCAACAATGTATGTATGCATGTATGTAAAAAGGAAGACAGAACACAAAATGAAAGTTATACTGAAAACAAAAGCACTACTGATCCAGGTGATTCAGAAGCAGTTAGAGTATTGCCATAATTTGGAGCTGATTACCCTTCATTCATTCAAACCATTGCTTCAGGTTTTACTCCACATTACTAAGGTGGTCTACCTCGCTCCACATCAGGCCCAGATTAGCCTGTGTGGAAGGAGTTGTTGCTTGGTTTCCCTGCCATGCAGGTATGGGAGCAGTCACTTGGTCCCTCGTCCTCTGCATTTCTTGCCCAGTGCAGGCAGAGGCCATGGTTCCACCTGTTGCAATGCAGGCACATTGTTGGCGTGTTCCATTGCCATGGCCTCCCACTTTGCATGGTGGTGGTTAGTAAGGTGAGTGTGCTGCCCACCTGTCCCAAGATGACTACCCCTGGGCCCACAATGTACCAGCACACTGCAGATGTTGCACTTCACCACACCGAGGTCACCAGGCAGTGATGTAAAAAAATGCCACACAACAGAGATGCATGGTGGACCTGGCACAGCCAGTGGGGGGGGGGTCCTGGATGTTACAGGCTGCTGGTTGACAATTAGGGGGGAACAACCTGTTAGTATTCTTCCTGCTGTGGAGGCTGCAGTAAATCTTGATGCTGCTGCTACTGAGCTGCCATGGCCAAGGCAAGTGGTGGGGGGGCAGTGCTAGGTGCCACCAGCAGAGGTGATTGCATGGCACCACTATCTCCACTTCTAGGGAGGGGCACGCTAAGAGGGAAAAAGTTGCACGGTTAATGCACACAGTGCCACCGCACATCTTTGGCCCAACACGATCTCCTCTAGGCCATCAAAAAATGGAGGGTAATGAGTACTAATGCCTATAGTCTAGGTAACAAGCTCCCTGAACTGCTGGCCTTGATGGAAGAAGGATGTCTGGATATCATGGCAGTCACAGAAACATGGTACACAGAGAACCATGACTGGGATGTCAACAAGCCAGGGTACATAATCTACAGGAGGGACAGGGAGGGTAGAAAAGGAGGAGGAGTAGCTCTCTATGTAAGGAAAGGGATGAAAGCAACAGAACTAAAGGGTAAACAGGGAGGAGAGGAGGCACTGTGGGTCACCCTGGAAACTGGAAATGGCACCACAATCTGCACCGGGGTTGTATACAGACCCCCATCTCAGTGAGAGGAAATGGACAAGGAAATGATAGAAGGCATCCTTAGGATTTCAGAGAAAGGGATATATTGCTGATGGGGGACCTGAATATGCCAGATGTTAACTGGAACACCTTTGCCACACCAACATCCAAGAGCAGCCCATTCTGTATGCTCTACAGGGGGCATGCCTCAGACAGCTAGTGTTGGAACCCACTCAGGAGGGAGCAATCTTAGACCTCATAATCTCAAATGGGGATGGAGAAAGGATCTTAGATCTAGAAGTGGGTAGCCATCTGGGAACAAGTGAACACTAAACAGTGTGGTTCACGATAAACTCAACTGTAGAGTCAAGCCATACATAAGTGAAGGTGCTGGACTTCAGGAGGGCTGATTTTGTCAAAATGGGAGAGTGCCTGAGAAAAGCACTAGCAAACAGGCAAGAAGGAGGGGTGGAGCAACAATGGAGGAACATCAAAACTGCCATCACAGAATCAACAAGCCTTTGTGCGAAGCAAATAAATCAAAATGAAAGAAAACAAACATTATGGTACTCAAAAGAGGTGGCAGGGAAGGTTGGGGAGAAAAAGATAGCATTCAGGAAGTACAAGGAAACATAGAAGAAGAAGGACAGAGAACTGTACCAGTTAAAGCAGAAGGAAGTGGGGAAGACAATCAGAATAGCAAAGGTCCAAACCAAGGAACAGATAGCCAATTCAGTTAAGAAGGGGGATAAAGCCTTTTATAGCTACATTAGGGAGTGATGAAGGACAAAGGGAGGGATACTGAGGCTGAATAAAAAGGAGGGTGGGTGGGCAGAGAGGGACAGTGAAAAAGCAGGGATACTGAATGAATAATTCTGCTCAGTATTCACAAAGGAAGAGGAGGGGGAGGTACCTAATCCAGTCAATAGAAGCACTCTGGATAGGGGGGGTCGATTTCAGTCCTTTCACAGAAGAAAGGGTTCTGAAAGAATTCCTAAAACTGAAGGTGGACAAAGCAATGGGGCCTGATGGGATTCACCTCAGAATTCTAAAAGAACTAAGAGGAGAACCAGTAACACCACTGACTACCTATTTTAACAAAATCATGGGAGGATGGTGTGGTACCAGAGGATTGGAGGAGGATGGATGTGAATCCCCTTCACAAAAGTGGGAGCAAGACAGAGGCAGGAAATTACAGAACTGTCAGTTTGACCTTTGTGGTAGGGAAAATGATGGAATCACTTCTGAAGGAAAAATTGTTGAGAACCTAGAGGCCAGTGGGGCACAGGACCCAATGCAGCATGGATTCACAATGAGAAGGTCATGTCAGAAGAATCTAATTGATTTCTTTGACTGGGTGACCAAAGCAGTAGACCGGGGAGGGGCTGTGGACATGTCCTACCTAGACTTTAGCAAAGCATTTGACACAGTCCTGCACAAAAGATTAACAAAACAAATTAGCCAGCCTAAGAGTGGATCCCAGGGTGGTAGCCTGGGTAAAATGTTGTTTGGACAAGAGGATGAAGAGGGTAACAGTAAAAGGAACCCAGAGTGAAGAAAGAGGGGTTACTAGTGTGGTACCGCAGTGTTCAGTACCGGGGACTTATCCTTTTTAATGTCTTTTTAAGTGACATTGCAGAGGGACTAGAAGGAAAAGCATGTCTCTTTGCAGATGACACAAATATCTGCAACAGGGTTGATACACAAGATGGGGTGGAAAGGATGAGAAGGGGCTTGGTAAGGTTGGAGGAATGGTCAAATGTATGGCAGCTTAGATTCAAGACAAAGAAGTGCAAAGTAATGCACCTGGGAAACAAAAACCCAGTGGAAGAGTACACAATGGGGAGTGAGATACTGACAACAAAAATGGAAAGAGACCTGGGGGTAGTTATATCAGATGACGTAAAGGTGGGCAAGCAATGTGAGAAGACAGTAATGAAGTTTGGGGGGGGGGTTCTGGGATGCATAGGGAGAGGCATCACCAGTAGAAAACAGGAAGTTGTCTTCCCTCTGTACAGACAATTGGGGAGACCCCATCTGGAGAAATGCATGCAGTTCTGGAGACCCCATCTCTGCAAAGACATTGACAGGGTGGAGGCTGTCCAGAGAAGGGCAACCCAAAATGGTGCAGGGTCTGCACCAGAAGAAATAAGAAGAGAGACTAAAGGAACTTAATATATATACCCTCAAGGAAAGGAGAGAGAGGGGGGACATGATAGAAACTTTCAAGTACCTCAAGGGAATCAACAAAGTCCAAGAGGGTAGCATCTTTCAGAAAAAGAGATGTGCAACAACAAGGGTGCACAATTTGATGATACAGGGGGGATGGCTCAGAGGTAATGTGAGGAAGCATTTATTCATGGAGAGGGTTGTGGATGCATGGAACAGCCTTCCTGAAGAGGTCATGGAGTCAAAAACAGTGGGGGAATTCAAGAACGCATGGGACAGAAATAAGGCAATTCTAGTGGGGGGTAGGAGGAAGTAGGCTATTGGTTAACTAGGATCTGCAGCTTATCCTGTAGGTAGGGAAATGGGCAGACTAGGTGGGCCAAGCGATCCATATCTGCCATCAAATTCTTTGTTTCTATGTTTCCATGTTATGCATCCCAGAATCAAAACCACCTCTCTCCATTTTACCAAAAAAAGAAACAAATTAAAATATTAAGAACAACTACTAAAACAAAAATAAAGACAGGTAAAATAAGGAATCAGGAATAAAAACTCAAAAGGAGCACAACTCAAAACAAGAAATATGAAAGTAAACTGCAAAAAAAAAGCAGCAAATTCAATGGCAAATTGGCAATCTAAATCTCTCTCACAAAACCAGCTTTTTCTCCAGCACTTGTCAAGGTGAAAGTGAAACTAGTTCACTGTTTTGCCTGATTAACTTCCTGCCTGCCACATGTGACCTGCAGACTGTGACACATGTGATCTGTGGGCTGTTTCAATTCTCACAGACTTTGCCTTTCTGAAAATAAGGCAAAGTGAACGTGAAGTCACCAACTCGAAGTCAATCATGGGTGAAGTAGCCCATTTCAATGGGGACTTCGCATAGCCCCAAATGAATGCGAGGCAGGTGACTTCACCTCTATTTCGCTACGGTACAGTAGTAAAACTTTCCCTGCATTTCTATTCTTGAAATGCCTTCTGGTTTGTTATCATGTGGTTGGTTTTGGTGATGGGATTGAACTTTGCCATGTCAAGATAGGGATAAAATGGACTCAGACAAAGTACTGAAATAACTGAATGGCTAAGCAAGCACAACAGAAGGCTCTGCTGGTGCAACATCAGACTCAGAGCAACCAATAACTGGTACAACCAGGTAGGTAGCATACTCAGTGACCTTTTCTGAGGTGTTGCCTGTCTATGACAAGGGGGAGGAAAGGATGCTATGCACCAGGAGCTTTAACACTTGATTGAAGGAGAGCTGCAGAGAAGAGGGGTTCAGCTTCATTGGGACTGGGGTCCCACCTGGAGGTATGTAGGCCTATACAGGGGAGATGGCCTGCATCCATATGGGAGGGGAACTCAGGTCCTCAGTGAATGGTTTAAATGCCACATTGGCAAGCATTTAAACTAGACAATGAGGCAGCAGAAGGGAGCAAGGAGAATTAAACTGCCACCCCGCACAAGTAGTAGTGGCCAGTACAGAAGACTCTAAGGGAGGAAAATCACCAAAGGTACCTAACACTGGGGAAGGCAGAATGGTAGAAAACAAAGAGGGATAGGAATAGAGGCAGAGGAGGTAAGGAGAGTAGGCACGAGGGGATGGTGACTAGTGGGGTGCTACAAGGATCAGTACTGTGGCTGGTCCTCTTTAATGTCTTTATTAGCAACATTGCAAAGGGATTATAAGGGAAGGTATGCCTTCTTGCAGATAACACAAAGATCTGCAACAGGGCTGACACTCCAGGGCACATGAAAAGAATGAGGAGGGATCTAAGGAAACTTGAAGAGTGGTCAAGAGTATGGCAATGAAGACTCAATGTGAAGAAATTCAAAATCATGCACTTGGGGCACAGAAACCCAGGGGCCGAGTACATGATGAGAGGAGAGGTACTGACAACCACCAAACAGGAAAGGGACCTGAGGGTAATCATATCTGATGACCTAAAAGTTGCCAAGCAGTTTGACAAGGCATTGGGGAGAACCAGTGGGATGCTGGGGTGCATAGCGAGAGGTATCAAGAGCAGAATGAAGGAGGTGGTGATACCACTGTACAAATATTTTGCTGAGACCTCACACCGAGTACTGTGTCCAGTTCTGGAGGCTACATCTCCAGAAAAACATAGAGTAGAGACAGTCCAGAGGAGGGCATCTAAAATGGTGCAGGGACTGCACCAAAAGCCCTATAAAGAGAGACTTATGGACCTCAATATGTAGACCCTGGAGAAGGGGAGGGAAGGGGAAGGGAGGGAGAGGGAGGATATGATAGGCTTTCAAGTATCTCAAGGGTATAAGTAAGGTAGAAGAGGGAAGCATTTTTCAGAATAAAAGATACTAAAGAACAAAAGGCTCATGATATGAAGCTGGAGGGGGGCTAGATTCAGGGGAAAAGTGGGAAAGTACTTCTTCACAGAAAGGGTGGAGGATGCATGGAAAAGCCTCGCAGCAAAAATGTTGGGAGCAAAAATGGCAACAGAAATCAAAAAGGCATGGGACAGGTGTAAAGGAACCTTGGTGGTTAGGAAAGAGGGGGTAAAGCCATAGATCAAGTAGGGTCTTCAGTATTACAGTAGGTAGAGAAAATGGTCAGATTAGGTGGGCCAAGTGGTCCATATCTGCTGACGATGTCTATGTTCCTATGTTAACAGCAGGCTCAGCTGGTCCTATAGCAGACTGAGAGAAAGACCAACAACTGGCACAAAAGGCCCAGATGCAAAGGAACTGGAGTCCTCAGCAAGCCCAACAGCTGACTGAGAGAGACCAACAGCTGTTGCAGCAACAGGCTTGGCTGGCAAAACAGCAGACTGAGAGAAATCAACAAGTCTCACAACAGGTCCAGATGCAAAGGAATTGATGGCCTAGCAAACACAACTGCAGGTGCAGAAAGATCAGCAACAGCAGGAGTAGATGAACAAGTGTTGCAAGCACAGAATGAAGCTGTGCCCCAGATCTAGGTCACAGGGAATCCAGTCATGGTAGGGCACTAATCCATGTTAAGAAAAATGGGTCCTGAGAAGGATCCTGAGGCCTACCTTATGACTTTTGAGAGAGTTGCCACAACCACTGCCTAGCCATGAGAAAGTTGTGCTACCCGTATTGCACTGTGACTGACTGGAGACACCCAAGTTACATAAAGAAGCCAAACTGATCCACTGCCAGAGGCAATGATCAAGTAAAGGCAGCTACAATATCTTAGACCAGTTCATAATAACCAAAGAGTTACCAACTGAACTTTTGCACCTTGGGTTTCATGGTTGTATCATGTCCTAGAGTGCTGGCATAAAAATTACAAGATATAGCCACTCAATGGTTAAAACCAGAGGTACACAATAAAATGGAGATTGTGGATTTATTTTGCCTGGAGCAGAACCAAAACATTTTGACAGATACAGTCCATGACTGGGTAAGCAAACATGTACAGATCATTGTGGATGATGCAGTAAAAATCAAGCAACATTACCTGGAATCTGAAAGATCAGAGGCTGCTAAGAAGAGCAGAACACCCAATGAACCTTGAGTGGTGCTAGGGGAGAAGATACATGCAGAAGAAAGAAAGGAATTGGAGGGGATGGTAACATACGTAGTGGTATGGGTAAGTGGTTAAAGATCAATGGAAACCATTTTACACATTGTTAAAAAAAGCCTGAATTCAGGTCCCTTTGTCATGAGTAGTGTTTCCTAAAAACGTCATGCTATTTGGTTGTTTGGTTTTCTTTAAATCAACATTTGTAAACTTGTTCTGTACTAACTGGAAACAAGCTTTTTCTGTCCTTCTGACTGAGCCTTGAAGTAAGCTACTGCTTCAGCAGTGTGAGTCCCTACTTGACTGAAGATCTGTAAACTTCCAAATTAGAGAAGTCTGTAGAGTTAATTGTTTGCTAAACAGGGTTGTTTTACTAACTCAGTCTCTGGTATGTGTTCAGATGAATTAGCTATAAATCTACTATTTTGTTTTTCTAAACAACTGATCATTTGAATTTCAGTGCTAAATTGAAGAACTCACAAATTTCAGTTCATTGATGGTTTTTGTGTGAAAATACATAATATATAATTAGAAACAGTATAGAGCATCCTGATGCCCACTATCTTCTGCACCATAGTTAAGGTAGCTACACTCTGCTGTCCCATCCCATGCCCCACAAGCCCCCTGTCTCTTGCCCCACATTCGAGGCTGCTGCACCCTGTTGCCCACTGTCTCTTCCCACACAGTTGGAGTTTCTTCACCCTGTTGCCCCCATCTTCTGCCTGAACAGTCAGGCCTGCTGCACCATGCGCATCCCATCCCACAGTCAGAAATGCTGTACCCTGATGTCCCCCTGTGTCCTGCCCCCCAGTCAAGGCTTCTGCACCATCCTGTCCACAGTCCCCTGCTACCACAGCCAGGGCTGCTGCACCCATCTTCTGCCTAATTTGGAAGGGCTGCTGTGGTCTGTTGTGCCATAGAGCCCCTTGCCTCCACAGTTAGAGCTGCTGCACCATGCTGCCACTTGCCACAACAGTTATGGCATTTACTGCACCCTGTCTTCTGTCCCCCAAAGTTGTATCAGTTCCACTCAGGTGTGGCTGCTGCACCCTGTCCCACAGTTTAGGCTGCTATACCCTAATGCCTCCCTTCTTTCCTGGCCAAAGAGTCATGACTTCTGCACCTTATTGCCTTCTGTCCTTCACCCCCTTAACACAAGATGAAAGTATTTTTCTGTTTTTTTCTTTTGGGCAGTGCAGCAAAAAATCTGACTTTGGTGGCAGGAGGCAACATGGTGTAGCAACACTAACTATAGAGTCATGGGGCCATGGAGGCATGGGGCTGTAGGGTGCAGTTGGCACACAAGCCCTGATTGTGTAGACAGAAACAGGGAGCAACAGCTCTGGCTATGGTGCAGGGGGCAGACTACAGCATGGTGCAGAAGCCTTGAATGTGGAGCAGGACATGAGGGGGCATCAGGGCACAGCATCCCTGACTGTGGAACAGAATGTGCATGGTACAGCAGCCCTGTCCATTTTGGAAAATGAAGTAGGCAGCAGGGTGCAATCAAAGCCTCACCTCTGGTGGCATGTGCAGCATGGTGCAGCAACCCCAAATGTGGAGGCAGGTGACATGGGGCTCTAGAGCATTGCAGAGCACAATGGCCCTGACTGTGATGACAGAAATAGAGGGCAACATGGTGCTGCAGCTCTAAATGGGGGGGATAGATATAGTGCAACAGGGTGCAGCAACCACAACTGTTCAGGCAGTGGCAGCAAGGTGCAGTGGCCCTGATTGTTCAGGCAAGAGATGGGGCAACAGGGTGCAGCAGCCCTGACTGTATGGGAGAAAAGAGTGGGCAGCAGGGTGCAGCAGCCTCAAATGTATAGCAGGAGACAGGGGGCTTATGGGGCAGATGATGGGGCAGCAGAGTGAAGCTGCTTCAACTGTAGGCAGGAGATCGGGGCATCAGGATGCCATATAGTGTTTCTTGTTATACATATACATGATGTATTTTCATACAAAAAACATCAAAGAACTGAAATTTGTGAGTTCATATAGTACATGTGCCTGATATAGCAGAGTGTGGCAGGCACCAGTTTTTCAATCTGAGAGGAAAACAATTGTTCTTACATGAACTGATTTATTGAGGCTACATCAAAGACAAACTACTTGTATGAATTAACAAACGTTAGATTTATTTTATAGCTATTAACAACCCAGTGTTATATAGCTAGGAAAAAAAAACAGAATTCACAGCTGTGATATGGACAATCTGATTTCTCAAATGCTCACAACTTCAGTTCAGCACTGAAACTCAAATGATCAGTTTTTATAAGAACAGACTGATACATTTTCAGCTAATTCATCTGAACACAAACCAGAGACAGAGTTTGTAAAAACCCTGAACATCAAGCAATTAACTCTACAGACTACTCTAATTAGACGTTTACAGCTCTTTAGTCAAGCAGGAACTTACAATGCTGAAGCAGTAGATTACTCCACTATGATGTCATCACTTTCCAAGGCTCAGTCAGAGGGACAGAAACAGCCTGTTTCTAGTTAGTGCAGAGCAAGTTAACAAATGTTGATTTAAAGAAAACCACAAAAACAAATAGCATGACATTTTCAGAAAACGCTACTCATGACATAGGGACTTGAATTCAGGCTTTTTTAAACAATGGGTAAAATGATTGCCATTGATCTTTAAGTGGTGAAATATCACTTACCCCTTCATAGAAACAGAATCTGATAGCAAAGAAGGGCCACTTGGCCCATCATGTCTGCCAGTTTCTCACTACCTACATTACTACAGCAGACTGTACGCAATCTACAGCTCTTTCTCTCTATCCCTGTCCTTTACACTTTGATTCCCTTGTGCTTATCTCATGCATTCTTGCACCCCACCACTATTTGTGCCCCCACCATCTCCACTAGAAGGCTGTTCCACCACTCTTTCTGTTAAGACACATTTCCTCATATCTCTCTTGAATTTACCCACCTCCAGCTTCATTGCATGTCCTCTTGTTCTTAAGCACATTTTCTCCTGAAACATACTTCTTTTCTGTACCATATTTACCCTGTGAGGTATTTATAGGTCTTTGTCATATTGCCCCTCTTTCTCCTCTCTTCCAGGGTGCAAATATTGAGGTCCTTTAGTCTCTCCTCATTGGGCTTTTGATGCAGATCCTGCACCATTTTATTTGCCCTCCTCTGGATCTCCTCTACTCTGTCTATCTCCCTCCAGAGATGTGGTCTCCAGAACTGGACACAGTACTGTAGGGTGGGTCTTACCAGTGATCGATACAGCAGCAACACCGTCTCCCTCTTTCTGCTGGTAATATTCCCCTATGCACCCCAGCATCCCACTAGGCCTCCCTACTGCCTTGATGCACAGCCTAGCCACCATTAGGTCATCCCACATGATTACACCCCCCCAGTCTCTTTCTTGTTGGAGGTCAGAGATACCACTCCACTCATTGTGTACTCCACCACTGGGGTTCTGTGTCTTAAGTGTATTATTTTACACTTTTTTGCATTGAAAACCAGCTGCTATACTCTTGACTACTACTCTAGTTTTCTTAGCTCTCTGTTCATCCTTTCCACATCTCTTGGAATGTCCATCGTATTGCAGATTTTGGTGTCATCTGTAAAGAGGCAGACCTGTCCTTCAAGCTCCCCCACAATATCACTTAGAAGTACATTAAAAAGGACCTGTCTCAGCAATGATTCTTGAGGCACCCTGCTGGTCGCCCTCCCTTCCTTGGAGTAAACTCTGTTTACCACTACCCGCTGTTGCCTATCCCCTAACCAATTATTATCCAGTTTACCACCTTTGGATCCACTCCTAAGGTACCCAGCTTACTTACTACTCTCCTGTGTGGAATGGTGTTGAAAGCCTTACTGAAATCTAGGTAGCCACACCCACTACTCAAGCCTAATCTAAATCCTTTTTCATCCAGTCAAAGAAATCCATCATATTTATTTGACAAGACCTCCCTCCTTGTGGAACCATGCTGCATCATGTCTTGTAACCCAGTGGATTCAAGATACTCCATAATCCTTTACTTCAGCAGTGATTCCATTAACTTACCCACTACTGATGTCAGGTTGACTGGCCTATAATTGTCAGCCTTCTCCCTGCAACCACATTTGTGTAGTGGGACTGCATCCGCCCTCCTCCAGGCCTCCAGAACCATTCATGTTTCCAGTGTGCTGTTAATTAGAACCATTAGAGGTGAAGCCAGTATTTTGTTGAGCTTCCTCAATATCATCGGATGCCACCTATCTAGTCCCATTGTTTTGTCCATCTTCAGATTAGCAAGTCCCTTCAAGACTCTCACTTACAAAAAAGGACTAGTGTTCACCGCCTCACTCAAAAGCTTCTGTTACTTTTGTATGGCCCCTTCCCTTCCCTTCTCCTTTTTCTCAAATCAAATTAAGCTTTATTTATGTAATGCTATTCCCAAATGGATCATAGCATTTTATATAACACACTAAAACAGTTTAAAACAGAGCCAACAATTCTAAAATAGTAAGGATGTTAATTCTCAGCAAAAGCAAATTTGAATCAATAAGATTTCAAGGGTGATTTGAAGGCCTCAACACTGAACATAAATATTTGTTCAGGATGTCTACCTTTTCCTGGTCCCCCTCTGCACAATCTGCCCCTTCTCTTTTTAACATTACAATCTCACCCCAGTCTTCCACCTTTTACTTACATACCTAAAAAATGTCTTGCCCCCTCTCATTACCTCCTGGGCTATTCTCTCTTCAGTTTGTGCCTTTGCATTCCTTACTGCTTTCCCTGCTTCCCTCTATTTCACCTAATACACCTCCTTATCTTCTTCCCTCTGCATCTCCTTATACCTTCTGTCTCTTTTTCCTCTTGCTTTTGCTTACTTGTTTGATACTGAGATGTGTTGCCTTTATTATTCTCCCTTTTATTTTTGCCCACTGTTTCTCCCCCTCACTCAGACCATCCCCCCTGCCAAGTCATCCCTGAGGCATTCACCCATCTTTGAAGTCCAGGACCCTCACTCTTGTGTGATTCAGTTCTACAGCCATCCTTATATTGAACCACACCATATTGTGATCACTGGTCCCCAAGTGACTTCCCACCTTGACAACTGCAACACTGTCCCTGTTATTGACTACCAGGTCCAGTATTGTCCCATCACAAGTGGGTTCACTGACCAGTTGCCTAGGAACCCCCCTGAAGAGAGTCCAGTCCAGGATGTCTCTGCTACCAGCTGAAGCCACTGCTGGGAGGCTTCAAACTACATCTGGCTAGTTGAAGTCCCCCACTAGAAACACCTCCTTCTTTTCTGCAATCTGGTTAATGGCTTCCATCAGTACCTTATCTAATTCTTCTCCCTGTGCTGGATGTCTGTAGATCACCCCAATGTGAACAGTGGCTCTTTTCCCCTTCTCCAGCATGACCCACATTACCTCTGCCTGCCCCTGTAGTCCCTGTATCTCCATTGCTTATATACTTACCCTCACACAAAGCAGCACACTCCCACCTTTATTTCCTTCCATTCTTTCCTGAACAGTGGATAGCCTGGTATGGCCATATCCCAGTCATGGTTTTTGGTGCACCATGACTCAGTAATAACCAGATTGTCTAGGTCAGCCTCTGCCATGATGACCTGTAGGTGATTAATCTTATTTTCTAGACTTCTATTTATTTTATTTATTTCAATCTAGGATTACAATACCTTTGAGCTGAGGCTCTTTTACAAAGGTTCCATGTCAGAGTGTGCAACAGTCATCATTTTTAGTTACAAACATATAGTCATTGACTTACAGACATGTAATAAGCAGTACAAAGACTTGAGCTATGAACAAGACAAGGGAAGGGAGTGGGCGGTGGGGCAAGTGAGGGTAGGAGGTGAGGGGAAGAAGGTGCAGGGGTAGAGGGAGTGCGGGAGGTGGTTGGGGCAGGGGCAGGAGTGGAGATACGGGGGGGAGGTGGGCGGGGGTTGGAGACAGAGCAGCCAGGGGGCCTTGTCAAGGGAATATGACAGGTAAGGTGCTGGGGTGCAAAGACTGATTGTAAGTGCTGGGTGCTGGGGCATTTGCAGCTGGAACAGTGGAAATGTTAAGATGGGCAATCGCAGGATACAAGCAGTGAGAGGCATTTCTAGTATTTGCACACTAGCCTTCTACCATTTTGTTTCCACTCTGTTTGTTGCCCCTCTTTTTGTTTCCCCCTCACTCCTTACCCCCTCTATTTTTAATGCTCCTGTTCCTTTCCTGCTCTATCTCTACCACCCTTCTTCCTTTATTAATTTTCACCCTGGGGGATTCCTCTCTCCTTGGGTTTCCTTACTGTCTAATTCTCCCTGTGGGTGGGCAGCTTCTGACTCTCAGAGTTCTTCCACCACCCCTCCTTGGCTAGATTAAATGTTCATCAAAGTAACATTTAAACCTCCCACTGAGCACTGTAGTTCCCCTCCAAGATGACTGGAGGGTATCACTGCTGTATAAGTCTGCATCCTCTCAGCTGGGTCCCCAGTCCTCAATGTAGCTGAGCTCCTTCCCATCTGCACCATTTCTTCAGCCTTGATCTGAATCTCCTAGAACAGAGATCCCTCTCCTGTCCCCTGTCATGAACCAACAGCTCCTCAGCAAAAAGCCACTGGGCAAGCTACATAAGACCCCTCCATAGCTTCCTAAACTCCACTGTTCTATTCCAGCCCCATCCCCAGTCAGGTCATTAGTCCCCCGGAGGTCAATAAGAACCATCTCTTCCTCTGTGCTGCTACCCTAGCAATCCTCAGCATTTGTTTCCCATCTCTCCAGGCTGTGGCATGAGGCAGGCACCTAACCTGCCTCTCTCCCCCTTTCCTATTCCCAAATCTAGCCCCCTCTCAATTGAGTCCCCCACCAAAAGTTGTTTCTTTGTCCTCAGGGGTCCTCTACCAGCCTCCTTTGCCTCTCCACAATGGAAGGCCCCTCACATGCTCCTCAGTCACCATCATGGGTACCTTCTCCCAAGAATTCTGCCTGGCCAGAGTGGCATAGGAATTATGTTGTGGTATCGGTTGAGGAGTGTGTCTCTGTCCCACCACCCTCAGCCTGCCGGAGCCCTCCATAATCCAGCCACTACTCCTTTCTGGCATACTCTGAGGTAACAATATCAGACTTGGTGTCAAAAAACTATAACTACAGGGCCTAGTGGAATTACCCAAGTCACAAGATCTGACTCTCCAGTGACACAAATCTTGAGGGAGTGTGCTTGTCACAGACCTGAAAGTTAAATTGTATGTTTTCATTGAGATGAAGTGGAGCATATCCAGTTAGTTTTGTGACCCCTCCATGGACTGTGACTTTGTGGAATGCATAGCTACTGCTCACACATGAGTCCCAGGCTGAAAACTCATATACAATACCAGTTCAAGTGGGGAACCACACACTTACAACTCAGGTGGCTTCTGGCTGTGTGCATACATTGGCTAACTTTGGGCTGCTGACAGAATCAGAACGTATTGGAATTCTGGACTGATATATCAGTCTGTGGCACAGCAAAAGTTAATGGAATTGATAGTAGGACCCAACCTGTGTCATTGGGGAGATGCATAAATATTGTCTGCATGCATAGGGATACCTGTAAATACCCACCAGCTCCAGAATGGTTAAACCTAGGTAACTAAGCAAGAATAATGACGGTAGTAACTTCCAAAACCTTATCCTGCTCAGTAGTCTTGGGCCAAGACTGGGAAGGGTTTCATACCCTCCTGCAGAGCTATTGTAAAAGTATGTGCCCACAGGAGTCCACATGGACAGAGGGACTCGAACAGGTACCATATTTCATTTTAGATACCATGAACTACTGGTAGTTGCCCCAGAAGGGTAGCTCAAGAAGTCTTGGGGTCAGAAATGGAGGGAGGAAAAAGAAGGCACCCCTGTGTCAAAGGCTGCAGTGGCTTGGGACAGCAAAAACCCAGTTTCAAGAAAAGTTTGATATGACTCAGACGCGGAATCAGCATCCACATCTACAGGTTGTGACAGGATCTTCCTGAGGTTAGGCCATACATTTTTCAAAACCCATCCAATGTAATTTCTGAGCAAAAGGCTGATGAGGTTCTCTGGAATATTTACCAGAAGGTAGCTGTGGTAAATGGTGAAGTAGTAGATGAATGAAAAGCACATAGTTTTTCCAAGGTTTGAACTGAAAGATAATATTTTGTACAGGGCAGAACCCAAGAAACATATAAGAATTTTACATTACCTATTTGTGGTTCCCTGATTGCAAGAAGTGAGGTACGGAGACTGGCTATACTTATTGTTGATCATTTTGGCAGAGAGAAAACTGAGGAGCACATACTTGCCTGGTTCATATGGCCAGGTATATGGAAGGAAGTAACATATTTTTGTGTGCCCTGCCTGAGTATCAGTTGGTGGCCCTAGAAGTATGAAAAGGGACCTTTTGATACTTATGTCCATAACAGACAGCCTGTTTGAAAGAACTGAAGTTAATATGGTGGGATCCTTGATAAAAAGTACATTGTTATGAAAGAAACATGGCATGACAGTGTGTGCATTATGTTGAAATAGTTGCATGCCTCAAGTGCGTTGTCAGACATGAGGTACAGCAGAGTGCTGTTAAATGCACCTCTGAAGTGCAATTCTACCACCATAAAGGCATACCTTGGAGCGTCTTATTACGCTTATAAAATGGCGTTTAAATATTTGACTTAAAATAAATTAAAATGTGGAATTGCAGTATTTTAAAAAAGATAAAAAAAAGAACATTTCAAGAACTGTGGTTCCATTTTAACTTTAAAGACAAAAATAGTCCATATTCTGCTAAGGGGGCTAGCAACTTTAAAAACAATAAAAGAGAATGAAAACCACGTGTTGTACCCATTTTTATAAGAAAAACATGTGTTACCGTATTTGCATTTCAAATCAATACATGTACAGTATTTTGACAGTAATGTGTTCAAACTTTGTACCTGTCAAGTTGCCTTATTGAGGGAGCTGGGAGGGGGTAGATTTCACCTGAAAACACCCATATATGATTCCCTTGTATGGACTTTTATGAACTTCAGGAATGTACTGTATTTAAGCAGTTTGGGTCTGCCTCTGGCTTTGTAACTGTGTTCTTCACTTTTTCTCTCTGTTTATTTAGTATTATTGCCTTCTTTATTCATCCTGTTGCTTTTTCCATATCTGTCCCCACATTCAACATATGGAATGTTTAACATGAACAAAAGGGATTCAAAACTCTGCTCAATTCCACTGACAGAATGCTCCCACCCCAAAGGCCTCATGTGAAGCCAAAGCCTCAATTTTCTCTGTCAGGGTAAGCAGCACAGACTTTCCTGTTAAGCAGGTAAAGACCACAGGAATATTTTTCATCGTCAGCAAAGAAACACTAGTAATGAAAACTATGAACAATATTTGATGTTTCAAATTTATGTGTCTAAGGAAAGTGTGATGATCAGGGAAACAATGTTTAACGATATTTTTTTTTCCTTTTTATTTAAGGTAGTTTTATTTTTATAGCCTAGTTGAATATTTTTAATAAGAAAAAGTAGCAGTCACGTCATGCTTGTGATGTACAGTCAGTTCTAGTTTTAGGGGAACAGATCAGCTCATTGTGTGATATGGCTACTGACAAATTCAGTCAGATTTAGCACCCAGATGACCATGCATTATGCTGTAATAATGCATGGTCACCTCACTGTTTTTTTATACACTTAAATTTCTTTATTTTGACACCCATGTTATAAAATTGATTATGCCACATGTTACTGCAGCCCAGTCAGTAGCCAAAGAGTTTGTAAAAGTGTTTTTCAAGTTGCACTGCCAAAAAACATTCTGACTATTTAAGATACATAGATACATAGATACATAGACAGTGTCAGCAGATAAGGGCCTATGGCCCACCCAGTCTGCCCATTTAAGTTTGTAAGTTCAGTTTATGTTTTCCAGGAAGTCTGTTGCCCCTTACCCCTGACCTCCAGAATTCCTTTATGTCTATCCCATGCATTCTTAAATCCCGTGATTGTTTCAGCCCCCACCACTTCCTCTGGCAGGGTGTTCCACTTGTCCACCACCCGTTCGGTGAAGAAATTCTTCCTCACGCTTCCTCTGAATCGCCTCCCTCCAACTTCATCCCATGCCCTCTAGTCCTGGAACATCTATTTGGCTTAAAATAGTGCATTCCTGCACCCTGTTCCTCTCTGTAAGATACTTGTATGTCTCTGTCATATCCCTCTCTCCCTCCTCTCCTCCAGGAGTACATGTTTAGTGCCTTCAACCTGTCCTCATAGGACTTGTGATGCAATCCATGCACCATCTTTGTTGCCCTCCTCTGAACCTTCTCTACCCTGTCTATGTCCTTCCGTGGTAAGGTCTCCAGAACTGCACAGTGTACTCCAGGTACGGCCTCACTAGTGTCTTGTATAGTGGAATTATGACCTCCCTTTTCCTGCTGGTGATGCCCCTGCCTATGCATCCCAGCATCCTATTTGCTTTACCTGCTGCCTTGTCACACTGTTTCCCTGCCTTGAGGTCATCAGAGATGATAACTCCAAGATCCCTTTCCTGCTTGGTGCATGCTATATCCTCACCCCCAACTGATATATTGTGCCAGGGTTTTTGTGCCCCATATACATTATCTTGCACTTCCTTGCATTGAATTTCAACTGCCAAACCCCTGACCATTCTTCAAGTTTCTGCAGGTCCCTTCTCATTCTGTCTACACCCTCTGGTGTGTCTACTCTGTTACAGAGCTTTGTGTCATCAGCGAACAGTGAAATTCTGCCTTCTAGGTCCTGTGCAATGTCACTGATGAAGATATTGAATAGTACTGGTCCCAGCACTGATCCCTGTGGTACCCCACTGGTCACTCTTCCCTCTGTGGAGTGATAGCCATTTACCACCACCCTCTGTGTCCTGCTGCCCAGCCAGTTACCTACCCACTGCACTACTGTCCTGCCCACACCCATATTCCCCAGTTTGTGCAATAGTCTTCTATGTGGCACAGTGTCAAAGGCCTTGCTGAAGTCCAGATAGGCCATGTCCACTGCCCTCCCCTGATCCACCTCCCTAGTCACCCAGTCAAAAAATTCAATGAAGTTGGTCTGACATGACCTTCCCCTGGTGAAACCATGCTGTCTTGGGTCCTGTAGTCCATTGACAACCAGATGTTCCACCAATCTCTCCTTCAGTAGTGCTTCCATGATCTTCCCCACTACCGAGGTGAGGCTGACTGGTCTGTAGTTCCCTCTCCTCTTTGTTCCCACTTTTGTATAAGGGGACTACATCTGCTATCCTCAGTCTTTGGGTACCTCCCTGTTTCTAGTGATCGCTAAACAGGATAGCAAGAGGTTCAGCCACCACCTCTCTTAGTTCTTTAGGACCCTGGGGTGCACCCCATCTGGCCTCATTGCTTTATCAACTCATATTACTTCCAGTTCCTTCAGGACCCTTTTTCGTAAAGGGACTTGTGTCCATTTCTGCACCATTCTCACCCCTTGTACTCCATTCAGACCCATTACCCTCCTCTTCCTCAGTAAAGACTGAGCAGAAATACCTGTTCAATATGTCAGCTTTACTGTTGTCATCCTCCACACAGCCCCCATCCTCCCCCTTCAGTCTCACTATCCCTCCCTTTGCCTTTCTTTTTTCACTTATGTACCTGTAAAAGGTTTTGTCCCCTCTACCCACTGATTTTACAATGTGTTCTTCTGTCTGAGCTTTGGCTTCCCTTACTGACCTCCCTGCCTCCCTTTGCTTCTCCTGGTACTTCTCCCTATCCCCTTCTGCCTGTGTCTTTTTGTATTGCCTGAATGCAATCTTTTTGGCTTTCACTTTCTTTGCTACCTCTTTGGAAAACCATAATGGTCTCCTCTTCCTTTTCCTCTTGCTAACCTGCTTAATACATAATTCTGTTGCTCTTGTAATCCCCATTTTAAATACTTCCCACTGTTCCTCAACCCCTGATTCCTGCCCCATTCCCCTTAATGCCTCTTTCAAGTATCTCCCCATTTTCCCAAAGTTTGCCCCCTAAAATCCAGGATCGTGTTTTTGTGTGGTTTGGTTCTGCTCTTTCTGTGATTTCAAACCACAGTGACTGGTGGTCACTGTTCCCAGGTGCTCCCCACTCTTACCCCCATCACACTGTCCCTGTTTGTGAGCACAAGGTCCAGTATTGCCTTCTGCTGAGTTGGTTCCATGACCAGTTGCTTGAGGAAGGCACCCTGAAGGAGTCCAGGATAAATCTGCTCCTAGTTGATGCTGCTGCTGGGATGCTCCAGTCCACGTCTGGAATATTGAAGTCTCCAACCAGTACTACCTCACCCTTGTCTGCCATCCTCTGGATGGCTAGCATCAGCTCCCTATCTGTTTCTTCCTCCTGGGCTGGTGGTCTATAGACCACACCTGTGCGGATACTAACTTTTTGTCAAAACTTATGAGGTGGGTGGTGCTTTACTGAAGGTTAAAGAGCTTGTGAAGTGCCTAAAGCTCATATAAGTGTTTAAAAGCAGTCAACTATTATTTCTGCAGTACCTTTTCTTTTATCTTTGGTTAATTAGAATTTTTTTTTTATCTGGTGTTAGCAGCTGCAACGTGTAGAACAGCACTTTACCTGGCAGCTGACATACAGTATATACTGGAGCTCTGTTTCATCCATTATATCAACAGCATTAAGACTTCACCAACTATCACAATACAGCAGCTGAGGAATAACACCTCAGTAGTTTTGAGGTCTTTAATCTGTGATGTCACTGTCAGCAAGGTCACAGTTCTGATAATTAAGTGGAAGGAATACAACTAGATATGTCAGCTGCCAGACAGAGTGATATTTTACAAATGTAGTATATTTCACACATCCAGTATACTGCCACATAGAAAATATTCCAAAGAGGAAAAGGAAAAAGAAACATACTTCAGAAATCAAAAATTACAACTGAATACTTCCTAAAATTTGTAACATTTTCCTGTCAGTTATTTTTGATTTTGAAGTCTATCTGGGCATGAGTGTATCACCCTCAGACTGATGGCTTAGTGGAATGCTTTAATAAATCATTGAACATCGAGCTGTACAAACCTCCCAATATTTGACCAGCAATATGAAAAAATTCCATAAAGTTTTATTACTTGCAGACTAGTTGGCACTGGTTCAACCACTAAAAAGCATTATGAAATAGGATAAAATGAAATAACATAATTCACCAGACTGAAGAAAAACCCAAAACAGCAAGATGATGCAGTGGACCACACTGAGGGCTACTGGTTCCAAAAATTATGTACATTCAGTCCGTGTCAAAAATGGACAATGCTGCTTAGCAAGAGAATGTGGCTAACAATGCCCAAAATAAAATGATTTGTAAGGCCTATGTATGTGTGGAAGTTGGGTTCCAAAAATTGTGTGTAAATTAGACCAGGGCCACACATGGACAAGGCTTCCCCTTATGTCATGGATAAGAGTTGCACACACAGGTTTCATGGGCAACCCAAAACTGCTCAGGGCAGCTGCTACAGCCATAATGCTCTCGTTCACATGGCTCATTAACAGGTCACTAACCAAAGGGGCTGTACCTAGTAGATGGAAGCAGGCAAAAGTGGTTCCCAATCATAATGGGGGACGTAGGGAGTCCATGGAAAACTACTGGCCCATCTCCATACTATGTACGCTAGCCAAAATCCAGGAAAGATTAGTCTACTGCCAACTCAGAGACTACCTGGAGACTAACAAACTGCTAGTACATACTCAGCATGCATTTAGGAGAAGCCATGGGATGAACACAGCCCTCATCAGATTCTTAAATTACATAATCAGTGCCTGGGACAGGGACACTGCCACCGGGGCTCTTTTTATAGACCTGACCAAGGCCTTTGACCTAGTAGATCATGACCTCCTGCTAAATAAATTAGACAACTTGGGATTGACCAGCTCTCAATAAACTGGTTTGGTAGCTACCTAACAGAGCACTTCCAACAGGTCAAATGGAGAGGTGCTATATCTGAACCACTAATTATCAAGGAAGGGGTACCACAATGATCTATACTGGGCCCTCTCCTATTCACGCTATTTGTCAATGACCTGAACAAACACTGCAGGAGATAGTCACTGGTCCAGTATGCTGATGATGCAGTGATCTACCGATCCTCAGGTAGCACTGCTGATATTGAGGCACACCTCCAATCAGACTTTGTATCACTAGAAACCTGGCTGGCAGAAAACAGGTTAATCCTCAATGCTACAAAAATAAAGGTCATAGTCTTTGGCCCCAGAACACTTGGGCAGGACTGAAACTCCCTACTCTCAATTGTCTCCTCAACGGGTACCACTATTGAGATATTGAAATCCATAAAATGCCTGGGCCTGAAATTGGACCAAGGCCTTACCCTGAAGCTGCATGTTGACCGGGTAACCAAAACCCTGCACCACAGACTTGGTCTGCTCTACCGTCTGAATGACCAGCTAATCCCTGAATAGAGGATCATAATAGCCAACAGTATCCTGCTACCAACTTTGACCTCTGCTGCCTCATTCATGCATGGCCTGGGAAAGCAGGATCTCACTAGAATGCAGGTGATCTACAACACGGTGGCCCACTTCGCCACATAATCTCACAGAAGGAGACACCACTGTGAGGCACTGACCTCCTTTAAGTGGCCATCTCTTACAAATTGACTGCAGTACCCATTGTTATGCAATACATATAAGCTACTCAACAGCCATCCAGACAGACTGGCAGGGCTTCTGGTCCCCAAGAGAACAGACAGACAGCTCTGAACCACTGGGAGCAACCTCCTTGAAACACCAAGGATACGCACAACAGTGGGTGACAAATTCTTCACCCATGCAGCCCTGATGCAGTGGAATAAGCTCCCACAAAAATTACAGGATGCGACCTCCTTGGGAATCTTCCAATCTGGACTGAGGGCACACCACTTAAAGAATAGCACTTGTACATGTGCAAGAACACTGAGCAAGAGAGACTAACCTGCAACTCTGTGTTGGCTCAGGCCAGCCTAGTCCTCTGCCAAGCGGCGTCAAGTATACTGTACACTGACCCAATTGTCTCCTAATACCTCTCCCCACACTAATTACTCTTATTCCTAATGTATGAATGCTTAGACTCAGTTAGGTACTAAATGATGACCTCTGCACTGTGAGGATCAGATTGTAACCTGTAATGGTGAAATGCTCCTACTTGTTATGTACTTCCTCTGTGTATGAAATGCTTTACTATGTAACTAACTCCAGGTCACCCCTGAAAAAGGGACATTCAGAGCTCAGTGGGCTTACCTGGTTACCAAAATTGAATAAATAAATGTTCCTCCCAAAACTACCATATTTATTTTGACTATGTAGGCCTGGCAGAAATTCACAAAAAATGATTCTGAAGAAGATCTAGTGAAGGCAACAGTGCAGTATCCCACAGTGTGGGCTACCAGTTCCAAAAATTGTGTGCCCATTGGGACAGTGGCATGCATTGACAAGACTTCCCAGTATGTCATGGACAAGTATTGTACACATTGGTTTCAGGGCAAAATTGTCACAACAATTATTTATTCAGCCTGTATAGGCCTGCCAAAAATTCACAAAACAGTATAAAGAAGACTGAGTGAGAAAACAATGCAGCATCTCACAAGTTAGGCTCCTGGTTCCAAAATGTGTGTGCCAGTTCAGACAGTGCCACATGGACAAGGCTTCCCATTTTGCCATGGATAAGTATTGTACACACTGGTTAAGGGTAACATTGCCCAACATAATTTTTGGCCTGTGCAGAGCTGCCAAAACTTCACAGAACAGAAATCTGAAGAAGATTGAATGAAGACAACAGTGCAACATCCCACAGTGTGTGCTACCAATTCCAAAATATCGTGTTCCCATTGGGACAGTGCCACATATGGACAAGGATTCCATTAAAGCCATGGATATGTGTTGTACACATTGGTTTCATGGGAAACATTGCCCCCCAAATTATTTATTTGGCCTGTGTAGGTCTTACAAAAATTCACCAACAGTAATCTGAAGAAGAAAACTGCGTAAAGACAACAGTGCTGCATCCCACAGTGTTTATGTGGGGCACTAGTTACAAAATAAATGGACTCAGAAGCCCTTCACATCCACCTCATCATCCTCTGTGTTTAGCCCAGTTGTAAGTGGATGAGATTCATCTTCCATAAACCATGGAAAATGGCTTTGGAAAAAGGAGCAGATTAACTTTTAAAAAACGTGACCATCTCTACATTTTAGTTTCAAAGGCATGTTGTGTGGTAGTCCGTGACCACAGCAACTGAGATTGAGTGCCTAGAAAAATGGCAACTCAATCTCAGCGACTGTGATCATGGCTACCTAGGGAAGAGGGTGACCGGATACTGCGGTCAGCGAAAACTGCTACAGGAACTCGCACGTATACACGTTCATGTGTGCCCATGGGGGAGGGGACAGATGCGGAGGAGGGATGGCATGTGGGAATGGCTGCGGGCGAGCAGCTGCTGATCTGGATCACTGGCATCGTGGGGAGGGTGGCCGGCTGGGAGGCATGGGTTACCGGGTTCTGGTCCGGCATGGTGTGGGCTTTTTGTTTTGCCACCTGGTGGCATGTATTGCCTCAAGTTCCCCCCTGACATGCACCCCCCAGGAGTTGAGACTCCATAAGTAGGGTGGTGCGGGGGGCAATGAAACCTCTAGGTCTCGAGCATGATTTTTCAGTGCACTGCCAGTGTGTATCACCGAAATTATTTTTTGGTGATGTACACTAGCCATAATAGTGATCACTGTTGCTTGATCGATATTATGCCATGGAACCATGTTGTGGAGTTGGTGAAAATATTGCCTGTAGCACTAAAAAGTCTCTCTTAAGAATGCACTTCCAGTTGGGCAGCTGAGGTGTTCAATAGCTACCTGTGTCAAAGCAACTTGTCATTTCTGATATCAGTACAACTGAGGTTTATCTCCTTTTGCATCGCATGTTCTCATCCAGATAATCCAGCATCATTTTGTTTTCTGGCATCAAAAGCATCAGTGTGTCAGAAAGTGACTTGCTGTGCTTTTTCATTAAGCCATAGTCAAACAGTTGTGCTCATAGTGGCTTAACAGTGGCTGTCTTTCTGGGGATAGAGCAGCAGAAGCACTAGGTATTAATTGCCCTGGAAACAAAAAATGAGTGACTCCTGTGACATTCAGTAGTAGCAATGGAAAGACATTGAAATCCTCCTACTTCCCTCTCCTCCACATGACCTGTCAGTGAGATTACAAGTGGTGATGAATGTTGTTCTCATGCTACGCCTCTGTTTGTGGCCTTGTTTAGTGCCATACATACAGAGGCCAGATGGATAAGCCAGAATTTTTATGACTGCTGATCCATACCACATTATTGTGTCTCAGAGAATGTCTCAAATGTATCTTTGAACCAATGGCCCAGAATAGCGGCTAGGATGTAGTGGCCAGCTCTATGCATTTCAGAAATGTGCCTGTCGTTCCAGAAACATGTTCTTATTCTTTATTCTATATTGACAACAGTAGTATCCTCCTTGTCCTCAATGAGTTTTCACAAGAAAAGTCATATGTTAATACTTGCAATGATGCCTTGGACCAGATGCATCAGCACATACTACCCTTTTGACTTCCTCAACAGGCTTCAGTACAGTGAAGTGGGTTTCTGTTATGCTCCAAAGATTCTGGCTGATCTTTACCTCTCCTATGCCAATACTATGCTTGGTGGCAAGCCTTTTGCTGTTCCAGTAGCCGTTGCATCATATAATAGGTGGAATTCCACCTTGTTGCCATATCTTGTTTCAGGTGGTGGAGAGGAAGAAGGTTCTGCAGCTGAATGTTTCATAATGGCTATTGTGCTTCTACAGAATGGCTAAAATATTCACAAACACTTCTGACGAGACCTACACATATCTGCACAGAAGAGCCTTCCTCATCTAAGAATCACTGAACTACCAGATTTATTCAGTGAGTAAACATGGAACACATGTACAATCTTCATCATTAAGGCTGGGCAAAATCAGCAAATTCCAGTTTCAGAGAATTGTTCTGAAATTCTGTGAACTTTCACAAAATGTGGAATTTTCCAAAATGTTTTAATTGTTCAGAACTTGCACAATATTACAGCTAGAGAGCTACAATGTAACATTCAGATAACAAATTTCATAACATTTTGATGAGATAAAGGGAAGTGTCAAAATGTGGCAATTTATTGCTCATGTGAAAATTTCTGAAAATATTTCTATACTTTCAACTTAGCCACTTTTGGAGTTAGATAATGGAATCTTTATATGCCTACTTTCTTGAGTGAGACATAGAAACTGCTATATTAAGAGGTAATTTGTTGTGTAAATTGTAAGTTACAGGAGTTCGCAGATGTAACAATTTATTTGTTAAACTGTGTGAACATTTTCAAAATACTTGGTGGTTTATAGCTCCACTGCTATTGCAGGTATTCTCTCAAGATTTGCCATGTATACCAACATAAATAGGTCCTGGAATCTAGTAGTTAAGCTGGATAAATGTGTTTTAATAGGTTAAGATTTATTGTTGGTGCTTTAGATATTAATAATGGGAAAATGAGTTCAGAAGTTGTTGGAGGCATAATAAGTAATGTCAGAACAATTAAAAAAATGAAACTAAAGTAAAATGTTTCTCTCTAGTGGTCATTGAAGCAACCCCCACATTTAGATTAACAGAAAACTAATTAGTTGGAGAAAACAAAGCATTTTCAAGTGGTCTAATATCACTGACAATAACAATATAATGAAGTGGGATGTATGCAGACATCAATATGAGCTTCCGTTTACAGAATTTCACAGATATTTTCAACTACATAGCGTACATATCAATGGTTAAACCAGATGGAAAAGAGCTCCAATTGGAAACCATTTGTGGGTATTTGAAAAGGAAATTTGCAAATTTACTGCAAAAAAGATGAAAGGTCTGTTTGCATGGTTACTATTTCTTTTATTATTTAATATGCTTTATTTGCAATGCCTCAATACAATGAAGATCTGGCAAACAACAATGCCTCCAACTATAACATTCACCCCATATACTTTTGTGAATTGGAGGCCAACAGTGTACAATACTAGACATTACAACTTTTTTTTTGTGTTGAAATAATATCCTTACAACACTTCCAAACCTTCCCCCTTCACCCCCCATAAAAACATACATTCACTTTGGAAGGAACCACACAAAAAAGACACTAGCAATACAATAAGGATCCCAATTATCAGGAAGACCACACTGCCCTATCATCCTAGGGTTTCCATGTGACAAGAATAGCATCAAGGGGACCCCATTTGGCATTATACAATTGTAACCTATTGTGCATCTTAGCTACGTGCAACTCCAGTTGCAAGGCAAGCAGAATTTCTTTATGCCATTCTAGCACTGATGGTGTTGAATCATCAATCCAGTGTCGCATTATAATTGCCTTGGTTACAGCTGAAATGATAGCCATATACACCTTCCTCTGTTTGCTCATATCCTTGGGAAAATAATTAACTAAGCAAATCTCAGGTGTAAAAAAAAGAACATAATCCCTGAAGAGGATTTAAAGATTTCTGGATTGCCTTCCAGAATAAATTAATCCTTGGATATTCCCATAACATATGGTATAGATCCCCATAATCTGTTTTACATCGATGACACTGGGAGGATGATAATTTACTGATTTTATGGAGTTTAGCTGGCGTATAATATAAATTATACATGATGTTGAATTGCTGCAATTTGTACCTATCTTGCCTTATGAATTTATATATATATATATTATTCCAGATTTGACACCATAAACTCTGATCGTTACCAATATCTAATTTCTGCACCCAATAGAAGCAAATACCCGATGGCGATTCTGGATCAATCCTCTGTATTTCATGATATACTTTGGATACAGGGTGAGGCTGATCCGCTATCTGTAACAAGGAGGACAATTCCATCCTGTTTGCTTCCATGGGTTTTGAGTTCTGAAAGTAGGCTTTCACTGCATGCCTAATTTGCCAAAAGGCGTTCCCCCCAGTATCAGGAATGTTAAAACAAAATTGTGCATACGACAACAGCTCTCCCTGTGGGACTACATCTTCCAGGCATAACCCAACTAACAGCTCCCAGAATGTTGAGGGGATTGGAGATTTCTGAATTTGGAAATACATATTATGCACTAAGGGTTGTTCCAGGGATTTATGCCAGTCTACTCCGAGTTACATTTGTAATTGGTGCAGAGCCTTTAATGACCAGCCGATAGGTGTATTTTTAAGTGATTTGGGAATAAATCTTGCGGTGATATAGATGGCAGAATTGAGGGTACAGGAAAACTTGGCAACCAGGTCTTTCTCAATGGTGACCCAGAGGGGCACGTATGGATTACTATCTATTGAATGTGGTGAACGAACCCAGAGTGCCAGCTTACTAATGTGTGCCGCTACATAATATTTGAAGAAAGAAGGGAGCGCAAGGCACCCCCGCCTTTTTGGTCCTGTGAGTTTTGAATATGCTTTTCTAACACTTTTCCTCTTCCAAACAAAATTATTGAGTAATTTTTGTAAATTACAAAACCATGATTTGGGTAAATAGAACCCCAACATACACAGGGGATAAAGAATTCTGGGTAGCACATTCATCTTCACTGTGTCTATTCTAGCCCACAAGGATTTGGGTAACAACTTCCATCTATCTAAATCTAATTTTATTGTAGTGAACAGATTATTGAGATTTTCTTTAACCAAGGTGGCCATGTCTCTTGACACCTTAATACCCTGGTATGTCAAGGATTTGGGTTCCCAATTTAGACCAAATTCCCCAGCTATATTTGGCAGACATTTGCCATTTAAAGGGAAGAGCTTCATCTTGGAGATGTTAAGTTTATAATTTGATACTTTGGACAATTGCTCAATTTCTTGCAAAATCGCAGGTATACTAGTCTCCGGTTCCTCTATATGCAGGAGCAGATCATCTACATAGGCTGAAATTAGATACCTCTTTTTACCTATCTGTATTCCTTGTATATCCTGAGAAACTAATAACCTACGAATCAGAGGCTCCAAATAGAGATTAAATAGGAGTGGCAAGAGTGGGCAGCCCTGTCTAGTACCACAAGAAAGATGGAATAAATCCAATAGAATTCCATTGCACCAGACCCGAGCTATTGGAGTCTCATACAGCAGCTTAATCCATTTCAGGAACCCTTCTGAAAAACCAAATTTAGACAATGTAGCAAATAGGAAATCCCAGGAAACCCGATTGAATGCTTTCTCAGCATCCAACGCTATTAGGGCCGCCGGAATTTCTATGTTTTTGGCATGAATTATTAAATGATGAGGTTTACACATGTGATCACTGGAGGATCTACCAATCATAAAGCCTACCTGTACCTCGATAATCACTTTGCTCATTAAAGAACTGAGCCGATTGGCTAATACCTTGGATAGTATTTTGATATCCACATTTAGTAACAATATAGGTCGGTAGTTTCCAGGACATAAAAGATCTCGATCTGGCTTGGGGATAAGTGTGATAAGCGCTTCAAGAAAGCCGCCTTCAGAAAAACCCTCAAGATACCAGTAGTTATATACCTTTACTAGAATGGGAACAATCTCCTTATCAAATGCTTTATACATATTAGTGGAAAGACCATCAGGTCCTGGGGATTTGTCAGGAGAAAGTTGAGTGATGGCTTGTTTAACTTCCCATTCCTGTATAGGAAGCCAAAGACTTGCCGCCTCATTATCAGAAATCTGAGGAAGAGTAACTGAATCTAAAAAACCTTGAATCTCATCAAGCGTTGCTCTGTCTGCTGCTGGGATTGTGTATATTTTTTGAAAATAATGCCAGAATGCTACTGCAATATTCCTAGGGTCTTTGACTAGTGCTCCATCCGGGCCAGTACTTAATGCCATGGTATACCTACTGGAATAAAATTGTTGAAGCCCAAGAGCCAAAAGCTTACCCGCTCTCTCACCAGCTTCCAGATACTTGAGTCTTGTTCTCTTAAGAGCAAGCTCAGCCTTTTGCAACATAAGCGAGGAGAACTGAGACTGTAACTTGTGCAACTGGACCCACTCAGCTTCGGCCGAATGTTGACTAATATTACACTCAATAGCCTTGATGGAGTTAATAAGATTATGGGTTAGTGTTTTATGTTTTTAACTCTGGTAAAAGTAATTCGGATACATTCCCCCCTCAAGGTACACTTCTGGGCTGCCCAGACAATATCAGTTTTGAGAACTGAGCCCAAATTATGGCTTAAGAAATGAGAAATGAATTGCTTCAGATGATCACAAATGTAAGAATAATGTAGTAATTGATTATTAAATCTCCATAAGAAGTCTCTATTCATCCTAGGGCCTATCAAATATGTAATACAGATTGGGGAGTGATCTGAAATTACCCTTGTGTGTATACCTGCATCCAGGACAGAAGCAAGGGAGTGGATACTAATTAAAAATAGTCGATCCTTGAACATGTCCTATGTGGGATTGAAAAGAAGGTATATTGTCTGGATTCCGCATTAAGCACTCTCCAAACATCAACAAGACCTGCCCCTTCCATAAGCTCCTTAAGTGCCGTCTGGGAAGGTGACAACCCCACAAGCTTGTTATCCGATCTATCAAGCAGCAACTGTGGTGTAATATTCCAATCACCACCAAGCAAAATTACTCTGGAAAAGTTATTATTTAACCTATTCAACAGATTCGTGAAGAATTGTGGGGAATGTTGTTTGGTCTGTATACTGAGCCTATCAATACTTGTTGTGATAACAGGGTACCGATCAACATAATCTAACGCCCATTACTGTCCCAGGTTTCTTGCTCCAATTGAAAAGATATTTTTTTATTAAATAAAATAGCTACTCCACCCCTGCTAGTAGACACCCTGGCCCCAAATGCTTGACCGACCCAATATTTGCAAAGCAAATGGGTATCCTCCTTCTTAAGATGAGTTTCTTGTAAGCAAACCACATCACCTTTTAGAGTCGATAAGTGCTTCAACGCAACTTGCCTTTTACACCGGTCCCAAACCCCCTTGACATTCCAACTTAGAATATTAAGAGCCCCTAACATAACTAATTAAAATAAGGCGGTTGGTCCCCTTGCCAGTGGTAAATAGTAAGGATCTCTATATTCATCAGAATTTGGTTCCTTCTCTGATACAACATTACCAAAACATGCTAAGTCCTCCCACTCCCAACCCCCCGCACGCTCCCTGAAACTAACAAAATTATAATCAAAATTCCTATACATTACCCCAAGTTCTATCAACCACACTACACTTCTAAGTTGCCAGGTGATGTAAATTCCAAACCAATCAGAAAGTCAAATCACCCCCATTTAAGTTACAGAGTCATATAGTACATGTCACATCTAACATCATTCCACCAAAATTAAACATACTGATCCACGTTCCTAAGTGATCAACATTCTTAATTAACTATTGAACTATCATATCAGAGATGTGCAGCCTCTATTGTCTATACAAATTGTACCATTCTTACTTAGTATATTTATAAAACTTGCAAAGAATGTCCAGATCTGTATTATACTAAAAAGAAAAAATAAATTCTTGAGGAGAGTTAACAAATCGCAACACTCTATTACCCTCTAGTGGTTGAAATGAGGCATTGCTAATGCAGATTTATCCCCTGCAACATATTGCTGGCCCAAAGCAAGTAATCAGTAATTACCTTACCCCTCTATTCAGTGTAATCTGTACAATTAAACTAACATCAGTCTATGTATTGTCAGAAAATAATAAGAGACCTCTTGCTTTCTATCCCCGAATCTCAGGGGAATGCTGGTAGCTTATTTTGTTGCGAAAACCTGCTACGCTAACTAAAACTGCATCATAGTAGACTGGCTGCACCTATTTTACTGCTGCTGCAGAAACATGCCCCCCTCGAGGAATCGTCTCTTTAACCCCTGGAATTGCTACTTTATTTCACCCCAAGACTAAGTGACTAGAAGTAAAGAAAAGGAAAAAAAAAAAACGAAACACTCGGCATCTTTTCATGACGCTGCCAGGCTAGTAGAAAAATCCTATTCGTACTGCTTTGCTCGCTACCATTGCAAGTTGAGACAAAAAATGCTGACTAAAGAAGAACCACCTACACTCCAATTAATTAAATTAAATCCTGTACATTCTTTCAGATCATGCACATTTTTAAATGGAACCATATCTACTCTGACTTTCAGAATTACATATGTTAAACAAAATAATGTGAGCCTTCTAAATTAAAGTTTGCTTATAGAGTGTTCCACCGTGGTCCTAACAACAGGTAACTTGAAACTTTGAAGTACATGGAACATAAAAGCCATACTATCCGCATGGAATTCAGGAACTGTTCTTCTCTCTTCTGTCCAATCACTCGCAAGGCGAAACCATGCTACATCAAGGCTATGGATTCTTATAAGGGTTCAGATCATTCCTTCCTTATAATTTACCCAAGAAGGATGCCAGTGTCTAAAGCGCTCCAGAAATATTACAGTGTGTATTGGGTCCATCTTCTCCATTTAAACTAACACACTTCACTCTACCGGAGACATTCCTCCTACCAATACAAGTTTATTTCCATACCAATATCAGGACCATTCAGTCTTAATGAAGCATGCAATGGCTTACAACAACTCCTTTCTCTATTCAGGTAGCCCATCATCTTTGCAGAACAACATAATCATCTCAGCAAGTCGAGTAACAGCTTCTTGAGCTCCATTTGTGCCACTTCCAAACTTTCGAACGAGTGCCACTGTTCATCAATTTTCACTTGTAACAGAGGCGGGTATTTTACTCGGAATTGTTTACCCAACACAATCAGTTTGGAAACCAAAGGGTGCATTTCTTGTCGCTTAAGCCTTACAGACTGTGGCAGATCTTGCGTTATCGTAATCCACTTTCCTTCCCGGAGCACTTCTTGCAGGGATTTTACTTGTGCCAGGATATGTTGTTTGTCCAAATAATTTAGTAATTTACACACCATTGGCCTGGGCTGCGATCCCGGTGAAGAGGGAGGATGAAGTGCCCTGTGGGCTCTTTCAATAATGTAGCTTGCCCCATTTTGAGATGGGCCCGCAACTTTCTCAAACAGTTTCTGCATGAATAGTATCGGAGATGCGCCCTCCTCTCTCTCCGGAGTACCAATAATTATTATATTACTCCTTTTATTCCTCCCCTCCAGATCTTCTAGTTTTTCTTCAATTTTTTTCACTCTCCTGTTTGGAGAAATGCGTTCTAATTCGAACTTGTATGTCTTCACTTCTAATGACTTAATGCGGGTTTCTGAGTCTCCGACCCGAATATTTAATGAGTCCATAGACGCTTTGATACTGTGCGCCTCAGTCGATATTTCCATAATCGCACTCTGTAAGGGCATAATTATTTCCAGGAAATGCTCTTCAGTTAAAGCTGTGGACCCAAGGGCTGTTTTAGTAGGCCCTTGCCTAGGTCACTTTGGGGCCTGCTCTTTTTCCGGCGATGGCGGCAGGGTATGCTTTGGGAGCTGCTTTTTCATGTATACCTCCATATTTAAACGATCCAAGCTGCTGAGATCGGATATATATTTCCTCAGGAACAATTCTAGATGTGATATATGTTCGTGATAATCTAAAACAAGATGTTTTAAACCGGGATGGGAACAGAGCTAAACAAGGTCGCTGCTTTCCTCTAGGCTGCCATCACGTGACCCCCCGGTCACTATTTCAACTAGACAACAGCAAAATGGTTTTCAGAGAAGTAAAATTAGAGTGTAAAAGAGATCAATTACAGCTTTACACAAACACATTAAGACGCTTTGCTACAATTAATTGTGAAATACTAAGCTCCCAGAGGCAGGTCAATTCAACATAAATTATCAATAGGGCTTACTATAATCCATATAAACTTTTCAATACCACACTCAAAAATGATAATAATTGCTGGCACTGTTGTAGTCCAAAGGCAGATTTTCTTCATGCATTATGGTTTTATGGAAGAATCGGGCTAATCGTGCTTTATCACTGACTGGAACCATCGCCACAATTCTGTGAAGAATTCTGCCTGGCTGCCCACCAGCTTGTCTCAATTTCAGGTGCTGGCAGCCCTTATCAAGCTTTATCACAGACTAGAACTGCCATCATGGTTCTGTGAAGAATTCTGCCTGGCCACCCACCAGCCCATCTCAATTCCAGGTGCTGGCAGCCCTGATCGGGCTTCTTCACAGACTGAAACTGCCACTACGGTTTCATAAAGAATTCTGCCTAGCCGTCCAACTGCCCGTCTCATTTTCAAGTACTGGGACACTTCCCAGGCCTGCTCTGCTAATTACACAGTGAGGAATTTGAATCTGGTTCCTGCTTGCAGATTTACATTGGCACCAGATTCTCTCCCCTGCGGCTTTCTTTTCTGCTGCTCCTCTAAACAGACTGCCGTTCCTGTAATTGACATTCCTGTTAATTGAGTCAGCTGCTTCTACTTCTGCTAAAATGTTCTTGTGTTTTTATGAAATATGTAGCATTAATTGAACTGTGGCTCTTACAGATGGTTGTATAGCTGCATGTTTAAGGTAGCTCACTTCACATAAAACTGCTGAATTTGTTGTTATTGCCTGTGTTCATTTGTCTTTTTTTGATTATATATGTAGCATTCTTTGAACTGACTCTTACAGCTGATTCTATAGCTAATTGTTTAAAGTGCCACATCTTGCTTAAAACTGTTGAATTTGTTGCTATTGCATCTGGCTTCAGCCTTCCCCCACTGTTAAATCCTCCATTCTTTAACTTTTGATTCTTTCTTCTCCATGTTTTTCTCACTCTCCCCATCACCTCCCATTCTGCTGCCTCCCTCCCCCCACCCTCCACCAACACCTACTGCCTCTTCTCTTTATCCTGAGAGGTACATTAGGGAGCAAAGAAAGACTAAGACAGGGATACTGAGGCTGAACAAAAGGAAAGTGGTTGGGCAGAGAGCAACAGTGAAAAAGCAGGGATACTGAACGAATACTTCTGCTCAGTATTCACAATGGAAAAGAAGGGGAAATACCTAATCCAGTCGATAGAAGCACTCTGGATAGGGGGGTTGATATTAGTCCTTTCACAGAAGAAAGGGTTCTGAAAGAACTCTTAAAACTGAAGGTGGATAAAGCAATGGGGCCTGATGGGATTCACCCCAGAATTTTAAAAGAACTAAGGGAAGAACTAGTAACGCCACTGACTACCCTTTTAATAAATCATGGAGGATGGGTGGTACCTGAGGACTGGAGGAGGGCTGGATGATTCCCTTCACAAAAGTGGGAGCAAGACAGAGACAGGAAACTACAGACCTGTCAGTTTGACCTCAGTGGTAGGTAAAATGATGGAATCACTTCGAAGGAAAGAATTGTTGAGCACCTAGAGGCCAGTGGGGCACAGTACCCAAGGCAGCATGGATTCACTAGCGGAAGGTTGAGTCAGAGAAATCTAATTGATTTCTTTGACTGGGTGACCAAAGCAGTAGACCAGGGAGGGGCTGTGGACATGGCCTACCTAGACTTTAGCAAGGCATTTAACACAGTCCTGCACAAAAAGATTAATAAACAAATTATCCAGCCTGGGAGTGGGTCCTAGGGTGGTAACCTGGGTAAAACACTGGTTGGACAACAGGACACAGCAGGTAATAGTAAATGGAGTCCACGGTGAAGAAAGGAGGGTTACTAGTGGGGTACTGTAGGGGTCAGTACTGGGGCCGGTCCTTTTTAATGTCTTTATAAGTGACATTGCAGAGGGACTGGAAGGGAAAGTATGTCTCTTTGCAGATGGCACAAAGATCTGCAACAGGGTTGATACACAAGGTGGGGTGGAAAGGATGAATAGGGACTTGGCAAGGTTGGAGGAATGGTCAAATGTATGGCAGCTTAGATTCAATGCAAAAAAGTGCAAAGTAATGCACCTGGGAAACAAAAACCCATGGAAAGAGTACACAGTTGGGGGGGTGAGATACTGAAAACAACAAAAATAGAAGGGGACCTGAGGGTAGTCGTATCAGATGACCTAAAGGTGGGCCAGCAATGTGAGAAGGCAGTAAGGAGGGCTGGGGAGATACTGGGGTACATAGGGAGAGGCATCACCAATAGAAAACAGGAAGTTGTTGGCCCTCTGTACAGACAGTTGGTAAGACCACATCTGGAGTACTGTGTACAGTTCTGGAGACCCCATCTCCACAAAGACACAGACAGGGTGGATGCTGTCCAGAGGAGGGCAACCAAAATGGTGCAGGGTCTGCATCAGAAGACATATGAAGAAAGACTAAAGGAACTAAAGATGTATAGCCTCGAGGAAAGGAGGGAGAGGGGGGACATGATATAAACTTTCAAATACCTCAAGTGAATCAACAAAGTCCAAGAGGGTAGTATCTTTCAGAAAAAGAGATGTGCAAAACAAGGGGGCACAATTTGAAGATAGAGGGAGGACAGCTCAGAGGTAATGTGAGGAAGTATTTCTTCACAGAGAGGATTGTGATACATGGAAACAGACTTCCTGAGGAGGTTGTAGAGTCAAAAACAGTGGGAGAATTCAAGAATGCATGGGACAGACATAAGGCAATTCTAGTGGGGGTAGGAGGAAGTAGACTGTTGGTTAACTAGGATCTGCAGCTTATCCGTTAGGTAGGGAAATGGGCAGACTAGGTGGGCCAAGTGGTCCTTATCTGCTGTCAAATTCTATGTTTCTATCCCCCCCCCCCAATTTAGCACCTCATTTAACTTATCTCGTGTCCCTCTCTTCCCCAGGTGCTGGCAGCCCTGATCAGGCTTTGTCACAGACTGGAACTGCCACCACTGTTCTGTGAAGAATTCTGTCTGGCCACCCACCTGCCCTTCTCAATTCCAGGTACCGGGACACTTCCCAAGCCTGCTCTGCTAATTACACAGCGAGGAATTTGAAGCTGGTGCCTGCTTGTACATTTACATTGGTGTTAGATTCTCTCCCCTGTGGCTTGCCTTTTTGCTACTAGACCAGGAAGGGGCTGTGGACATGAACTACCTAGACATTAGCAAGGCATTTGACACTGTCCCACACAAAAGATTAATAAACAAATTAACCAGCCTAGAAGTGGGTCCCAGGGAGGTAGCCTGGGTAAAACATTGGCTGGACAACAGGACACAAAAGATAATTGTAAATGAAGTCCACTCTGAAGAAAGGTGGTTACCAGTGGGGTACCGCAGGGTTCAGTACTGGATCCAGTCCTTTTTAATGTCTTTATAAGTGACATTGCAGAGGGACTGGAAGGAAAATTATGCCTCTTTGCAGATGATACAAAAATCTGCAGCAGGGTTGATACACAAGGAGGCATGGAAAGGATGAGAATGGAATTGGCAATGTTGGAGGAATGGTTTGAAATATGGTAGCTTGGATTCAATGCAAAGAAGTGCAAAATAATGCACCTGGGAAACAAAAACCTAGGGGAAGATTACACAATGAGGGGGGAGGTAGTAACAACAACAAAACTGGAAAGGGACCAGAGGGTAATCATATCAGATGACCTTAAGGTTGGCAAACAATGTGAGAAGGTAGTAGGGAGGGCTGGGGGGATACTGGGATCTATAGGGAGAGGCATCACCAGCAGAAAACAGGAAGTTGTTATCCCTCTGTACAGACAGTTGGTGAGACCCCATCTGGAGTACTGCATCCAGTTCTGAAGACCCCATCTCTGCAAGGATATAGACAGGATGGAGGCAGTCCAGAGGAAGGCAACTAAAATGGTGCAGGGTCTGAAAGAGAAGCCATATGAGAAGAGGCTAAAGATGCTTAATATGTATACCCTTGAGGAAAGGAGGGAGAGGGGGGACATGATATAAACTTTTAAGTACCTCAATGGAATCAACAAAGTCCAAGAGGGTAGTATCTTTCAGAAAAAGAGATGTGCAACAACAACGGGGCACAATTTAAAGATAGAGGTGGGATGGCTCAGAGGCAATATGAGGAAGTATTTTTTTCACAGAGAGGTTGGTGGACACATGGAACAGCCTTCCTGAGGAGATTGCGGGGTCTAAAACTGTGTGAGAATTCAAGAATTCATGGGACAGACATAAGACAATTCTTGTAAGGGGGTAGGAAGAAATAGGCTGTTGGTTAACTAGGATCTGCAGCTTATCCTGTAGGTAGGGAAATGGGCAGACTAGGTGGGCCAAGCGGTCCTTATCTGCCGTCAAAGTCTATGTTTCTACTCCTCAAAACAGACTGTCATTCCTGTTATTGGCTCTCCTGGTAACTGAACCAGCTGCTACTATTTCTGCTAAAATTTTGTGCCACCCACTCACCTCCACTATCGGCACTCTTTAAATGCTCTAACTGGACTTAAGCCTGCCCCTCTCCATACACAAACAGTACACTCCCTCTCTTAAAGGGGCATCCACCTCATAACTCCTGCATCGATCTGCATAAACCTCCTAATTCTGCACCCGTCTTTACTAGGCTAGCACTTCATTTGGTGGGGAGTAGGCACCCTTCTGCCCCATAAGAAGACACTACACCTGCTTTTTCAACCTTGCTACAGCAACAGTCCACATTATTTATGGCAGGATGAATGCACTACCTAAAATGGCATTAATAATATCCCTTGTCCTCTGGATAGGTATAGATGCTGACTATCCTAATGATGCACCACTAACAAGCCAGTCCACCCTCTTCAACAACCCCTTGCTCATGGTGCCCATGTCCCTTGAGACCACCTCTGACCTCTGTCATGCACAAGCCTTTACACTCCCCCCAACACCCTACCAACCACAGACACATCCTAAAATTCCTATAGCCATGTTGATATACTGTCGCATCTCTGCAATTGGCTGTACTAACCTTAAGAGCTATGAGTCAAAGCATGCCTGCTCCACCTGGATACTCTGCACATGCTTCCTCAGAAAGCTAATCCTTCTTCAGTTCCTACTATCTGGAATTGTGCACCCTAACCCTGGACCTCCGAGTGCAGGCATACCAAGAGGCTTTGACACCTCACGATTGTCTTGGCTTTGACACCTCATGATTGTCTCAGTGAATATCAGAGCCTCCTATCTAAGTTGCTTCAATTCCAGGCCTGGGTGGAGATGCTCAAACTGGATACCATTGCTCTCACAGAGACCTTGTTCTCTCCCAAGATTTCTTAAGCTGCCATTGCCCTTGATGGCTATACTATATTTCAAAAACATAGACTGTCCAAACAGGGCAGAGGCTGCATGGTGTACCTCAAGAGCAACATCAGAGGCCAAGTGTTGCCTAGCAGCCTGCACAACAAGTGGGCTCAAATTCTTAATATCAATTTCTCCATAGACCAACAAAATAAGGTACTAGTGCTATCTATGTTTTATATACCCCCTGGAAAGCACATGACTGGCCTAAAGCAGTTCATTAACAACCAAGAACAGCTCAGGAAAAACTGGGAGCAGGTTGTATTTAGAGATTTTAATCTAAACTGACAATCCCAGGATGCAGTTACAGTAAGAGACAAAATATCAGGCCTCTACCTCACTCAGCTGGTAACCCATCCTACCAGGAAGAACTATTGGACAGGCACAAGTACCCTTATTGACTGAATCCTCAGAAGTTGCTCAGAACATATCTCTGAGATCTCAGTCTTACCAGACTCCCTCAAAGACCAATCCCCTGTTAAGTGCACCTGGTCAAATAGGTTCACAAAATGCCATCCACAGCTTTCTAGAAATTGCTCTCTGAGGTCAGGGCAGTTAGACACCTTCAAGCAATATCTCCTGGTCCCCCTGGCAACAGCTAAAGATGGAAACCAAGCCCTAGATCATTTCTGTACAATCTTCATTAATGTCTACAATATCTTTACCACTTAGAAGACCAAAAATGTACGAGGGCCTGGTAACCCTTGGCTTTCTGACTTCCTGATTGAGCTCATGCATGCCAGAGACAACTTATGGCACAAGGCCAAGGCAATTTGGAAACTTGCTGACATCATTGCCTACAAGGAAGCCAGAAATAAATGTATGAAGCTCATCTGTCAGACCAAGGCCTCATACTACAATGATCTTCTCATCTGGAGCTTGGGCCGTGGTAGGGAGTTCTGGAGCTCAGTGAAATCCCTTACAGGGAGGGCACCCAGGGCACCAATGAACCTCATTGTAACATCTTCAGAAACTCTCCAGGAGTCATGTGGTATTGCTAATGATTTCAACCTCATCTTCACAGACCTTTTTTTTTTTAATTGTTTAACCAGGAGAGACCCACTAAGTTGAAAGCTTGTTTACAGGTGTGACCTGGGAGCACAGGGAAGTTAAGTGACTTGCTCAGGGTCACACAGTATTGCAAGTGGGGGCTGTGGGATTCAAACCCAGGTCTCCAGATTTGCAGCTCAGAGCCTTAAACCACTGCGCTATGCTGCCTCCCATATATACCTTATATATACCTTAGTACTGTGCTTCCAAGTGACTACCTCTCCCCTTCGCAGCTTGGTCAGCTCCCCTGTAAGAATTCACTCTCTTCTACTGAAAACAGGACACCACCATTCTACTTTCGGCAGATATCCAGGTCCAAAACCATTAAGTACATCAAGCGGGTCCTAGGTAAAACTAGGATGGGGAGTGACCTAATCAATATGAAAGTGATAGTACTCACACTATATGAACTTGCTTAGCCACTCACCATGTTCTTCAGTGTTTCATTAAGGTTGGGAGTTTTCCTCAATAAATGGAAGGCAGCACTAGTCACCCCTGTCTTGAAAAGTGGTGATAGAACTAACTTATCTAATTATAGGCCTATCTCAGTATTCCCCTCCTTTCCAAAGTCCTGGAATGAGTGGTCTCTGACCAACTTACAGAGTACTTAAAGAAGTACAACTTCCTGTGTTCTCAACAGCATGGATTTTGTAAAAAACATTCCACCCATACCACTTTGATTGACTTCACCTCCCAGCTCTATGACGCCTTCGACAATGGAATAGCAGTGTGGTCTATCTTCCTAGACCTCACCTTGACACAGTTAATCATCAACTCCTGTTAAACTGCTTTGGATCTGCTGGCCTGTCCACCAGCACAGTAGCTTGGATTGACAGCTACCTCTTGGGAAGAACACAATGTGTCAAGGTCAGTGGTACTCTATCGGCTCCAAGGGTGGTAAGCCTAGGAGTTCCCCAAGGGTCTCTCCTTGAACCACTACTATTCAGTCTCTTTATTAACTCCCTACCATCAGTCTGCTCAGCACACATGATACTATACGCAGATGATGCTGTCATCTCAGTACTTGGCAGCGAACTGTCCACTATCAGTTCTGAATTGCAAGCCAGCTTCCAAAAACTGGAAACTTGGTTCTCCCAGAACAAATTATTACTTAACTATAAAAATGACCAAAGACTTGCTATATATGGTGCCACATAGTAAGAAGAAGTATGGCCCATTGCTTATATGGAGCCATAAAGTTGAAATACTTGAGCAAGTTTTAATGATTAAATACCTCGGTGTTCACCTAACACCCTCACCTTCTTTGAGCATATTGACCAGGTTATCAAATCTGCCAATACAAAGCTTGATGTTAATTATCAGCACTGACTCTTTATGATACCTGCTGCACTGAACATGGTCACAGGCAGCTCGTTACTATCTACCATCGATTATGGGCTGGTAATCTATGGTGCTGGCTCTGACTCAGCACTGAAAAGGGTGAAAATCTTCCTCAACAATGCCTCCTGACTAGTCCTTGGGGCCAACCATCGTACCTACACCTGCTCATTTTACAAAGACAGAGGCTGGCTCCCACTCCACCTCAGAACTCAATACCAGACCTGCCTGCTAATTAAAAAAAGCAATGCTTGGATTTATGCCAGAGTCCATCACCAACTTATTTAAGCACACTCAACCTACCATTAACACCAGAAGTGCAACTGGGAGGGCTACTAGTGCCTTTCAAGTGCACTTCACTTGCACAGCGATCCCTCTACTATAGAGGACCTAGTAGTTAAATGGCTTACCCACCACCCTTATTGATTACTGCAAGATAAGCCTGTTCAAAACTGGGCTCCATACCCACCTAATCAGCTAGAATAATTTTGCTGTTGTTCTGTGTAATTCATATATATATATATATATATATATATATATATATATATAAAGCCCTAGACTGCCTCTTTCTGCCCTGCCTGATCTCTCCCTCCTTCCTCCAGCCCACTTCTCCTCCAGTCTACTCTTCTCCCCAGTTCTCCCTTTTCCTCTCTTCCCCCTCCCTGCCACCCTTACACCAAATACACCCAAATACACCAAGGATAAAGCCTTCTATCTATTCCCTGCCCCACTCTCCATCCTGTCAAAGTCAACTCTTGGCTCCTAATAACTCTTCCCTAATCTACTCAGTTGCCTGGGGCTTGCTGCAGCCAAAGACTGTACCATGCACATAGTTAAGCCTTGTACTGTGCTCTTGGAGTGCTGTTTCTCTTATTACTCAATAATGTAACCATGTAAACATTATTTGTTGGACTTGTTTGCCTGTGTATTCCTGTTTCCAATGTAATGTACTCTTTATTGTCTGACTTGGAACCTTTGAAAATGAGCCCTCAGCTCAAAGGCATTAATCCCAATCTGAAATAAGTAAATAAATTAATTAAATAAATAAATTAATTAAAGGGACACTGTCAACCTGTTCTTCACCATGTTATTTTTAGTTGAAACCGCACATTTTATGATTGCTTACCCTCTCTAAAATTCATTGATGTTGCTGTTTGCTTTGTCTGTAGCCTTGCTTAGTAGAACTGAAATGCATGGCAATGTATATTTATTAACAACCTTGTTTTTATTTACAATCATGGTTCTGTTCTTACTGCATATGTCCTGAGCATTAGAAACACACACAGACAGTTCAGTCATTCATAAAACAGTAGCCTCCTACTCTCCCAATTCATCATGAGGAGCTAAACTGTTTTGTGGGTGTTCCCAAGTCCAGAAAAGATGCATTTGGAGTTGATCAAGGAATGTAAACAAGCCTGTTTTGGTGTAATAACACCAGTTTGTTGGGCAATCTGCTTTTTACTTTTTTAAAGAAAATAAGAGTCAGAATCAAACTACCAGCTACATCAACACTCTTTACAGAATTTTGGCAATCACAAAATATGGTTTTTAAACTAGGGACACTTTGAGATGTAAGGGGGTTGACAGTGTCCCTTTAAATAAATAGATATACTTTTATCAAAAAGATAAGCCAGATAAAAGTAGAATGGGACCTTATGTGGATTACATTAGAAGGGTTCAGAAAAAACTTACCAACAAAATGAGAATGTATCATTTTAAAGTTAATAATATGGCTGCAAAATAATTACTTTTGAAATATTAGAAAGCAAACAATTCCAAGGAACCATTCCTGATGTGTGAATGTTAAACAAAACAAAGAAAAAAATGTTTCTAGCAGCATTGTATGACAATAGTTTTTTTCTCTAAAGGTGACCAATTCTAGAAGCTTTTTGGTATGCCAGTTAATAATTGGTCTCAGGATCTCTTTCCCATCTGACCGTTTTCACTGATTTATTTGTAAAAGGTTTTAGGCATTCGGCAAATCTCCAAAAAAGCAATATTTTTTGAGTTTAATGTACCCACCCTATACACACCCACATCATGCATCATTTGAAAGCTTATTTTATGTATGCTTAGATAAGGTATGATGTGCAGCTGTCACATGGAGCCATAAGCCTGTAGGTGAGATGAAACAATTGTACCCAAATTGAGAAAGTGGCATTTTTGGCACAGTTCCAGAAACAATGCAACATGACTATGCCTTCAGTTTTTACTGTTTAAGTTAATTTCAACACCTTAATGTGGTGTTTATTGGTCAAAGCTACCAAAAGCCAATGTATTAAAATATTTTTATTGGTTTTGCATTGGCTAGTACTTTTTTCAGAAATTATGAAGCTGATTAGCACGTGGCAAAAATGGCGAATATCAAAATTTTGCAATATACTAAAATGAAATGTTTTCACATCTCAGATTCTTAATTGTCAAAGTATCTCACAAGTGATTATAATAGTTTTTGATATTTTCAATTGAAATTTTCTGCCTAGAGCAGTCTCACACTGAAGATTGTGCACCAGTAACAGTAGATTGCGTGCCCATAGTTTACACTGAATAGTGTGTAGATATATAGTAAATGTATGTGCATTTCTATTGAAATACTTCTCCATTTGCAAGCTTTGAACATACAATGTAGCATCTAGCCTGCCTGATAGAAGGTTTTAATTTGAAATTGCCTACATATGCAGTACTAGCCCTTGAAATATTCTAGAAACTAACTTTTAATTTAGTGACACTTATCCACAGGTCAGTATTAGTATTAAAGATGATAACAGACAGCTTCATGCTGGGCTTCAAAGTGCTAACTAAACAAAAATGGCAATTTTAATACTAACATATAGATGCAATTTATATCTAATTTAACACAAGTATGTATAGTTGTACAAAATGAAAAATAGTGGTAATGGTAGTAGTAATGCTAAAAATATACTTTTTAAATTTTACTTCTACAGGGCAGTGACAGTATATGAAGACATGGAGGATACAATTCCCTTAAAGCTTACATCAAAGAGAAAAAGACTCTTCATAAACTTTGAAGAATGTGTTATTTTTCAAGAAAATCAACAGAATGCAAAACTATCAAAAGCCACCAATGATGGGCAGAATTCTGTGATGCTGGCAGCAGAAGCAAGGAGAGATGAATTGTATTGGTGGCTACTGGATGAGTTTTCTAGTTTACATCATGTACCACCAAAACTCTGTCACAGGGGTTGCTTTCAGAAATTCACAAGCGACTTGAATTTGGTGCAAGTCAGAGTTGTATTCACCCCAGCAAAGAAAACAGACTCTGAATCTGGTCAGATAGCATCATGTTTATCTGCTTCTATAGCCACCAGAGCAAGCATGTCCTCAAGGGATTGGTCCTGTTGCTTTGTTTTCTTGAGCAAAATACAAATGAAAGACAAGACACTTCATAAAATCTAACCATTTGAGACAGCAACCAGTCTAAGGAAGCAGCACTTCAAAAAGGAGTAATGACATGTTGCTGGGCAGAATATCTGAGGAAGACTTAATTGCTAAGGATGCAGTTTATCACTCAACATGCCTTTCTACCTACTTGAGTAAAACTAATCTGAAAGCAATCCCATCTAGTTCCACTGCAACAATACAGTCACCTTATGACATTGCATTTTATCAGCTGAGTGAAGAGATAGACAATGATCTTGTGTACAAGTGGGCTCTTCTCCTGTCATAGGTGCTACAAAGATATAAAGCCCTACTTCCCTCAGATGAAGGAACTTAAAGCTATTCCAGTAGCAAATTACAGGCAAGATTAGAATAACACTATGGTTCTGCAATTTCATTCCATCCACAGCATGGGCAAGGCAAGTCTACCATTGTTCTAGACAGCACAATATCATTAGCTGATGCTATCCAATCTGCTAGTAATCTGAAGCAGGAACTTAAGTCATCCAAATGTTTTGTGAATGTTCTTCTGATGAGTGAGCCTGATGAACAGTTTTCAAATGAACAAGTGGTTTTGTATAATTCTGCTTCAATCCTTCAGTCTGAAATAGCAAAAATGAAACCCTTAGAACATTTTCCAAAGCCAGGGGATAGTAATTGACAGAGGTCAGCTACTTTTGTGCCCCAGTTGGTGCAGGAGTCTGTCTTTCAGTTGATATATAAAGAGGCATATACTGTAATTCAGCCAGCAGCAAGCATCATCCTTCAGAAAACATTCAAAGAAGGTGCCTCTCAGTTGCAGAGTGCATAGTATTTAACAGTTTCAAAATGTACACCCCACTTCACATAAGCCTTGCTGCACAGTTATATTATGAGTTTGGGTCTTGCAATTGAATTGACTTACTGTACTATACCTTTATGGATTCTGCATCAAGTATGATGAGCTCAAATGGTTCATGACTAGTGCTGCAAAAACTGAAGTAAAATGACTCCAAGGAGGTGTGTTCATTCCAAACGAAATTGTATCACATCATGCTGGTGGAAATCTCATCCATGAAGGAGATGGTACTATAGACATCAACAAAGAGACCACTGATGGAAAGAATACCTTCCATTCAATAGCTAGAGTTATATTACAAGAACAGTCTGCAGAAAGTGCATCATCACAAGAAATATCACTGAAGCTTGGGAAGAAAAGTCTCTTACTCTCCCTGGGCAATCAGTCTCATGCAGTGTGCAGCATTTGGAAATCCTAGAACACGTCCAAAATGGACCTGCCATGAAAAACTACTTGAGAAAATAAGCTCCTGTCACCTACAAGTGATAGCTGTCTGAGATCTCTCCTATTGTCTTTTAAAACTACTGCCTCATGATGTCCTACCAATACCAAATGACGTTAATATTGTTCACACTCAGGTGATTCCATTTTGGACTGGTTTGACCACAAACTTGCCACAAACAAGAGCACCTACAGAGCAGTTGCATACTGTATACACCTATTGTGGATGCCAAACCAGCTGACATGGCCACAGTCTATACTACAATGCTGGAATGTCAGGAAATGTCGGCAACTGTATGCCAGCACTATGCCGTTCAAACCATGGATCAGCAACTGTATGCTGTTGCTCAGAAAGTAAATTGGACTCTCCCAGATGAACTTGGTACCAATGTGAATCACTTGGTTTGTTTTCACTCCTTGTGTTGTCTTATTGAATGTACTGGGAAATTTTGGGGAGACACCTTGCTAACTTTCTTGTTGATTCTGATGTGTATGCAGCTAGTACTGCAGATCAAATGCTTGCTGGTAAGGAATTCAATTGTGTTCTATGTGGCTTGATTCTAGCATTTGAGGCCCTGAGTGCTCTGAAACTTTCTTCATTTGATAAATGTTGTGAGCAGGAAGGAGGTACTCATGGAGTTCCAGCATCAGCTAAAAACAACTGCCGTACTCCTCCCTCACCTTCCTGTCTTACCCGCCCCTGACTCCCCCACTCTCTGTTCAACACCTATCTCTCTCTCTCTCTCTCTCTCTCACCCCATCACCATTTCTGGATTTTATACAGTTCCTCTCGCCCAATCCACTCCCCTGCCTAACATAGTCAGCATTTGACTGCTTCCATACTGTGTGTTAGTTATGTACTTGTGTATCATAAAATCACTCTCAGCTTGTCTGCACTAACCCTGCTTTGCTTATTGTTTTTCACAAATCATGTATTCCCAACTGTATTACACAGTATCTTATATGCCTGAATTTATTTCCCTGTAGTGCTGTATGTAGTAGTCTATTTATTATATTCACCCTTAAACAGTTTGCACTAATGTTTGTAATACTTTATGTATCTTACTGTATACTTGTAACCTATACTTGGAAGGTTAAAGCCTGTTTTTCAATGGGGCAGAGCAACTAACCCCACTCCTGCTCAGCCCATATAAGGGCCGCTCTTCCTCACTGTAGCCTCGATTGTCTTTTATTGCAGCCAGAGGCTCTGTCCCCCTCACTCCCCTCCCTTCTTTGCTGCTCTGACCATTTTTTCTGTTCGTTTTCTTGTCGCCCCTTGCCTCTGGCCACTTCTCTTGCTTGCATTCTCCCCTAGTCTTTGTCCACAGCTCATGATGTGACCATTTATGCATTCTCACTTCCTCCCTCCCCTCATGCTGCTTGGCCCACATCTGCTTGTCCCATCCTCCCCACTTCTCATTGCTGCAGCTCACCCCTTGCCTGCACCCCCTGCTCCCTCTCATTTCCGTTGCTTCCCCATTCCCTCCTGTTCTGTGCGTCTCCCCTCATCTGTGGCTCACTTGCTCCTGCCTGTCTTACTTACTCTATGTTCATGCCGTACCCTATTCTGCATTCTGTCTCTCCCTCTTTTGGGGCTTCCTTTGCCATTGGAGAGGGGGGGTTCTCATCTTCCTGGCAGCTCATTCCATTTCCCCTTATCCCACATCCTTCTCCACCTGGCATCTTTCATATCACCGCTGCTGCCAGGTTCTGCTTTTATGTTCCGAGCGCCTCTTTTTCTCTGTGTGCTGGCCCTGCATTCCAAGTCCCTGGCTTGGCATGGCTTTATTCTCTCCAGTACAGCCTTTCAGCCTAGACATGTCAGCTGGACCCATTTCCATTTATCATTTTACATATCCTGGGTGAATCAGGCCACTGTTCGCTTCCCCTCAATGGCTTGGCTACTAGCATTTAATCACCTCCTTATCTTGCATGAATTGCTGGCCCATTTCCCTAGTCCTATGCTTTGGACCTGTGTAACATTCATTATTTAAACCCTGCTTCAGCTACTCTTATTTACTTGCTGTTTTCAGCATTTTGGCCCAGGTAGAGATGTCAGCCCAGCCCCAGCTGCTGGTCGTTAATCAAATTCTTTTCCTTTACTGGGTTATTTAGCAGTTGGTGTCCCAGTGTCTTGTTTGTGGCATCTTTCTTTTGCCCATGGCGGGGGTCTGTATTGCTCCTGTGGTCATCATAACTCCAGGCAGCGGCAGCAGCTTTTCTAATTATCATATATCCAATTGGTTATTGGCTCACAAGTCCTTTACCTGGTGTTCTGCATAGCATTCATGGCATTCACACATTCTCGGATTCATGTCAATCATCCCTAACAGACAGCTGGTGGCACTGTCTCTCCCACACGTACCAATGCCACTGGTTTTCTCTGACCCTCTCTTCTTTACTAGCTGGCCTGCCCAACCAGTCATCCCAGCCTTCCTGCCCCTCACACTACCCATAAAACATGCATACCAGACATCATGGCACTAAAGCAATCAGCTTTCAAGTCTATTTATTCTCAGACCTCTCCCGTTCACATACTGCCAGCATATCAAGTCTATCTGCCTTGAATCTCACCACCTATCACACTGGCTTCACAGCCTTCTCCTACCTAACTGTCTTCACAGCCACCTCCTACCTACCCATCAGCCCTGGATTTTGCCTGGCCTTACTGTTCTCTCACTCATAACATTCTATTTAATTCACTCTTAATTTGGCTTCCTAATGGTCTTGGTTGGCATGCATTCCTTTGGTTTACAAATGCTATCTGCCTTATCTAGACCCATGTGAGGATCCACATTGCTCAGCCTGACCTATGTACAGGTCTATCCACATCAGCAATCATCCGAGCATAACCCACATGTGGGTCTCATGCTACATTATGACTATATTCTCTTCACATTTTTGGAGACATGCTGACTATATCCATTACTTGCTGGATGCAGGTCTAGCCCTGTGGCCAACAGTGTGCCCCTCTGCACCCCAAAGACTGCATCTTGAGTATGCAAAGCTTTGGGTGGGGTCCTTCTCACCTGGCCCATCGTTGGGAATGCCCTCACTCTGGGTGGACCTTCAGTAGTCAAGAAAAAAAAAAGAAATACATAGATAAACTTCTCTGACAAATGTTGGCTGACACTCAAAAGGTGTTTGAGTCTGAAGACATTGAGTCCTTACAACATGTCATTAAAGAGGTTGATGATGATGCTCTAACTCTGCATATGCTACCACTACTGGAGGAATTTCAGACATGGAGATATGCCTAGTCTCCTACATTCAAGTTCTGAGGATCATTTTATCCAGGTTATGCAGATATTACTTCTAAATGTCTGTGCAGAGACTGAGGGTGATTGTAGACTTCACCTACACACACAGCATGCCATGCTTTCATGCTTCTTTGCTGCAAACAGCCCCAACTATGCCAAGTGGATACAAATCTACATTCCTGATATGCTAAATCTCCCTGAAGAAGTACACAATGTCTTTGAATCTGGAGAATTTGCAGTGTGTCTGACTCCTGGTTCTTTCAATGGAATTTGGAGTGACATGGGGACAGAGAAAACTGTCATCAAAGACTCAAAGAGCAGCATTGGGATTGTAGGACTGACAAGAAAGAAGCCAGGCCTTGCCAGATAGACCCTCATAAGACATATCCTGAGTGAATATGCAAAAACTATGAGAGAAAGAAGTGACCTATCAACAAGTAATGAAGACAAAGTCCTCAAACAAGTCCTTGCTTCTGCACTGAAGAGGGATGAAGAGCATGCTGCAGCCCTTACCAAGCAAGTCATCAACAATATGACAAACCCATTTGACCCTGAATCTCATCCAGAGGTGCTAATCAACATATCTACTGGACTGCATGTAACATCAGAAGTACAAAAGTCTCTACTTGAAAATAGTAGATGTTGATGAAGAGCAAATGGATAGATTTGTCAAAGGTTCACTTGATTCTGAAGGGCCATGTTGCTTCTTCAGCCCCATCACGAAGTTTGTCATGAAAACATTTGCTGACATAGGAAAGAAGACCAAATTTATGTCTGGCAAGGGAAGGACAGTCAGACACTATCAGTCCAAAAATTATTTTCACAGAGCCCTGTCCTTAGCAAGATGAAGAGATGATGTTTTAATGGCAACTGTTCTTAGTCACCCAATAGGACCTGGGCCTATGACCCTCTTTCATGCTGATGGAACAATGAGAAAAACAGACAAAGCTGAATTAAGGCATCAGCCAGAAGCTCAAGATGAAAGCATCCATGAGCTATGAGTATGCAACAAAGAAACTGCAGTGTACATCAAAGATGTCATGGCTGTCATTCAAATGATGGCTGGAGACAAATTTCACACATTTGTTGAACTGGCTGATGAGTACCTTGAGGCAGGTCCTAAAAGGATTTGACAAAGCTAATTCTGTAACTGAACTCTTTGACAGACATGACAACAGTAACTCTGTGAAAACTACAAAAAGACAGCACCAGGCAGGATCTAAGGTTGGATGCAAGCAATATTAGGTAATAGGTAGATGCCCTGTGCCTCCATGGCAAAAGATTCTAAACATAGCATCCAACAAGCAGTCACTTGCAAAATTCCTCTGTGAATATATGGATCAAAATGCACCCGAGAGTGTAGGAGCACACCCCAGCGCAAACAATCCTTCTTGCCGAAGACTTTTCCAATGATGAAGTAGCAAAGTCAGTCACCAGTAGAGGTGTTGAAGAAGCCCAAGACTTGTACAGTACTCAAGAGGAAGCAGACACAAGGATGCATCTGCATGCTGTATGTGCCAATATGGCTTTTGGGTCTCTTGGTGTCAAAGAAACCATAGTAATTAGGTTGCCTGATATAGATGTTTTGTTCTTTGCTGTTCACTACTTTCCAAACATGGAACATATACATAACCTCTGGATAGAAACAGGCACCATTACCAGCACAACTAACAAGTGTTGCTTCATACCTGTGTATGCAGTTGTGATGCACTCACTCCTGACTTCTGCAACATACTTAGAGATGCAGCAAAAATTTATTTCACCAGTGAAATTCCAGCAAAATTGGAAATTTTGCCCCATGAAATATTTTGTGAAATTTGTGCATTTTGCTGAATATTTTGTGGCTGTGAAATGCAGATGAAAGTGCAATATATGTATACTTTAAAAAAGTGTCCCCCCCTCCTGGCCATAGTGGCCAACATTAAAGTGAATATTTAAATCCCCAGAATCCCTGGTGTCTAGTGGTCCCACTCCCTGGCCGATTGCCAGCCCAATATGAAGAATCCTCCCCCACCATCAAGATTCACCCCCCCTCTAGAATGTTATTTAAAAAAATAATATCTCTGGTGTCTAGTGCCCCCCATATGATTGCCTGTCCAATCTGAAGAATGAACACCTCCTTATTCACACCCCATCTACTGTCGTCCATGAGTGCAGTGTCCAGACTCCTCCACATCATGTTGTCATTATTTAATAAAACATAAACAAATCAGCAACTTTCCCGGGTATCTTGTGGACTCCCCCAACCCCATCCTGTCCAGTAGTGACCACCACCCATCCAGAACCAGGATCCCAGTGGGCCACCAGAACAGCCCTCCACTCACCTCCACGGCCATCAACCCGATGGAGCACTTTTCATAAATGAGCCTGAGCCGACTGAATACTTTAAATGAATGAGAGCATGCACTCATTCATTGAAAGCACTCAGTCTGATCAGGCTCATTCATGACAAGCACTCAGTCAGGCTGCTAGACATGGAGGTGAGTGGAGGGCTGTGCTGCTGGCCCACTGGGGTCCTGGTCCTGGAAGGGGGGAGTTGGGTGGGGGTCACTACCAGACAGGGTGGGGGGTCCAATAGACACCAGGGAGAGTTGTGTTTTTTATTAAATAATGACAACATGATGAGGAGGAGTCTGGACACCACACTCATGGATGATGGGGGACCGGGTGTGAATCTGGGGTGGAGCATTCTTCATATTGGGTCAGCGATCAGCCTGGGGGGAATACTAGATACCAGTGTTATTTATTTTTAATTAATATTCTGGATGGAGGATGGGGTGAATCTCAATTGGGGAAATTCTTCATATTGGGCCAGTGATCAGCCTGGGGCGGGACCACTAGACAGCAGGGATCCTGTGGATTTAAATATTTACTTTAATGTTGGCCACTATGGCCAGGAGTGGGGAAAACACTGTTTTTTTAAATACACATGCATTTTTATCCTCTTCAAATGCAGAATTTCACCCTTGAATGGTGAAATTTCTTCTGCAGGTGGTGAAAGTCCATTTTTTGTGGTAAAAATGTCACATTTCACCTGCAGAATTTTGCATTTTGTGCCTGTGAAATATTTCACTAAATGTATGAATTACATGAAATATTTTGTGGGATGAAATTTCCACATTTTGCCCATCCCTAAATAAACTTCCTGCTATACACGCATTAACAGGATGTGATCCTGTGCCATCCCTATTTGATATTGGGAAAAAATCTGTGTTTAATATTGTCAAAACAAAGGGAGCTTACTGCTTCACAGACCTTGTCAAATTGGGATAGAGTAATGAACAAGCCTCAATTTCTGCAGCAAAGAAGTTAGTAGCAGTGCTGTATGACCAGAGCAAAAAAGGAAAGGAGACCCATAGAAACCTTAATTGCTTGCACCTCAATCTAGCCATCAAAAAGGGCAAGCCACTGGCCAAATTCCCACCATGCGAAGACAGTTTTGAAAAGCATGTCAAAAGTGCATCTTGGCAAACAAAGATGTGGATGCCTTCGCACACTGGTAAACCAGATATTGGATCACCATTACAACATGGATGGAAAAAGGTAGATGATGGACTACCTCCTGTATTCTTCAATGTCCCAATGGCATCTGAGCTTCTACAAGACCTTATATGTGCCTGTACCAGTAGGGGTCACTGTACAATCAACTGTGTCTGTAGTCAGAACAATCTTGCCTACATAGAACTGTGTACAAGCCAAGGCAATGAAGACTGTGGTAACCCACACACTCTTGACACAGATCATGATGATGAACAAGATGATGATGATGATGATGACTAGAAATGTCACCAGTACTATTACATTTCAATGATACCTGTACAAATTTATTATTAGATTTTGTTTTACCCTTTAGATTGTTGTGATGCTTTGAAGTCACAAAGAAATTCTGTTTTATTTATTTATTTATTGAAAAGTTTCACCAGGTAAGGTACACTGAACAACAAATTACTTGTCTCCCGGTACAACCTGGGGGAGAGGATAGAGGGAGTTACATTGTAGGATATTGTACAAGTAATTCACACATAACTTATAAAGCATAGTTTACAAAGTATGCAGTTTCAACATATACAGTGACCTTATGGATGATCTATAGTGTGTAACAGTGCAAATGCTCCTAATGCATACATGGAAACAATAAACAGATAGGACATTTGTCACTTTAGCAGTAGCAGTTTGTAAGAATTTTAGGGACAAATACAAATTAAGAAATTAACACAGCACTTTAGCATAATAGTAGGAGATGTGTATCATGAGAACAGAGAACACTAAGGCCTACATGCAAAGACTAATAATAAAAATTCCATGTAGGGAGAATAGCAGTGGATCAGAGTCAGCTAGTAGACCCTGGAGAAACGCACAGGCTCTGAGGTGGAGACAGACAACAGAAAACAGTTTGCAACAACATAAAACGAGGAGCAAAATTAAGTGCTTATATCTTGAAATAATACACATTATCATTAAACTAATACAAACAAATGCAAATATTTAGAAGTGGTCATTCTAACATGTTGAGAGTGTCATTGTTTAGCCTATTTCTATGGTACCGGCACCGCTTGATAGCTCCATATCATACCTCATCTTAAAGAAGACATGCCATGCTTTCAAATGGTGTAAGATGTGCCTGTGTGTAGTGAGGATACATTAAGTCGACCAAATTGGTGGTGTCTGCCACTTGCCTATTTGGACATCCTAGTCAAATTGATAAAACATTAACAATACATAGAACACAAACACATTTTATTGAATGTTATTTAAATGCATCCTATCTAGTTTGTACAAAATGTATGGATGAGCATTTCTAGGTATATTTATACACAATGTTTTAAGATGTCATGAAATGTCTAAATTTACATTGAATATTTAAATTTAGAACCAATTCTGTACTTATGCATTCCTAATGTTACTCTTGTATGGTTTAGTTATCCAAATGTAATTTACTGTATATTTTACCTTCTTACCTAATAAAAATATTATTGGCAAAAAAGGTACTGCTACTAGAAACTTCCACAAAGTACTTATCATCACTGAATCACCTTACCTACACTAGCATCATGGCTCTGCAAAACCCCTCCAACACTTTTGTAACAAAGATTCCCAGCATCATGCTCCATCATGACTAAAGATATCCAGATACTTCTGTCACAGTGGCTTAAATCACAACTAGCTGCAAGGCTTGAGGCTTAGCATCAGTTGATGCCATTGTTTTCAAAGATTAAAAATATAAATTGTTACCTACAGTGTTGCTAAAGAGTCAGCAGGTGACATTGAACAGAAACAATGCTGCATGCGCATATTCTACACCAAGTAATTAGTGAGCTCTAGTGGTTATCTGGCATATTGCAAGAATTCAGGATAGTGCACAGTGATGTCCATGACTATTCTTCATGGTTTGTCACTCAAGACAGTAACCTGACACTTGGCATCACTATAATTTTACCATGGAGTCTTCTATGAATTTCACTTTACCCAGCCTTTACCTTCCTCTACAGTTGCAACTCAAGTGCATGACTGGGCAAAATGTTGGCTTCAGCAAAAATGTCACAACATTCCACAATTTCACAAAGACTCGTGAAATTCAACTTTAGTTAATGATATTTTGGAATCTTTGGCTGCTCATAACTTGGCCAGCCTTTGAGCCACAGACTCTTATTTTCCATGTTAGTTTTTCTCCCAGCTGTTAACTCATCTGTCAGGGATATATCCTGATCAGGATGAACCCAACCATCATTTAGCAGGCTACCAGGGTTTTCTCCAATATCTCTCCTGATGAGGTGGTTCCACTGTCAGCCTTGCACAGCCACAGCTTTCCCTGCAGCAGGAAAAAGCTCCCTGGCCCATCCACAGTAGTTGTTGGTTCAGTGAAACCAGCCATCAACCTTCCCCGACTGAGATAAACTACCGAGTAGCAGCTTACTTCCGAACCCAGGTCGTGAGCATGGCAGTGTGATGCTGTGTTGCTGGGCTATGAGAGTGGCCTAAAAGCCTAATATTTAGGTAAATGAACCCCCCAAAAAAACTATTGCTATCCTGTTCTCTAATTTTAAAGTTATGCAGGTTAAAATTCTACAGTTTACATCATTGTGAAAACTAATTTTAAAATTTCTAGATGTTTGGAAGCTATATCTCAGTCACCTTAAAAAGTAAAGCTCAAACACTTGGTGCACCTCTCTATGGACCTTAGTAATGTTATCATACCAAATTAAATGCAATTTGAAGAATACGTTTAGTTTTCATAATTGCGAAATGCAATTTAAAAATTTCCAAAAGTATAGAGGCTTATAACTTGGTCACCTTTACAGATAGAGATTGGAAACTTGGTAAATATCTGTACAAACCAAAGTAAAGTCACCATTAGATATTTGCTGAAATTTGGACAAATGCTTATTAAGCTAGACGGAAATAATTACAATCACAATTTTGGCAACATTTTGCAAATTTTCATTGAAATGTCATGAAAAGTCACAGAAGTTAAATTGGAATCTCACCAGAATTTCACTGGTGGAAGATACATTTCTCCAAACCCTAGTCATCAGAAACTGCCTTTTGAATGTTCTTTGCATTATCTAACACTGTAAAATCTGGTGTTAATGAGTGTGGTAGTAGCCACTACTCAATCTTCTGCTGAAGAACGTGTAACAAGATTTCTGCATGATTGTCATTGTCAAAGCCAGCAATATATAAAGCTGCATTCTTATGGGGGTTGGAGGGCACTGGGGACTTGTGGCTGCTGATGGAAATTAAATCAGAGGAGGAAGAGGAAGAGGAGAAGGAGAAGGAGAATGAAGGAGGAAAACTGACCCAATGGGCAGCCATTGACATGTATTCAGAAGTCTGGCCATTGGACCTCATGTCACTGGGGATGTGAATCGCTGGAACATATAATGGTTTCAAGGCATATGAAACAGTATTTACAAAGGAGAATTGCAGCAAGTCAGTGGTTAGCATTTCCACGATTGCTCTTGTTAGCTTTTCTGCCTCTGGTCTTTTGTCTTTATATTTCTAGCCTGTTTCAAGGGACTCTACCAGTGAGAGCTGAGTGTTTTTTCCCTTAAACATGACTGTTGGCTCCGAGTTTTGCTTTTCCTGGGGGTAGAGGTGGCTGGGGATTAATGGCTGTCTAAGGTGTGGGAGTCAAAGAGCTAAGAACTGATGAATGGAAGATGTTAGAGTTGTGCTGCAGCTATTACTTGAATAACTTTATCGTTCTTCCTCTCTTCCCAGTCCCCTAACATTCTTGTCCCCCTGCCCATTATCATTATCATCATCATCCTCATCCTCATCATCTTCTCTGCATGATGGTACAGTTGCTGATGATGTGAATTGTCATGCCTTCTCACACTGAGAACTTCGAGAATTCAGCAAATTCCTTTTCATGGTAGATGTTCTTTGCCTTGTTCACACCTTACCCAAACTCAGCCTGTCTTTACATAAAAGACACACTACATGTATCTGTGAATCTTTGTGCACTTGAAAGAAATTCCTCAACACCTACATCACCAGTTTGATCTTTCCTCCTGGTAGTCTGCTGTTGCCTAATGGTCAGTCTACTGTGGTCTGCTTCCACATCATTCATCCTCCTCTTGCTCCACCAGTTCTTCAGTGTCAGATAATGGTTCTTCTTCCTCTACCATTTGTCCTGGGCCACAAATCTATATATCTTTATCTGCTGTCATTTCAGATGTTTGTTGTGCTTACCCTTGTTGTTTTGTGGAATCTTTCTTTTTTTGCAATCACTTTCATTTTTTTTTATATTTTACATGCCCATGCAGCCATGCCCAAGTCAAACTTCTACATGTTCCACTTCCTTCTCCTCCCCAGAATTGCTGCTGTAATCTGTTTTATCAGGTATTTATTTGTGATCTGTATCACTGATCATGCCCTACCAAACCACTTTGCTCCTCCTACTCCTCTACTTTTGTCACTAACTGATGCACTCCTTTCTTTTTCTATTTTCTACAATGATTGAAAATGTTTGAACCCTTGCAGTGCCACTGTGAATGGTTTCAACAATGTGTGATATTTTTGGGACTGTTTTACTACTATCCTCTACCTCTGCACTTATAGTTCCCACTGAGGCAGAGAGTTCATGACCAAGGCCTCTCTGCTTTTTTTTCTTTATGTGATTGGAGAATCAAATGCCACCATCTGCTTGACCTTTCTGTTGCTCCATTTCTTAGTACTTACTACAGGACACGGACACTTGAGTGGTGCTTTTTTTAATTGTATTTTTATTTGTTTTGTTTTTTTTAGAATTTCACTTTTTTATTGGATGCCACCAAGGATAACTAGTGGCAATGCACTGACTTGCTGTCACATGGCACATTTTCTCTTCCCACTGCTCAGATCACACTGCAACAGCAGAGCTCACGATGACACATACAAGCTGCTTCAGGACTCAGGAGGAGGAAGGAATGGCTGCAATTTGGGGAATGTGAAAACTGACAAAATTTAAAATGAACTCTAGCCAGAGCTGATAGGACTGCAGCTGAAGAATTTGGGGTAAAATATTTAACATTTTTTAAAATATTTTTACACCAAATTTTTAACATATCCTTGTTATGACCATGCTCCATGACGAAGGGCAAAGAAAATGTTAAACTCCTGGCTTAAAGGTGATTTTGCACAGGGACTGCAAAATTAACTTTTGAGATTCTAAAACACATTTCAGGCAAGAGCTGAAAAATGGCAGCCATCTCATTCATGAGATGCTATAAAGAAATGACTATGTTGAAAATTTGGGGTAAAATATTGAATATTACCAAATGTACTAGCCTGTGTTCACAAAATTTAACATAGGTTCATAAATGTGTTGCTTTTTAATACTTTTACACCTAATTTTCAACATAGCTTTCTTATGACCCTACCTCATGAACAAGGGCAGAGAACATTTTCAGTTCCTGGCCGAAAGGGAATTTTGCTCAGGGACTGTATAAGCACCTTTCAGGATGCCAAACAAAAAGCAAAAAAAAACATTGTGGCCAGGACTTGAAAAATGGCAGCTGCCACATTCATGAGGTGCTGGACAGATATGGCTATGTTGTAAATCTAGGGTAAAAATACCGAAAACTACTAATGTTACTAGGCTATATTTGTGAAATTCAATGTAGGTTTATAACTTTGTTGTTTTTTAATATTTTTGCACCAGATTTTCAACATAGCCTTCTTATGATCCCACCTCATGAACAAGGCAAAGATAATTGTTAACTCCTGTCTGTTGGGTGATTTTGCACAGAGACCATGAAATCCCCTTTTAGATGTAAAAAAATCATTTTTGCAAGGGTTTAAAAGCTGACTGCTGTCATATTCATGAGGTGTTCTAAAGATATGGCTATGTTATAAATTTGGAGTAAACATATTGACAATTACCAGAGTTATGAGGCTGCATTCAGAGAATTCAATGTAGTCTCAAAACTTTGTTGTTTTTGAATATTCTTACCTCAAATTTTCAACATACTGTAGCCATCTTATGACCCCACCTCACGAACAAGGGCAGAGAAAATGTTTAACTCCTTCCCAAAAGCTGATTTTGTGCAGGGACCACAAAATCACCTTTTGGGATAGATTTGCCTAACAACAGTGACATTGTTCATGAGGTGGGGGTCAACAAAGAAGGCATGTTGAACATTTAGGCCAGAAATATGCAAAAATGGTCAAGTTATGCCTCTAAGTTCAAAACCCAATTAAAATACATTGAACAGCATGCCCGTTTCTTCAGTTCATGGTGCGGCTTTTAAGAGTGAAGATGTTTCTGCAGTCCAGAAAGGATTATGGCATTGGACCCCCAATGGGTAAGTAAAGGCACGGGGGGGGGTGCTGAGTGGAAGGGTAAGGTGGGTGGTCTGAAACAGTGCAAAAGACATCAATGGACAGTTTTCTTGTTACAGGTTAAAAACCAAAAGATAAAAAAAAACAGCAATGCTGATGGTGACACTGGGGGATTGGGCATCCACATTCTCACTGTTGTGATTCTGGAGTGAGAGGTGGGATTGTGGGTGCTGTGAGGGAGGATCAGGTGGGGGAGTAAAGTTAAAAAATGAACAAAACAAAAACAATAACCGTGCATGTGTGGTACTGGGATGGGGGATGAGGATTCCTGCACTGGCTGATTGGGCCCTCCCAAGTGCTCTGTCATTGTTTTTAAAATGTTTTCCATTCCTAACTTTAGTTTATGCACTTTCATTTTATTAACTAGATTTCAGTAACATAGATGCAAAAAATAGATGCAGAAAGTATACAGCACTTCAAAACCCCCTTCATGCAGAAGAATGATGGAGCGCTAGTACCGTATATCTCCTAAGAGCAAAATTAGCACAACAGGTGTCCGGAGTGATACAATATTTCCAATATTCCAACCTGGAAAGCCAACGAGCCCATGCTGCTAAGAAATAGGTATCACTTCTTCATTCCTGGCATATTATTAACAACTTGGATCTTGTTTCATGGGGTGTTTCGGGAAGCTGCTGGGTGAATGACTGCTCCAGTCTGATGAACCCAAATACATGAATCACAGGAAAATCAAAGAGTCCTACAGTGCCCAATAACTAAATAGCTCCTCAATGCTTGTCCTTCTGCCTTCCCATGTCTAACATGCCAGCTGTCTGACAGTCCTACACTTGCAGTGGATGGGTGAAGAGGGGGAAGTACAACCACCCATGTGAGGTACTGAGGGGGTCGTGACACTGGGGAATTGGGCACCCCCAGTATCACTATTATGTTTTGGGAGGGGTGGTGGGTGCTAAGAGGGAGGGTCTGGTTAGAGGTTATGTATTTTAATGGTCACGGACAGACAAAAATAAAATAAAAAAGTAGTGTGAGCATGGAGTGTTGCAAGTGGAGGTGACTTTTTTTGTCACTCTAAAGTGTTGTTCATTTGCAAGGAATGCCGGAGTCCTTTTCTTCTCTTAGCAAGAGGTCTGCAGTGCTCTGCCCACTGCAGCCCTAAAAACTATTTTAGTTTGAATTTTTTTATGGAATGCCACAAAGGACTACTAGTGTCAGCACACCAACTTGCTGCCAGCTGGCACACACTTGCTGTCCACCTTTCAGATCACACTTGAACAGCACAGCTCAGGATGACACATGTACAGGTTGCTTATGGACTCAGGAGGAGGAAGGAACTGTAGCAACTTGGGAACATGAAAACTGTCACAAGAAAACCAAAACTGACTTTGTTTTAAATATTGTTTTCATGGGATGCCACCAAGGACTACCAGTGGCCAGGCATGTACTTGCTACTAGCTGGCACACATTTGCTGCCCACTGCCAAGATTACACTACAGCAGCACAGCTCAGGATGACACACACACACACAGGCTGTTTCAGAACTCAGAAGGAGGAGGAGGAAGAAAGTTTAGCAACTTGACGAAATATGAAAATATTTTATTTTATTTTTTTTCCTTACTTTTTTATATGCTACCAACAAGGTGGCAACTACCAGTGGCTGGGCACCAGCGTGCTGCCAGCTGGCACACACATAAAGCCCACTTCATAGACCACACTGCCACAGCAAAGCACAGGACAACTCAAACAAACACACACACAGGATGCTTCAGGACTCAGATGAACAAGGAAGAGGAAGGAACTTTAGGAATTGAATTACTGTGGAGATTTTTTTATTTTATTAATTTTTTTCCTTTTTTCATGGAAAGCCACCAAGGTGCTGACTACCAGTGGCAAGGCACCAGCACACTTCCATCTTTAACACACTTTTTGCTTTCTGCCCAGATCACATGGCAACAGAAGACCTCAAGATAGCACACATGAGGTCTGCTTCAGGACTCAGGAGGAGGAAGGAATTCCAACAACTTGGGGGAAGACAAGACTGCAATAAGCACAAAAATGACTTTATTTAATTTTTTTATGGGATGTCACCAAGTTGCCAACTACCAATGTACGGGCACCGGCACACTGCCACCTGGTGCACACTTACTGCCCATGGCCCAGATCACACTGCAACAACACAGCTCATGGTGAAACACACACAGAGACTGTTTCAGTAGGAGGAAGGAGCTGTAGCAACTTGGGGAAAGTGAAGACTGCTCAAGAAAAAAAAAACTGTATTAGATGCCACCAAGGTGCCAACTATCATTGGCTGGGCATCTGCACACTCCAACTGGCACAGATTTGCTGCTACTAATCAGATCACACTGCAAAAGAATAGCTCTGGATGAAACACACACAAGCTTCTTCAGGACTCAGAAGGAGGAATGAACTGGCACACACTCACATGCCACCAGCTGGCACACACTTGCTGCCAAGTATCTCCCAAAGCACAGACTTCAGGCAGGGGTCTCAGTCAGTCTGTCTGTATGTCCTGTTAAAATGCTAGTGCTACAATGAAAAAAATCAAAATGTGCAGTCTGATAAAAAAAAAATTGTGTGCTGCTGACGATCTGGCAAGACTGATTAGGCAAGACTGCCACTTCATGTCCCATCTGCCTGCTGCTCAAGCACACTCCTCCAAAGTCCATCCAAGTCAAACAAAACACAATATTTAACATTTGGTAAATTATTACAAAACAGGTTGACTGCTTGGCGAACCATTCTCAAGCTGTCCTTAATACTTCTCCCAAACAATAATTTATTTATTATGTAAGGAGTAGAAGTTAATTCTTAACAAATGTTTGGTTAATGTTTATTTTGGGAGTTTCTTAAACAGTTTCTTAATAAACTGATAAATGCATAGCTGCAAGTAGCAGAAAACCAAACAGCTTCTCTGGTCTGGTTCAGAAATGAATAGTTATTAGGGATTTGCTATGTACAGTATTCAAAAAACACCCAGTTAACATCTCCTTTTTGAAAAGTAGCTTAGAATGATTCCAGTTGGGTGCTCTGACTGAATGACCCATCAGCAGATATGTAACAGGCAACAGAAATCAATTTTTCAGACAGAGAGGAAAAAAGAACACATGGACATTAATGCAGAAATGTCTTTTAGCTCTGAAGAATTGATGAAAGAAAAGTTTAAGTGCACTCCAACCACCTTTGAAGTGCAGAGTAAGGGCTTCATCATTTCTGATCAGTTTGATTATTTTCTCTTTTAGTTAAAGTTGTAAAAAGTGTTTGAATGTTCACTGTTTACAACCGGGGCCCCGATGTCCAAAAGTTAACACCAGCGCTAACATGGTTCATTCCAGAGCTAAACCAGGTTTGCACTGGTGCTACAAGGCAAAGCCATATTCAGAGGCCTCCAGACTACCCTCTGAAACCTAACAGTGCCCAGGTGCTAAAATCCCACTGGGTGTATGCAAATGATGCTGTCCCATCATGCATACTGGTACAGCAGCATTTTCAAAGGTTTGCCTCTAGAGATGCAGCGAATTTAAAATATGCCAGCAAAGTGAACTTGAAGTGGCCACTTTGAGTTATCATAACACTACACAATGTGGCCATTGGAAAGTTCTTACTTTGCCTTGTCATTATGACTTCACCACCACCAGTAGCAGCTGCAGAGCTCCAGCAGCACCACCTCCATAGCAGCAGGTGGAGCCCCAGGTGCATGACAGTGCTGCTGGCACTACATCTGCCCCTCCTGTGCCTGGTCCCCCCCTGCAGCTCCCCAGTTTGGCAGTTTTTTCTGTGTGGGGGGGACAGCACTATTGTGGTGTGTCAGCCATGTGATGTGAATGCACACCGTGGCCCTTGGGGGACACATCGGAGGACTGGTGGCCAGCATACACATATGCTGAACCACCACAAGGTGGAGTGGCAGGCTGCCACCGAACTGGCCAGGCCTCTACCTTCTGGCCCTTCTGTGGCAGTGGCAGAGGGTGCTGCTGGTGTTGTGCCTCACCACTGCAGCAGGAGGAGGGCCACAGCAGTAGCTTCTCCACCACTACCCCAACCACTGCCACCAGCACCACCCTCACTACCACCACTACCTGGCTTCCCCCCACACCAGTGGACCCCGCCACAGTGCCTGCAATGTAGGCAGCCGTTGCACTGTTGTGGGCTGCACTGGAGGAAAGTAATGAGAGGGTGGGTGTTGTCCAGCAGCAGGTGGAGCAGATTGAGCAATACCAGCTTCAGATAGTGTCGATGCTCCATCTGCTGCTGCAACATCATGGGATCCCCCATTAACTTAATTTTTCTGGACACCCCTCCCCCACTGTAGTGTTTTGTGTTTTTTTTTATGTTTAATAACAGACAGTCATACATGCTCCTTATTGTCCTGTTGTTATAATCCAGTGCCTTAGTAATGTTTAGTTTCTGTTGTGGAGTGGTTGTGGAAAAGCTGGTGTTAGCAGTGCAAGCATGATGTGCTAAATTGCATGTGTGCAATCAGTGTTGTTTCCTGTGTGTGTCTATGTGTGTGTGTGTGACATCAGACATTGTGCAGCTTCTTGAAAACATATATTGCTGACTTGTTGTAGTGTTTATGGTATAAAGAATAGTGAGCAGAATAATATATATTTTATTGTCACCATCATCATCAGCTGAATAAGTGATACAGTATTTTTTTCAGAGGTGTCTGGTCAGAGTGCACCTTAGTCACATGCTGAGCACATGACTTTTAAGAGAGCATGTGTTTTCTGTGCTATGATCTCTGCTATGTCATGTATGCACTGTGAGTGACTGAGGTGCACAGTGACCCGATACCTCTGAAAAAATATCATATCACTTACTCCGCTGGTGCTGATGGTACAAATAAAATATACATCATATATTCTTTCTTATCTTTATTTTTTAGATACTGCAACAAGTCACACCATATATATGTTTGCACGAAGCTGGACAATGTATGCACAGATAGGAAAGAATACTGACAGCACACATGCAGTTTTGCAGAACATACTTGCACTGCTCAGTCATGCTTTTTGCGAAACACTTCAAATCATGATTCCCAACACAAAGTAAACATTACTGAGGCTCCATAAATATATTAGTTTTGAAATAGACATTAAAGAGATTCAACAAGTTGCAGCACTGCACCCTATATATAGGTGCCTTACCTCCAGGGGAATCTTTCTTGCTCCACATGTCCTTACATAGTGCAATACCTTTGTAGCAAAAATGCCTGTAATTTCATTAAACCAGGTCACTGAGGACCTCCTGTTCTGAAGAGCCACCCAAGTGCTGCCCCCTGTGTTCAGTGACATTATTATGTGATGCCAGGGAGAGCATGGGGGTGCAGTCCATTATACTGAATGGCTGTCAGCTTTACAAATGTTTCTTTATGTTATAATGGTCAGTTTGTGGTGAAACATGGGCATGTTTCGACTAACAAGAGCCTTGTTAGTATAATGGAGCATACCCCCGCGCTCAGCAATATTATGATGTGATGCCATGGAGAAACTCCTGCACCACAAGATTTAAAAAGTGGGCCATGCATGGAACACAAAAAAAGCCACCATTCGTGATGCATTTCACCATGTTTGACCCATTGTCACTTGCTATGAACCCAGATCTCAGGGACAGGGGGTTCAGCCACTTGTCAGTTTCAGTCAGTACCACGTCCAACATGTTTTCAATAGTGTGTGAACAGGTCACATTGCACATAGCAATCATTGCATGCTGTCAAATTTCTGGAAGAGTGCTACCATAACACTCCACCTTGCTGCACTGATTATTCACGCTACCAACAGCACAAACAACCCCTGGCACCTGCTCCCAGTGTGCAGTTATACACAAATATGAACTCCCCACTGTTTTGCCACTTGTCCACATATCCATACTTAAATGCATGAATGGAGAGAAGGAATGTTGAAGGGCATGTCTTACTGAGTCGGACACAGTATAGTACAACTTGGGGATAGCATGGGTTGAAAAATATGTCCTGGATGGGACTTTCCATTTTGGACAGGCACGTGCAGCAAGCTGGCAGAATCCAGAATTCTCCACAAAGGAGAATGGTAAAAGATCATTTACCAGCATTTCAGCTACAGCAGTATTAAATTCGCATGACACAGTGTGATTGGGTGGGTACTTCAGCTTATGCACAAAAACACTAACATGGGCTGACTTAAATGTTTACATGGGGTGTGATGACTAACGGTTCTGTTCAATGAATGGCCGGGGGTGGAGTGTGAACATTTTATGAAGATGGTTGCACAGGTGATGATGACAAACCCACAAATGCAATTATTTTGCCACATTTACCAACCAGGGTTGATGTACCACTTGCACTAGACATATTGCATTCACCACTACCACCACCAAAACTGCTACTCTCACCAGCACTGGACAACATTTCAAAATCATTATGCTTCTTCACCTCATCATGCCTGTAGTAATCCTCTTCTCATATTTAATCACTACTGCACACATTTAATTTCATACTTGATTTAACCATCATGGAAGGGAATAACATGCTTGTTATGGCTGAAAACAAGGGTGAACTCCCAACTGTGGTATTAGTTGCCATCTTTGTGCTGGGTCCACAGTGCAACGTGCCTGTCCTTAAGATGCTTATGCTGTCCTCCTGTGTCCAGTTGGTTCCTCTTTTTACCTCGACTCACACGCACATGGCAAACCTGGCAGATTGCAACTGATTCATCATTTGCATCTTGCACAAAAAAATCCCAAACAAGGGATTGTGATGCTCTACTTCTAACATGACCCTGATGCTGCTTATTGGACTCCATTCTTTTAAGCCATGAAGTGTGGGGTGTGCTACATGATTTTTTTGGACAGGAAACACTTATATTGCAACTGACCACCATGACTACCTATCTTTATTACTGGGTCATCATCATCAACATCACCATCAACTGAAACTGGTAAATCACAAGTTTTTATAGGGGGGAGGGTTAATGCAAGCAGACCCAGGCACAGCCACCTTGAATTTCTTTTTCTGTGGCTCCCAACCGGGGTCAATTGCATCATCATCATATTCATCAACATCACCCACATCCACATCTTTTTCTTGGATGCTGGTATATGGACTGCATGTTGCAACCACAGCAACATCATTATCATCAGATTCATCATCATCACCAACACCACTATCACCTGATATTTTTTCACCACACTGTGAATAACTGCATGGCAAATGTGTGACCTGAACCACAGTGGAAGAAACGTTACATTGTATGCTATTGTTGACGTGATTATCAGAATCCTCATGTTCAGTTACAGGGATGTTACTGGGAAGTATGACATTATCTACACTGCCACTCACTGGCACTGCTTCACACTCCACTATATTTTTGGACACGGTAAACTGGTGAGAAGTAGAACTTGAGGCAGCAGTACTCATACCACCACCAGCAACTGCACTAACACGACCGGCTGGGACAACATAATCTCCTCCAGCTATGAGTGAAGTTACTGATTGGGCTGTAAAAAACATTGAAGGAGAAATACCTTTCCTCACATCAGCAATGCATTTCTGCATCTGCGTACTACCACACCCACAGGCAATCTTACCACTGGCAGCAGTGCTATGGCGAGAAACAGTTTTGCTTGCACATCTCTTTGTGGGCATTTTGGGGGATCAACAACAATATTCTAAACAAATTTAGATTTTGGAATATTCACTCTGGGTGTGGGGATGCTGGATGTGAAGCCGAAAAAATAACTGTGGCTTCAGCAACACAGTCTTAATGTTGTAGATTAACATTCAAAATCCACACACAAGAAATAAACACTCGTTGATATGATGATGATGAGCTAAAGTGTGAGCAAAAAAAAATTACTCAGAAAGTCTTTTTTAACAGCTTTTAGAAGGTTTGAATCACAGACAGCTCTCAGAGCACACTGTCTCCAAACTGAGGCTGTACAGAACAATATAGAGCCCTTGTGACCTGAAATCCCATGAATCACTGTAAAATTCACCTTTAGAGCTTAAAAAAAAGGTGAAGTGAGGTGAAGTACACTGTTTTCAATGCACTTCGCCTTTAAAATTGGTGGAGTAGGGGTCTGGGAGGCAGAGTAACATGAAGTCAGTGTTTTCAATGGACTTCACATTACCCATTATAACGCAAATTACTCCGCTTCACTTGTGGAGTACACCGCGAATCTGCCTTCACTCCATGAATCACTTCTCAGAGTGAATTGAGTCCATTTCACCCATCACTATTTGCCTCCCCTAATCAACACTGTTTACCACAGTTTACATATAGCACTTCGACAGTGCTAGCACTGACATCCCCTACAGTGACAGCTACAATGCTGACCATCAGCATTGTAGCTACACAATAGGCGTTGGCACTCACAATAGGGGAGCTGTGCCCCTGAACCCCCCTTGTCAGGGGGCTCTGCCCCACACACTCCCCAGTCTCTAGGATTCTAACTCCGAGTCAGAGTTGGACCGGGGTGGGGTGCAATCATCCAGTGAGGCAGTCCCGATCGGCACACAGTCCGCCACAGTGTCGGGCTGATTTTGTCTGATTCCTCCCACTTTGGTGGTGTTCACCATTAGGGTTTTGCTGCAGCAATGGTACGCCATTTACCACTGCCAAAACTATCTCTTATCCAGGTGCTAAACACATGCCCCCAATTCTCCAAAGGCAGGGTGCCTGCACCACAGTTGCACACCCGGGATAAGCTGCCTTCCATCCCCAATCACCCTGTAAATGCTTATTACACATATTTTGGGGGTCTGGGTATTCCCTTCACCCCTGATTGCCCAGCAAATCCTTATTCCATATGTCCTGGCCATATATGATTGTGCTTCATGACTGTCGGACAGTGGTCAGTATAGCAGGTGAGAGGAGGGCTGTGCCAGCTTCCATATTCATGAGCCAGCATTTGGAATGAGGGGATGTGGGGCAGGGGTCCTGGGGCAGTGGGCAGGTGGGCATGCATGGATGTTCAACAAGTGGGAGGAAACACTAGTCCACCAGCATATGTGGAATAAGCATTTACTGGGTGATCGGGGCTGGGGGAACAACTAGACCACCAGGCTATGAGAAATAAGCATTTACTGTGCAATAAGAGGTGGAGAGGGGAACCACTAGTTTGCCAGGATACATGGAATAAGCATTTACTGGGTGATCAGGTCTGGAGGAACCACTAAACCACCATAATATGTGGAATAAGGACTTACTGGGCAAGCAGGGGAAAGTGGAACTACTGAACCACCAGAGACTGTTTATAGTAACAGAAAATGGGCAACTGGGTGTGGGGAGCCAATGGACCACAAAGGAATACTTACAGCAAGAGAAAATGGGGGATCAGTGGTGGGGTAACCACTGGTCCCCCAAGGAAATGGTTACTGTTAAAGAAAAAGGGGGATTGGGTGAGGAAGTCCACTAGACCACCATGAAGTGTGTTTAATGGTGAATGTGGCACTAAGGAGCTGCTGTGCCCCTTGCAAATAAGCCCATAATAGGCATGTAAATGGCTCCTTAGCACCTTGTATACCCAATGTGTGCATGTGCATGCTTAGGTTGAATATGGCCCATAGGGAACCTGGCACTATCACATTTTGTTCAGTGTTATCCCCTGTTGGCTTTATGCAGCCCTGGTCCATGTCGGTGCAGCACACATTCACTAAGCACTGCACCACATTGACTGATAGTCAGTCCGATAGTGCAGCCATTGGCCAGCACTATCCATCTGAAAATTGCCATGGCCAGGGGGAGTGCAAGGGCAAGTGCAGCTCAAACAGTTATGCTGACCCTTCCCTGTTTATTCAATATCAGGGCCCAGAAATCTAGTTTCTGTAGCACTCCACATTGTCAATGGATAATCATAACAACTGGGTATTTATTTATTTATTTACGAGTTTTACCAGGAAAACATACTGAGCAACATGCTCGATTCCAGATGTGACCTGGGGGCCTAGACCCACATACATAGTTGGAAATGCTTAGACCATACAGAAATGAGCAAAGACTTGTACATTAACAATTTAGGAGAAAAATTTGGGAGAAAAATTGCAGCCAATGGTAGGATACATACATTCAGTGTAATGACACAGAGGGTAGGGTACTGTACAATACTTCTTAGTTCATAACAGCGTGACATTTGAAAATATATATATTTTTTTAGTTGAAACAGGAGCAACTGGAGGTGAAGTGTGCTCTGAGTAATCGGTGGTGTAGGGAGGGGTTTGGTGCATGTCTAATGGGGGCAGGTAGGGCATTCCAGGTCTAAGGAATGCGGTAATTAAAAGTGGCCTGGCCTTTGTATGTGCGCATAAATGGGACATGGAGCAGTCTTGGGTCCGTACTCCTAAGGGAGTACGCAGGTGAAGGTTGTTGGGAGAGGACAGAGGTCGGGTAGGGGGGAAGGGGGTGGGACCAATATTTGGCAGCGAACCTAGCACTGTTAGTTTGTCTGCGGTCATGGAGAGATGACAGGGTTAACGAGCTGTAGAGGTTGCAATGGTGTGTTGATTGGGGGCAGTCGAGGATGAAATGGCAGAAGGAGAGGAACAGGGTGTCTAGGCTGGCCAGGGCAGACCCAGGGGTGATGGAGTAAACTATATCACCATAGTTGAGTACAGGAAGGATCATTTTTTGTACAATGGCATGCCTTGTCTGTGTGGGGAGGCAGCTTTTGTTATGGTGTAGTGTGCCAAGTTTGGGGAGCAGCAGCTTGTGTAGAGAGGTGATGTGAGCTGAGAAATCTAGATGTTGATCTAGCCAGATGCTCAGATATCTGAAGCTTGTACAGTTTTTCAGGGGAGTCCCGTCTGAAAGGGGGCTGGGGGTTTGGTGGGAGAGTCTTTGTGGAGAGCCAAAAGTTAGTGATACGTTTTTTTTTAGAGTTAAGAAATAGCTGGTTTGACCTGAACCATTTCTGGATGGCATTGAAATCTTCCTGGAGGTGGGTTGCTACACTGTGTGTTGTGGGACCAGAGGTGTATAGGACAGTGTCATCTGTGTATATCTGAATGGAGGAGCAGGAGCATGCTGCTGGGAGGTCGTTTAGAAAGACGGAGAAGAGTAGAGGACCTAGGACTGAGCCTTGGGGGACGCCTGCAGGGACTGGCAATGGGTGGGAGGTGTGAGAGGCTATTTTGACTACTTGTTTCCTGCCTACTAGGTAGTCATGGAACCATTCAGTGGCCGGTGTAGAGAGCCCTGCGTCGGTGAGTTTGGAGAGGAGTAGGGAGTGGGAGACAGTGTCAAAGGCCTTGGCTAGGTCAATGAAGATGGCAGAGGTGTTATATCCTTTGTCCATACTCATGAGGATGTCACCTGTGACATGAAGCAGGGAGGTGATGGTTGAGTGGAATTTACAGAAGCCTGATTGGAAAGGTGTGAAAAAGGAGGAGGCGTCCAGGTACGGAGTGAGTTGGGACAGGACCAGTCATTCCTGTAATTTGGCCAGGATAAGAAGTAGGGAAATGGGTTGATAATTTCCTGGGGAGGAGAGGTCACCTTCTTTTGGCAGAGGTACAATGGTGGCCAGCTTCCAGGCTGTAGGTAGCTTGCCAAAAGAGAAGTATAGATTGAAAAGGTTGGCTAGAGGGGCGGCTATGGCTGGGGCTGAGAGGTAAAGCATCTTTGCGTCCATGGACGTAGGGCATTTACCTTTGTTTGGGTTTAATGCCTGAAGGGAGCGAAAGACATCTGCTTGGGATACTGGACGGCAGGAGAATGGTATGGTTGTGGGGGCAGTCTGAGGGGAGCATGTGTGGTGGGGAGGAACCGGGCGGTGAGAATGGGGGAGGGAGGAAAGGAGCTTTTCAGTGCAGCTGGCGAAGTGGGTATTAAAAGCTTCAGCGACATAGATGGGGTCAGAGATGAGGGTGCCTTGTACTTGTAGTGTTGGGGGTGCAGGTTGGGTGGGGGGGAGCAAGGTTTTGAGAGATTTCCAGAAGCCAGTTGGGTGATTTATATTTTTCCGGAATGCCGATAAGAAGTAGTTTTTTCCTCTTGGCGAATGCTGTTTGTACATGCTTACGATGGGATCTGTATGTAGTGAGGGAAGCCTGTGTGCCCATTTTCTTGTAGGCTTTCCAGGCATGGTCCCTGGCATGGCATTTTCTGATTATGTCGGCCGAGATCCAGGGGAGATGCACTCCTCTGACTCTTTTCATATGTAATGGTGCATGTTTGTCCCAGATGTTAAGGAAGTTTGTTTTGAATGCCTCGAAAGTTATGTCAATGGAGGGCGCCTCTGGGATGAAAGACCAGTTTATCCATCCTAGGTCTGACAGGAGGGAAACTAGGTTGAGGGAGTTATAGGACCTGGTGATTATTGTCTTTGGGGGTGGGGTAGGGGGGCTGTATACCTTCCTGATCATAAAAATCATATGATGATCGCTTATGGAATCAGGTAGGAAGCCTGCGCTTAGGATCCTATGTGGGTGGGAGGTGACAGCCCAGTCCAGTAAGGTGTGGTTTTGGGTTTTGTGGTTTAGTCTGGTGGGATCAGTAATGAGTTCAGTGAGACTCTGGGCCTTAATTTTGGTCTTTAGGTGGGCTTTATCTGGTCCGAGCCAGTTTATATTCAAATCGCCGGTGACATGGAGCTCACCCTCAGCCGCTAGAGACTGTAAGTTGCCCAAGTGGGAAAGGATGTCCTCGGGGGGTGTACAGGGGGCAGTATGAGCCAGTCACATAGATGGGGGTGGAACTAGGGAGAGAGAGATTTTGATGAGTAGTGAGTCTATGTTTCCAGGGGATATGGGGATGTCCACTAATGTGAACTGGTGACTATTTGCGATGTACATAGCCGTGCCACTGCGTCTCTTTTTACCTTGGCGGTCATGCCTGATTATTGCATACCCTGGTAGGGATACTTCTGTATCGGTGTGATGCGGTTTTAGCCAGGTTTCAGAGATGACTAGGATGTCAGGGCACAGGGTTAAGGCAAGTGGTTGCAGCAGAAAGAATTTAGATAGTAGGCTGCAGATGTTTAAGTGGAGGATATGGAGGCCTTTGGGGAAAGAGAAAGAGGAGTGGGTGTTTGAAACTGGGGTGTTTAGACCGGGGTTTACCTCTATGTCCCCGGACAGGAGTAGGAGAAGTGTGATGAGATGTTTAAGTTTGACCCAGGGAGGTTTAAGACAAGTTGCAGTGGTTTGAGAGGTAGAGGTAATTGGGGGGTGGTGGTAGGTTGAAGTGTGTAGAACCGAGTGGCCCATATGAAATGAAGGAGGTAGAATAGTAACACTAATGAGACTATAATGGTCATTTGTCTTAGCTTGAGCAGGCGTGTATGCATGGGCAGTGTAGCAAGGCTGTGGGGTTAGGCTTGGGGGCATTAACGGCGGATGCTCTTTGCATGAGAGGATAGATGGTGGCAGGGAGGATTGGCTTGCCAGTTGGAGGAAAATGAATAATGTAGGCAACAGCAGCATCCTTGCCTGAGATATAATTGGGTGGGCGAAGATTTTGGTTGGGATCCCTCTGGTGGTAGTAGCTGATAAGCTGCAAATGGAGAAGTGGGCTAATAGGTTTTGGTGAGTCATGTGACAAAGCCTATAAAAGGAGAAGCTCACCAAGGGCGGTGGTGGGGGTTGTGGGGAGCCGGCACACAGCTCCGGCGGGGCAGAAGCACACAGACACTGGAAAGCAGTGAGTTTGCTTTTACAGGCAGTAGCCAGATTTGAAAATGGCACCTGTGGCATCTGAAGGAGTTTCAGTAATCTTCTGCATACCTGTACCTGTGCTTCGGGGGGGGTCCGTCCTTGTATGCCTCAGGGGAGGGCTGATTCAATTCCAGGGCCCCCGTGACCCTTTTCCTGCTGGCTGAGAAGAGAAAGAGGATATTTATAGGCAGAGCTGTAGGAGGACCTAAAGGTATGTAACGCTTGTTAATTGGAGCAGTAACTTCTTTTGTTCCCGGTTAGATCTTTTGGGCAAAATGGCTGGGGGGTTGGGGGCCCAGATAGACACGTGGTAGAGACCTTTACTATGCACATAGCCATTTGCGAGTTCTGCTTTAGGGGCCTGGGTGACCGTGTTGTGGGTCTCCCGGTCGTTTTAGGAGTGCAGGGCTATGTTAGTTACAAAACACTGCTAAATAAAACTTTAAAGTAATTTTTTTTCCCCAAATTATTCCAATTCCAGGGCCTATGTAGTTTCAGGTTTCTGGTGAGAAATTGCTAAATAAATGAAAAATGCCAACTGGCCGAATTAATTCTTTAGAGGTGAACCAGGAGAGCAGTTAAAGGCACTGCATTTAACTTTGCCTTACCGGTCGCACTTTTGAATGGATTTACTTCAGGAGCAAAGGTCTTACACGTAGTACAGGGAGGTAATTTCTAAACGCTACACTTTCCACTCCAGAGTCCCCCCCAAGACTAAACAGTCTGTCTGCAGTTGCCATTTTGGCTGCAAAATACATCAGCTGGACAGGAGGTAGCAGGTTTACACACTTAGCAGGTAAAAAATGCCTGTAAACTATCCTATCAACTGTTATGGAAAGTTAAGGCATCTACAGGACAAATGCTGAGATTTTTAGCTTGGTTACGAGAGACTGTATACTACAAGTTACAATTAAAGGCAAATGTTGAGCAATGCAGTTTGAGCAGAGTTCCTTCTTACATGTATCTTAAAGCACCTTACAATAAAAGTGACAAAAGAGTATCAATTGCAGAAATAAAGGTGAAAATAAACAGACACTGGAAAGCAGTAAGCTTGCTTTTACAGGCAGTAGCCAGATTTGAAAATGGCGCCTGTGTTATCCCAAGGAGTTTCCAGTAATCTTCTGCGTACCTGTGCTTCGGGGGCTGTCCTTGTATGCTGCAGGGGAGGGCTGATTCAATTCCAGGGCCCTTGTGACCCTTTTCCTCCAAGTGCACCCTTACCAGGGGAATGGCACAGCCCAAGCTTTAGAATGTTGGGCATATGAGAATTCCAAGCAGCATCAACTCCCAGTTTAGCTGTGCCATTGAAAGGGACAAAGCTACTTTTATCTTCTCTCAAGATTTTCAAGTTTCAAGATTTCAAGACCTCTTTTGGGGTTTTGATTCTGCATAGTACATTGAGGCTGCCTCTTCCAGGGAGTACCCCAAAATTAAAATCATGCCTGTTAAGCTTCAGCTTTCAAACTGAGTAACATTATTTTTTTACCATTCCTTGTGTGGATTGGGAGCCACTTCTGCCTTGTTAGGGTGTTTTTAATGGTCTCCATTTAACAAAAAATAGGTGCCACAGGTAGGGACAATTTTAATTTATTTCTGTGAGTGAAGGGTCTCTGTGGGGGTTCTTCTGCTCTGGAGTCAGTTCCATCCCCACCCCCCAGCGTCAGGTTCTGCGTTTTGCATATTTCTGCAGCTATTGTGTTATTTTTGTGTACCTCAGAGGCTTTTTAGTGTTTTTTCTCCACAGACCTTTGTTTTTCCATTTGCCCAGCTGCTGTTAGGGATGGGTACACTCTCCTCCTTCAGGATATTTTGCTGCCTTTGTTTTAAGTGCTCACCATGGAGCGTGCATTTGTGCAGCACAAGGTGCATTAGCGTGGTGCAATCACCTATTAATTACATTGTGCTTGTGCTCTTATTGGTACATGCAAACCAGCACTAGTGTGCTAATGTCCTGCGTCCACCCTCTAGTAAGTGCACACGTCTATTTAGTGTCTTTTTGGTACGCTACTGCATAAAGCTCAGTGGAGAGTTTTTTTTTTTTTTTATCCCAGCAAGCTATACGGCTAATTATTTACTGTTTAATATATTTTTATCTGGGTTTTTCTTTGTTAACTTTCTATTCCTGGCACAATGACTTATTGACCATTGTGCAAGGAATAGAACCATTAATTATGAAATGATGTAAGACCTGCAAAAGGGTAATGAGGCACTCATCCATGGGTTCCTATTGCCCTCACTGTGTTGCTCAGCATAATATTTTTCTAATGTTTCCACCCAGCCGGTCCTCTGAGCTGGGAAGGGGGGAACCCGGTCCTTCTGTGGGCAGTAATAGTAAATGGAGTCCACTCTGAAGAAAGGGGGGTTACTAGTGGGGTACCGCAGGGTTCTGTATTAGGACCGGTCCTCTTCAATGTCTTTATAAGTGACGTTGCAGAGGGACTGGAAGGAAACGTATGTCTCTTTGCAGATGACACAAAGATCTGCAACAGAGTTGATGCACAAAGTGGTGTGGAAAGGATGAGAAGGGACTTGTTAAGGTTAGAGGAATGGCCAAATGTATGGCAGCTTAGATTCAATTCTAAGAAGTGCAAGGTAATGCACCTGGGAAACAAAAACCCAGGGGAAGAGTACACAATGGGGGGTGAGATACTAACAACAACAAAAATGGAAAGGGACCTGGGGGTAGTCATATCAGATGACTTAAAGGTGGGTAAGCAATGTGATAGGGCAGTAAGGAGGGCTGGGAGGATACTGGGATGCATAGGGAGAGGCATCACCAGTAGAAAACAGGAAGTTGTTATCCCTCTGTACAGACAGCTGGTGAGACCCCATCTGGAGTATTGGGTGCAGTTCTGGAGACCCAATCTCCGCACGGACATAGACAAGATGGAAGCTGTCCAGAGGAGGGCAACTAAAATGGTGCAGGGTCTGCACCAGAAGACATATGAAGAGAGACTAAAGGAGCTTAATATGTATAGCCTCGAGGAAAGGAGGGAGAGGGAGGACATGATAGAAACTTTCAAGTACCTCAAGGGAATCAACAAAGTCCAAGAAGGTAGCATCTTTCAAAAAAAGAGGTGTGCAAGAACAAGGGGGCACAATTTGAAGATGGGGGGTGGCTCAGAGGTAATGTAAGGAAGTATTTTTCACAGAGATGATTGTGGATGCATGGAATGACCTTCCGGAGGAGGTCATGGAGTCAAAAACAGTGGTTGAATTCAAGCATGCATGGGACAGTCATAAGGCAATTCTAGGAGGTGGGGGTAGAAAGAAGTAGGCTTCTGGTTAACTAGGATCTGCAGCTTATTAATTAGGTAGGGAAATGGGCAGACTGGGTGGGCCAAGCGGTCCTTATCTGCCATCAAATTCTATGTTTCTAAGTGGCAAAGCAGATTTGCAAAAATCACTTTTGTCGCTCCTGGGTGAGCTTTTAAGCCCCAGTGTTCCACAGGACATCCCAGCAGATACACTCAACCCCAAACTGGGCCCTTCAGGTTGGAGGGGGCCCACACTGGCATGTCCAGGTGCATTGAAACATAGAAACATAGACTTTGATGACAGATAAGGACCACTTGGCCCACCTAGTCTGCCCATTTCCCTACCTACAGGATAAGCTGTGGATACTGTTTAACCAACAGGCTATTTCTTCCTACCCACCACAAAAATTGCTTTATGTCTGTCCCATGCATTCCTGAATTCTCCCACAGTTTTAGACCCCACAACCTCCTCTGGAAGGCTGTTCCATGTGTCCACCACCCTCTCTGTGAAAAAATAGTTCCCCACATTGCCTCTGAGCCATCCCCCCTCTATCTTCAAATTGTGTCCCCTTGTTCTTGCACATCTCTTTTTCTGAAAGATGTTACCCTCATGGACTTTGCTGATTCCACTGAGGTACTTAATAGTTTTTATCATGTCCCCCATCTCCCTCCTTTCCTCAAGGGTATACATATTAAGCTACTTTAGTCTCTCCCCATGTGGCTTGTCTTGCAGATCCTGCACCGTTTTAATTGCCCTCCTCTGGACTACCTCCATCCTCTCTATGTCCTAGCAGAAATGGGGTCTCCAGAACTGGATGCAGTACTCCAGATGGGGTCTCACCAACTGTCTGTACAGAGGGATAACAACTTCCTGTTTTCTACTGGTGATGCCTCTCGTTTATACATCCCAGTATCCCCCCAGCCCTCCCTACTGCGTTCTCACATTGCTTGCTAACCTTAAGGTCATCTGATATGATTAACCCCAGGTCCCTTTCCATTTTTGTTGTTGTTAATACCTCTCCCCCCATTGTGTAATCTTCCCCTGGGTTTTTGTTTCCCAGGTGCATTATTTAGCACTTCTTTGCATTGAATCCAAGCTGCCATACTTCTGACCATTCCTCCAACCTTGCCAAGTCCCTTCTCATCCTTTCCACACCTCCTTGTGTATCAACCATGTTGCAGATCTTTGTGTCATCTTTAAAGAGGAATACTTTTCCTTCCAGTCCCTCTGCAATGTCACTTATAAAGACATTAAAAAGGACTGGATCCAGTACTGAACCTTGCGGTACCCCACTAGTAACCCCTCTTTCTTCAGAGTGGACACCATTTACAATTACCTTCTGTGTCCTGTTGTCCAGCCAATGTTATACCCAGGACCCACCCCCAGGCTGGTTAATTTGACTATTAATCTTTTGTGTGGGACTGTGTCAAATGCCTTGCTAAAGTATAGGTAGGCCATGTCCACAGCCTCTCCCTGGTCTACTACTTTGGTCACCCAGTCAAAGAAATCAATTAGATCCATCTGACATGACCTTCCCACAGTGAATCCTTGCTGCCTTGGGTCCTGCTCCCCACTAGCCTCTAGCTACTCAACAATTCTTTCCTTCAGAAGTGATTCCATCACTTTCCCTACCACAGAGGTCAAACTGACAGGTCTGTAGTTTCCTGCCTCTGTCTTGGTCCCTACTTCTGTGAAGGGGAATCACATCCACCTTCCTCCAGTCCTCAGGTACCACACCATCCTCCCATGATTTGTTAAAAAGGGTAGTCAGTGGTGTCTCTAGTTCTCTCCTTAATTCTTTTAGAATTCTGGGGTGAATTCCATCAGGCTCCATTGCTTTGTCCACCTTCAGTTTTAAGAGTTCTTTCAGAACCCTTTCTTCTGTGAAAGGACTGGGGATCGACCCCCCTTTCCAGAGGACTTCTGTTAACTGGATTGGGTACCTCCCCCTCCTCCTCTTTTGTGAATACTGCACATAAATATTCATTTAGTATCCCTGCTTTTTCACTGTCCCTCTCTGCCCACCCACCGTCCATTCTATTGAGCCTCACTATCCCTCCCTTTGTCTTTCTACCCTCCCTGAGATACCTATAAAAGGTTTTATCCCCCTTCTCAACTGTGTTGGCTATCTTTTCTTCAGTGTTGGCCTTTGTTATTCTGTCTACCCTCCCTGCTTACTTTTGCCTTAACTGGCAAAGTTCTCTGTCCTGCTCCTTTTGTGTTTTCTTATACTTCCTAAATGCTATCTTTTTTCTCCCTAACCTTCACCACCACCTCTTTTGAGAACCATAGTGGCTTTTTCTTTCATTTTGATTTGTTTATTTGCTTCACATGAAGACTTGTTGCCTTTGTGATGCCAGTTTTGATGTTTCCCCATTGTTGCCTCACCCCTCCTTCTAGCCAGTTTGCTAGTGCTTTTCTAAGGCACTCTCCCATCTTGTCAAAGTCAGCCCTCCTGAAGTCCAGAACCCTCACTTTTGCATGGCTTGACTCTGTAGCTGAGTTTATCATGAACCACTTTGTTTGGTGGTCACTTATTCCCAGATGGCTACCCACTTCTAGATCTGAGATCCTCTCACTGTCCCCATTTGAGAGTATGAGGTCTAAGATTGCTCCCTCATGAGTGGGTTCCAAAACTAGCTGTTTGAGGCATGCCACCTGAAGGGCATCAGAAATGGCCCTGCTTTTGGATGTGGCTGCAGCAAAGGTGCTCCAGTTAACATCTAGCATATTAAGGTCCCCCATCAACAGTATCTCCCCTTTCTCTGCAGCAAGAAAAGGCTACAGAATCAGATGTGCAGGCAGACCCTGACCCTACCTTCTTAGAAGGCCAGTGTGAGGATTTTGTGGATCTTGTGGAAGCTTCTGACCTGAAGTAATTGCACTCTGATGAGGAGGATGCCCTGTCTGAGGAGGAGGAGGAAGCAGAAGAGGAGTGGACAGAGCCCAAGTCAAGGATATCAACCCACCCCATTTGACAATAAGTCCTTGTCCTTTTTTGATACTGTACCTGAGGCATGTAGATCCTTACATCCTAAGGAGAAGCAGTCTGTGGAGATGGTGAATGTCAATCCAGTTCTGTCTGTGTCCTGCTCTGCTCCAAAATGATTCCCAGGTTTCATTCACTGTGACCAAATTATTGAGCAAAAATAGGCAGGTGTGGATCAGAGAAAATATCTTACCAAATCAAAATCACAGAACTATCCTTTTATAGAGGAAAGGTCTCTCAAATGGGAAGCTCCTCCACTGGCAGACAAGGCTGTTTATAATCCAAACACACCAACCATCCTATTGAAGGCTCTCTGGCCCTAACAGATTCACATGACAAGTGGGTGGATACCATATGCAGGAGGGCTTTCTCCTCTAATGGAGTGAACATTCACATGTCTTATGCTTCATTTATTGTTGCCAGAGCTTTAAACATGTGGGTCACTGCTCTGACTAGTTTTGTTCCACTCGACTTGGAAAGTGCCAGCATTTTATAGTTAATGGCCATGGCCTCCAGTTTTCTTGGTGATTCCACAGTGGAACATTTGTGCATGTCAGCCTGTTCAGCCTACCAAATTGCTTCGGTCATGAGGGGCATGTGGCTCAGACATTGGGCCACTTATCAAGCTTCAAAAGTAAAACTGTTTAACCTTCCCTTTGAGGGAGGCTTATTGTTTGATTCCAGCCTGAATTGTATCTTGAAGTATCTTCAGGACAAGAAGGGCCACCTTACTGTGTCTAAACAACAGTGTAAGCCCAGTGCAGCCCAAAGGGGTCAGGCAATGACCGGAGCAGGCAGCAAGAGGGGTGTTTCTTCCCATTTGGAACTTTGGTAACCATAGAAACAGAGGAGCCTATTCAGGTAACAAAGATTACAGTAACAGAGGAGCCTTTGCAAGGCACCATGGAGGAGGACCAGCACAAAAGCCTGGTGCATCACAATGAAGGTAGTGGGCTTAACTCTGACCCCCTTTCCTTGGTGGAAGACTTCAGGAGTTCTTCTCAAGATGGGCCTAATCAGTGTCAGATGCCTGGGTTCTGGAAATTCTTCACCTGGGTTATGCCATAGAATTCTTTGTGGTTCCCTCAAGGGAATGCTTTCTACTGTCTCCAGTTTCCAAGCTCATGGCAAAATGCCAGGTGGTGTCAGAGACCCTGATCAACCTCTTTCAAATTGGGGCCATTGTTCTGGTCCCAGCAAGTGAGCAAGGTCAAGGGTTCTACTCAATTTATTTTGTAGTTCACCAGGAGTCAGGAGGTTTCAGACCAATTCTGAATTTGAAATATCTGAACAAGTTCGTGCTCCACAAAACTTTCAATATGGAGTCCCTGAGGTAGTTAACCTGGGCCTTTCAGTCGAGGGACTTCTTAGCTTCAATAGATCTGACAGATGCTTACTCTCACTACCCCATTCATCAGTCCCACCAGAAGTATCTCAGGTTCTCGATAATGGGCCAACATTTTTAGTACAGGCAAATTCTGTTTGGCCTGGCAACAGCTCCTTGAGTTTTCTCAAAGGTGTTGATAGTCCTTGTGGCTCAACTTTGGCAGGAAGGGCATCAGGTTTATCCTCATCTGGATGGCTTGCTCATTTGTGCACTGACGTTGCCTCTGGCAAAGAGGTCAGTGATCAGGACTCTGGACATCCTAGAGTCACATGGCTGGGTGGTGAACCAGGAGAAGAGCTCTCTCCAGCCATCCCAGGCCTTGGAACATTTGGGGAAAGTTTTCAACATGAAACTAAGGAAGGTGTTTCTGTCACCTTCCCAGAAAGAGAATTATTGCTGGAAGTCCAGTGGCTCAGGAATCAATCACTGACCTCTTCCCACATTCTGCTGTGAATTCTAGGCCTCATGGCAGCAGCGATAGACTTAGTCCTGTGGGCTCACTTCCATATGCGGCCTCTTTAAGTGGGTTTGTGGATGGCCTGGAATCCGTCATCGGAGGATTATCAGGCCAAAGTTCCCCTCACCCCCTCAGCTTTGTCACTGCCTGAGTTGGTGGGTGTATGTGCAGAATCTCAGCCAAGGGGTTCCATTGGAACATCCCCCTGAGTTATTTCTCACAACAGATACCAGTCTGCATGGGTAGGGGCAGTCCTGAACCAACTTCCTCAGGGGACATGGTCAGTACAGGAACAACATCTCCACATGAATGTTCTAGAGATGTGAGTGGTCCACTTAGCTGTACTTCGGTTTCAGACCATGCTGAAAAACAACACAGTAAAGGTGCAGTCAGACAACGCCACCATAGTGGCATACATAAACAACCGGGGGGCACAAAAAGTAGGGAGATGCTTTAAGAGGCCTCTGAACTGGGTGGAGGAGCATCGTCTCCCTCTGTCAGCAGTACATCTGGCAGGGATGTTGAAGATTCAGGTGGACTGGCTAAGTCATGAAAATGTTCACCCTGGAGAGTGGCAGTTGAACCCGGAGGTGTTCAAACTCCTGAGCAATCAGTTCAGTTGACAGCAGATAGATCTGTTTGCATCCAGCCACAATGCTCAGATCCAAAGGTTCTTCAGTTGTTTTCAGTGTCCATAGGCAGAGGCAGTAGACGCTCTGACTCAAGAATCAACTTTCAGCAGAGCGTATGCCTTTCCTCCACTGCCTCTTCTTCCAAAGTTCTTACAAAAAATAAGACTATCAAGAGAAAGCTTCCTTCTAATAGCTCCTGAGTGGCTGAGAAGACCGTGATTCTCAGACCTTGTGAATCTAGTTCAGCAAGTTCCCATCTGTCTTCTAGTAAGAAGAGATTTTCTGTTACAGGGTCCCATTATCCACCCAAATCCAGGAGTAATGCAGCTTGCAGTCTGGCTCCTAAAAAGATGAGGTTCCTTAAATTGGGTTTCTCCAGGAAAGTAATTGAAACCTTGATGGCTACCAGAAAAACTTCTATGTCTGTAGCTTATGCTCAAGCATGGACCACCTTTTCATCTTGGGCAAGAGGGAAAGATTTTAAACCTTCCAAGGTCTCAGTTTCTCAGATTTTGGATTTCCTATAGGAAGGTGTGGTGAAACGGCTGGCTGTGAGCACGCTGAGAGGTTTCCTTTCTTGGAGCATCCTTGGGGTTCTCCCTACAAAATAATAGAGATGTTATTTGTTTTTTATGCACAGTTGGCAGGAGCAGAACAATGATTCAATCTCCAGTTTCCCCTAGGGATCTTAATCTGGTTTTGAATGCTATCTGTAATGAGCCTTTTGAGATGCTATCATCTCTATCACTGGATGTGTTGTCTAACAAGGTGTATTTCTTAGTGGCCATGTGTTCAGTCAGGAGAGTTGGTAAACTCCAGGCCTTGTCTCACAAGGAGCCATACCTTGTTATGCATAAAGACAAAATGGTACTCAAAGGAGATCACGTGATGAGCCTAACGTGATAGCAGGGATCCTCCGGAGCGCTCGCCTCACCTCCGCTAATTTTTATAACTTCAGTCGGTTTAAGAGTGTAGTACATTATTCCTGTACCTGCATCTGCTGTAGCAATAGTTCACAGGAACGTCAAGAGGGATTTGGTGGCGCCGTGTGTGGGGAAATTTTTCGGAATGGACGCCGAAATGAAAGCAGCATTGCCCAAGCGCACCCCGCCGGTCTCCCCGGAAAAACAGGCCAAGAAGGCCAAACAACAAGCTCAATCTTCCTCAACAAGGCAAGTATTACCTTTCTCTACCTCAAACCCACTATCGGAGGGTCGCTTCCTAGAAGAGATGCAGCCACTTAAAGAGGCATTATCAGAACTTACTATTGAGTTGAAAAATATACGTGGGGAGGTGTCCCACTTGCGACAAAGAGTGTCAGACAATGAAGCTCGCTCTGTGTCATTGGAAACCTCATGATAAAACAGACCCAGAAATTACCAAATGAGACAACTAATAAATAAGTTACAACAAAAAATGGAAGATTTAGAGGGCCATTGTCGACGGAATAATTTATTAATTCACGGCCTACCAGAAGGAGAGGAGGGTCCTTCCTGCATTTCTTTCATCCAGGCCTTACTCACTAAGGTAGTAGGCCCATCTCCACACAACCCTGCATATATAATCAAAAGGGCTCATAGGTCATTATGGCCAAAGCCTGAGCCCCCAGCTTCTCCAAGGCCCATAATCATCAGAATTTTAAACTATCTGGAACGCCAACACATTCTAGTAAAAGCAAAGGAGCTGCACTCCATCTCTTGGGAGGGGAAAAAATTACGCATAAAGCAGGATCTCCCACTGGAAACCAGACAATGCAGAGCCACTTTTCATCCTATAGTGTCAAAGCTTATAGCTGCGGGCATTAAATTTAGGATGGCATATCCTGCTCATCTACAAGTCTCTGGAGGTAAATGGCACAGCTACGAGGTAGCATCTCAAGCCCAGGAGGAGTTAATTGTTTACTGCCTTCCTTGTTTAAGACCCCATGAAGCATTATGGTCATTAAGTTGTGCAGTCTCTGAAGTGGGACTCTCCTGCATTTTTAAAGATAATGCTGATTTAAAGGCTAATTAGTAATCTCTATGTTAATACATATCTGGGGTTAATAAAATAGTTATTTTATATCCGGAAGCGAGTGGATACCTGGCTATGCGCAGCCTGTTTGAACTTGTCTGGTTCTTCTTGAAGGGGGAGAGTCACGATGTTGATCTCAACAGCCCAGCTCTCGGTACTTAGAGAGCCAGATTGAACCTGGACTGGGACACTTGAAGCAAGTTTAAGTTTCCGGAGGGCGTTTGACTGGGTAGTACAGCAGTAAAGTGTTTCATATATTGAGCCCCAGGGGAATCACTATCAACAACCTTTAGATCCCTTTAGCACCATGGAAACAGATGGGTCACCTTGACCTGTTTTCTCAGTGAAGGACTTGTATAAAGCCAATCTATAGTCAAGGGCACGTGGCTCACAAAACGGATCAAGCTGGGAAAGAAAAGAAGGACTGTGTGATATTACAATGGATAACCGAAGATATCAGCATTTACTCCCACTCTGCCCTTTCCTTATCCCCTTCATCCCACTTTCCTCCTTCAGTATTTTCCTTCCTTCCTTATTCCTTTTCTTTCCTTTTCTTCCAACTTCCCCCTTCTTTTTTTTTTTCTATAGGTTCTGGAACGGACTGCACGATCAACATGGGGGTGGAGGGTGGGAGTCTTGGGGGTGGAGCTTAGCATGCCTGGCCGCACGTACTGGAGAATAGGGGGGACTTTCCTGGCCTACCTCATAGAAAGTATTAGTATTTTACTTTGGATGATAGTGGATGTACAGTCAAGTAAACGGGACTATGGGAGGGATATCAATCTCAAGTGGCAGTGGACCAGTTGTATTCTTCACTTTAAGCTTAGGATACTCTTATTTCTTTCTATGGGGGAAAGGAAGGCTAGAGCTTCTAGGATGGGAATAGTGGGAACATTTATTGGTAACTCTGCTTTTCAAGGGGGGTGGGGGGAAGATGGTCTGTACATAGTTCTTCATGTGTTAGCAATAAAGGGGAAATGAGTATTTATCTATATTTAATTCGGATAGGATCTGTATTTATATTTGCTGAAGAGTGTTGTGGGGGTGGAAGAAGTTCTCTTGGTGGGGTTAGGTCATTTGGTACAAGGATAGGAATTAATTCAATCAATCTTTCATGGAAGAGTTATAGTTTTGGGGACGGGACTGTGGTGCATATTTCGAGAGGTGCCAGGGTAAGAGTTCTAGGAAAAGTTAGACCAGATGGCGTCAAATTGTATTAATTTTGTTACGTGGAACGTAAGAGGAGCCCGCAGCACTATAAAGAAATTACAGATATTAAAACATTTAGAATATCTGCAAGTGAGGGTCTCTTTTATTCAGGAAACTCATCTACTCCCAGGTGAAGCTGTTACTTTACGGAGAAGAAACGTTGGGCAAGTTTTTGCCTCAGGGGGATCATCCAAGGCGGGGGGTACAGCAATACTTATTCATCGTTCGGTAGCCTTTCAATCTATGACTACTATACTGGACCCTGAACGAAGATACATACTAGTCAGGGGTATACTAAATCATACGGAGGTATTATTAGGAAGTATCTATGGCCCAGTTGGGGGGGACCCAGTATTTTTTGCCAATCTACTAGGGAAGCTACAAGATTTCCTATCCCTGCCTATAATATTTGGAGGGGACTGGAACGTGCCACTTACACAGGATCTGGATAGATCTAACTCTACACTTAAACCTTTTTCCGCTGCCCAAAGGGCGCTCTCAGACTTTATGGAATCACTTGGGCTCTGTGATCCATGGAGGCTACAGAACCCAGTGACCCGGTTTTACTTTTCACTCTACGGTTCATAGCACGTGGACTAGACTCGATTACATATTATGTAGTAGCAGTCTCTTGCAAGGCATGAGTAGTACAGGCATAGGAGCTATTACTGTGTCAGATCACACACCAGTGTGGATGGCCACTATGCTGGATGTTAATATTAACAGAGATCCTCTATGGAGAATAAACAATCAGCTTCTAAAGGAGGAATATGCTAAGGCTAGGATATCGAAAATGATCCAGGATTTCTTTCTTAGTAACCAGGATTCAGTGGCTAGAGCTGATCATGAGTGGTGCGCGCTGAAATGTTATATAAGGGGTGAATTTATCCGCCTAGCCTCTACCCATAAAAGGAAAAGCGAAGCAAAGGCATTATCACTCCTTACTCAAATTAAAACATTAGAGCAGTCCCTCTCTGCAACATCTACAACGGACACATTGGAAACTCTCTTGTTTTTAAGAAACCAATACTCTTTGTTACTTCAGGAAAAAGCTGAATTTGCTATTTTGAGAACCAGGGAGAGGTATATAGAGTGTGGGGAAAAAGCCAGTCATTTGTTGGCCCTGAGATTAAGGAAATTGGAATCCTCTAGGTCAATCAACTCAATTGAGGATCTTAATGGTGAGATTAAAACTAATCCCAGGGAGGTAATCTCGGTACTTAGGACCTACTTTTCTTCACTGTATAATAAGGAGGTCCCCTCTCCATCTTTAGATGAGATGCTCAGCTACTTAGCAACTTTCTCTTTGCCCTCGTTAGGGCATGATCAGCAAGCATTGCTGACCTCTCCTGTATCCACCCAGGAGATATTAGTGGCAATTAATGACCTGACCCCGGATAGGGACCCCGGCCCCGATGGTCTCTCCCCCAACTTCTATAAGTTATTTGCCAAAGACTTAACACCTGGTCTACTTCGCTTGTACCAATACTTATTGGCTGGAAATACCCAGGACCCTACGCTTCTAGAAGCTCTCATTATTCTCCTTCTTAAACCAGGTAAACCTGCGCATCTCCCCTCAAGTTATCGCCCTATTTCATTATTAAACTGTGATATTAAGATTTTAGCCAAGATTTTAGCTAAAAGGATTGAGCAGGTATGGGCCCCCTTAATTAGTCCAGAACAGATTGGTTTTGTTGCCAATAGGTCCCCAGTTGACCATCATCGTAAATTGCAGTACCTTCTTAGTGTAGCTAGGTCTTCTCTCTCTCCAATGATTTTAGTATCCTTAGATGCAGAAAAGGCATTCGATAGGGTGGACTGGACATTTCTCTGGGCTACATTACAAGTTATGGGCTTCCCACCACTATTTATTACATGGATACAGGCTCTATATGCCTCACCTAGGGCTAGACTCTATTGCAATGGGGTCATGTCTGACCCCTTTCCACTCACATCAGGTACGCGACAAGGTTGTCCTCTCTCTCCCTTTTTATTTAATTTGTATCTTGAACCCCTTCTTAGGTGTTTAAATTCTTCTCCACTAATATCAGGTATTCCAGTGGTGAATAGTGTGGCAAAGATTTCAGTATTTGCTGATGATTTGCTCTTGCATCTATCGAACCCAATTTTCTCGTTAAGAGCAGCATTAGGCATAATTGAGGTCTATAGTAAATATTCTAACTATAAACTTAACATTGGCAAAACTGAACTTTTCCCTCTTAACCACTTCACTCACAGTTCAGGTTTTACTGAGTTTGGGATGAAATGGACTACATGTTCCATTAAATATCTGGGGATACATGTTGCTCTCAGCTCATCACTGATGAGGAAGTTGAATTTAGACGACCTATGGCGGGATATCCAGCAAGACTTAGCCAGGTGGATTAAACTCCCTTTATCGTTGTGGGGTAGAATTAATATTATTAAAATGAATGTGTTACCCAGAATTTTTTAACCCCTAAATATGTTAAATATATGGGTGCCTTTGTCTTATTTTAGGAATATACACTCTGGAATAAACTCTTTTCTCTGGAATAACAAATCCATCAGGAAGTCCTACAGCAAGTTATCCCAACCAAAGGAATTTGGGGGGCTCCATCTTCCTAACTTCCTATACTATTACTGGGCCTCGCACTTGAATAAGTGTGGGAAATGGCTATCCATAGATGGCCCTCAATCTTCTCAAGGGTATAAACCACTATGGCTACACGTAGAACAAGATCTTATGAAACTTCACAATATTGACCCGAAAGCTCTCTTTTACATATCTGATAAAAATATCCCCATATCATTTCGCTCTCTACCTCTTGGAATTTCTCTCAGGGTGGTGTCTCAGTTATTTAGGTTTTTTAAGATTTCTCAGGCTAGGGACTTCTCTCAACCCATCTGTCTAAATCCCAGTCTCCAAATAGGTAATTCTATGATAACTGGAAAATGGTTACCATCTCTCTCAGGATGTAGCGTCCATGAATTTTACTTATCAGACCGTATTATGGATACGAGCGAGATCCTAGATAAATTTAAATGGCCAATGACGATGGCCTTTAGGGTCTATCAGTTGAGACATCTCTTATACAAAAAGTTTGGGAGCGTTGATAAAATCTCTCATCTTACCAACTTTTTCTCTCAAGTTATTGCAATCGTCAGTAAGCCACACAGTATTTCTGGACTGTATTGCATCTTACATAGATTTCCTGAGACCCCATCTAAGGTTGGCCCTAATATCTGGAGGGACCTATATTCAGATGGAAATGTGGATTGGCAGAACATCTGGAAAGATTTACATATTTACCACACTCAGGACAGGTATAGAATTACACAATATTGTATATTAAATGATCTTTATTATACCCCAGTTAGATTGGCAAAAATGAAGCGTGTTGCTTCAACAATGTGTATTAGATGTAATAAAGAGGAGGGCTCCCCATTACACATTTTTTGGTCTTGTGGGTCAGTATCCCCTCTCTGGGCTCAAATAGAGGCTTCCCTAGATCCTCTACTAGGGTTACAAGGTCTATTCTCCCCTAAAGTTTGTATCTTGGGAGATTACTCCGAAATTCAGGTGAAGGAAAGGAGATATCATTTGGCCTTAATATCAATGGTGGTTAAAAAGCTAGTACTTAGACACTGGAAGGATCAGTCTGTGTTAACTTACGCGGAATGGTTACACGAGATCACCTTTGCTCTTCGGGTCGAGAACCTGATAGCTCAGGTGAATCGGCGTTTACCTTCCTTCACAAAAAAATGGGGTAAGTTATATGCCTTGCTTTTTAAAAGACACTAGGCGATATGATGAGCTGCGGGCTCCTCAATGCTCCTCAATGTTCATCAATGCTTGTCAATGTTCACCAATGTTTATCAGTGTTCATCAGTGTTCATCAATGTTTATCAGTGTTTTTCTGTAATCATTTCGTTCCTTCGTCTCTTATCTAATATCCATCTTGGAAGATGTGTGTCTCTGGTTTTCTCAGATTTGCTAATTATTTAGCTACTGGCATCTTATTTATTTGGTATCAGCGAGTGATATAAGTAATCATTTAATGGCGTTGATAAAGATTAATGTGCACCACAGGTTAGGGAGGAGGGAGGAAGGGGGAGGGTTAGCTTTGTTACACTTTGTAGTAGTAATTTTGATCAATAGATATTTATTTTCTTTGGCAATGTTTCTCTGATTTTAGTTTTGATGTATTCAGGAATTCTGGAACAATGTTTCGTTAATGTAATGCAGTTTTATATAATAATCA